>OY039090.1:11983328-13183328 GCA_955850985.1 Elophila nymphaeata | reverse complement strand
TTATGAATTTAACACCTTGAAATTATTTGTGAATGGTTAGAAATAAGTTAATATTAGTCTAGCGTTTTTGAAATTTTGACCTGTATCTAAACTATATTTGTACCTACTATATTTGATCAAAGTCGTTCTAGTAGTTTTTTGAGTTTATTCGTTACAAACATACAAATCTTTCCTCTAGGGGATGAAAGGTAACTTAAAATGCTTCCTAGCATCTAATCTATAGTTGTACCAAATTTTATCAAAATCGGTTCGGTAGTTTTTGATTTTATTCGTTACAAACATACAAATCTTTCCTTTTTATCATATTAGTGTGGATTCTTATATTTTCGTTTATCGCTAAAATGGTTTGTTCTAGGCCAGATAAGATTATAAAACTAAATGCCGATTTATTAAGAAAAGTTGATACTTAATTATTTGATAAAGATATCAGATAAGTAGATAGTGTTAGAAAAAAATCTAAAACAACGACCACAAATAAAAAATAAAAAAATTAAGTAACCCTGGACACAAAAAAACTCTAAAAGTTTAAAAATATTTTTATTTCTCGGCCTTTTAACTTCAACCGCTAATCCACACATTTACATTATCAAAATTCTTACGCGTGATAAAGTATGAATTGTAATAATAAAGCTGACGCCACACCGCGGACGGGACGGACCGCGACGTCCCATCGAGCGGGACGTATTCGACGTTTCCTATATTACAACGCTCAGCGTCAAGCACGTCGACGTAAACTTCCCGTCGCGTCCGCGGCGTGGCGTCAGCTGTGGTCCCCGAACGTGGCGACGCTCATCTTTTTAAAAAGTTGTTTTAATGATGCTAAAAGGCAGAGAGAACATTTGTATGTTTTTAATTTTTAGAATTTTTTGTGCCGGGTTGCTTAAAAAAATATTTATTTTTCATTATTTTTAAATTACTCGCTGACCCTAATTCCGTTAGATATACAAGCATACGCTCTGATTACCATCAGGGGTTGAACACAGCCTTAGTTAACATTTTGTAACACATAAAGCCACATCTGGCAATATGGGCCATGTAGTGCCTCCAAATAGTGACGGCCTGTCGCCTACATAAAAGTGGCACCAAACCCAAATAGTAACAATCCTTCAGTAAAAAATCCAGTGCAAAAGCCCATTTGTGTTTTGAGCTGTATACAAAATATCGCAGCAGTCGGAATGTATTTCGAATTCCGATAGATAACTACTTAAATTACATTTTTCTTAAATATTAATCAATCGATAGATGACCTTGAAACGCCTGAACAGATTTTCATAAATTGGAGTTAAAAACCATCTCCAAACCATTTTAATCGGTCCATTCGCTTAGGAGCTACAATGCCACAGACAGATACACAGATACAATGACACATTGCACATACACGTCAAACTTATAACACCCCTCTCACGCAAAACGTTGGGGTTAAAAAGAGAAAAATGCGCAAAAATTACTATCGAAAAAAGTTCTCCACTATCTCACCGGGAGCCACTGAAAGTGTGGAACCACTAAATAAGGTGCGTACGAGTCATTACTACAGAGTCCAGATGCTACCCACTACGACCAAATTCAGTCGACCCCTGACTCTTCATACAATTCTCTTCGGCTCCTTTCTAAAATGTACGAAGTAGAAGGGAAGAACAGGTCAAGTTATTTCGGTTGTTGTATTTGAAACAAAACATGCGTGTAGGCAAGTCTCACGTGCAGAAGTCGTAAAATATGTGGGTGCGATGTACTTATAAGTAGAAGGCCGGCTTCAACACAACTAGTTAACTTGCTGGTTTGTTAATTGCTCAATAATAATTTCCCTTTTTTTTAATCTGACGATGATTTCTCTTCACCTTGTCCTTGAGGCTATCAGGCCTTCACGCGGAATCTTCATCCACTGGGAGGTCGACTATCTTACAATAATCCTGCTAACACTATAGTTATGGTGACAGGGTTTTATAAGATGCAGATAGCCAGACTGATCTAAGCTTGGGAATTGAATTTAGGACTTTGGGATCACCGATGGTTGAATTATTAGACCTCGTATTACAGTAGTTCTAACTCTTCCGTATTTTTTTTAAGTTTTTTTTATACAGTATGTTTTGATCCCAGCTATATCACATTTTCCACCAAGTTTTCTTCATTGTTAAATTATCAGAGCATCATGAAGTTATCGCCATTTTAATCTGAAAAAGAAAAATCGACATTTCTACATAAAATATAGAAGGATCTCAATACTACAATAACTGGGTTGGATTCATTCAAATATATAAACTAACTAGCTGTCCCGGAAACGCGTTGCTGTGGTAATTTCATACTACTGACCTATAAAATTGCATCTGCAGTAAAAAAATGACTACTTATCAAGATAAAAACTATCCTATCTCTCAAGTTGGATCAAACTGCACACGGTATACTAATTTGATTAAAATCGGTTAAGTAGTTTAGGAGTCCATCGCGGACAAACAACGTGACACCTAATTTATTTAATATATATTAAGAAGATTAGAAAATAAATGTATTTTATCAGGGAGTAAAATAGTCTGAATTTATTTATTTTTAATTAGATACCCCTACGAAAATTACAATACTTTAGTAAGTATATGACGTGTGTCCTGTCAATTTAGGTTAATAAGGAGTTCTCTTTGACACTTTATTTGAAATGCGCTGCAATTTTGTCGGAAAATGTAGGTAACTATGAAGATTCCTTTGCTTTGAGAGTTCCACATTATCCGATCCGATATCGGTGTCGGAAGCTAATATCAAGACAAATTTATGAATTTTGACAGTCCGATATCCAATTAACGGACCTGGCAATATGAAAGGCGGGTACATATTTTAATTTCTCCCGATAGCGTATCAAATACCGATACTGATATCGGATCGGAAATTTTAATATTATACAGTGGAATAAAATTGAAATTTATACCAAATTAAATAAGCAACGAAAAGCAAGGGAAAAATCCTCTCATGATAACTGCTGAGACGGGTCTTGAACCCGCGAAACTTGGAAATTTATGTTTGTATGTTTCTTATAAGCTCAAAAACTACTAAACAAATTTTAAAAAATCGTTCACCTTTAGAGTGCTACATTATTCACGAGTGACATAGGCTATATTGGATTAGAAAAAAACTCTACGCGGATGAAATTGCGGATGGAGCGCTAGTCAGAAATAAAGTTGAAATGGTTTGAGTAGTTGGTCATGAATAGAACTACCTTTTCTTATCGCTTGGGTGTCGTACAAGTCGATAGTAGCAGTTTCTGAACCCCGTCCAGACCACCGCACGAAGGTAACACTCGCGCAGTGGCAAGTATATCACCTACAACACTATTCCGAAGGAAAGTTGGCAAGACATAAAACTATGCCGGCAATAAACTTAAAGCAGTAGGTAACATATTGCAAAATTGCAACTAGGAAGAAGGAGAAAGATGAAAATTAAAAGCTGATTAAAGTCAACAATAAAAAGCCACTTCTGTAAAACATTTTTTTTTTTTCAAATGTTAAGCATAGGGTAATCGCTTTTAAACTTTTTCGTTGCATGAATAACAAAAGTAAGAACGGAAATTAACTCGTTTGTTTACCCACAGTTTACCACGAGTATGAATCTACCTCACATACGGAGTGAAGACATCGTTATTTCTCCATTCCGCCTGTGACCACGGTCGGTATAACCCGACTGAAAGGTCAGACATTTAAAGGTAATTTAATCGCGTTACTTCCCGTTTTTACTTTTGTTAAGCTTAGGATGTTCACGTTCAGTCCGTTAATTGTGAATCAATCATTCTCTATAGATCAATAAACTACTCTTTGTAGACCTTAAAGTAAAATCAATGTATATGTATTGATTTGTGAATATATACAATACGACAACAACTTAATTTATTATCAATCAATCGCTAACCCAGAACCATCCGTTAACGTAACCAAGATTTGTAAAGCTGGCTACAAGATGACGTCACCAGCACCGCTTGCGCCGGAGTTAGTTTCAGAGTTTCAGTCACATTTCAGAGTCGACACCGCCCGCCCGTTTATTACACTACAACATCATTTACGTCGTCTCGAAATTAGATTACGTACGCCCTGGACAAAACTATTCTAGTCGGTTCAGTGATCATGTTACTTTGAAGAAAGTTTTATTCAAAGTTCGAAGTTTATTCTTATCGCAATAGATTAGAGTTCAGTCTTGCTTACGTCTAAAATTGATAACGGTTGATTGGGGTTCGTAAGATCGCCAATAACACTACTTTTGTAGTGTTGTGCTCTTGAGGATCAGGTCGCCAAAACTGGAAAAGCGTTGTGTTTCTATTAATTGTGCAACGTGCGGATGATATCAATAGTTTTGTGCGTGTCTATATGTTTTGATTGCCGCGTACCACGACGACACATTGATAGTATTGCATTTAATAACAATCGGAAAACTTAAGCAACTAAGTGTGTGGTGATCAAAAATTTTTCGTCTCACTTCCCGACGTGTCTCGAAGGTCATGTTAATTGAGTGTAGCGTTTGCAGGTCAGGTTAGAACTAGCTTGAAATAGCAACGTGTAAACAATACTCCAAGCCTATACTGGGTAGCCACGCGTTCAGTACATCATAATCACCACACGCGTGACTTGTTTCATAATGATTGTAACGAAAAATCTTATCATTCCTTGGATTCATCGTGCGGTTGCCGGGTCCATAGTGTTGCAGAGAGGAGTGTCAGGATCAGGGATTTGTCACCCAAGTGTAGGTTTCAGGTCGTCATCATTCATCAACACTCACCTACATAACCCTGGCTTCTCTTTGTCTACCATATTTGGCACGATTGCCAGTTCGATTGCGATTGCGAGAGCCAGTTCTAGTACAGAAATTACGGAAGTTCTGGATAAGCTTTTTAGTAATGTATACAGGGACTTAGCTGGTGAACACCTCGCTTACCTCTACTGTATAAAAAACAATAGGTTTTAATTCCCGTAATTATTATATATATCCCGTAAGTATTCCCGCAACTAGCCAGCTTTTAACACAAAACCGTGTAGACGGTGTCTTAATATTTTGAGCTCGATTCAATTTTGCATTATCATAGCCCGGTTCTAGCAGGCGTTTGAATACTTTTGAGCAAGATTTAAATTTGCGTTTTCTTCTATACCACTGGCCACAGCACGCCAGATATACTTCATAGGTAGTTAGGGCCGGCGCAAACGTGGAGGATGCTCCACGTTGTGGTTCGTCATTTTGCGTGTGTCATACATAATTTCGCGGGCTTTATAAACGTGTCACACATTAAGACATTTGAATAAAACAAAGGAGAGTTAAGTTCATTGTCAATAAATCGTTACCCCTGACATGTTAAGTTTAAAAGCGTAATATTGTTATGTCAATGAGTTTTTATAATCTTGAACTGGTTTATCTTGTTAATAACACTACAATGATATTATTATTATTATGTACTATAACAAGCTGCTGGTAAAATTGCTAATGCTGTGTAGTGTAGTTTGGTGTACCTACTGTGTATTAATTTATGCAATCATTTTTTTCTTGAATTTATTATAACAAATGCCCCTGTAACACAATTAATCGTTGATCATTCTTAAATCCTAATCGCGCTATTTATCGCTTTAAACCAAATCCAAAATGCAACTGTGTTCATACATTTTGACAACAGCTTGATAGCTGTAAGAGGTTAAGACTTATATAGAAACGCTACCGATTTTATTACGAATGATTATTAATGATCCCGGACTGGTGAGATGATTTTCTGTGTAAGATCTGTCCTGCCTATTCGCTAACTTTGTTTGACAGATGAAAGTGGTGATCGCCCAGTGAATTACATATCCATTGCTTTTTTCACACAAGTGCCTTAATAGCGTCTCCTGTAAAACCGCAATGGATATGTAATTCACTCGGTGACTAACACTTTCAACAGCCAAAAAAAGTTAGCGTCCTTGGCTTTAGTTGGTTTGTTTACTGAAGGATTGTTAATTTTTAAAGACTGGCAACTTGTTACTATTTTGGGGTAGTGTATGGTATGGACCGTACTGCCAGATGTGGCTATATGTGTAACAAAATGTTAGCTAAGGCTCTCCCCTTTTTGGGATTACGAGCGTCATCGTATGTATGTATGTATTAATGATCGAGAAGGTACGACGTTTTCGTTCCCACGATCGTAAATAACGCGATAAGGACTTGGTGTTAGACCCATAATATGGGTCTAACACCAAGTCCTCAAGTCCAAGGTCTAACTCAAGGTGGTACCTACCCAGACGACCCTACATATTATATAGGGTCGTCTGGGTAGGTACCACCGCCTTTCTTATTTCTGCCGTGAAGCAGTTCGCTGTGTTTCGGATTGAAGGGACAGGTAGCCAGTGTAATTACTGGGCATGGAAGGCATCTTATCTTAGTCCCCAGGATGGCAACGCACTTGCAGTGTTAATTGATTCACCCTTAATATTGCAAAAACACAAAAAAACTTCATATTAAAATATATCTCGAAAAGCACAACTTCATAGAACGCCAACATTTATTGTCAATAAAAACACATTTCCGTTCAACAGAAAAAAAGTATAAATATCATAAACGGTCTAGTAACCCGACACTGTGATCCAGATACAATTTGTCAACGAGCTTTTTGTATTGAAAACCTCTATTTTCATACATCATTTGTTGCATTGAAGTATTTTGTAAAGCGCAGTGGGCGATATCTTTGGTTTTTTTCATAAACGATTATAGGGTATCGTAAGAAAATAAAAAAACGGAATAGTACATTTGTTAACTAGGGCGGTAAAACAAAGAATTAAGATCGCAGTTATTTGTTTCTTCTGCTCCTTTATAAAATATTGGCACACACATAAAGATTACGCATTTTGCCAATGTCGAGTGAAAATATACATGTAAAGTTGTCAATTGTTGTTTGTTACTATGTATTGTAACAAACAACAATTGACAACTTTACATTTTTTAATAGTATTTTTTTATTATATGGGTGGAAAATACACTTTAAAAGACTCAACGCATATTTTTTAATTTTGGTTCTAATTATTTTTATTTAATATTTCAAAACTTCGTATTCTAATACGACGTAAGTGCACTGTAGGATTTTTGTGGGTTCATAACTATCAAATCTTTGAGGTCAGAATAAGTTTGGTTATGTCTGAGGGTTATGTTGACCAGAAATAAAAAAAAGATGGAGAATATCTATTTACTGCGACATTATGTTGGCCCATTTACTGTCAAAAATGTAACGACTTATTTTTTAAACATTTTTCAAATAATTTATTTAATATTTTAAACAAATATTCTACGGAACTTTGACAGCTTTTTTCCCTAAACTTTTCTCAAACATTTCTCAATACACATTTAACTACGTATTTTTTCCCCGAGATCCGTGTGAATGCGGTTTTTGGGTCATCATTTGACGTTTACGCGACATTTTAACGCACAATTTATGGGCTGCGGATAAATCTGTTCAGAATCATCGAAGCGAAATCGTTTAAAAGGCGATTGATGCTATTTCGAGCAGGCACACTAGGTATATTGAGATATCTTTAGCTGGATCCAATGACAAATACTTTGTTGAAGATGTAAGGGGCTTTTTGTGTGTCACGGGGGTGGCAAGCTGGTAGTGGTACATCATCATCACGCTCATAATATTAAGAGGTTGATCAGAGCTTAAGGTAACGTTAGTTACACATAAATCTGCCAGCATGGGGCTTGCAATGCCTCAAATTCAAGCGCCTCCGTGGCTTAGTGAATCCGTGACCTAGTAAATAATTTAGCTCCGTGCGTGGTATTGTTAATTTTGAGTTACTGCATCGCTTTCTTATCTATGTTATTGAAAAACTGTCCATCCTAAGGTTGCCTAGAAGAGATCGTTCTTAGTTTTTTTTTTGACTGAATTGGAGTAGTCATACTCCAATTTGCCACTGATGGCATTTACTGCTTAATCGGGTTTTTATGAAGGCGAAGACCTTGGAGGGTCCTAAAGCCTGTAAGTCGAACGTTCCTAGGGGATTACTGCCCGCCTAGCATGACCACCGAAACACGATATGATATTGCCATTTATCGCTTTGAACTGTCCAAAATCATTGGATATAACCGACAATTTGAAATTTTATTGAAACTGCAAACATGTTTAAAGCCTATACATGTCGCGATTTCGATAAAATTTCGAGATGGCCGGTTATATCTAATGATTTTCGACAGTTTAAAGAAGTTCAAAGCGATAAATGGCTATATCATATCGTGTTTCGGTGGTCATGCTAGGCGGGCTGGACGACCGAGCATCTCCCCCATGGGGAGTCTCTCGACAGCCTAGCGTCCCTAGGGCGTCCGAATCGAAAGGGGAAACGTTCTTAGCGATAAGGCCGCCCATGGTATTTTTTACTGTTAACAATTTTTTATGAAATGAAATGATATTTTATTTTATGTTGTGTATGCAATAAAGTTTTATTCTGTTCTTAGTGGACAGCCCACCGGAACTAAATCCAGGGGTCTCGGATAGGAGTTTTTTCAATCTACCGCCAACTTATAAAAATCCGTCGCGATAATAATAATGTTAACAGAGAGAGTTCCTAGTCTTTTGTGCATTTCTAAATATTATAATAACAGCAAATAAAATTGCAACAGAAAAATAATAGTAAATATTAAGAGTCCTCCAACAGTGCCAATTTCGATATAATCTTACTATTTATTTTGGGTTACCCCTTTGTTGTATATGATTATTAAGCAGTAATGATGCACTTTTAAAATGGCCCTGCTGTTTTTGGGATGAGGGTTGTCACCTAGTACTTAGTTGTTATTAATATGTATTTCGTCTTTGGGCTAATTGACTTTTTTATGACCAACCATTTATATATTATGAGATGGCAAACAACCTTACGGCCCAACTGGTGTTAAGTGATTACCGTCGCCTATAGACACTTGCAATATTAAGGGTAAATCACTTAACACTGCAAGTTTTTTGCCATGCTGGGGACTAAGATGATATGTCTTCCATGCCCAGTAATTACACTGGCTACCTTTCCCATCAATCCGAAATACAGCGAACTGCTCCACGGCAGAAATAAGAAAGGCGGTGGTACCTACCCAGACGACTCTACATATGGGTCTACTACCTAGTAAAAACTGTTGTTTGGGTTGGGTTTAGGGTGGACGTTTTGTGATTGATAGACTCAGATTCAGACCTCTATCAGCCCCTCACATCATATAAATAATGTAAGTCTGAGGTAAGCGCAGTTCAACGATTGGCTTACGACATAATATAGGTATTTAACAGTGTTCAAGACGATGTTTAATAAGTAATCAAACACAGAGAAATAATATTGGCTTATTTTCTTAGCCATCTCGTTAGAGCCCCGTACTGATTCCCGAATATATGTATAAAATGTATGTATTTTTTTATAGTTTCTCAGGAGTCAGAAGCTCGCTTCTACCTGCGCTCTTATCATCATTTATCATGTGAAAAGAAGTAGAGTATCCTTGTCAAATATAAAAAAGATTACACTTTCGAGCTGCAATCAAGCTGGCTAGTCATTGGTCGTGTCCCATATAAAAAGATAAAAAAATATCAGTTAGCCGATTTTTGACAACCCTGCTTATGTGGTGCTGCGCGCTCAGCGGGCGGTCTATGCGCACAATGCGCAGGTCAATTTGTTCTCTCGTTTACAACCACATAATAATTCAGTTATTACACCTAAAGAATATATTTTGTACTAGATAAGACATGATTTAAACGAACATTGATTTGTAATGTCTATTACTCTTCTACACACACAAAACGTGAAGCCGACATTCCATTTTTATACTTTCTTAATTATTCTGTTCTCTGTTTGAGAAAAATGTAATTAAAACAAAAAATGATTTTAAAATAAAATAATGCTAAATAAATGGAATTAAATATATGTAAGAATCACAAAACTTCAACTTCTTATCAAGTTATATTATCAAAAAAATCAAATCAAAATCAAAAACATCTTTATTAACTACACGGAGTGTTTAGAATGTGTGGACCTCTTCTTTTAAGTTTGAAAAAACCTGTATTAGAAAAGGCCCCTCTCTTTTCTGTTAAACAATATGGCTGTAGTTGCATAATTTAACTTACTTAATAACAAAAGTACATGCTTAATAACAATTAAATCTTTAAAAAAGTTCATATGAAATGAATTGATATATTTATTAAACCTGTGCAAGAGAAAAATAAAAACTAAACTTGTGTTAGTGAAATAAAAATAACTGAACTTGTAAATGTGTAGGTATATTAAAATGAGTTTGTGTAAATATTTTTTTGTAATCTGTCTGTAGTTTATATAAAATTATTTATTGATTATCAAAATATGTGTGTATATTGTATATCGATTTTAGATGTATACTTTAGTGGTTAGATAAAAGTTTCTCTATGGTTTCGTAACTTTGCAATTTTAACCATGTTGTTACTTTCTTTTTACATGCAAAGTAAGTTAGTGAGAAAATATTTAAAATTCTATTTATTTTATTATATATTGATGCAGATTGAGCGGAAAACTGTTTTTGAGCAAATGCTGTCTTAGTAGCTTTAACGCGAACTACTGAGTTAACTTTACGTTTACTAAGCAATTTCGGGTCAAAAGAATAACTTTTATGAACATTTAGAATGCACTGTAGTACATATAATTGTCTTACTGTTAGGACATTTGCTTCTTTGTACAATAAATTTGTGCTAAACAATTTCTTCTTACGCAACATCACTTTTATAATTAGTCTTTGTACCCGTTCGATGTTTACAAATGTTGTCTTGTAGGTACCACCCCATATTATTATACAATATAACAATAATGATTGAATAAGGCTCTTATAAATATACATAATAAGTTCTTTGTTAGCTATCTCACGCAAGTGTTTGAAAAACCAAATAAGTTTGCGTGCTCGGTTTCCAACCATGTCAAGCTGAGGGTACCAGGATAAGTTCTTATCTAATATGACACCCAAGTATTTTGTTTGATTAACTCGTTGTATTTTATTACAAGTGCAGCTATTTGGGACATTATCTTTTTTGCATGTGTGTGCAGATATAGTAAGGGTATTATCCGGTTGCATTGAGTTACGAATTGAAAAGGTTATATAATTAGTTTTAGACATATTTAGGGATAACAAATTCAAGTTTAACCAGTCCATAACGTTAGCCAATCCAGACTCAGCTACAGTAAAAACATCCCTCCAACCATCTCCATGGAATAGCAGAGCGGTATCATCCACATACGAGAATACACATCCATTTGTAAGTTTCAAATTAGTCAAGTCATTGATATAAATCAAAAACAAGGTAGGTCCGAGGACACTACCTTGTGGAACGCCGTAGTTAGTCGAAATGTTAATTTTGCTGTAAGTATCATTATCAAGTTTGACCATCTGCGTACGGTCTTGAAGATAATCAGTGAGTAATGCTAGAAAATTGCCTCTTATTCCGATCCTATTAAGTTTATAGAGAAGAGTGGGGATAGAGACGGTATCAAAAGCCTTTTTCAGATCAAGAAATATACACAAGGCCTTTTTCTTGCTGTCGAGGCATGTTGTTATACCTCTGGTGAGGTCCGAGATGGCATTTTCAGTACTAATACCTGTGCGAAACCCATACTGGTTTTTTGATAGAATATCAAACGTGTTAAGAAAATCTAACAGGCCACTATTCATCAATTTTTCCATAATCTTAGAAATCACAGGCAGCACCGAAATAGGCCTATAATTGTTGATATCGTCTCTCTCTCCACTCTTATAAATAGGATGTATAATTGAGCGTTTTAGATCTTGTGGAAAGATGCCCCGCTCAAACATAAGGTTACCCAGAGATGTCAACAAGGGAACAAGGACTATCTTAGCTATTTTTAAAAATCTAGTTGGAATCATATCCCATCCTGCGGCTGACTCCGGTTTCAGGCTATTAATAATGGAATCAACTTCAAAAGGGTCAATTTCAATAATACCAATGGAGTTAACCTGAGCGGGAATGGCCTCATGACTGTGAATTTGCTGTGGCGGATTAATTTTAATTTGTTCAGCTAGTGTTTTCCCGGCGTTAATAAAGTAATTGTTAATGTAATCAGCAGATTCTTTAGGAGTATTTTTTAGATTTTGAAGCTCGACGTTAGTGCTTTTCTGTTTATTATGATAATTCGTTATGTTTTTTATACAGTTCCATAGGGTTTTATTATTTCCTTTTGCTTTATTTAGAAGATCGCGTCCATACTGTTTTTTTAACTTTTTTATAAGGTTGTTGCAGAAGTTGCGATATCTCCTGTAAGAAATTTTTAATATTTCATTGCTCGGATCTATTTGTATTTTTTTTTGTAAGTTATTCCTATTTCTAATGCATTTCAAAATACCCTCAGTAATCCATGGTTTTAGTATCCTTTTAGCTCTCGGTACATTAATTGTTTTTGTGTTTTCCTTTAAGCAGTTAGTAATTAATGCAATTAGTTTGTTTGTAAATAGATTTGGGTCCTTGATAATACTAAAATCAGATAGGTCCTTTGATTGTAAAGATTTTAAGGCATCGGCGTAGTTTACAATAGTTTTCTGTCTAGGGGGAGAAGGATTTATTACCTTTGCTTTAGAGTAAAAGTATGATAAGACCATTTTGTGATCTGTGATGGTAGTATCTAGGACCGCTACTACGGATGAAAATTTTAACAAGTCAAAATTTATAAACAGATGGTCTAAACAACTATCGATTCTAGTGTTGAGTCTATGTCCAGGTTCCAGACCATGTGAAGCCAACATGTCAAGATATATATCAGAATGTCTACTCTGTTGCCAAGTAATTATATTTATATTTATATCACCTGTTAATATGACATTTTTATTGAGGTGTGGACAGTTTAGATGTGCATCGAGGGAGTTGATGAATTGTTCAGGATTTCTTTCAAAATAAGTTCGATAAATACAGATAACTGAACAAAGGGGTGTAGTGATTTCAAGACAAGAGGCCCCGTGTAAATCTATTTCTTTGACAGAGTGTTTTATAGATGTTTTTATGAACACTACAACTCCATCATTCTGATTTGTCTTTTTTGTGGAGCTATATGTTGAGTAGCTTACTTTACACGGGAGTGGTTTATCTGGATTTAAACGACATTCTGTTAATACAATTAGGTCAATAGTTTGGTTAAGTAGACTGAGATTGAGTTCCAAATCATCCATATTCGACATTTTATGAACGCTTCTTATGTTTTGTACAATTAATGACAATTGTGGTTGACCATGGGGCAGATGTTTAGATATATTGTCAATAGAGCAACTGAGAGTATTAAAATTGTTAATTGTGTCTAATTCTTGTAGTATATTGATTTGTTCGTCCATTATCGATGTAGAAAAATAATGAGAGTGTTTGTAATATTGTGTGTATATGTTGTAACGGTGTGTATACGTAAAAACTGAGGTAATTTTTTAAGGAGATATTGGGTTATTGAAAGTAACATTGAATATATAAACTTTAAAGAGGGGATAATATTATTGTAATGTATGTGAAGTACTGTATTAGGTGTTTTAAGTTTAAACTCTGATATAGTTAAAATCACAGGGCAAGTATTAACCTTCCTACACAAGTATGCAGTAATATATAGAAAAACAATTAAAATATCCATTAGTAGTCACATATTAGCTAATTGTTGAATTTGCGCTTCATTAGTCACCGTGATGATCGGGGTGTTGTCGTCCATACGTAGGTACACCTTTCCATAACTGGTCCAGCAGTATTTATAGTTTTTAGATATTTTCAGGTCTCTGGCGAGAAAGTGGAGCCTGGAGGCTTTAGGTGTTAGGTTCTCCGAAATAAATATCGGGATATCGTGATTACTTTTCAGGCCCAGGTGTAGCGCTCTTAATTTCGAGTCCTTATTTTTCGAATTGTAAGCCTTGGCGGCTTTGAGAACATCAGTCTTTATGAAAGTGTTGGTGAACTCCACAACAATAGTGCTTTTTTCTTTCTTATTTTTATTTATTTTTATTATGTCTTTAACGTCTTGTTTAGCAATATCTACATTTATAGATTTTGACAAGTGTTGAATCATTACAAGCAATTCTTTTTTGGTTTCATTTCCCTTTAGCGGTACATTTCGTACTTCTATATTTGTTTTACGATCTGTTCTTTGGTTATCTTCTAATTTTGATTCCAGCAATATAATTTCTTCTTTGTCTCTTTTAGCTTCTAGTTCCAACTGTACGATTTTATTTTTCAGTTCCATGTTTTCTTCAGACAAAAAGGTGATAGAAGCCTGAATCATGCTGTTTGTTTGCTGTATATCTTTCAATGACGTCAAAATCGTGTTTATTTTTTTATCTTGTTCTGTGGCAAACTGACTGAATAAATCGTGAAGTTCTGTTGTTACGGCTTTTGTTGTTTCTTGCAATAGTGGTACTGATGTAGTCGGACGTCTCTTTTTGTTTCGAGCCATAATGTAGTTTGGAGGCGACTCATCCTCTAAGGTTGACATATCAGGCACAGAGGTTGACTTTTCTGGCGTGCGCTGCACCGACATCTCGAGTTTGAAACGTTTATATTATGTTATAGTGACTCTTACCATTAGGCCCAGGCCAGCCGGCCTAGTCGCCAACTTTTTTGATAGTTGTAAATGATTTACATATCCATTGCTGCTTTACACGACACGCTATTATGGCACTTGTCGTGTAAAATCAGCAATGGATATGTAATTCACTCAGTGATCATCACTTTCATCTGTCATAAAAAGTTAGCGAATAACGCACAGACATAATTCCAAAAACTATATTTTTTTGGACTCAGAGAGGTCCAAAACGTGTAAATCCGTCAAAATCTCGAGGTCAAATTTTTTGACGATTACAAGACATAAGCATATACCCCAGGTATGCTTATTTGCCACTCACATAATATAAAAAAAAACCTGAACGTTCTTAAACATTGGTCCATTAAAGATCATTATTACTTTCTCGTATACGTAGCATAGAGGAAGTCTTGTAATAGTCAAAAAATTTGACCTCGAGATTTTGACGGATTTACGTTTTGGACCTCCCCGAGTACAAAAAATATAGTTTTTGGAATTATGTCTGTGTGTGTGTGTCTGTGCGTTAGCACAATAACTCGAGTATGCTTTTAACTTATTGCAGCCGAATTTAACATGCATGTATGACATCAAAATATAAGGTTTCTACCAACTTTTGAGTCGTTTCCCATATACGAGAAAGTCAAGGAGAGACCACTCCCGATTTTTTAAATATCTTATTACACCACTTATTTTAGCCACTTCCAGTTAACCGTATCCGCGTAAACTCGCATGAGACCAAAGCGTAACTAACATACAAAAAATATTAAACACTATTTAAATCGAAAATGTGTTACAATGTCGATCCGTTCAGCACTTCCGTCGACTTTGTCGTGTGACGTTTTTTGTCGCAAATCTTTTGTCGGTGCGTTTGTCGCAGTGGGGCACAAAAGCGTAATTGTAAACTGTTTGGTGTCATTTCGCTAAAGTATTGTGGTTGGACGCTTATTATGTAATCGAAACCACTTTTGAGTTTCACAAAGCATTTGTATGGGACGGAAATTGAGATACGAATCAAAATATTAAATAGTTTTATTTGATTGTTGGTTTTGAGTTTTTTCTCCATAATTAATAGAAATGGGGGCTTTACTGAAATATATACCAAAAAGTTAGCTTTGTTAATTGCCTGATTATTATTATTTGGACATACGGGGCTTTTTGCGTCACTGCGACATATAAAGATCTAGTGTACTCCTGTAGGTGGGCACTATCTAAAAATGATAAGATATTCACAGCTTGGATTGTTTTGATATCGTCTGGGTCGAGAATGTGTCTTCTTAAATATCGGCTTCTTTTGTGAATGAGACATTCACAAGAGCACAGGAGGTGCATTGGTGTTTCACGCTCCTGTTCACAGAACCTGCAAGCATCAGTATCTTTTAGTCTCATATTGTAGAGATGTCTGTTCAGCTTGCGGTGGCCAGTCAAAGCCCTAATCAATAGGTTCAGCTACTGAAGCTTAACAGGTTGCCCCTGTTGAGCTTCAGTAGCTCGCTAGTGTGCTTACGAGAGTATGGTTCGATTAGTGCTTTTGAATGTGTTAACCCAGGCGTTCTTTGCCAGTCTCTTGGAGGAGGTGGGTTTTTAAGTATTGCATGGCCTGGTTCTTTGAAAGACAGAAAGGTTCTGGGCCAAACTGTAGACCTTAGGCCCCAGCCCTTGCTAGCTCTAAACCTCCTTCGATGATAAGGAGAGGCTTGTGTCCCAGCAGTGGGTTGAATTATAAAGGCTGTTATGATGATGATAATATTGTTATGTTAATCTGCTCCTAAATATATTCAAAATTTATGAAGCTTAACGATTTTAAACGCTAAGCTTATAATTATAGCCTTTTCCACTACTTGACATCAGGCAGAAATGGTACAGCGTTCAAATTTTGAGGACCTGACAGTCCCTCTACCTTACAGAAGACCGCCATGAAATAACTTTATATTTTCGTAGCACTTGTGTTTCTATCGGTGACTAGATCGGATCATGAAACTGCTTACTATTAGGCAGGCCCTGCTTGTTTGCGAGTCATCTAGTATAAAAAAAATGCATTATAACTTACCATTCCTTGTACACAGGTAACTCACATTGTTTCTTTATAAACAATAATTACTCTTTATTTTGACCAACAAAGGCCAACATAAGCCTCATACCACGAGCTTCTTTAATACTCAATTATTTAACACTTTCCTTAACAATTGAAGGGATTTTGTAAACGGCGGTAGCTATAAAAATGTTCTTCCTAATCCTTTGGCCACCCACCATGAATTGAGAAACTTTTTCAAAGAAAATACTGTCTTGGTCCTGTTGACTTAAAGTTCCGAATTTCTCTAGAATTATAAAAGGATACACGAATGACGAAACAGCTTTTATTACCAAATATTTGTATCAATTAGGAAACCTTCTTACCATATTGTCACACTTTCTTTGCGGAGTTCCGGAAGGTATTTTACGGTCGGCAACATCAATGAATGTTGGAGTAATCGATACACGCTTGTAATCTTTTTATGCTGTCCTTACTTTGACAAAATGACACAAAGAAATTCGCAGGTGAAAACTAATTTTTGCTAGAGTAAACATTCATAATTAAAATTATAATAAAATCAGATTCAAATTTTATGTTGAAAGAATTAGCAAATCGCTTTGTGCCAATGTTTGGGATATCAACAACATAAGGTAATTTACCTTTATCATATGTTCCGATAGCGAAATGGGGCTGGTGGAATTAATTGGTATAATTCTTTCACAAACTTTCCAAAGTATTTCTTAAAGGAGTGCGATAGACCGTATACTTTTCGGCGGTGTTTCGAGTTTACAATTTGGAGTCCGTAAATTTTGGATTGGAATGTCGTTTTCCTGTCGAAACCAAAGCTGCAAGCTAGCCATAACGGAGCGGATTTGTGCTTTATAAATGAACCAGTTGCTATGGTGTGAATTATCTTATAAAACCTATTTACAGTAAAAAATAACGAATCAACGCCAAAATAAAATGTCCAAAAATAACAGCTTTTCTAACAACATTCTTGAACATACATTTATTATTTTTCTAATAAAACTCAGGCCTAAATTAATGATCTTTTAATAAAACTCCCCATCAGATAGCTTAGCCGCGTAGATATGGAGGGATCTGAACTCGCAGAACTGGTTGGTACACCACCCGCTGTGGCCGTCAGTACAGCGGCAGGAGTCGCACTCATCCATATATTTCTCCCCGGGAATGCATTTGAAGAACGGATTTTTTATGACTGTGGACAAATGTGAGAGGATCATTATTGAAATAATTGCTAAATAATCACAAGTAATCAAAACCGTATCATCGCTATACCAGCCTTCATAATTCGATCTACTGCTGGGACACAAGGCCTCTCCTTCTCATCGAAGAAGGTTTAGAGTCCACCACGTTTGCCCAATGCGGATTGGTGGACGGAGTATAAGGTGATCAATACCCCTTTGCTGATCCATTAGTCGCCTTCTACGACACCCATTGGAGGATATGGGGTGATGCTATTCTACTGCCGGCATCAGATGGCTAAATACCGTATATTAATCTGTACTGTACTAATATTATAACGAGGAAAAAATTGTAAGTTTGTATATTGGTAATAATATATGGAATTAATAGACTGATTTTGAAAGTTCTTTCACCAGTAGAAAACTACATTACTCCTGAGTGACATAGATTATATTTGATTGGGATTAATAATATTTTTAATGTGAAATAATAACATTTGTCAATCAATTCCTGGGAAAACTGGCTGATGCGTTGATTTCTCGGCGTGCGCTGATAAACAAATAAAAATGGTTGACGCCCAGGGAAGTAGGCACAGGTAAATTAGTTAATATAAAGAGTGAGAGATTTTTACCGTGTGGTAACAATTTATTATGTTATTCGGTTGACATACAAGCACACGGCCTGCCTGGTGGTAAACAAGTCTATAGGCGCTTGCAACACTGACGTGACACTTTCCCTACCCTATCGATCTCTGGTAACCTTCCTCACCAACAGGTGGTAGACCCATATGTCGGGTCGTCTGGGTAGGCACCACCGCCTTTCTTATTTCTGCCGTAAAGCAGTTCGCTGTGTTTCGGATTGAAGGGAAAGATAGCCAGTGTAATTACTGGGCATGGAAGGCATATCTTAACAGTCCCCAGGATGACAACGCATTGCAAGTGTCTCTAGGCGACGGTAACTACTTAACACCAGGTGGGCCGCAAACTTGTCTGCCTTCTTGTAATGTAAACACACACACAATACCAGAAAATGTAGAGTTGATTGTTGAGCTGTGGCGGCCAATGCCGCTTACTCATAGAACACATAGATGGCGCTATACAACAGTACTCATACAAGCGCGACAATTAGTATGGAAACCTGTATCGCGCAAACGAAGTTTCCAAAGGTGCTCGCTATGTATAGAAGTATATTCAACTACATACAGTTGGACCGCGGTGCCCGGGCATACAACACCTTGCCCGGCCGAAGTACTTCCCTTTGGACTTCCTACATAGTACTCTGTAAGGTGGAGGTACTACTCCAGTTCGGCACTCCAAATTCGACCAGACCAAAAACTTCCTCGATTATGTATGTCATCATCAACAGCTCATATAATCTCCCCACCGAGGGGCTCGAGCCTACCCCACATTACGGGCGATTAGGCCTTAGTCAACCATGCTGGCCAAGTGCGAGTTGGTCGACTGCTTACTTGTGAAATTATGTATGTATGTGTTTAAGACAGTCACTCACCAGTACACCTCAAGCATGGAGTACTCCTCTCACACAAAGCTGTGACAGTAGGCTCACAATACACGCACGATGGCATGGCCCTGCAGGCGCCGGAGTCCTGCAACTCGCACAGCAGACAATTCTTGTTCTCTGGGACGAGGGTCAGGGAAGTCTCCTCTTCCCAGTACTGATGAGGCGGTTTGGGCTTCACGAATTGGGATACCACGTAACTGCAATTGTAATGTTAGGGAAATAGTAAAGAAACAGTTGTAGCCTTAACGTACTGTACATATACTCTTATGCAGCCTCAAAAATCCTCAAGTATTTCTATCAAGTTTGAAATTCAATGTAGATATAAAATAAATAGCTATAGCTTCATCATCGCAGCTCTTTAAGAAATTTTTGAAAAAGCGAACATGAACTTATTTGACGTACGGTATAAACAACAATACGAAAGATTTTCTTTATACAGAATTGATAATAAAAAGAACTTGCGAGATAAAACAAGATGGTCACAAAACCGTTCATAAAACCAAAGAACACAAGAATGTGTATTTGTTTTCAGCAGCTAATAAAGATTTATGGAATAATTTTTGCGTTTACAAACGCGTAAATATTTTTAATATTAGGGGTTTAAGTATGAAATTGCCGTTTTGTATGGAGAATTTAACGAAACTTCCTTTTTCCATATAAATATATTTGCGATTTTCTAAGGAACCACAAATCTAAATTTTGTTTAATTTTGTGGATATATTTAGACAACATTAAGCTATAGGATACGTAGAGAAAAATTTTGTGAATTGATATCTGTAAAAAAATATTCATATTTTTATAACGGAGACGGGCACCTCTTAGAACGAGCTGTTTTTGAAGACGTATTTCTAGTGAAAAGAATAAAAAAAAGAATAAAATTTAATAAATAAATATAAGTCCTTGTAATGAAGTTTAAAATAAAAAAAGAATAATGGACATAGCTATTGTATTAAAGGAATTATACACTAATGAATAATGAGGAAAAAATCGGCAATTTCATTCTTTAACCCCTATTACTAGAAAAAATCGTGCTTTCTCGATACGTCACGAATCGTTCAAGCTTGGGCTGCAAGATTACATTTCCTCGATAGAACTTAAAAGTAGATTGTTTGCATGGAAAAAGAGGCACGCTGTTAGAAATTTCAATTACTGTAGTCAATAAGACGGCAAACATTACTAACGCCTGTGACCCTGGTCGATAGATTGGAGGAGATTCTTCTCCGCTTCCTCCCACTGAGCTGAGTGTACCTGGTAAAGGAGCACCTCTGATGCGTGATCGAGGATCTGAAAATGCACACGGTACACTATTAGAACTGGATAATTACATACATTCTGACAATGGAAGTGACTCAGATATTTGGCTATCGTAAATGCTCTTATATCAACTCAGAAATAGACCATTGCCGCCCCAACTTGAGCCTTTCACTGTTATCTAGAGAGACGCCTACTTTTAGCAAGCCATGGATCAACCGTGCGTGTACCAGGTCTATCGCGTTGCAGAGAGGAGAGTCAGGAGCAGTGCTTCACGAGCAAGTGTTAGTTTAAAAGACCCTTTAAAATGCATTAATTCTCACCTCCAATACTTCTTTCTCTCTCTCTCTCTCTCTCCCTACTCTACCATATTTGATAAGATTCCGCGAGAGCCGCTTTAGTACAGAACTTATGGAAGTTCCGGACAAGTCGAGATCTTTTAATAATGTAAAGATGGATTTAACTTGTATACCCTCGTTCTTCAAGGGCATACAAACAAATGATGTACGCATTTGTCAATCGGTTTGTTATCTCAAAGTATTTATTGAAATTTTATGCTACTGGCTCTCTCTGTCATACACACGGTGACACCATTGCTAACTTGTCCATGTCCGTCACTCTTCTGTCTACAACTACATTAACACTACCTACAAACGATTTGTAGAATTGCGTGCTTGTAATGAACATGCTCACAAAACTGCTGGATCAATTTTAAAATTTATTTCACTGGTAGAATTTGCCAGTAGGTATTTTCATTGCGTAACAGGTCATAATTTAGTTTTAAAATGAATTCTATTCGGACGAAATCACAGGGGAAGCGCTAGTTTGTAAAAACATTTAATTTTGGAGCATTAGGATCATGCTGCCAAACATAATCAACCATAACCAATATCTTTATAACCATAATTACCATCTCCATATGCGAGCACTGCAGACATAATATTAGCAAACAAAATACACCCAAACATTGGAGTTGAGAAGAAGAAGAAGCGGCGAAGAAGAGTTTCAAAAAGTAGCGCAATTTATGTAACTTAAAAATTCGATTTACAAAAATGCAAATTTACGATGTAGCGAGATTCGATACTGAGATGTGGAAAATTCCTCTAAGGGCCTCCTAATTGATCGGTACGCGCCAATTACGCGGATTGGTTCAAAAGCGCATACGATATATACAGGTAGCTCTAAATTGCATCGGGGTTTTTACTTTCTCGTATACGTAGTAAGAGGAAGTCTTGTAATCGTCAAAAAATTCGTCCTCGAGTTTTTGACGGATTTACACATTTTGGACCTCCCTGAGTCCAAAAATATTTTTTTTGGAATTATGTCTGTGTGCGTGTCTGTGCGTTAGCACGATAACTCGAGCATGCTTCAACTTATTGCAACCAAATTTAACATACGTGTATAACATTAAAATATAAGATTTCTATGAAATTTTGAGCCGTCGATCACGAAAGTTAAGCAACCAAGTGCGCGGTAGGTACTCGGATGGGTAACCAAAATTTAACATGCATGTATGACATCAAAATATATGGTTTCTATCAACCTTTGAGTCGTTTCCGGTATACGAGAAAGTCAAGGGGAGACCACTCCCGATTTTTTGAAATTGTTACCTACATAGTTACATATTAGCTCGTTCATAATTCTAAAAGGGTCAAGCGGAGGTCTAATTAACATTTCGTTACACATACCGCTACAGCTGACGGTACGCGCTACGTAATGCCTCAACAGGCAATAAATCTAACAACCAACTCATAATGTTAGCAGCCTATAGACGTTTGCAACACTGACGTGACACTCATGCGCTTCCGACCCTAATCCCCTTCCCTACCCCGCGGAGATCTGGTGGTGGTGATCTCAACCCCCTTCCCTACCCTGTGGAACTCTGGCGACCTTACTCACCAACAGAAACACAACATTACAAAAATGTAGTGTTATTTGACTGTAGTCTTCTGTAGGTAAAGTGGAGGAACTAACCCAGTTCGGGCGCTACAAATTCGAGCGGCTATTCCGCTGTACCCTTTTTTAATTATGATGGAAAATTCATTGACGGACCATACCGCTGCCTAGGCGTACGGCGTGTGTGGGACTCTCCCAGCGCTGAACAACGCCGGTCCTACCCACTAAAAACCACCGGTACCCTCATAAGCCCTTCGGGAGGCGTTTTGAGATCAAAATTCATCTCAACAAAACGCACCACGGGGGGATTGCGCTTGGGTATTAGTCAATCCCCAGACGGGGGGACCTGTGAACTGCACCAGGGCACACGAGGGCCAACCCGTGTGCCAGCCACACTTAGGATGGGACAAGAGCGGCGGTCATAGCCACCTGACTTCTCCAACCCGTCCGTCTACGCCGGATGGGAGCGGCTAGAGGATCGTTCTCCCGCTCCCTCTCCGTGGCCTCCCTCTGCGGCATCACAGATTCGCAGAAGGAGGCGACAGCCTTCCAGACTCTCTCATTACAAAGCATGGCTCTGACCATGCTTTGCAATGAGATGTCTCCGCCGAATTCCACTGTGCCCTACCTAGAATAAAGTCTTGGGGATAAACTCAGACCAATGAAGTAAAAGATTCTAAATAGAGGTTTTTTTATACTTGTTTTGAATTCAATAAGCCATTACAAATGGCGCACCATGTATCTAAGTGCAGGTATCAGCGTCACTCCAATTAACAGCGTGTTTCAATCAGTAACAAGGTAGATTAATCCTACACACTGGATCGTTTCTGACTGAGAACACTTGTGTGCTATCAACTATACTTGTTATTTTTAATTCTTAACCGAAAATAGCAATAAATAGACGGATTATTGTTATGTTTTACTGAAAGATTATTTTGTTTTTCATTTCAATGTTCTTTTTCTTTACAGTTTAATATTTTTTATTTTGCATGAGTAGGTAATCTCTGTTACAATATTCGTGTATAAATATATGCCGTGGGCCGATCGTATAGTTGGACAGATCATGATATACCGGCATATCGTGAAACCTTCATTATCATCATCATCATCAACAGTTCATATAATGTCCCCACCGAGGGGCTCGAGCCTACCCCACATTAGGGGCGATTAGGCCTTAGTCAACCACGCTGGCGAAGTGCGGGTTGGTCGACTTCACACACAACCTAAGAATTTCTTCATAGGTGTGTGCAGGTTTCCTCTCGATGTTTTCCTTCACAGTGAAACCCTAATGGACCATAAAAAGCTCGACCACGGGTCGTGTAACCCGTTTTCTAAGAATGGTAGTGGTCAAGAGTGTTCATTAGGTTCAGGGCTATTTTTTTATGACCAATCGGGGTGGACTGTGATCGAGATTAGCGTATCACGATATGCCGGCATATTACGACCTGCCCAACTATACCTACGATCAGCCGACGACAATACGACATAAGTATATACACATACAATAGACATAAAATAAATACAGAAATAAAATATTGTACCGAAGCTAATTTTGGTTCTGCCGTCCTAACATAGTCGTGATACTTAATTGATAACCTTAACTACAACTATTACTGGTGTGCAAACGAAATTATCCTGCGTCAGGTGCCACTTCCCGCGGCATGATGGATAGCGCAAATTAATATCTTTTTATTACACATCATTAGACGATATATTAAATTCATTACATCAAAATGACGCGTAGTTACAAACTAATAAGAATACGGAAGCCAAGATTTTATATCACCGTTGTCACCCAACGCGAACTAAGATATTTGGCGACTTATTATTATGTTGCACAATCAAGTAATGGAATTCACTGCAGACGTGTCTGCTTGTTACAATCTTGGGTCATTCAAAATAGACGTGAAGAAACACCTTGCAGGCGCAAGGCTTGTTCAGGGCTTTATCTCTCACAGCTATGCAAACTTGTAAATTTTCCTTTATGATAAAACTTTTGTCTGCATAATAATGCCATTTTACGGCTATAGATTGAGATGATATTAATAAAAATACTAAACCGATTCATGAAAATTTTTTATGGGACCAAATGGCAACTATTCCGCATCGAAAAAAAAAATTACTTAAATCGGATCAGAAATTTTAATTATTTTATTTACTTTATTAAATTAGGACCGCCAATGGTACATACAATAAACTTTAAAAATTATATAAAACAGTAGGTATAAAAACAAAATTAAAAGTATTACCTTTGAAGGCAGCCACAACATGCTTATGATCAAAGATTCACGACAGTAATTAGGAGGGGAAAAACTATTTAAGAGAAACTAACATAATACCTTTAGTTTCACTCTATGCTTAGTTTCTCTAAGGTTTCTATAGGTAGAAATCTCGACGTAACAAAAAAACATACCAACCGAATTGAGAACCTCCTCCTTTTTGGAGTCGGTTAACAAAATGGCAACATCGACAAAGAACTAATTCTTGAAGTAATGTCTAAGCTAGAGAAAAGAAGTTTCCTTTCCGAGTTTCACCAAACGTTTTAATTTATTAAATTAAGTTTTAACTCAGGCTACCGTACAATTTATTGTCACTTTAGATATATTATCTATTGTAATTGACAAAATGCAAAACTAACTAAAGTTATGAATAGTATAGACGTTTCTATATCTCAAGGTTACCCAGTCTTCCGTAGAGGTTATGAGCGCTGCTCAGACGAGTAATTTAGTAATAATAACCTTTATTCTTCTAAAAGTCATTTGCAAGAATACACAAGCAGTAGATAGAAATTTACAACCCTGTCACAGATGAAGCTTTACTTCTGTATTTACATTGCGCTGTGGCGTAGTGTTTAGTGTATCAACCTCATTGGTGCAGATAACGTCGTAATTATGATTTTGTAGATTTAGATAAGATTGGCGTTATTAAGTCCTGGATAACGTGGACTGTGCAAATTCCCGTTATACATCATTATGTTAATCTATACATCTACAGGATGTAAAAGACATGAACAGTCAAACGAGAACCATGTATTCTGCTCACCATCATAACATTTTTCTTCCTTTAGACTATACCTGGGAAATTGATAGTTACGATTTTATTGAAGGTCAAAGTCATAATTTTTTTTTAATTTTTTTATGAAAACGTATTCTATACGTTATTTCTTAATTATTGTCCAAAGAAACATCATCATTTTTTTTAGTATTTCATAACAAAAAATGGCTTCAAAACGTTAGCGTTCAATGTAGCTCACTCGATGCGCACGGACACTAACGAACGGAGCCTCCGTCTGGCAAAATTATCGCGGTTTTGCGAGTTGCGTGCAAGTTGACATTGTTGACATTGCCTTTTACATTGCGCGGTACAATTTGCAATTTTTTTTAACACCAAAAAATAAAAATCATTTCCCAGCAATATTTTTTTTGAAACATGTCTTATTTTGATGTATAGAATACATGATTCTAGTTTGAGTGTTCATGTCTTTTACACCCTGTATACATAAATATAAATAAAATTAGAGTGTCTGTTTGTAATATTGAAATAACCGTTTTTTACTACATGCATATGAATATATATATATATTCATATGCATGTAGTAAAAAACGTGTGCCCGCGACTTCGTCCGCGGAGAATTCACCAAAAGAAAAAAAAGTAGCCTAAATTACTCCTTATTACACCAACTACCTGCCAAAAACAGTCCCGTCAAAATCGGTCCAGCCGTTTCAGAGATTAGCCGGAACAAACAGACAGGCAGACAGACAAAAATTGTAAAAAAAATATTTTGGTGTATGTACCATATATATATGGTACATACACCAAAATATTTTTTTTTGTGTATGTACCATAAAAAAAAATATTTTGGTGAAACCTTTTCCCCAACCTATTATATTCATATGCATGTAGTAAAAAACGTTTATTTCAATATTACAAACAGACACTCCAATTTTATTTATATGTCTAGAGGTATATATGTACTGGTCATAATTTTTTTAGCATATTAACTATTGCAACGTGAGGCAAGTATAGCTAGTAATGTTATCAGAGTAAAAGTTGGTATGTTAGCAACAACTGAACAAAAACTGTTTTTAATTAAGGCTACACCGTGCTTTTTAACCGTCTTAACATTTTGGGGTATTTCAATAACAATAAAAAAAGCTCTCCGTCTTTAGATATTAGCTAAATAATGTTACGAATGCCACAGTGGGAATCTTGTTGACAATATTCAATTTAATTCTTTATTTGTATACTAACTGTTTAATTATGTATACAAACAGTATACATAATTAAGTACGACCGCACATCAAACACATTTATTTATCAGAATAGAACTTAATCGTTATTTAAACACGGCAAATTACGACAAAATAGTCTCTATTTTTAAGTACGCAGGTGTCAAAAATAAATAATTGTCCATTGATTATAGTCAACTAAATAAATTCTCGATATCTGTCACATGGCAGTTCCCACGAGCCTCTATAAAATTATCGCTGTTTATTAAAAAAAAGTAGTAAGCACGTGTAGAACTAACTTTATTTTTTGGATTTTGTACCGTTCTTATGTCGTTGCATTTAGGTTTAAAATTGAAAGGCGAATGTTTTACAGAAAAGTCGTATAGAAAGGAAAGATGCAATACTACAGTTAAAAAGATTATTTTTATGCTTAGACAATTTAACAGGGACGTGGCATAGCGCAGATTTAGTACTGAAAACATTCTGCCGTTTTTCGCGGGGGGTGAGGCAAACACGCATAGCACATATTTACTCACTCGTGCACACTGTTGCAAAAATTTTAATCGCTATTATGAGCGCACACTAGCGGGCTCGGCTAACCCGTGTACCACCATATCGCCTAACGTTGTTATATCGTGGTTTCTGTCGCAAAATTTGTAGATTAATAGTCGTATTGTTGTGTAAAATAGTAGTTTATTTGAATAGAAAATTACTTCCGTGTGATAAGAAACTCCGTTTTAGGATAACTTTAATGTTTCTGATCGTCGTTTACAAAAAGACACTCCAATAATTTTTACGAGGTTCGCATAGCGACAGATACGAATTCAAAATGGCGGTCGGTCGTCGCGGCGAACTAGTTTTTATAAACTGACATGAACGTTTGTTCATGTACTTTGGCAGCGGGGAACGCATTCGCTTGTCACGCCTCGTGTTAAATGGTCTAAGTTTTTTATGTTTATAATATTTTGTAAGTACACATAACATCACATTCATTTTTAAATTTTTTGCAGTCACCATTAATATTACATATACGTTCAGGTTTCATACATACATACATATAATCACGCTTACCCAAAAGGGGTCAAGTAGAATTTTAATTACACACAAAGCCACAACTGGCAGTATGAGCCATACAGTACCCAGCCCAAAATAGTGACAGTTTACTAGGCTATCGTCTATCGTCACCAGGTTTTATAATCATAAAAATGTACATTTTAAATGATATAATGACGTTTTACAATAATGAATACGATACAAATACTATACAATTCATAATTTCAGAACGAAAATATCATAATATCACAAAAAAAATTATTACTAATACTTATTATAACAATTGTAATTTACGATTATATTTATTTTACACTAGCTGTGCCCGCGACTTTGTTCACGTTTGATGATGTTATAATATAGTATATAGCCTTCCTCGATACATGGACTATCCAACACAAAAAGAATTTTTCAATTTCAATAATTAGTTCCCGAGATTAGCGCGTTCAAACAAACAAACAAATTCATCAGCTTAATAATATAATTAGTATAGATTACTGTCGTAGTGGAGTAGTCAGTAACTCTACCTACACATCAAGCGGTCCAGATTCGAATCCGAAATCATATTGTTTGTGAAGTTTGCTCTCTACATTTTGAAAAACATAATAAATAAATGTAATCTTAAAAGAGAACAAATTAACAAACTACATTACTCCCAGAAAAATCGCAAGATACCCTAACAATGTTAGCAACAAAAAGGTATTACGTGCACATCAAACCGTTCGGTTTTCCCGAAGCGTCCGATGAAATTATCCCCATAATGTTGGCTTATGATCGGAATCAATACGCGATGGGACCAATAAGCCCAGATGTTTGCCGCCGCCCGCGGCAACCCTGCAATTTAGACGATATTAAGTTTAGACAGCGATTTGTACCCTTCTTTACACCGGCGTGATCGCGGCGACGCATACTGGACTGGAAAAACGCTCGAAAACATATTTTTTTTAAATGTATTTTTTCTTATCGAGGCAACCCGGATTGGTTTTTGTTGTTTGGTTCACTGAAACTTATTTTAAGTTTATATTTTAAAGCTGTAGTTTTTACTAGAATATAGGCAGAGATATGAGATGTAGAACTTACAGTGATCGCATATAGAACTTTTCGTACATCACAATGATACTTCATAATGATCGAAAAATTTGCGGACGGAATTGACGGATACTAACAATTTATTTTCGTCGATGCATTTTTTAAGTGGGTGGAAATAATCCTCACAAAGATTATAAATTCTCAAATTTTGGATTCCCTGGTTTGATTGTCGGCAATTTACAAATCCCGAAATTGAAATTTTCATCAAATCCAAATATCAAATATCTATACTATTATAGAATAGTATAAAAGTGAAGAGTTGGTTTGTTTATTTAATTATGAGCTATCAAAACTCAGTTAAGACTTACATCTAACTCTACTGGCTATAGCCCTCATCAGTTAATGTTTGGGAGCGGTATCAAAACAATTTTGAACACAAAATTTTACAAAACTCCGATGCTACGATCAATAATTAACGATTTCTATCAAACTCCCTGTGATAAGTGTACCAAACATTCTGTATATACATTAACATAGAACACCAGCGTTGTAGTCGTTGTGCATGCTGCAACATATGATAAGTTGCAAACTTTTTAGGTTTCACTGTATCTTGTATGTTTGTGGATTATGTGTAATTTTGTAAAAAAATTAATAAAAGTTTACTTATTATGTTTACCTATTAACTTTTGGTACCTTTTTAAGATGATGTCATATCAAATACTAGTCGTGAAAAATATGATCTGGTACTGTTGAAAATTATCAAAAATATATCTAAGTAATGAAAATATGCTTTTTAATCAGAAATTTTACAAATACTAGAAAAATGCACTGAAAAAAAATCGACTTGCCTCAGGCGGGCAAGTCGATTATTTTCAGTGCATTTTTCTAGTATTATATTTACGCGTTTGTAAACGCAAAAATAAAATTATTCCATAATTTTACAAATAACCTAATACTAAAATTTCAATAGAATATTTTCATTCCGGTTTGAAAGAGTGTGCGGTTCCGTTGCTCAGTGTGCTTCACCCCTTTGTTCTACAGTTGGCGGTCGTTATTATTGGGTCAATTGCTCCTCCCCGCGCCGATATTAGTTCCTTGTCAATTAATCCCTTCTTATTTACAGGGATTAGCTCTCAACGCCACGTCTATTATGTGGATAAGAAGGCTATATTTCTTCATTACTCTTTCAACTTGCGATAAACAAACCTAAAGCAGTATCTTCATATCGTAATATCTACGGGTTTAGCAATCAAATTGGCGTCAGGAATTTATTTGTTTCTATAATTCAAAAATTGTTTCTGATTGAAGCAAAGTGGATTTTCATTGAAATAAAGGTTTTATGGCTTTTATGAAATTATTGAATCGTGGTGTATTTGACGTTGAGAATTTTATATTATGAATCCTTTATTGCACACTTATAATCAGTAATAGCAAAACTTAATCGAAAGACATGTACAAAGGTGAGCTTATCTCTAAAAGAGATCTCTTCCAGCCAACCCCAGCATTACTAAGAAAATATAATTATTGGGATTACTACAACATCAGTCGCCATCGTGAGGACTGTTGCCATGCATTTCTCGCCAAGCACTCCCTAGATGCATTAAAATATGCGACACCCATATTTTAAAACAAACTTCAAGAAAGAAGAAAAGTACTGAAGATATCTCGGTATGTGCCCTTTAGACCCCTTTGTGTACCCGTAACTTATAGATTGTCTTTTGTTAGCTACCAATGTAATTAATATTCAAGAACTTATACTTATGTATTATTATGCAGTTAGTAAGTATTGTATTGTTACTAAGTAATTTGTCTATCTATATTATGGTTCCTTATAAAAATATAAAAAATCTTGGGTAACAATGTCCGTCCACATCAACATTTTGTACAAACTTAATCGTAAAAACTACAAAATTAAAAATTTTATGTAACCATTAAGAACCATCTCACTCACGTCTGATCACGTCAGCTTTCAAACAAAAGGCCGTAACAAAATTGGTCCATTCGTTTAGGAGCTACGATGCCCCAGACAGACACACAGACATACAGATGCACAGACAGGTCAAACTTATAACACCCCTCTTTTTGCGTCAGGGTTAAAAATAAGAAAATCTGTATATTCTAGATTATCTACATTGTTCCAAAATTGGTTATTTCCATCTGTTAAATATTTTAAAGAACTTGTTTAGTTTGGAATTTGGCAAACATAATACAAAAGTAGTAAAGAAAAAAATATGTGATATTACTTACAGGCTTACAGGTTTTAATAAAAATCCGAACATAACCCATTATTTCTCACGTAAATCAATATTCACTGGTCCTAAGCTAATACGTGCAAATATTCGCTTCGGGCAAATGTGCGCACAGTCCAATGCGCATATTATATTTTGCTATGCGCAAATTAACCGGACAAAGTTAATGGAATCAGTCGAATCAAAATATCGGCGTGGGAAATGGGGTAACTATAATTTACATACAGAGTTGTGACTTATTTGAAATACTTGTATTTAAAATACAAATACCAAATACAAAATACGTATTTTGTATTTTGTACTAAAATACTTTTTTAAAAAAGTATTTTGTATTTTATTTGAAATACTATTCGAGATGCATTTTGTATTTGTAAAATACAGTGTAAAATACAAAATACTTTTTTACTTAAAGTAGGTAGGTACTGCAGTACTGCTAAGTTTAAGCACGGGAAACGATCACCGATTGGTAAGAGACTGAATCTCAAGGTCAAATCCAAGAGGTCCCAAACCCCGAACACTTCAACTCTAACTACAAAATTGTTTCGAATGCCTGAAGGACTGCATAGATGTGGACACATGCAATGACAGGTTCGTAGAAGCTGTCCTTACGGTGGGTTCAAAGATCTTTAATCCCCGCTGTGCCAAAAAAGACAAGAAAATCTCAGAGCTTACGTTAAGGCTGATGAAGGAAAGACGTGAAATGGTTCTGCAGTGCTCTGAAGACGCTCGTCGGCGCCGGCAGCTCACTAAACAGATCTTCAAGTTCCTATCTCTCTTCATACGCCAATTTAATACGGAAAGTATTAAAGAGGTCTTTGAGCAGAACAAAGGCTCCAAAGTGTACGTTAGAGATCTGGCGCGTGGAGAGAGCTTGCTGACGAAGCTGAAGACACAGAATCGTTTTGAAGACAGAGGACGGCAGAGTCGTGTGTGTTGCCAGTGTTGACCTATGGAACTGAAACATGGCCGCTTACAATAAGCCTCGTAACCTTCTTACGAGGCTCAAGGTCACTCAAAGGGCAGTGGAGAGAGCTATGCTCGAAGTTTCTCTGCGTGATCATATCAGAAATGTTGAGATTCGCAGAACCAAGATCACCGACATAGCCCAAAGAATTGCGGGCACATTGCGAAGAGTACTGACGGCCGTTGAGGCGTAAAGGTCCTCGAGTGGCGACCACGTACCGGGAAACGCAGCGTTGATAGGTTCCCCACAAGGTGGACTGACGATATAGTAGTAAAGGTCGCGGGAAGCCGCTGGATGCGGTCAGCGCAGGACCAACCGGTTTGGAGATCCTTGGGGGAGGCCTATGTCCAACAGTGAAATTATTATTATTATCATTCCAAATGAAAGTATTTTATTTGAATAAAGTATTTTGAAAATACCTATTTTGTATTTAGTATTTAAATACAAAAAGAAAAAGTATTTTGTATTTTGCATTTGAAATACTAAATTAGAAAAGTATTTGTATTTTGTATTTAAATACTTTTTTAAAAGTATTTTGTACATCTCTGTTTACATACGTATAGTTGTTAAACCAATATTAGTTTGAATGAAAACAATTATTTGTTCTTTATTTCTTTGCAATACAATCATCATCTTCATCGTTATAACAACCTTTTCAATTCGACCCACTGCTGGGACACAAGGCCTCTCCTTGTTATCGAAGGAGGTTTAGGTAGTAGTCCACCACGCTTGCCCAATGCGGATTGGTGGACGGAGTTTGTGGTGATCAATACCCCTTTTGCTGATCCATTAGTCGCCTTCTACGACACCTATTGGAGGATATAGGGTGATGCTATTCTACTCTGCCGGCATCACATGGCCAGTTGGAATACTAACATCATGCTTATAACTAATTTCGCTTAACAATACATGTAGCATTCTTCCTATAAACATGACTATTATATATAGTGTGTTTAACACGTAGGGGATCCAAATTCAACATTTGGATCCCCTACGTGTTAAACACACTAAACTTCGAAACTCATTACATCGATGACTTGATAGTGCAAGATTTTGTTTCTGCGACGTATTTTTACATTTTATTCGAGTAGTAATTTAAAATTTACTTCATTTTGTCTAGACATTAAAATAAATATCTACAAATTAAACATTTCATAAATATTATTATATTCAGGACGGCTATGGTCTTAGGTAGTGGGACAGATGGCTTAGACACATCGCTTAAAGTGCTCTGAGTATCACCCAAGCTGTCCTTGGCACCACTGTGGGGAACCCAGCAAAAGGCCCTTTTCAGGGCTAGTGGAGCCTTGGGCTCGGTGGAGGCTGGCCTCCAAGACCGGCGGTCCGCTGTCCGAGTTGGAAACTAACGTTTCTGACTTCATCAGACCTGAAGAGTGGCCGTCGTCTAGTCCCGATCTTAATCCGTTGGATTAGGATTTATGGTCAGTTTTACAGAGTACTGCTTGCTCTAAACGCCATGAGAATTTGGAGTCTCTAAAACAATCCATACGATTAGCATTTTTTAGAATTTTCCCATAGAAAGAGTGCGTGCTTCTATTGATAACGGGCCTCAACGTTTAAAGGACGGTATTGCAGCAAATGGAGGCCACTTCAAATAACCTTTTCATATTTTAAATTGTTTTATATTTATGTATTCAACTAACTAGTAATAAATGTTATTTGCAATAGATTTTTTTTCTTTGTTACAATATTTATGACAAGACTAGATAAGTGTATTTTCTTTGATATTGAGATTTAACCTCTACCCCCAACTTAACCTAAGCTTACCATTTAAAACACAACATCACAATCAAGATCGCGACGTAATGAAACTGCTATCGTTAAAAAGCAGTTATTAAACATTAGACAAAGGGCGGGAGCTGTCAGCGGCAGTGCAGCGGTAACGAGCGAGCATTGTTCGCCCGGGTTCGTGTCCCGGCCGAGTCCATTGTGACGTCAGGCTTGTTGTCAATTACAATGTAATATCGAGTTACGGAGCGTAATTAGTTTGCGAGTGATATTCTGGTGTATTTGTTTGGAAATTTAAGTTACAATTTTATTTTAGTGTCTTAGGGCTGATTTGATCGTGAGATAAAACTTAACAGACAGTCAAATTATTAGTCAAACTGAAGCAAATATCACTTGAACTCCAATGTTTATGTTTATGTTTAGTGATGAGTTAGGCAAAAACATGGGTCAAACAATGTTTCAGTATATGGCACAGCCTGTTACTAATTTCTGTAGGCCAGGTGCCAATTACATTCAAATATTGCAGAGGGTGATCTGTGGTACTTACAGTCCTGATAGTACAATACTTATTTTTATTGGTAGACGTGGAAATGCTAATTCCAAGATTATGGAAAAGTATTTTGAAGACCTCTCCAAATTAAATGTAAAAAAAATAATTCTATTTACCCTGCCTTACAGTAGGTCATTGACTCATGCAGAAAATTACTATAGATATAAATGCAATATGAAATTGCATTTAATGACAAATTATGATAAAAAATTTGACATTGTTGATTTTAATGGTTTTATTAAGAATTTTTTTTTGACAAAGGATAAATATTTTCTTTGTAATAATTACAAAAAACAAATAGCAAAATCGCTATGTTACTTTATTTTTAATCAAGCCAAAACATTGGCTATAACTTCTGCCTCTATTGGGCAGTCAAATTTGACATTAAGTAATGACAATTTGGAATATGCATCATATTCTTTAAATTAAATATTGAGACAAAAGAGACTAACTCTGGCAGTACTAAATATAATGAAATATTAGACTCAAATTTTGAGGTTTTAGATAAATTATCCTCCCCACTTGTAATGAATAAAAATTCTAAAAATAATTTTATCAACCTTGTCCACCAAAATATTCAAGGGATGTCAGGCAAAAATTTAGAATTGGAGCTATTTATGAATTGTAATAATATTGATATATTGTGTGTTACAGAACACTGGCTAAAAAGCCATCAGCTCATGTTTAATTTTAGTAATCACCATGTTGTCAGCTCGTACAGCAGAAAAAACATATTACATGGTGGTTCATTAATAATTACTAAAAAGAATATTATATGTAAGGAAAGAAATGACCTCGTAAGTATGTCTGTTGAGCGAGTTACTGAAATAGCTTGTATAGAGTTTGAACAATTCATTGTTATTAGTGTATACAAACCACCATGTGCCCCTTTTGAACAATTTTTAAAAATTATGGAAGATGTCCTATTTAAAATCAGTAAATGTCGTAAAATAATTGTTATCTGTGGAGACTTTAATATTAACATATTAGAGACAAACTCAATCACTTGTAATTTTTTAAATTTATTTAAGTCCTATGATTTGGACTACGTTTTTTATGAACCCACAAGAATTACTGAAACAAGTGCAACTTGCATTGACAATATTTTTACTAACCGAAAACCTAGCCAAAAGTCAATTATTAATATGTTGCACTCTGATCATTGTGGTCAATTAGCATCGTTTCCTAGAAAAAAAGTTAAAGTGCAAAGAACGAAAATAAGTTTTATTCCTATAAATGCAAGCCGAATTGAAAAATTTAAATCGAAATTAATTGTGAAGCTACCATGTTTGCCTTATAATGATTGTCCGGATAAGCTATACAGTTCTTTATTTAATTTAATAAATGATGAATTTACCAACACTTTTGTGCCAAAAGTAAAGACGATCTGTGATCATCTAACCTTTAGTGAATGGGCAACGCCTGGTATCTACAATAGCAGGAATAAGTTGTACGATTTGTATGGTCAAAAATCATTTAATTTTGATCCAGTATTTGTTAATTATGTAAGAGACTACTCCAAAGTTTTCAAAAGAGCCTGTTCCACTGCCAAGTCAGTTTACTTAAAAAACAAAATTAAGAATTCTACAAATAAGATTAAAGAAACCTGGAATATTATTAACAGTGAAACTGGTAGGAGTCAAACACGCTTCCGTAATATTAACTTAAAGATTAATAATGTAAATGTTAAAGCTGATTTGGAAGTAGCGATGGAATTTGAAAGGTTTTTCTCAGATGTTCCCATACAGACTACTAAATCACTTCAGTCGTCTTCCACCTCAGCTGAACAGCTGCTTAAACAAAATGTATCATCATGTGATAGTAACTTTGAATTTACAGCTGTTAATTATAAAGATATTATAAATACGTTTAAAACTCTAGACCTGAAAAAATCTATGGATCTTTGGGGACTGTCAGTCAGGACAATCTCATCCATTATAACTATAATAGCTCCTTATTTAGAAGTCGTATTTAACAATTGTATTGACTCTGGTGTATTTCCTGACTTGATGAAACATAGTAAAATTATACCGTTATTTAAATCTGGCGAAACCTCAGATCCCACCAATTTTCGGCCTGTTTCTATTCTACCGACTTTAAGTAAGATCTTTGAAAGACTAATGCTCAATCAACTATTAAAGCATTTCAATAAATACAACATATTTCATCAAAAGCAATTCGGGTTCACTCGGGGTCGCTCCACCATTGATGCGGGAGTTGAGTTGTTAAAGGAGGTATTTGCTGCTTGGGAAGAATCACGCGACGCCCTTGGGGTTTTCTGTGATTTATCTAAAGCTTTCGACTGTGTTAATCATGATACTCTGGTCAGGAAATTACACCATTACGGCGTTAGGAACAAGGCTCTCAACCTTATGACTTCATACCTGAGCAATAGAATACAGAAAGTTGATATAAATGGTAAAAGATCTCCAGGTTCTCTAGTCACAATAGGTGTTCCGCAGGGCTCAATTCTTGGTCCATTTCTCTTTCTAGTGTACATAAATGACTTGCCTTACTACATAAGGGACAATCATGACATTGTGTTGTTTGCGGATGACACTTCTTTGATTTTCAAAATAAATAGAAAATTAGATAATTATGACGAAGTGAACAATGCACTTGCGAAAGTAGTTTATTGGTTTGATATTAATAACTTGTTGCTGAATGAAAAAAAACCAAATTAGTTAAGTTTACTACACCGAATGTGAGATGTGTAGAAACTAATGTACAAATAAATGGAGTAGAATTGAAACCTGTAGAAACAACAACTTTCTTAGGAGTAATGTTAGACTCTAAATTGCAATGGGGTCCACATATTGTAAAACTTTCGGGTAAACTAAGTTCTGCGGCATATGCAGTTAAAACTATTAGGCGGCTAACTGATATAGATACTGCTAGAATGGTTTATTTCAGTTATTTTCACAGCATAATGTCTTATGGAATTCTTCTCTGGGGGAGTGCTGCAGATATTAATACCATATTTGTTCTGCAAAAACGGGCTGTTAGAGCAATCTATCAACTAGGTCCGCGTGACTCCCTCAGAGAAAGGTTCAAGGAGATAAATATTCTAACTGTGTCATCACAATATATACTGGAAAACTTACTATATGTAAAGAAAAATATTATGAATTTTTCCGAGAAATGTCATACGCACAATGTAAATACTAGGAAGAAACACGATTTGGTTGTATATAAAACTCGTCTCCACAGAATAAACAATTCCTTTATGGGCCAATGTATACGTTTTTACAATAAGCTTCCGAAGAATATTAGAGACTTGCCTATTAATAAATTTAAAAAAACTGTAAAATCTAAATTATATAAAAAAGCTTATTACAAGTTAAATGATTATTTAAATGATCCAAATGCGTGGGAGTAAAATCTACCCAAATTTACGCATTTAAAATTGTAATTTATTCATATTGATATATCTATGGACATGTAATGATGTTTTGAAATCATTACGAAATTGTAAGCTGCGGAGTTTCTTTCGCCATTTCTTCTCCGTCTCAGCATAATAATAATTATTTAAGTAAAATAATTATTTCGTCGAAATGGTGGTAGGGCTTTTGACGATTTAAAAGTACTTAGCAAAGTCCATTTAAATAAAGAGCTTTTTCATTCATTTAATACAAGACCCGAAATGACAATTGACAATGTAATTTTAATTTGTCCGTATTGCACGATATCAGAGGAATAAAAAATATCTAAGGATTGAAAAATCAGCCCTTAGCTTAGATCAGTATTTTTAACTCCCAAAGCAAAAAGAGGGATGTTGTAAGTTTGACGTATCTGTAGTATGTCTGTCTATGGCATACCTACATCATAATATCATAATCGGTCCATTGCATTTTTTTTCGTTTCAAAGCTGACGTTATCGAGACGGTGATTAGAGCTACAATTCATGAAAATCTGTTCTTAATTACCTATAATATTTTTCGTAAAAGCTATTCAGTTGCAGCAAGAAAAATCGAGAGTGGTCTCCCCTTGACTTTCTCGTATACCGGAAACGACTCAAAGGTTGATAGAAACCTTATGTTTTGATGTCATGCATGTTAAATTTTGGTCACCCATCCGAGTACCGACCGCGTACTTGGTTGCTTAACTTTCGTTATCGACGGCTCAAAAGTTGATAGAAACCTTATATTTTGATGTCATACACGCATGGTAAATTTGGTTGCAATAAGTTAAAGCATGCTTGAGTTATCGTGCTAATGCACAGACACATACACACATACATTATTCCAAAAACGGTATTTTTGCATCCTATGGCATTCGATTATCCGATATTGAGCTCTATCGTCTCTAGCCATCGACAGTTTCCAATTCTTTCCTCTTCCAGACTCAAGGAGGTAAAAAACGTGTAAATCCGTCAAAATCTCGAGGTTGAATTTTTTGACGATTACAAGACTTCCTCTATGCCTACCTATTACGTACGAGAAAGTAAAAATGCCTAAATTACTGTTACTGCAATTCTAAGTAAACTTTTCAAAAGTTAGTCATAATATTTCTTTATATCTACTATGAGTTAGAGTAGGGGTTGGGAAGGAAGTGAAATCGCTCGACTTATGACGACTGCTGGTTGTGGAAACCAGCGACACAATTAGTACAAATTGGACATTTGCTGATAAAGTCCATTTGAAACTGATTCTGTCCTCGAGTGCAGCAACTGAAAACTGATGTCGATCATCGGAACGCAGGACTAGAATTGCTGTGCTGCGCAGTTTCTTTAAGTTATATGTTATTTACATATAACTTAATTGGCTATTTGCCAATTGAGTGTTGCCTGTTGCCGCAATACGGAGATCAAAGTTGCTCTGTTTGCATAGCACCTAAATAGACAGTAAAGAAATCTACGGGATCTATAAAAAGGACAGGAAAGCGTCTGTCAGTTAATCAATGTTGTTTTTCTGTGGGCGAAGACGCAGCCATGCTTGATATTTTATAACGAAAGACTTATTCTGAGCTAAAAACCGGTCCAAAGTAGGCATATAATAAAGATAGGAAGGGGCGTGTTGTGTGGGCGGGGAAGGCTCCCACGCTTAATCAAATTACCGCAGTGGCCTCTTGACTATCAGAGCCCTTGCTAAACAAATACCATCCTTATTCGCTTACCGTAAACTCCAAACCAGTGACGGTGGAAGGTCGACCTTCGAAACGGGTTGCTACCCAATATAATTCGAGCTCGTTTTTCATATAATGTAAAGGAGGTTTGCCTGGATTTTGAGCTTTACATTTACATAGCAAAAAATCGTGTATCTCTCAATACATTATTACAAGACCTAGTATTTCAACTTCCGTAAATCCATTCCGTAGGTACTGGAACACATATCGAAAGTTCTATAGCGTCAATCAAAAGCCTTCTCATAGTCCACAAAAGCTAGACAAAGAAGCAGTTTATACTCTGTAGTCTTCAATACAATACAATACAATACAAATATTCTTTATTGCACATTTAACATAACAGTACAAAACAAGTTTACACACAGGACAGTACAATAGGCGGCCTTATTGCTAAGCAGCAATCTCTTCCAGGCAACCTGCAGTAAAAGAAAATATGGTGTGATATCAATAAAAACGGGTGCAAGAAGGAGGAATTAATAATAATATTTAAATACAACATTAAATATAAGAATATTATAAATAAATATAAAAAGTATATGATAAGATTGATAAGTAGATAATGAAATATATAAAATAAACTATTGAGAGACATGAAGATAATGACTCCTAACTTGGTTTTTGAAGGAAACCAGTGTCCGAGCCCTCCTTATATGCTCAGGTAAAGAATTCCACAAACGTATAACGTATAACGTCTTCTGTATAATTTACCGCAATGTGTGAATATGGTCTACGGCGATATAGTTAGGTACTTCGGAATCCGGCTCCAAAGGTTGAAACTCACCGGGCTTTCTCACAAGACAGTACGAGATGACCTTTACAAACAGATTATATCGCAGGGACATGATAAAACAGAGAATTGAGTAAATCCCTGTGATTTGATCAAATCACGGAGGATGTCAAAATAACAACGGACTCCATAGTCAGTTCTATCATCATTAAGTGTGAATATTCGAATGAAGATCACTTATTATTGGTAGGTTAAGGTTATTAATTTCTTTGATGACCAAGCAGAGTGGATTCTTTATAACCGATAACTACCTACATATTTGTAGATAATATCAATTTTTCATTTGTCAAATCACTGGGATTGGAGAGGTTTTACCAATTCTTTGTTTTTATCGAATCCCTTCGGCATATACATGGCTCAGGAGACGCATTTTTGAATCATTAGAATCCCAAATCGTGTATGAAATCGCAAGATTCGTATGCGAATCCCTAAAATCGCTATTTTTGAATATTCATACTCGTGAATTTTGCAACGAGTATGACCCACTCATTTCCGATATTCTTCTTTTAAATGAATGGCGATCGCCAGTGGCGTAACTATATCATGTGGGGCCCGTGGCAAATTCATATACACCACCCCCCCCCCCCCCCTAGTTTTGAAATTTTTCGTTCTTTAAATTTAAAAATGTCAGTGACACTACCGGGGCCCCTATTACTATATCATGTGGGGCCCATTTAAAAATGATTCGTTCTTCAAATTTAAAAATGTCAGTGACAGTCAGTGACACTACCGGGGGCCCCTATTCCTTGCGGGGCCCGTGGCATTTTGCCGCCATGCCACCCTATAGTTACGCCACTGGCGATCGCGACGCATAAAGATTACGCATTGCGTCAATATCAAGAGAAAATTTACTTCAGTAAGTAACCGTCAATTGTACAGTAGATTGAGTTTAAAATGGAGTCTCTCAACACGTGTTTTTGCAACAAGAACTCGGGAGAAACTCCTTCCGATATTCTACTAGTAGAAAATCAAATGTCACTGTCTGACAGTGACATACAACTTTTAATTTAGGTTCCGTTTCCCCGTAACTCATTACCGGTTTCTAAAATCAACGAGATATGACCTTTCGGTTTTTATTTTTTCTGCATGAAATGAAAAATGTTATAATATTTGAGTTGGCAACACTCATTGCTAATGTTTCAAAAATACGTAAAATTAGAAGCAATCGAAACTAATTTCGTATACGCTTTGCTTTCGTGCATGAATTTAAGATTCACTTCGAATGATTAAAAAATGCGGCTCCAGAAGCGATATTGGTCGATATATCGACAAAAGTTTTCTCGAGATGCTTATGTTACGCGTGTTAACTAAAAAGCTAAAACAGAAATAAGTACGATAAATCACGAACAATTACTTCCATGTCATAAAAGCATACATTAATCGTATTGAAAAACGCGTAAGGCGTCCACCAATGACACTCTCGAAGACATTTCCGTACAATGGCGCCCCCCATCCCCCTTCGGGAACAATAAGTAACAGTTTAAGGGGATTTGTGGAGCCCTAAGCCGCGCTAAGTAGATCCCCGCAACGCTATTACGTAGATACGATGAAGTTGAGGATTATATTGTAGGTATATTAGGAAGAATCTTTACTGTGAAATTTTTAATAAATGAAAAACAAAAGAGGTTTCGTTTAGTCTTAGGGAGTCTTTAAACACAAGACGACTACGACGATTGTGTTTTATTTCACCTCAAAATTACCAACCCCTTGATTATACCTGATTAAGATAAAGCTCTTTATTAACAACACGAGACTAAAACTCCCACGAATCTAAATAGAATAGTTTTGAAGAAATCCTGTATTACATTTTTGTCCCGTATTTGGGTAAAAAATAAAAAAATACTAATTGTGTCTAGACTATTAAAGTAGTTTTATTTTTTATATTGCCTACTGAAAGGTCTTATTGTTAACCATATTATGAGTCCTCTATGGCTGTGCTTAAGCTCGTAGAAACCGAAATAATTGCTATTTTGTGATTATCGTTTTAATTTTTTTGTGCCCACATTATGTAATATTAAAGCGTCTAATTTGCTTCAAAATCTAGTTAATAATGTTGACTACCAACACACAAAATTACAAGCTTTAGTTCCGTGGAATCTCGAATATATTAAGAATTTAAATTTGCGGGACAATTTGTCCCGCAATTTTTTGAAGACTTGTAATTTTGCTATTTTAATTCTCAATAATAACATGCAAAAATTTATTTGGTAGCCATTAATTCGGAATTACCAATAAACGCCAAAAAATTTGGTACTTTTTGTAAAAAAATCTGGCTCATATATACGTTGAAACCTACAATTGGTACCCTAGGACTACTACCATTCACAAAATCTTAATTCACATAGAGAAGAGTATAGAAAATAAATTATTTCATGTTATTATTGAGAATTAAAATAGCAAAATTACAAGTCTTCAAAAAATTGCGGGACAAATTGTCCCGTAAATTTAAATTCTCAATATATTCGAGATTCCACGGAATTAAAGCTTGTAATTTTTTGTGTTGGTAGTCAACATTATTAACTAGATTTTAAAGCAAATTAGACGCTTTAATATTGCATAATATGAGCACAAAAAAATTAAAACGATAATCACAAAATGGCAATTATTTTGGTTTCAACGAGCTTTAGCGCAGCCATAGAGGACTCATAATATGGTTAACAATAAGACCTTTTAGTAGGCAATATAAAAAATAAAACTACTTTAATAGTCTAGACACAATTATTATTTTTTTATTTTTTACCCAAACACGGGACAAAAATGTAATACAGGATTTCTTCAAAACTATTCTATTTAGATTCGCGGGAGTTTTAGTCTCGTGTTATTAATAAAGAGCTTTATCTTAATCAGGTATAATCAAGGGGTTGGTAATTTTGAGGTGAAATAAAACACTTTGCGACGTAGGCTGAGCTAATTTGTATGAAAATCAATAGTTTTATTCACTCGGAGCGTATTGTACCGTCAAACGCAATCGTGTGGTCGGTATCATCCAAATCGCAACCACGATACATTCCTTTTTTAACGGACTTCATAAAAGAAGGAGGTTCCCGAATTATGGTATGTTTTTTATGGGTATTACCTCATAACGTTTTACTAGGTGTACTGATTTGGATAATTCTTTTTACTTATGGAAGCTGGTGCTTGTCATGTGGTCTCATTTAAAGTTGAGATTGCAAATATTGAGTTTGGCACCGACCTCAAAAAAACATTTTTAAACATAAAATGTTTAATTCTCCGTCTTTAGTTTTGGAGGAGGTTTTTTTATTGTCTGTCTGCTAACTGATGGCCGCTGATGGTCTTCTCAGTGTCATCAGATTCTTTAGGAAGGCGAAGACCTTGGGTGGTTGCTCTAGCGATCCACCCAAGGGAGGAGCCGACCAGCATCTCCCGCGTGGGAGACTAACCGATTAGATTCTCTCTTCGTTCGAGTAAAATTGGAGCTGTGCGCCTGAGAGTGCCTCTAAACCCTCGGACCTTTGTCGCGTCGTAACCACGATGTAACCGTAGTATCTGAACACCTCGCAAAAACACACGACATAGCAACTATCCTCATAACAGCCTTTAGAATTCGACTCACTACTGGGACACAAAACCTCTTCTTGTCATCGAAGGTTTAGGCAGTAGTCCACCACGCTTGTCCAATGCGGATTGGTGGAAGAAAAGGAAGCAAAGGTGATTATTGATAACCGTATTTAAACCCCTAAAAATCAAAAAGAGGGCATTGTCTCCCATCCGGGACGCACCAGTTCGAACCACGCCATGTACCAATGTGTTTTCAAATTTTGAATTCATAGCTATGTACGTTTAATCGACGCTTTTACGGTGAAGGAAAACATCGTGAGGAAACATGCACACACCTATGAAGAAATTCTTAGGTTGTGTGAAGTCGACTAACCCGCACTTGGCCAGCGTGGTTGACTAAGGCCTAATCGCCCCTAATGTGGGGTAGGCTCGAGCCCTTCGGTGGGGACATTATAATGTGCTGTTCCAATCCGTTCGAGTAACTCTCAGTCAAACACTACACACTCAAGCACTAGACACACTTTTGTCATACACCGCACTCGTCGAACAAGGGTGCGTAGACCCGGTCTACATACGACGCGCTATACCCGGTACAGACATGTACCGGGGCGCTTTTCCCCGCCTCCACCACGACACGATGTGCCCGAGCCGAGGTCCGAGCCTTTAGAGGCACCCTCGGGCATGTCGCTCCCTACCGACGCGGACGCCCCAGGGACGCTAGGCGGTCGAGAGACTCCCCACGGGGGAGATGCTCGGTCGCCCAGTAATCCCCTAGGAACGTCCGACCTACAGGCTTGAGGACCCCCCAAGGTCTTCGCCTTCTTAAAACCCGGTGACGCAGAAAATGTCATCAGACACAATCTGCAATAGTAGTCAAAAAAAAATGTGCTGTTGATAATGATGATGATGATGATGACAGACTTATACTTATAACCAAGTTCCATGACATTAGCAGGTTGCTGAAAAATTAAAAATGTTAGTATGTAAAATGCCTAATATTAATCCCTGGACGATTATAAATAATTTACAAAAGCAATTTGATCTTGTTATTGTTAAAGCATTACATACATGTCGCATACATTATACCGTATACTTATGCTAATGTTGCCTGCATATATTATATGGGTAGCTCCCAAAGCTTCAGTGATTCACCCGAATTTTTGGCAAATTAATCTGTCTTCAAACACTCCAGCCTGTGGAACAATCGACTCGGGAGCAAATTTAATCTTGCTGAACCGATCCCGTTGCGAGGCTCGGGAGAAGGGAGGCTAAAATAAAAGAATTTAGTGAATACTGGCGGCCGGTAACATTTACATGTTCCGTATAATATTGAAGAATTTCGCATGCTTTAATGGTGTAACGATACACATTCCGAAATTACGTCGCCATCTCTTCGGCGGCTGAATTACAGATTGGCATGACACACCTAACGCACTGAGGAGACGGAATTAATCGGTGTCGTCATTTTTCTTTTGGTTTAACACGTAGCTTGATCGCATAAATAGAGTCCTCTATTTATGCTATATACATTCATTGTGTCCATAATTAGCCATGTGATGCCGGCAGAGTAAAAAAGCATCATCCCATATCCTCCAATGGATCAGCAAAGGGGTATTGATCACCTTGTGCTCCGTCCACCAATCCGCATTGGGCAAGCGTGGAGGACTAATGCCTAAACCTCCTTCGATGATAAGGAGAGGCCTTGTGTCTTAGCAGTGAGTCGAATTATAAAGACTGTAATGATGATGATGAGTCGCTCAACAGATGATATGCCGCTTCACCGTACAGACCAGATCAAAAGTATTCGTATTCGCCAATCAAAGAACAGAGCAGATGAAAGAAATATGCAGGGATCGTAGGCAGAAAGAAGTGATATCTGCCTACCAGTACGAGATAATCTTGACTTTGTGTATATGTTACGGGTAAGGTTGGAAGTTGGAATAAACTTAGGTTTACTCGGGTTTACGTTTACTTAGTATTACCCAAGGTATTTGGGTAATGTCCAAATAATAATGAAAATAAGTTTTAATTCGGGGTTTACCCACTCATTTACTAACTCACCTAGGTGTATCCAATGCTTACTGGGTAATGTTAGATTAATTTCTAAAAAAATAACCCTAACCTAACCTAGCCATCACTCAGCCATGTAGGTCCATAAAACACTAGACTCTACCAAAAACTGTGCACTCCGCCTGGTCATAAAAAAAATAACCCTAACCTACCCATTAATCACAACCACAGAGTTCGAAAGGATAATTAATTATCATGAGTCTATTGAAATGACGCAACACCTAACATTACCTAGCCAGAGTTGAGTAGACCTAGGTGAGTACGAGTAAATACCGAATTAAAATTTATTTGACTTATTGTTTGAACTTTACCCAAAACTTTAAGGTAATACTGTGTAAACCCGGGTAAACCTAGGTTTACTACATCTTCTAGCATAACCCGTAACATATATACGGAAATATGTAAATACTTTATTCAAAAGTCTCCCAGTGATCATAGAATTCGTTGATAACTAGAAGGTTGCTGAGATGAGTTACAGTTTCACGTATTTTTTTTTATTGTTGTTTGTGTTGAGTTTTGTGTTTGATTTTTGAATACTTATATTTGTCTGTTATTTTGTTGTCAATATTTATACATATTTTTTATAAATTGCAAATGTCTGACATATTATGTTAATGTTGCCATCTAACCTGCATCACCGGCTACCACTGAAAACCAGCGTAACAGCTTAGCCTGTGACATAACGCTGAGTGGTAATCCGTATCGGCGCTAGGTATGTGTATTATTTTTTTCTGTATGTGATCATATTATAAAAAGCCGACTAAAGATTTCTTTCTTTCTTTCTTTTCTCATAAATTTACCTTTTTTGACATTACGTATTTAAATTTTATATGACTTGTTTTTTTTTAATTTAAATGTTGAAATTATTTGTACCTACTTATGAATTACCTATGTAATTTTCTTATATTTATTTATTTACTATAATATTAGGAATGGACATTGTATCAAAATATGGATGTAGAATATCTAAAATAAATTGATTTGATTGATTGATAACATCTGTCCTGGTTTATTAATTTTTGCTTGTTGGATGGTTGATAAAAGTTTGCTACTTTTTTTGGTTTAATGCCTGACAACTCATCACTATTTTGAGGCACTGTGCTTGATCTAACCCAATGTTACCTCAGGCTCTGCTCAACTCAATGTAGAAGGTTTCATCCGACTACGGACCCCAAATTATTTTAAAGAGCGAATCGATTTAGGACGCGCGAATGACTGGAGCATTATGTTCTCGAGTGTTTGAGGGTTGAAAGGTTGTATTAATGTCACTTATGAATCGGGCACATTACGCTTTTATGCTATCGCTCATTTGCGGTATCGAGAGTAATGTACCTTTAAACGTTTTAGCATTTTCATTTGTGCGAGGTACTTGAATGATGTTTAGGAAATTTCAAATTGTTAGATTGTGAATGAAAATGCTAAAGAGGAATGCAACATTTTAAATGCTATGCTGATATAATTTAGACTGTAAGGCTGATTTTACAGTCACGCTTTCGTCAGCCTTTGTGGTAATCGTCGAGGGTTGAGCTTTGATCATAGATTATAATCAAGAAGCATGTGTATGTCATTCTCACTAAAAAGGTCTTGTGGCGGTGTCGTCTTGCGTCGGGTCGTTACGTTCCCTAAAATATGGTTGAGCGAAGCGATGGCTGATTCTTGCGTCATGCCTGTGAACAGGTGCCGCCAATGAGACCTGGTCATCTCATGTTTTCTTGAACTTTTTATTTTTATTTGATGTAAATGTTAGACAATGTAGTTGTTTATTCTTAGATGGATAATTGTATGACACATGCCATTAATAGGATAATTTTGTTTGTGTTATGATATTGTGTAAATAACTAATGTATTAGGTATTGGATTTTTTTTTTTATTTATTTTGGTATGCACACATTGTATTCTTATAGATATATTTATTAACCAAAGGATCATAAATGTATGCTTAGCACCTAAATTGAGCAAAATCTATCTAACAATAACAAAAAATGGTGGTGGGTATCAAGACTTAAATTAATTAGTTCATTAATGTGATTAGTTGAATTATATAGAAAAGCTTTTACAACATAAATTATTATTATAAATGAACCAAATGCGTGGGAGTAATAACTGCCCAAAATTTACGCATGTAAAACTGTAATTTTAATTATATTATTATTATCTATTGACCTGTAATGATGCTTTGAAATCATTACCAAATTGTAAGCTGTGGAGTTTCTTTCGCCATTTCTTCTCCATCTCAGCATAATAATATTATCGTCCCGAAATGGTGGTAGGGTTTTGACGATTTAAAAGTACTTAGCAAAGTCCATTTAAATAAAGAGCTTTTCATTTCATTTCATTTCATTTCATTTCATCCTGATTGTGTCCTGCATCATAAAACAAAGACGATTCACACACTGCATTGCACTCCGTCGCGTATCGCGGGATGGCAGATTTTAATTTTGTATGCAAGTGTCACAGTTTTTATAGAAAATCCGCTTGGCATAACATACTGAAAACACGTCTCCGCGCGGTGGCGCGGTGCGGGTGCGCATCGTGGGGTATGGCCAAAGATATATCAATCTAAGGAGATCGGTCGAATCGCCGAGTTCATAGGAAGACCGAATGTCGCGATCAGCGGCCGTACTACATAACATAGTTCTAGTTGCCGTAATATACACTATTCATTGCGCGTGTCTTAAGGACTGCGAAGCGATGAAAGTTAAAGAATGTTGCACAGCCGCAAAGGAGATCGGTCAAATGGCTGAGTTACGTATTCACTTGACTTTATCGGAAGGCGAAGTGGCGGAAATGTATTATTATACACTTGTTACAAGTTAAACGCCGGCTTGGCCTATCTCCTTGTATTATTAAATCTGTGGGTATGGCACATTAGACTCCGCGCTTCCGCGCATGTTTTTAATGTGTAAGGACGTTTCCACCATGGATATCGAAATGGATAGATTTTTACTATATGGATAAGAATCTGATGTGTTTAAGTCGAATTAACTTTCTTTTCTCTCAAATCTTGTCCCACCTGACTGTCCATCTTTTTCCCTGTCTCCAGTTTCAGATGACACCGTTACGAATGTGTGCCATTTTGTCTCCAAACTACTCTTTCATGACTTCTGTGCACCGAGATGACGGGGTCTTGATACTTCTTATTGATTTGTATTTAGAATAGATTGTCTATTATTACTTTCATGGATTCTTGCAATGATATTATATTTAAAAAGAGGTAGATAGGTTACTTGCTTGCAAAAAGTGGCACCCTAAAAGTAAGCTGATTAGCACACCCAAGCATAACACAACATATATCTTTCTCGTTTACTCTATTGCTAGATATCATGTTGTCCATCCAACTATCGGCCGATAGCATAAAGTACGGGCTTCTATGTAAGGACGATAGTTGTACGATAGTCGGCCAACTAAATTGTGTGGTTTGGACCCCGCAGACCATACAATTGAGTTGGCCGACTATTGCAGTAGACATAGAAGGCCGCACATCTATCCAACTGAATCGCACAACTAAACGATCGCATCCAACTATCGGCTGATAGCATAAAGAATGGGTTTCTATGTAAGGACGATTAAATTGTGGAAGCACGCAATTTAGTTGTACGATAGTTGGCCAACTAAATTGTATGGTCTGCGTTAGCTCTAAGGATATAGCTTGCTATCTTTTTATGAAATTAAATGAAAATCATCGGGTAATTTCTCATGATATATTTATTATAATAATACTACATTCATACATTATTGCAAACGTCTACGTCTACTCATTCTCAATAAATAAAAAGTCCTAAGTACATGCTTATATACAGGTTGTCAACAAAATATATCACATAACTTATGTAATTTACATAATTATTATTATCTTTCATAATTTTAGTAAGATGACAATTCAATTTGCTTAGGCATCTAATTGAAAATTTAAACATTCCACACCCTATATAATTCTAGAAATATTTTACCACACTATACCGAGTGTTACAGAATTCTGAAATAAGATGTAACAACCTTAAAATTCTACCAAAGGATTTATGCCGGTAGCACACCGCGAAATCATAGCTGCGAAACCGCTACAAGAGTTTCACTAAAATCTCTACACCAGTCGGTAGCACCAGCCTTCGTAGTGCACATTCTCCATACACTGCGAAACACACCTGGTACCGCTACAATGGCGGAACCTCGGCGGAACGAACGGGGAGATATATTCGGCGTCCGAGTAGGATCGGCGAAATCACGAGAGAAAGAGATCAAATGTATGCGAAAACAGACAGTTTCGCTTCTGTTTCGGTTGTCTTACAACGGACAAGTCATGGTGAAACTACTCGCTCTAAGGTGTGCTACCGGCGTTACAGATGAGTAAGCTACACTCTGTGTCTGTACGTGTCATAAGGCCTGTTCAGATATACGCGAATTTCGCTACCGCCGTGGATAGTGAAAAATATCAAGCGATATTCCGTCGGAAATTGGAAGTTTCGCAGCTCGCGCGAAAGCGGAATCCGCGCCATTATCGCCTGGGTAGATGGTGTCATTTCGCTTGATTTGCGAAACAGGTTTCGCTAGTATCCATTCGTTCATCATTATCCATTATAATTAAGATGTTTTACTCACGGACGGCATGAAAGTGACTGCTGTCTAGTCATTAGTCAAGTTTCGCTAGTCTAAGCGAAATGTTACTCTACTCATCGAGGTAGCGAAATTCGCTTAGATTTGAACAATGAGAGTACCGCTGTAGTCTGAATAGGCCTTTATGCACGCATTGTGTAGGGTTGTCACGGGCAAACGTTAAATAGTATTTTTGTTAATTTGATCAGAAAATAACAATGATGAAAGGAGTCAAACTTACACAGATAGTCCTTTACAAAAAGAATAACCACGCCCTTAAAATTTTATTTCAGGCTTTTGTAACAAGCTGTATAATTACTAGTTATATTTTAGGCAAACTATATATACTAATGAACTTGTTTATTGGTTTGAAATATACATAATTTACAAATACATTAATACACACCTATTTACATTTTCGCTACGACCTAATTTGTTTAGAAACAAGCAGGAAGGTTAAACTGTAACCCGCCTACGGAAAAACGACAGAAATGAAATCGGTTAAAATCAGGCCAAAATAAAATCGACTCATATTGTTAAAGGTGATTAAAATGAAACATACGTTAACTCGGACCATAATAATGAATCGGTTGACACATTAATCATCAAAATCGGATGAATAGTTTAGGCGCTATGAGCTTAAGTAGGTAAATACAAACATACATGGACTGCTAAAATCATAACTCTTTTTAATACAAGAAAAAATGCACTGAAAAAGAGTTTTTTCAGTGCATTTTTTCTAGTATCAAAAATATTTACGCGTTTGTAAATGCAGAAATAAAATTATTCCATCATAACCCTACCTTTTGGCATCCTTTGGGTTGGAAAAATTACTTAATAGTAGGTACTGAAAATTAGGCCACTTTTATCAGGAAGCCGGACTGCTGAAATGACATGGCTATCAGCTTTTATTGTTTATTGGTTCACGGACAGTTTAGTTACCAGTACCCTTAATATGAGTTTTGATAGTTTTTGAGCTCTATCAAACGTATCGTCTCATTTCATACATTGGCCACTGTTTCTGATAGTTTACGCTAGAGGCGCTAGTGGGCAATGTATGAAAAAGACGATACGTTTGATCGAGCTCGAAAACTAACAAACTCCTACTAGGGGTACAGAGGGCCTTTTGAGAGAGCACTGCTAAAATCATTCGTGTAAAAATGAGCTCCTAATTTTGAAATCAATTCATGGACATTAAGTGGTTAATGTGCCTAATAAAATTCATGAATTACCCTTGGCATACTAAAGCTCATACGAGTGGCCGTACTATGGGTAATTCATGAATTTTATTTGGTAAATACAATTAATATATTTTGATGTAAGAATTTCTCTTTACGGCATACAATATGGATTTTATTCACTTAGGTTAATTTAAAATTACCTCACAACTATTATTAGAGGAATTATTTACAAGGTACCTTACACAAAATATCTACAATGCAATGAGATCTCGTGAAAAAAAGGAAATATACATCGATACAATTAAGGCACACGACTTAATTATTATTATGTGCATTTTATTTTCAAATAAAAATAAATTTGTGAAAATATTTCATAATGACTGTTGTAAAACTTAGTAATGAAAATTAACAATAAATAAACGATTTACTCAAATGTAAAGCTGAGTCTACACGATGAGCAATAAAAAAATAACTTTTTTTCTTTAGTCGATTATAAATTTACTTTTTACTGAGACTACTAATTATGGTAAAGTATATGAACGAAGAGTAATATACAAATATAAGTCACCAAATAAAACTGACATATACATAGCCAAGCCATAAAAACTGTAATCACTGCATAGTGCTCAACTTTTTGCAATCTTCTTAGATGCCATAAACCAGTGAAATTATGAACTTGGTCCTTATTGGTTGGTGTTGTTTTCATAATGACGTATGACGTACAGAGATAACAAAATGCTAGGTTCACAATTGACAATTTTCTCCAATCGATTTTCAGCCTAAATTTATTTGGTATAAAGTGATTAGTAAAATTTGATAGCTTGTGATAGCATCACGTGCTGTTGCCTGTGCAATTGGTGATTGAGAATTCTTTATTCTCACATTATAATGTTTCATAAATGTTTATAATTTTTAGCTTATTTATAATTTTGTGTAGTTTACCATTTACCATCAGAATGTGGGAATGACTGTAAAATGTCTTTCAATTGATATGAATATGAAAAACAAGCATGGTTTAAAATAAATGCTTTACAGCACTAGAAAAATTTATATGCACGGATGACAGATTACCAGACGAAAACTGACTTTCTCTAATTGATTTGCTACCTTAAATGCGCGTACTTTATAGCGAAAAATTTATTGGAAAAATTTGACAGTTGGTGGTAACCTGATATGCTGTACAGATAATATTATTCTACGATCAGCATAGATGAATTATCTTTTTTCTTAATATTTTGTTTTCTACAAAAAAATAGCGTCGAAGTTTTTTTGCAAATTGATTTGTAGAAGGATGGAAATTGGTAACTTATTGCGACATTCTTGAATTCTTAAACAGTATTAATGCTCGAAAACGACACTTGTCATCAGCAATGATAGTAACATATTCAGTTTATATGTATTTTTATCTCACGAAGGCGAAATAGCCATAACTGTGTGCGTAGGTATACATGTATGTACATTGGCACTGTGTACGAAAAGCACAAAAAAATATGCGCATGTTTATCTCAGTTCACAGTCATATCTCACTAACTTTCGTGAGATAAAAATACAGTAGCTCCTACACTTTTTTGCACATCTATGGCTAAATTAAATCTAATTACATTTGTAATGACTTTGCAGATCCTTTGATAATTAGACAGGTAAAAACTTTAACTTCTGTATTTTTTTTTTAAATTACATATTTAAAACTAAACTGTATAGCTGGCTATAAATAGGGTGTTGTTTACATTTTCAAAGTAGCCTTTTGTAAATACGTGTCTTGTCAAATTAACATAATATAATCATTACGTGTGCACCTTGCCGTTATTGTGAAGGACGACTCGTTCTTGCATGAGAGCGTCATGAGCTCTCAGTCGCAGAGCTTCGGCGCTGGCCAGCCGAGCGAGGGACGAAGATGGCGACGGTGGGGAGGGAGGTGAGGCCGGCGCGGGGGGCTCCGGCTCTGGAGGGCGAAGAGCGGGAGGAGGCAGAGCCAGTACGTACCTGAGAGAAAGAAAGACTTTTTAATTTGGTAACACTATTAGCATAAAGTATAATCCGATAAGCAAGACTTCTTGCAGACTTAAAACTGAGAAATGATTTTTTTATGTTTAATAAATTTAAATATGCTTTTTAAGTCGGTCCCAAAGACAAGTGACTACGTTATTTCTCCATTTTTTAGTTTCGAATGCGATTTTTTTATTTAAAAATATCTTATTTTTTGCTTTTTAATGTCGTTAGTATACAAATTTTCAGGAAACTGTCACTATATCTTTTAAACAAACAAGTAATAAAATAAGAGTATGAATGATATCGACGATGTCAATTAAGCAATAATTAGGCTAGTAGTTTTTGAGTTATCCCTAATAACTCAAAAACTACTCGTCCGATGTCGCTCAAATTAAAATAGGACCACATGACAAGCACCAGCTTCTAAACGTACAACGAATCATCCAAACCAGTACATCCAATAAGGAGTTATGAGGTAACACACACCTCATAACTCTTCGTTTCTTCCTTTTTTTGAAGTCCAAAAGACCAAGCCGTCTTAGGTGAGACAGGTCTGTCGATAAAAAATCCGTCACAGGTATTCTATCATCTAGGCTAGAGTACTCAAAAATGCTTCCTGTAAAAATTTTGGGCTTTTTCCAACTCATCTCCAAATTACAACTACTGTATTTGAATTTCTCACAAAGTTAAGTTCAGGATAGTTTGAGTAAATCTCTAATGGGACGTTGGACACAATTTTGTGCTTTTTCTCAAAGTGGAAAGACGTTTACTTCCCGCATTATTAAACAGTTATTCTAGGTTACCATGTTGAGGTAAACTCATGTTATCTATTGTTACCGCCTGTTGACAGTGTTCAGAAAGCTAGGCAATATTAAAAAACATACTAACACGGCAATGGATACTAGCAACGAATAGCTGTAGCGGATATTGCCTGATAACAATTGGAAACGTTGCTCCACCAAAATTAACTACATTGTAGATTCACCAATAGAGAAAGTAGCTATAATATAAACCACTCTTTACCTATGCAATAAGGCTCTAAATGCAGCAGCTGGCTCAGCTTCATGCCACAGCGGGGCTGGCACTCCCAGAGCGCCTAAACCTGCTCCGAGACCCAAGGCCCACCATTCTCCTCCAGGTGGGCCTCCGCCACCCCACTCACCAACAACTGCAACAATTAATATTAGATTAAACTTTTGATTTTTTTCTGGTATTTTGTTATACCCTGGCTGTACCAGTCCTGATTGATAGTGTCAGTTGAATTTGAACACGGACATATCGCACCCCCAGTGGAATAAAGGCGTAAGACGAAAACACTAACTTTACAGGAGAGCAAAAAAACTGTTTAAACAGGTTTATCTGTTATGTTTTTAATTCTATGATCTTTTGTTGTATACCAAAAAATAGTAAAAAAATTAAGCTTTTTTCTGTTTATATTTAAAATATCTCAAATTATCTCGGTAATGAATAATTAATGTTTAAAAGTTTTACAGACGTTTTCCTTATTTTTTTACGATTAATCCTCAAACGTAAAGACTTTTACTTTACTGTTCGTTTTCTAAATGATTATAATACTGTAACTACTCTTGGTTACATCTTTTACTAAGTTCTATATTATTGAAAAATACAGAGGCTAAGTAGTGCTTACGCCCTTCTTTGCTTAAATTTTTTTTACATATCAAATTGTAAGACGTGTTTACAGCTTTGTTTGTTCAAAAATAAAATTAAAATATAATATTAAGTCTGGATGCAGACTTTTTTAATAGTATTTTCAAAAAATCCATGATTGTAAGAAAAATTAAGTCTTTCAGTAAAATATATTTCAAAGGTGTAATAAAAGAGGAGTGTAGAAAATTACACTTTATTATAGTATTAGATACAACAGATCCTTTTATAATATCAAACTAATAACATTGAATTGTAATCTGTTTAACAAGACATAATTTAAAATTATAACTCCTTAAAATTATACAAAATACCTCACAAATCTGGCATTAACAAAAATTGTAAAATTATTTAATAAATCAACTAGTAAACATACAAAAAGTAATTATTAATTGTATTGAAATATAAACATGAATTTTCATTTATGTAATCATAAAAAAATATTCGTATGTACCTACTTAATATTGATATAAAAGGTACTAAAATATTATTTCGCTGTAATGAATTTCAAATACAAATACATAAATCTTTTATTCAAATGGATAACATACATGATACTTATGAACACCACCATCATCATCATCATCTTTGCGCTTTCCCGGTTGTACCTTAAAGGCTCTAACGCGAGGGCCCGGGGTCCGCCTTCCTTACCTTTCTTGCCCACTTCTCTAGGTCGTCGGCACCATTGGTAGAGAGACTGGTGGCACATAAGTCCTCCTTCGCGACGTCAAGCCAGCGTTTCTTGGGCCTGCCTCTTTTACTGGCACCTGGCGGAGGTGGCATGGTAAGACATTTGTTGCCAACGTAGGTTGCCGGCCTTCTCAGAACGTGACCGTACCAGCGCAGGCGACATTTCTGCAACTTATCTGCGTTGTCGCGGACACGAAGGCTGCCGCGAATGTGAGAATTTCATATGCGGTCTTTACGTGAAACCCCTCACATCCAACGCAGCATCTTCATCTCCGTTACTCCTACTTATGTCGCTCTAGTACAGGCCACGCTTCACTGCTATATAGATGGACAGGTCTAAGGATGGTCTTGTAAACCTGCCCTTGCAGCTTGACCGGCATTTTGGGGTCACAAATGACACCCGTCACCTCCTGCCCAAGCCGCAGATATTCGGGATATTCGGACCTTAACATCGCTGTTGACATCTCCGGATACGCTAAGAACAGATCCCAGATATTTGACCCTATCCGTGCGCTCGACCATGTCTCCGCCTATGCGGACAGGCAGGGGATCTGAACTGTTGCAGGCCATGTACTCTGTCTTCGCCACATTTAGCTTCAGACCGCCGTTCTCAAGAGCCCCCTTCGACTTGTTCACCCTTTGGACCAGTCAGCCTTTATCCGCATCCGCCAGCGCGATATCATCAGCATACATGAGTAACCACGGGGGTTGCTAATGGTCTCTGATGTTGTCTGACAAAACGTCTAATATCACACTGAACAGAACTGGACTGAGTACGGAGCCCTGGTGTACTCCGACGATGATGGGAAAGTGGTCGGTGTCACCAACAGCAGGCCTAACCATGGAACCGGAATTTAGGTAAATGTCTCGGATAATATCTATATACGCTTCTGGTAAGCCTATGGACCGCAGTGCCCACCAGATCATCTCACGGGGGATACAGTCAAAGGCTCTCTGCATGTCCACAAACAGGAAGTGCAGGGGTGTATTCTTTGATCTGTTTACGTCCATGAGAGTTCTCAGGGCAAATACGGGTCCATGGTTCCGCAACCAGGTTGAAACCCGTACTGACACTCCGAGACTCAGGACTCCTGTCGAATCCGAGAGTCCAAAATGCGTTCGAGAAGTTTCATGGTGTGGGACATCACCTTTATACCGCGGTAGTTACTGCACTCCTGCGCCGAGCCTTTACCTTTAAAGACTGGAGTGATGATACTCAGTCTCCATTGATTTGGTATCTTTCTGGCGAGAAGGATGCAGTTGTAAAGGTGGGTAAGAATGCCCAAACCACGAGAACCCATAAACTTCCACGCTTCAATGGGAACTCCATCGGATCCGACCACTTTCCTATTCATCATGCGGCGAAGAGCCGTTTGGACTTCATCAGGCGTCGCGGGTGGCACTAGTCCTTGATTTGGTCGAAAGTTCGGCGGCTGCACCTTTTTATGCTGCTTGTTCAGCAGTTCGTGGCAATAGGAGCCCCATCTCTCCTTCACCGCGCGGTCTTCATACAGCATGTTACCGTGAGGATCATTTACACAGCGGCACATGGAGATGTCTTGTGCCGCTTTGACCCTCGAACGTGCCAACTTGTATATGAGCTTGTGCCTCTCACACGATTCCAACTTGTCGTGTAGGGTTAGGAAGTGGTTTCGTCTGGCTCTAGCTACTGCTCGTTTAGTGGTACGTTTGGTATCTATGTACGCCGCACAATGTTCAGGTGATTTAGTAGCTTGCCACGTTTGAAAGAGTGCTTTCTTCGCCTTCATCTCCCTTTGGACCGTGCTGTTCCACCACCAAGTCTCCTTGTCAAATCTACGCCCTCCCCGAGACACCCTCAATACCGCCATCGCCGCCTCTATGATAACCGCTTGGGTTCTGTCTCAAAGTTGTTGGATGGATTCGCCTTCCTCATCAACGGTACGTAGCTGACAGCGGCGGTGAACTCCCGGGTCTTGGTGCCTTCAAGCAGCCACCACCTAATTTGGCGACGGCAGATCTCTCGGTGTTTTCTATTGGGTTGCACTCTCAGATCCATCACAACGAGACGGTGTTGGGAAGTGAGACTATCACCGGGTATGACCTTACAGGTGGCCACTTTGCCAATCTGGTCGCTTCGGGTGAAAAGGTAGTCAATCTGGGTAGAGTTCCTTGTGCTCTTGTAGGTGATAAGATGCTCAGATTTATTTTTGAAGAAAGTGTTCACGACGGCCAGGTCGGCAGCCGCACACGTCCGGAGAATTTCTTCCCTTCTGCATTTTGGTTCCCAAATCCGAATCCGCCGTGAACACGTCCAAACTCCTCACACTTATCACCCACATAACCGTTCAGATCTCCTCACACAATGACACCCTGTGACAATGGCGTAGTCTGATGGAGTTCCCCGATTTGCTCCCAAAATAACGCCGTCGCTACAACCAACCTGTGGTGCATAGGTGATTATCAAGTTAGTCACGACCCCTCAACAACCACCTTCACAACTATAAGGCGGTTTGGGCTCGCGTCTTTAGCCGAATCCGCCCTTGATTCGGTAGCTCTAGCCCACCTGCACGTTGTTACGCGGCAACGCCCTAACCGCGTCGGGTCTACTTGATCTTCCTTCCATCTTTGAGTGGTTATAGTGTGGCCTTTATAGGAGCGACTGCCGTCTGACCTCCCAATACCTAAGGGAAAGCCTGCGCCAGAGCCTCGCCGTTAGTTAGCAGGGTGCCGCGTGGAGGTGAGGATGACTTTGGGTTCCAAAGAACTTAGATAAACTCACGTTATGTCCCGTTGAGACTGAGGGGCACGTGAGCTTTGAAAGGTTAATAAACAAACCGAACGCGCGCATGCGCTGTAAGGATGAGTACCCACAGGTTTCAACTTGCTTGTGCGAAGAGTTCGTGATTAATTCCACGAACTAAATAAAGTTATGAGTGAGAAAAAGGCGTAAGCATGATTAATTCTAGGAGTATTCGACGGGTGTATCTGTAAACAAGGAATACGTCTTTTTTGTTTGATTATTTATAACTATGATGGGAAGTAAACCGTATTATTTTAGAAAAGATGCCTTTTTATGAACTAATAAAAAGCATACTGCGAAATACATTCATAAATGTTTACGTTATTTTAATGAAAGACAGACTTATGAACGATTAGGTATATGTTTATACTATTTTACGTGCTTATGTTGATTTACCGACTTCTTTAATTGAAAAAATATTTAACTTACATGACGTGAAGAATTATTTTTTTGGTATTAAGCCTTCATTTTAAGTTGAAAATTAATGAAAAAAATTCTCCGTATGTATCTTTACTTATACTATCCAAAACTGCAATAAAAAAAAATTGACGTATTCGTACTTACACCTTTATCCCACTGGGGGTGCGATATCTCCATTGATTTATGGTCATATAATATATATTGATGTCAACTTCCGTAAGTTCTCTACTGCAACCTGAATCTTAAGCGGTTCTCCCTGAATAGTACCCATTAGCCAGGGCAGCGGAGGTGAGTACTGATGCAAACATAACTGGCCTCTTAAACCTACACCTGAGTCTCCAATCCCAGGCATTGCTCCTGACTCGATACTATAAACCCAACCCGTACGGTAAAGACATGGAATGTTAAAAGTTTTCGCCTCAAAGAATAGCTATCTGTAGAGTGCAAACGGCAATCGGTAAATACCCGCAAAATGTTCCAGTGATTTTTTTAATTGCGAAATCTCGTCGGATACGCTGTGTCTTTTCTTTATCTTTATATACTATCACTATCACACACTCAGAATCCAAAAAAATTTGAACATTCCGATCAGTTATTCACATAGAACAAAGTAGTATTCTAATATCGCTCATATTACTAAACAAAAGGCATTAAAACCATGAAAACAATAAATGAAAGCAAAATTTATCGATGTTTTTCATATTTGAAATATTTTATTATGATGATAAATAATTGATTATATGCGCTTTTCACTCCGTTGTTCCGTATGGTCAACGGACAGCTTACTGGCTCTTAGTTAAGGATCTCTCAGTTTTCCGAACCAACTTATGCTTTAGTATAAATATTATATAATTAAATATGATATCAATAAGTGCTTGTTAAATAAATTATGTCTGATTTGTTGTGATTTGTCATTCTGCCTTTTGTTTGGTAATCTGAATTCAAGCGTACGAAAATATGACGTGAAGTCCAATATTGCCCGAAACGGCGTTGAACGTGTTAAAGAGTATTGATATTGCAAGTATTATCTGTTTATTTTAATATCAATTTGTCACGAACCCCACGCAGGTGTACCGTCACTAATGTTGAATTAATAGTGTTTGCCGAAGCCGCGATAGTGGACAATTGCGTTTATTGTACCTTGTCACCTGCCGCCAGTGTGAACGCACCTTAAATGCCCACAAGTGATAGGGGTAGAAGTAAATTTATTTACATTTACAAAAGCGTCTATTGGAAAGATTATGATGCTTATGATTAAAGAGCAATATAGCATTTTTTTAACAACCAGTTTTGACCTATTAAATAAGTGCCAGTTAAAAGAATCATTATTTGCATATTAGTAGTTTACCCGTCGGTATACAATCCACGGGTCCCAGATTCGATCCCCAGAAGGAAAATTTAGTTTGCTCATGAGAGTGAATCGAGATTAACGACCTTTTTACTACAAAAAGCTCTAGCAAATTATTCCATGCTATTAGCCATGTGATGCCGGCAGAGTAGAATATATCCTCCAATGGATGTTGTACAAGGTGACTAATGGACCAGCAAAGGGGTATGGATCACCTTATACTTCGTCCACCAATCCGCATTGGGAAAGCGAGGTGGACTATTGCTTAAACCTCCTTCATGACAAGGAGAGGCCTTGTATCCCAGCAGTGGGTCGAATAAGAAAGGCTGTAATGATGATTAGACGGTGACAAAAGTGAAGTCCGAATGCGATAAATTACAAAAGCATAATATTGAGATTATTGCGGCGTGTTTAAGTATTGTAAGTAAAAAGTACTTTAGATAATTAAAATTGAGCAAAGTCAGTTCGGTTATGTTATGTAGCTTAGTCGGGGAAGTGTTAAATAAGCAAACATATTTTCTCTAGATAGCATTATAGGTGAACAATTATATAAAACTTAAAGTGTATATTCTCATTCTAAGTGAACTATATTTTTATAAGAAATACGGTTTACGGTTTAAGATATTTATTCTCATTAAGAATTATACATAAATTCACTTACATGAGAATGAGGGTAGTAACAAAATACTTAACGGATTCACCGCCACAAATGCTATTACGCGGCCTCAGGCGTAGTGATAAAAACACAGATGTATAAACTAAACTACGCTCACTTGTAAATTCTTTAAAGCTAACATATTTTCTCAGTTTTCTATACTAACATTATAAAGAGAAAACTTTGTACGTTTGAAAAGACTAAACTTAAAAAGTACTGAATCGATTTTAAAAATTATTTCACCATTAGAATGCTGCATTAATCTTGAGTGACACAAGCTATATATTTTATTTAAAAAAAAAAACTCCAAGCAGACAAAGTTGCAGGCGGAACGTTGGTTTATAATATTAAGACACCACCACCTTTAATTTCTGCCGTGAAGCAGTTCGCTGTGTTTCGAATTGAAGGAAAAGGTAGCCAGTGTAATTACTGGGCATGGAAGGCATATCATCTTAGTACCCAAGATGGCAATGCACTTGCAGTGTTAAATGATTCACCCTTAATATTGCTAGTGTCTATAGGCGACGGTAACCAGCGCCAGATGGGCCATCTCGTAATATATAAAAAAAAACTATTACTTGCTATTAGTCAAAAAACACACCAGCTTAAATACCTAAATCGATCCTAAATATCATTATAATAACCGGTGGCAGGTATCGTTCGCTAACAGGGAAATCAGTGCCCCCTAAATATAAGATTGCTTTGTAACAACGTGTGATGTCGTTAAGCATTAGGGTCAATTACGGTGAAGCTATTATCGGTAATAATTGTCATCAATACGATGTGTCACAGTTTACCTCGAGTCGAGGTAGGGTTGACACGTACGCGATTTAACGTTTAAAGATAAAACTTTGATTTTATTAGGATTTCTTTATTTGAATTCGAAACCAAATTCAACAAGTTCTTTATTTAAATAAACATTACTAAATAATTTTAAATTGTCAAAAACGTGGCGTTTCAATACGGAAATAAAGGCGGTTCAAATCATGTAAATCCGTCAAAATCTCGTAGTCGAATTTTTTCAAGATTACAAGCCTTTCTCTATTCTACGTAGGTATACGAGAAAGTAAAAAAATGGTTTTTACAGTGTCGCCAGAGATTTTTTTAAATGGCAAGTATTTTTATGGGCTAGCTTCCCATAGAGTGTTTCTATGTTTCTTTAGATGGAATATATCTCCCGAGTCTCACGGTCGTGTAAAGTATGTGCACAAATGCTCAAAATTACCGAAAGATCTAACCGTGCCTCTAAAGACTCGGACCTCGGCCTCAAACCTAAGGAGAATCTCCCTAGTCGGTGAACCTCTTCACTCACTCTCTTTCTCTGTTGACACCTAAACTCTAAGGCATTTGAAATAGAAGGGTGCAAAGGTCATGTAACAGCATTTTTGTTTATTAAAGAATTTCCGATATCTGTGGACAACCCTAAAACACGCAATGACATTATACGTACATGTTGATGCGATACCGATCGGTAAATAGCCGGTAATTACCGGTAAATATCGGTGCTGCCGTAAAGACCGGTATTTCGTATTTCATTATCACCTCCCGTAATCACAAATAAGTATGGAGTTTAAAAAAAAATAACGTGTAATTTGATATTTATGACCGTCTCAAATTACCGGTGATATTAAAACTAAGCATATTATAAAAGGATTTTCTGGTACAAGAATTATATGATAAATTATATGTTTCAACTAGTAATGACCGAATAAGGTTTATTTGTTATTTTTTTCTAGAATTGATTACCTACAGAAAGTCATAAAGTCGACTATTTTGGATAATTAGTACCTAGTCTAGTAGTAATTAAATCCAAAGGCCCCGGGTACGACCCGTAGGAAAGTACAAATTTGTATTCGGTTTGGTTGGTGACACAGGGTGAAAAACTCATTCATTACCAATTTTTACAAGCTGATAAACTTATTGCATTTTCAAAGTTATGCAGGATAGGAAGAAAGAAAAAGAACTTATAAAAGAATTAGATGTCACGACCCACTCACCATGTTCGTGGTGCATAAAAGGGGCGTGGTCTCTGCCTAACGCTTTCTCCCTCTTACGCCACTTCGCTCTTCTGTTCTGGAACCAGACCTGTAGGCAAAATACACAATCAAAATATTAATTTTGAAATTTACCGTCATATAATAATATGTAGTAAACTCCGATGAATTTCTTAAATCATTACCATCACTCGTCATTTTAACCACATCTTTTTTTTCCTTTACCCCCTCTGCTTCTCTTTCTTTCCTTTCCCTACAGGGAGGAGCGAAAGACAGAGGAAAGAAAGAGCTAAGACAACGTTTCGGACCCCAAGGGAAGGAGGTGTAATCCATCATGGATACCCGAAGGACGGCACTCGGATTATGTTGACCTCCTTATTTTTTACGTTGGGAAATGCGCATACGTCATACCTGGGGTGGCATGAACGTTATGTGGGGCTCTCCCTACTGAAGGTAGGGCCTACCCACTAAAACCCAACGATGTCCCTCACATGCACCTTGGCGCGATAACATCAATGACCGCCACTTCCTCCCCGTCATCGGACCAGGAGACCGCGTCGGCCGCGGATGTGTCGCTGCCGGACGGGACCATGGGAACCCTTGCGGAAACTTCCACGACCAAATTTGTTCACCTCCTACCAGTTAAGCGTAAAAAAATAAAATATTTTTAGCAAAAAAATAGGACAACCGACTTCAATGCGTACAAATTTAAACTAAATAATATTTTTATGAAGTAGTTGAAAAGAGCGTGATAGAAAACCAAGGAAAGTATTGATACACATTTATAATTCTTTATTTATAATTAATACTCCGATATATTTGGAGCCGGTGCCAGCTAGCCAAGGAGGATAGTGTTTGCAATTTTCGAACTTCACGGAGCGGCGGATTATTTCTTATCTTCATCATTCATTATTATGTATAGTTAATGGATTAATCAAGTTCGTATCTATTAGGTAAGTTTATTTTGCTTAGGCTGGCACCGACTCCAAATATATCGGAGTATGAATTATAAATGTGTATCAATACTTTCCTTGGTTTTCTATCACGCTCTTTTCAACTACTTCATAAAAATATTATTTATTTCTTGCTTTTTAGTTTAAATTTGTACGCATTGAAGTCGGTTGTCCTATTTTTTTGCTAAAAATATTTTATTTTATTATTTTTAGTGGAAATAAAATATATTTTATTGAAAAAGGATAGGCCTACTAGGCGCTCAATAAAACTTAATGGAAACTTTAACTAAAACGTTTTTTTTTGTTATTACTGATTTGTTCAAAAAGGTTCGAATTTATATCGATACAATTTATACGGGTCATCTCTGATCTTAACGTACCTAAAAAAGAATCATTAAAATCGAGTCGTAATACTCATAATTGACGGAGTACTCAGGTAACAAACACAAAAAAACAGTCGGATAGAGAACTTCCTCTTTTTTTTTAAGTCGGTTAACAAATAATATCACGTCTCAGACCTATAGCTCATTACAAATGCCTGCCATTCATTCAAAATGAATGGTATGTTAATGAATTATGAACCTAGTTATTTAACTTAAGTTCACAAAATAATTTGTCATAGTTTATGTGTTGACTATTGGACCTACTAACCAAAATTTCACTATTGCATATTAGGTAATAGCAAGTTCAAAAAAAAATTACATTCTTTTTGTGTTCGTGGACGATATTATTATTTCATCCCCAATGAAATTATCAATTTAACAAAAAAGTACTGAACCAATTTCGGTATAATTTATACGGGACCACCTTTGGAGTATGTCCTTCATAACGAAAAAAGAATCTTCAAAATCGATTCACAATTGACGGAGTAATCGCGGAACATACATACAAAAAAAAAAAAAAAAAAAAAAACATACAGTCGAATAGAGAACCTCCTTCTTTTTTGAAGTCGGTTGAAAAGAAAGATTAAAGATTAAAAAATCGCGAGTGGTCTCCTCTTGACTTTCTCGTATACCGGAAACGACTCAAAGGTTGATAGAAACCTTATATTTAGATGTCATACATGCATGTTAAATTTTGGTCACCCATCCGAGTACCGATCGCGCACTTGGTTGCTTAACTTTCGTGATCGACGGCTCAAAATTTGATAGAAACCTTATGTTTTGATGTTATACACGTATGTTAAATTTGGTTGCAATAAGTTGAAGCATGCTCGAGTTATCGTGCTAACGCACAGACACACACACAAACATAATTCCAAAAAAATTAATTTTTGGACTCAGGGAGGTCCAAAACGTGTAAATCTGTCAAAATCTCGAGGTCAAATTTTTTGACGATTACAAGACTTCCTCTGTACTACGTATACGAGAAAGTAAAAAGTGACCTCTTTCAAATACCTAGGTGATTTTCTTGCCGATGACCTCAAAGACAATGTGGATATTGAGAGGGACGTAGGGCTTTAGCTGTCAGATGTAATATGTTGGCCCGTAGATTTGCACGATGTACAGACCAACTAAAAATTACCCTAAGGCTTACAGCCAGAACCTGTATACGGGCAATCTATGGGTCAATTACACCAAAATGTCTCTGAATGTACTGCGTGTCCAGTACAAAAATACTTTTAGAATGCTGTTGGGACTGCCTCGGTACTGTAGTACGTCAGAGATGTTTGCGTAAGCCCGCACGGACGGCTTTCACGCGATAGTGCGCAAGAAAACGGCTTCGCTGCTAAGAAGGGTGAGAGATAATCACAACAGCATTCTAAAAACAGTAGCGGACGATTATAATTCCCCGATTAAAAAAAAAAATCTGAACACTGTTTTATACTAGACACTAGTTTGTAAGTCATTAATTTTTTACTAAAACTACTATGGATTAATTCTGGTCCGAAATAAACGAATTATTATTATGCCTAGTGCCAGAGCGGCTCCAGAAGCAGCCACGAGCCAGAGAGGTGAGTGCAAGATTGGTGGTGCTAAGGTTTGTTTCAAGTCCACCTAGCCAAGTAGGTATGTACCACCAACTTATCAAAGTCCACCATGGCAATTGTGTTAACAGAATTATTGTCCAGTTTAGAAAACCAGTCCCTCGTGGTTGATAGTTCCAGGTGATACTGAATTCCATCTTTGGCGTTTTTATATATAGGCTGTCCCAAAAAATAGTGTAAATCTGAAGCCCAGAGATAGAATAGACCCGAATAACCCCTATGTATGTTCTACGATTTCTTGTAGTTTTTGAGTTATGATTTTTTAAAGTTTTCTTTCAAGACATTCAAGACACAAAATCTATTTTACCTCCAGAAAGTTACTGGAGGATTTTTTTTTTCCAAAAGAACCCCGTCGCATTCACAGGGTTGACTCGCCATACGCCTTAATTGGCGTCACATTAAACATTCCTACTTAATCCGAATCGCCTTTGTGTGAGTGCAGCGATACGAACATTCATTTCACAATTATGAAATTACACCAATTTTTACATTCTCCAACAATTTCTTTTTATTAGCGCAATACGACTCGAATGGCTCAATTTATTTCTATTCTCATTATTCTCTGCCGCAAAAATGGACTCTACTGCATTGTTACAGCGCCGCTATTGGCGCATCTGAGGTGTGGTGTGGAAACCACGTATGAAGTAATTGCTTTTCATTACGAGCTATTGTAGTCGAGAGGTGAGGGCCTGGGGTGGGGGGAGTCAAATTGCTAACAATTACACAATAAAAAAATTAAACGGCGGTCGTTCGGTAACTCCCGAAAACTGAGAGTTCGCGCTGAAAAAATTAAAACGTCTTTTGCGTTTAATATTTCGGTATATTTTATGGAGGCAGGACTTTGGAACTCGTATTGGGTGTAGGTATAACAAGAAACTTATTTTATTTTTCTTCTTATTAATGGCTTCACGCCTTCTTCACGCTAATTACGCATGTAGCTTATGTAGAATGAAAGTATTTTTTAAAGACTATTGCTATATGGAATAATTTTTGCGTTAACAAACGCGTAAATACTTTTAATACTAGAAAAAATGCACTGAAAAAAATCGACCTGCCTCAGGCGGGAATCGAACCCAGCATCTTCCGCAATCCGGGCGGCTGCGTTAACCACTACGCCACCGAGGCTCTGCTTTCGCTGTCGAAATTTGTCAGTGCTTTGCTTGGTGCTTATGTTTTTATGGTAAACATTGTTTTATCAAATCTTTGAAATTTGCACTTCTAAGATTCGAACGAAATATTTTTTCAAATATTTGACGCCCGCGATTTTTTTTTCACTTTTTTTTTATAAAAAGTACAAGCAGACTAATTTGTTTTTTACTTCATTCCACCTGATCGTAAGCAGAAGTGCAGTTCAAATGCGAAGATAGCTAAAGTACGGTCGCCGAGCAGAGATAATTTCGTACAATGACCTTTCAGTCTACTGACAGTATGTTAAACATTTTTACTAAAAGTCATATTTATAAATTTATCTAAAATTTAATGTTTTTAAATAAATTCTGTATTATCCACAATGTTATGCGGAGCTCGGGCTTGTGATCAACTAATAAGCTATTACCGATGCAAAGAGGCATCTGGTGTGCCTTTTTGCTGATAATTAAGACATTAAATGCTTACTTTACGTTAACACCGTATTACTTATGTTCAAAAGGTTTAGAATCTCTAATAGGGGTGGCCACTGTACCAGCAGTGTGTGTGTGAGCGTGACAACAACATAATTGCGAAGGAGCGACAAGGATGGGAAACGTGGTGTCAATGTACGAAATTATCTCTGTTCGGCGACCGAACTTTAAGTGCGAGAGAAAAACCGCCGGGAGGTGTTCATGGCGGGTCTAGTTCACGACATCGACAATCACTAAATCGACTGTCACTACATCTATTCTATTCTATTCTTAATTAATGGCGTCGCGTCGCATTAAACGTACGCATCTTGCCAATGTCAAGTGAAAATGTAACTAAAGTAACAAAAATTATACGGTTGATTTTGGTTAAAAATGGAGTCTCTCAACACGTTTTTACAACAAGAACTCGGGAGAACCTCTGTCACTAGATCAGTGGTCGCTGTATCGAAAAACTTCCATCGACGTTTTACCATGTGCTATTACGTTGTATCGACAGTACCTACATTGGAATAGATCTTTCGAATGACTTTCTGGGATTTTGTAAGCTACAAATGATGTCTGACAACAAACTTATATTTGTCTTATGCCTTAGTCGACGTAGACAGTACGCGATAGTTCTCTACGGTTGACTTGGCTTTCTCGAGTGCGAGAAAGAAATAGTTATTTGCTCAACCAATGAGCAAAGTTATTTTTTGCTGCGAGTGCCGATATTAAATCACGAACCAGCGAAGTAGTCTAGAATTAAATCACGAGCATAGTGAGTGATTCATAAATAGACTACTGAGCGCAGTGAGTGATTTAAAGGCACGAGACAAAAAAAATTGCTCTAGTGTGAAACATACAACTTTTCGCATTTACAGCGAGAAAATTGTTTTAGTTGAAAAAACAAGACAATACTTTAAATACATGTTTATTATTTTAAAAATATTTATTAAAAATTCAAAGCAAGGTTACTACAACTACTTAGATTGAACGTTACAGTCTTGTTCGGAGGTCGCAGCAAAAGCGTTTTTGCTTCGAGATTTTACGCAGCAAAAGAGATCTTTTGGTGCTGGAGAAGTAAAAAAAGACCTTTTTTGTCTCTTGTCTTTTAAATCACTTACTTTGCTCAGTAGTCTAATTAATGAATCACGAGTGTGTTACTTCGCTGGTTCGTGATTTAAAGTCGGCACTCGCAGCAAAAAGTAACTTTGCACACTTGATGAACAAATAACTATTTCTCATCAGGTCGAAGTATTATTAGAGAAATATATAGATCTCATCAACCGTCAACTCATCTGCCAAATGTAGAGAAAATAAATCAGTCGTTGTGAAGGTTTTGGCGACTCATGCATGACATTCAATAATTAAATATTTGTAGAGTTTATTATTCTAATGTCAATATTACCTCGATTTTACCCTACAAAAATTACATGATATACTTATACAAAACTGTTCTCTAGATTTTTATGCAGCGCGAGGTGAATAGCAATCACAATCTTGAAAAATTAATAAAAACAAACCCATTGGAGCGCGTATCCCTGAAATAACTTTTTTATGTCCGAACGGTGTTCATTTATTTTAAATGAAAATGAAAAATAGTTTGTGGGGTCCACTCTAGGCACGGCTAAATCGCTGACATCAATACGAGTTCCAGAATATAAAAGACGGCTCTAAGGATGAAAATTAAAATAAACATAATTAAGTCCATAAGCACTTGTTTTCATAATAGGTATTTATTTACCGTATATTTTTAACAAATCACTTTTATCAATCATTTACTAAATTGTGCATGCGAGAACTCAGCTGCGATTTTTTTGTTTAAAATACCTACCTAAATTAAAATCTCAAATTGGTCTGTTAGTAGCGATAAAAATTAATAACCACTTTAAATTGCAGTTTAACGACAACCAATTAAATGGAGTAAAAATAAAACTGATGAATCGAATTCAATAAATGGACTCCTCTAGTACACTTCAAATAACAGGGCGTGTTGATTACAAAGTGCAATCACTTGAGATTCCCATTCCGACCTCAAGATCAATCAAAAAACCTCAAAATCCAACTTCGTACACTCCAAAACCAGCTCTAAGAGTAGAGTATTAGACGCTACGATTGCGTAAAACTAAGCAAGAAGTGGAGCTTAATATTAAACGAGATGTCACGCGAAAATGACTTCTAAGCCTTTAAATTTAAGGCTATAGTTCCTTTTAAAGGGTGTGTGGTAGTAAGCGCCATCTATTGAGAGGATTAAAAGTAATTTGCGCTTGTTGAGTGTGATTTAAGAATAGTGTGGTGCGCGCCCTAAGAGGTAGGGTTGTCGACTTACACTTGAAAAAGATTTGAGGTATTAAAGATGTTTTTTAAAATTTCAATTCATTTACACACCCAATTTTTTTTTTTCTTTTATTGGTTTACCAACAACTTATGTACTGATAATAAAAAAGAGATTATTAATTGTACAGTTTTAGAATAGTAAATAGACTAAGTAAGTACTAAGTTTATTATAGGACAGACATAATCTTTTCTTTCATTTCCAAATATTTATTAAGTGGTAAAATAGTAGAAGAAATATAAAAATCGTAACACTTGCTGGTATGAGATGAACAGAACATGACAAACTACATGTTTACTTTTCCTGTGAGTACGAACGCAAAAAGTATAACGAAACGTTCGTTGGCCTAAAAATCAGCAATTCAGCAAGTCACATTACTACAGAAATCCTCTTTATTATTATTACTGTGCACATAACAGAAATAGGCATAGTTCGATTTAATTTTAAGGAATTTCTGTATAATTTTCATATAAAATTCTGGTGTTTTATAGATTTTAAAGCGACATCAATTACTGTACTAATAAAAAATGCTTTTAAAATAAATTAATAAAATGATGACAAAAGACGAAACATGAAATTGCCGAGAAAAATAAATCGACAACCCTAATCTGGGCCACATTTTTTAAATCAAACCGTCTAACTTCTATAACAAGGTCTTAGAGTTCTTTTTTATTTGTTTAATTACTTTATTTGTTGACATGTGAAACTCACTCGTTATTGAGCACAAAGGCACAATGACGCATGTGTCTGAGTGTACTTGAGTTAAGACTCGGTGGAAATTAATAGGCTACTTCAAAGTGGTCGCTCGTTGAAATATGAAAAATGAAATTTGAGAATCGAGAATATGCATGTGATTCAAATAATTGTCAAATATTTTTAATAAACATTATTGCTTCAAAATTATGTGTATAGAAATATTTCTTAATGTTATATATATCTTTAATTTGAAAAAAATATTATTGAAAGGTTCAAAAAAGAATGAGAGATTCAATGTAGTTGACACGGTTCAAGAAGCCTACTTGTGACACGGTTAGATCGAAAGCAAATTATGTCAAAGTATAGATTTATTCCGTTGACGTCGCTTCCGATCGTTCCGTCGAATAACAATATTGATGAGTAGATAGTTACATACAGGGTGTAAAAGACATGAGCAGTCAAACGAGAACCATGTATTCTCCTCACCGTCATAACATTTTTCTTCCTTTAGACTATACCTGGGAAATTGATAGTTACGATTTTATTGAAGGTCAAAGTCATAATTTTTTTTTCATTTTTTTATGAAAACGTAATCTATACGTTATTTCTTAATTATTGTCCAAAGAAACATTATCATTTTTTTTAGTATTTCATAACAAAAAATGGCTTCAAATCGTTAGGGTGCAATGTATCTCACTCGATGCGCACGGACACTAAAGAACGGGGCCGCCGTCAAGCAAAATTATCGCGGTTTTGCGAGTTGCGTGCGAGTTGAGCCCTTTACATTGCGCGGTACAATTTGCAATTTTTTTTAACACCAAAAATAAAAATCATTTCCCAGCAAAATTTTTTTTGAAATATGTCTTATTTTGATGTATAGAATACGTGGTTTTCGTTTGACTGCTCATGTCTTTTACACCCAGTATTTTATAGGTGTTCAGTGTTGGCGATTTTTGATTTCGTTCTATTGTAATTAATAATACAATTTTCTCGTAAGAATATAAGAAAATACCTGTACCGCGAGAAATAATAAAGCTCTTTTAAGCTTACTCACTGGTAATAACAGAGCACTACGTTTTAGAGTTTTAAAGTGTGGTCTTCTACAACATGTAATTTAAATAACCAACATCCTGAATACAGGTGGGTTAGGATCGGCTTCTAAGTTGATTTAAAAAAAAACAGTTTTTTTTTAAAAAAATAAAAAAAATAGCCAGAAAATATTACAATTTTTTCTGGGTACTTTTTGTCCTTTTTTTAAAAAAAATCGTTTTGTTTTTAATTTTTTTTTGCCGCTGTGCCCTACGTCTTTTAAATGGAGGCAAGATGACCAAAATCTAGGTATATTAAATCTGGTAAAGCCTGCATAGGTGTTGCTCCCCGTGTGCATTGCACAGGTCCACCGTCTGGGGATTGTCTAGTACCCTAGCGCAATCCCCACCGGGACGCGTCGCCCGGTGCACAGTTGGGCCGAGCAATGAGCCCGGGAAGTTTCGGTTATAAGGCGTACGTAAGTACACCGATCCTGAAACGCCTCCACAAAGCGCCTGAGTGAGACACCGGTGGTTTTTAGTGGGTAGGACCGGCGTCAATGTCAAGGCGTCGGGGAGTCCCACACACGATCGCCAAGTCAAGCCAACGTTTAAATAATAATACGAGAGCCCACGACCAAAACCATGTCTCATAGCAATACGGCAAAAACCCTATAAAATCGTTAGATTGTATGATTCTGAACCCGAATAGGTGTATAGTAACGGTAAAATTCTTTGACAATTTTGAAAATTCGGTCAGATCAAACGCTACGCGGAAAATGTCTGATATTGGTATTTTCGAGTTCAGGATAATCGTATCTATCGATTTGATGCGGTTTTGGCCGTATTGCTATGAGACAAAAATTTTGGTCGTGGGCTCTCGTACTATAAGGTCGTAAATGAATATTTCATTGTCATAAAAAACCATGTAAATCCGTCAAAATCTCGAGGTCGAATTTTTTGACGATTACAAGACTTCCTCTATACTACGTACGAGAAAGTAAAAAGGTTTATTAAAGCTAGCGTAAGCTATTTCCATATAAGCTGGACTTGTAAATGACGCCAATAACGTAGACCACTTCAAACATTAAAGGTATTACCCGCCAAAATATGAATTACACATAATTAAACCGTTGATTGCAATATTTGAGAATAACTGCAGTGTGGTCGGATTACTAATCTCTTTCGAGTAGCCTTAACTCTGTCTCGCTCACACTATCATGAAACGTAATACAACACTGACTCTTATTATCAACAGAATAAGACACCAAATATGTCCACTTCGCGGAGATCTGTGGAGTCATTAGTCTGTATTCAGCAGAGTCCTTGGAGAGGATTAAAAATTTTATCACTATAACGTTGCAATTTGGTGTTCATGACACCAGTTTTAAGGTTGAATTTGTGGTAATTATGATGATTATTTTAATAACTTTTTTCGGCAATGTCGACGAGGTCTACCTAAAGAAGATTGTAGTAAGGGCAATTTTTAAAAAACAAGTTGTGATGTGATGATTTGATCCCTGTTGCCTTCTTCTTTCTCCTACCCTGCTCCTCATTTATTTGGGGTTCCTCGTAGAACTCACTTTACTACAGAAAGTGGTGTACATTCTCTACGTCACTACCACGACAATAGCATGAGCTCACATCGACGAGTCTCAAGTGGAAAAGTCTACATCCAAAGCAAGTCACTGCGAGGTTTCAGTCCAACTCTACCCAAAAGCTAACACATCCAGGAAAAACCAATATAACTCCCGGCCCTTGTCGGACATGTCTGAACACCCTGCCATTCGTCCTGGACGGACTCAGTGATCCAGAGTTTGGCGCCCTTAAGTTGCCCAAGGTAAGCGCCACCACCATCGCCCCACCTAATGTGCCAGCTCGGATTGTCTCGAGATCACCGAGGTAATGGATTGCCGAGTATTGGCAGTACGGAGTGTCTGGTCAAATAATACTCCTTAGTCATAAGAAAAGGACAGCAGCAATTTTAAAGTTCTATCCATTGTTCAATTTATTTTTGAAAAAGAAAAATGAAATGAAATAATGCACTGAACTCCGCCGCCATCTTTCTCAACCAACAAAGGTTGTACAACGGTTTAATTAAGCGAGCTTTAACTGGAGAGCTCTGCCACTGCAATTTGGCAATAATTGAGCCGAGGGGGGAAGTAATCTCCCACCACACACTTGACGGTATCAAAGGAGCGGTTAATATTGCATTAAATTATGACTTACTACTTGCGGTAGCTAGAGATTACGAAAGCTAAGCGACGGTTGCCGAGGATAAAGATGGATGATTGTCGACAGTAAAAAAAATTACAAAGAAGGGTACAGATAGTCTGATATTAAAACTATTTTGCTTGCTATGAACCTTGACGCTATCTCCTAGCTTGTGGAACTCTGGGGCCTTATACCAAATCCAATAAGGTTCCGTTTTTTTTTCACATAATACCTACCTATCTAAAATTAAGGATTGTAAATAACACGATAAGGCCTGAGAAACCTTATCCAATAGGGGTTTGACCCAGAAATTGCACTTCGCAAACAGAACACTCGAGTCAAAATGTAACATTTCGCAAAATGTGCATTTCTCTTAAGGGGTAGTCCTCATAATGTGCATTTCGCAAAATGTGATCTTCGCGAAATATGCACTTTCTAGAATGGCACGCCCACCCACCAGAGTTTGATCCGGAGGTCCCAAATTCGATCCCCAAGCAAATACATAGTTTTGCTAAGACAGAATATTAACGAAAAACAATGTGTAAAACTATATTTCATTTGTCTGTAATCTAATACGATGATCTCAAATCAGCTAACATTCAAACTCACCTATCTCCCAGCCAGCTAGGCGGCATTAATTCAGGGCTGGCACAATACGTTGCTAATTCGCGCGTCATTATGCACTCGCGGTGAACAGCCCTAATGTTTGCAACGTCCGTCATCTGCCTACTAGGGCTGCCACTGCGAAGTTTTCAAACAATTTCGCTATAAATAAAGGAGGAAAAGGATACATTTCCTAGGATATGCATGTATTAAATAATTTTTAAAACAATATTTTATACGTGTCCTAAATAGCTTCGGAATTGTTTATATTTCCTAGGAGTTACATACAATTCCTAGATTTCATACATTTCCGGTAATATATACATTACTTTATTTTATTTTAGTTTTATTTAAACAAACGGTCATACAGCTATAAAATACAATTCAAAGTATACAAGGAATACACCTGTAGTTCCCTTTATCTCTAACAGAAACACATGACAGAACGTTTTAGTGAAAATCTTGTAGTTGTCTATTATTATTAACAATTAATCACCAATTAAAAAATGCTTGCTTTATGTTATTTATAGTACAACTGAATATATCCACATCTGACAAATAAATATTTTTATTGTACAGTAAACATGCTCGCCTTGTGAAAATGTTCTTGCAATAACATGTCCTGCTGAAAGGTATGTAAAACAGTTCTTTTCTACGACATTGACGTTCATTCCCGTGGGGTACTTTAAGGAATATGCTATGTAGAATTGAGGGGACATCTAGAATGTTATTAATAACTTTATAGAGTAAGATAGAATCTATGCAGTCACGACGCAATTCCAAAGGTTTGATTTTATGATATTTTAAAGATTCTTCATAATCTACATAATCATGCCCGGTTCTATAATTAAGAGCCTTAATAATTTTTTTCTGATTTTTTTCAATGATTTTATGCCCTACCGATAATACAGACAAATCTAATTAGGTAATGTTAAAACTGAAACAATTTTTCCACTTTATCGGACTCTTTCAGATAATCTGCAGATCATACTCAACATAATCAATCTAATATCAGGCACTGACATTGCAATAATTTATTTATTATAGACAAACGCAAAATGATTAAACTACAATTAATAGTCTGTACAATCGTGCATGTATCCGTTTCCGGATTTTGTTACCTCTCTCATCTACGGTTATCAATGGAACCGCGTGTGTTGTAATTGTGAGTATCTACAATAAATTAATATTTTAGAACATTAAAAGTCTTTTTCTCTGTTCATAACAATATCAATCCAATATCTTTTATTGACAACCCTCCCGCTACATTAAGTTTCTCAAATTGTCGCCTATTTGAATCATAATTGTCTTCTATTACGCCATAATCCGCCCCTAGAAGCCACTTTTTATAATTCTCTGCCCATTAACACTTAGCTGCGTAATTTACGCAATAATAATCCAGGAAGACCACTTCAAAGAATATTTTTATTGAATTTCATTTAGCCCATAACGCTTTTCCAGCATAGGCGTTTTTACTTTCTCGTTTACGTACCATAGAGGAAGTCTTGTAATCGTCCAAAAATTCGACCTCGACATTTTGACGAATTTACACGTTTTGGACCACCCTGAATCCAAAAATACCGTTTTCTGTGGGGTGTTTGTGCGTTAGCACGATAACTCGAGTATGCTTTAACTTATTGCAACCAAAATTAATATGCATGTATGACATCAAAATATAAGGTTTCTATCAACTTTTGAGCCGTCGATCACGAAAGTTAAGCAACCAAGTGCGCGGTCGGTATTCGGATGGGTGACCGAAAATTTTACATGCATGTTCCGGTATACGAGAAAGTCAAGGAGACCACTCCCGATTTTTGGTAATTGTTATAGGTATTGTGTTATCGTTGAATGGCTCAATTTAATTGTTCTGTTTATGTTTTTGGTTGGCAGATAAACATACGTCCTGCCTAGTCGTAAGCAGTAACCGTAGCCTATAGACGCAACATTGAGGTAAAACTCGCGCGCTACCAACCCTAGTCCCCTTCTCTACCCCGTGGAGCTCTGGCAACCTTACTCACCAACAGAAACACAGCACAACAAAAATGTAGTGTTATTTGACTGTGGTCTTCTGTAAGGTAGAGGTACTACCTCAGCTACCTCCACTAAACCATTATGTTATCGTTGTATGACTTAATTTAATTCTTTCAAAATATTTTCATTAATACCTCATTGGATGTTAAATGTGTACCTACTTACTTAACAAGAAAGATCGATAATTTGTTTTCATCATCATTTTAAAACTGAAAGTGTATTTTTCATCATCCCAAACATTTTTCAAGGATTTTATAATTAAAATAAACCGTCTTCAAAACTTAAAACGGAGAAATAGTTTATATTTACGCGTTTGTAAACGCAAAAATAAAATTATTCCATAATAGTTTATTTGTTTTGAAAATGTAAATGTTTTTTTGAGGTCGGTACCTAATAGAAGTGACAAAGTTTATTCCAAATATTGGGGTTGGCGCCGACCTCAAAAAAAATTAGATTTTTTAAACAACATTTTCATTTATCTGTTTAAAGTTTTGAGGGCGATTGGCGATTTTTTCTTATTAAATTTTTATAAAAAAAATCATTAAGAAATGCCCGGGAAAATGAAAAATCTACTTTCAGTTTTAAAATTACAAAAACCACCTTCAAAACTTTTTTAGGTTTGAAGGCGGTTTTTTTTTTCCATTTAAAAATTATTATTTTTTTGCTTTTTAGTCTTTTAAGTATAGAAATTTTCAGGAAACTATCTCGAGACAAACATGAAATAAGATTACGATATCATCGATGCCAGTTAAATAAGCATTATTAGGGATTACTCAAAAACTAATCGTCAGATGTCGATCAAATTTCAATGGGACGAAATTTGATCGACATCTGAAAGAATCTTGAATATCGGTACACTCAGTAAAGAGTTATGAGGTAACATACATAATAAAAATACAGTCGAATTCAGAACCTCCTCCTTTTTTTGAAGTCAGTTAAAAATATTCGGTGACACCTAAATTCAAATTTGCATTTTGATCAAATCACGGCATTTGTTCAATTAACTGTTTTTATCATATCCGTTGCGACATAATATAAGTACCTAAATATAAATTAGTTTGTCTGTGCTCTGTCATAACTCAACTATGACAGAATCAGTCCACACAATTTGAACCAATTGTGCACCGGACGATATGCAAATCGGAGTCAGAATGGCTCTAATTTTAATTACAGATGACTATGTAGACATCTCTTATAATTGCTTGTTATAACAAATTAATTATGATGTTATTCCCGTGAGAGTTTAAGCAAGATTACAGAGTATTAACATCATCAAAAATATAAACCAAGTAAAACAGGCAAATTCTCATAATTTAACTAAGGTTGAATCAATATGAAGTCGGCCTTTTTTCAAATGCTGGCAGAAGCGTAGTTAGAATCCGCAGAGGTTCTACTGCTAAGGTCTTATGTTTAAGAAATCATTTATTTTTTATAAGTCTTCTGATTGAATAGTATAATTACATAGGCAACCTTATTACCTATGTGACTGTTATCTCCAAGTACGTACATTTGAAAGTCCTTAAATCAAAAGAAAAACGTATTAATATTGATTGTAACTGAAATGAAAAACCTCACGCTACGCATAGTAAAATTTTCGAGTATCTAAATATATACATAGTAAGGGATTAATGTTTTATGTGTAACCAAATCTAAACTACTTATATTTAACCCTTTTGGAGTGCATGCATGTCGGTGATTCAAATCAACGAAAAAAAAAACTGAAAAAAGAGTGACTTTTTAATGAGCTTTGTAATGACTGTAGTGCAATATTAAGGCACTACAGTCATTATAAAGCTTATTAAAAAGTCACTCTCGTTATACCTGTTTTCGAAAAATTCCGTTTATTTAATTGCATCTGAATTTAGGTATTCAATTTCATATAAGCTTATACTAAAAATAAATTTACATGGGAGTTTAATTACACGCAAAATAATTAAATTAACTATTGATTAATTCGTCTCTTAATGAGATCGCGACCACGAATGTGGGTTAATTACCTTTCCGCTTAATAATTGACTGTAAAATTTAATACAGCAATTTTCGACGAATTATGTGTTAAATTTGAAATAATATTGTAGAGAAATATTCTAAATCAGTAGTATAGACATACACTAGCTTTTGCCCGAGACTTTGTCTGCACAGATTAGTATAAACTATAGCCTATATGTTATTCTGATGAATGAGCAATATTATTGAAAAGTTTCATTAAAATCTATTCAGTAGTTTTTTCGTGAAAAAGTAACTAACATATTAGGTTGGGGAAAAAGTCTTTTCGCATTATAGTATGTATAAACTTGTAATAAAATCTCTTTGGCTATACTATTTGTATCTGGCTGGTTTTGGTATCATTGAAAGTTTAAATTTTAAAGAACATAATTCCAAATTCAAATTAGGAAAATGTGTGATTTTCATTTGTTTTTCGTACCGCCAAGATGAGTGAATCTAATGAAGAAATTCGATACATTTTAAAATTTTACTACAAAAAAAGGTAAAAATGCAACGCAAGCCGCGAAAAAAGTTTGCGATGTTTATGGACCTAGTGCAGTGTCTGTGAGAGTAACACAAATTTGGTTTAAGCGTTTTCAATCCGGAAATTTTGATGTCAAAGATGCACGTCGCTCTGGTCGCCCTATTACAGATAAAATGGATGCCATTTTTGAAAAAGTGGAGCAAGATCGGCATGTCAGTAGTTACGACGTAGCTGAAGAACTGGGAATTGACCACAAAACAGTTTTGGCGCATTTGAAAAAAACTGGGTACACAAAAAAGCTCAACATTTGGGTACCTCACGAGCTCACTGAAAGAAACCTAATGAACCGTGTACTCATTTGTGATTCTTTATTACGACGTAATGAAACCGAACCATTTTTGAAGAAGCTGATAACTGGTGATGAAAAGTGGATCACGTACGACAAGAACGTGCGAAAAAGGTCGTGGTCAAAGGCTTCACAGACTGTGGCGAAACCCGGGTTAACTCGCAACAAGGTGATGCTGTGTGTGTGGTGGGATTGGAAGGGCATTATTCATTATGAGCTATTACCACCAGGCAGGACCATCGATTCTGAACTCTACTGCGAACAACTGATGAGATTAAAGCAAGAAGTTGAGAGAAAGCGGCCGGAATTAATCAACAGAAGGGGTGTGGTTTTTCATCATGATAACGCTAGACCTCACACATCTTTAGCCACTCAGCAAAAATTAAGAGAGTTTGGCTGGGAGGTGTTAATGCATCCGCCGTATAGTCCTGACCTTGCACCTTCAGATTTCCACCTGTTTCGGTCTCTTCAGAATTCTTTAGGCAGTGTCAGGTTAACATCACGAGAGGACTGCCAAAACCACTTGTCGCGGTATTTTGACCAGAAGTCCCAAAATTTCTATAGCAATGGGATCATGTCCCTACCTACAAGATGGCAAAAAGTTATCGAACAAAATGGTACCTACATACTTTAGTTAAATGTAAATAAACTATATTAAAAAATGTTTTGAATTTTCTTAAAAAATGCGAAGAAACTTTTTCCCCAACCTATTATATACATACATACATCCATACAAACTTTCGCGTTTATAATATTACAAGGATAATAAGTACTTATATGATAATATTCCGCCTACGGTTATACACCGTGTTCCTGAGGCCTTAGTATGAGTTTTGATAGTTTTCGAGCACGATCAAACGTATCGTCTTTCTTCATACATTGGCCACTGTTTCTGATAGTTTACGCTAGGGGCGCTAGTGGGCAATGTATGAAAAGAGACGATACGTTTGATCGAGCTCGAAAACTAACAAACTCGTACTAAGGCCTCTGAGAATAACTTTGAATAATACTTCTAGAGCTCTTGTTAATCATATCATACAAAGGAAGTAGTAGTTTAACTACTATAGTTTTTAAGTTATTGGTAATTCAAGTTTAACCAATTTAATTTTGTTGTGCAGTGAGAAAGAGTCTTTATCTGTGAGATGTTGCCACTTTGTGCAACCAAAACTATCAAACTTGTCAACGTCAAGAAAAGTTGCGAAAAGTTTCAAATGCGACGTTGCTAGCTCAGGTAAAGAGTAATTCATATTAGATAAATTGCATCTAAGCATTTAGTTTGTATGTAAAAAATGTTAAAGAAATTGCAATTCATATAAGTGTCCATACTAAAAAATGATCAATTTAATAGTCTGAATAACATGCCGAAGTTAATGTATAACCTCAGGAACACGGTGTATAAATAAATAAATAAAAATATGAAGACACCGTATAAGTCCTCGCCTTCTCAAAATCCCGGTGACGCTGAGAAGGTAATGTACAGCCACCAGTAAAACCCACTGGTGTTATGTCAAATATTTTTTTATTTATTTATGGAAAACCAACACCATTTCCATCGTATAACATTATCATAAAAGCATTTCACAATGGCCAAAATAATTTCCACCTGAGACACTTACCTACAATTTGGTTGTGTAAACAAAAACTACATAAAAACAATACCAAGCAACTAAACAATAAATATTTTCTTACTGCACATTACTTAGAAGGCGGTACGGTTTCGAGCTGATAAACAACTAATAATAAATCCTTTATTGCACACACGGTAAGAAAGGCATAGGTACCATAAAAATAATATTATAAAGAAAATGTACAAGGTAGGCGACTTTATTGCCAAAAAGAAATTTCTTCCAGGCAACATTGGGTGGAAGGGTTTTTGTCGTAATTACAGGATATCTGCAGGAATAGAAAGCTTACTTATGTTAGAAATTTAAAATTAATAAAAAAAAACAACACTAAAGTTTTTATAATACTCACCAAAATTAACAAACTAAACAAACAATAGTTTAAAATGACTCAACTAGAAACATACATAAAGGAAAGGAAATGACTCCGAACTTGATTCTAAAGGACTCCAACGTACGAGCGCTTCTAACACTCTCCGGTAGAGCAATCCACAACCGGACTGCATGAACGGAAAAAGGATAGGTAAGGAAGTCAGAATGATGAGGTGGAATATCAAGGGTGAAATTCAAAATTTGAACGCAAGATGCGATTTACTAAAGAAGAACGAAAGGAAAAGTGAGATTTTAGATACGGTGGAGATGTGGGAAGGAATAGAGCAGAATAAAGAAGGGATAGAACGTGTAAGTTCCGCCGCCGACGAATAAGTTCCGCCGCCGACGAATCGGGAGCCAATTTAGCTGAGAGCGATAAAATAATGTGCTACGCTACTACTTGTATCCGCAAGAGACAAGCGGGCAACATGTCACTATTTTGTCGCACTGCATGTCCCATAATGACAAATGCTCTAACTCAGTCTTTCTCAAAGTGGGCGATAACGTCCCCTTGTGGGCGTTGGAGACCTAGAGGGGGGCGTTAAGGGATCCGGAAAAAAATGGGGGGCATTGGCGTAGTTTAGGGGGCGATGGTTTATATTGTAAAAATCACTAATATTAAAACCTACCTACCTACTACTCAATATTAAATAATTAGTGTGTATTTCTGCCTTGTATGATGGTATAAAAACTAAAAATACTTAGCATAGATTTCGTAGGATAGCCCGTACGCCGTAGGCAATCAAGTTGTAACACGTTTTTATTAAATAACGCTATTAGTGCAATCTGGTAATCGGCTGGTTCATCGATACTTGTCCTAACTTGCTCAGTACGATTGAGCGTCGAAAGAGATATACGAGAGTGTGCGTGTTTATGTAAAGTAATGAAATTGTGGTTTTTAAGTTTTAGATGTAGTTTTAAAAATTGGGGGCGGTGAAAATTAATTGTTTTTCAAAGGGGGCGTTAAAGAAATAAGTTTGACTATCTCTGCTCTAACTAGTCGATGATCTGAGAGTCGAACCCTTTTGTAATTGATTATGAGAGTGATTATACACAATGTAAAAACTAACACCGGAAAAGACAAAATAGTAGGTACGATTAAACAAAAAAGTTTAGTCTTTCAAATTAATATTTATACAGAGAAAACAAAATTTTTAACTAATAAACGAAAAAAACTTTACAAGAACAAACATATACCTACTCTTTGATCAAATTAGCAACAATTAACATACAACAGGGTAATTTGTATGTCTAATAGACAATCCTATTATTTATATTCATTAATTATTCTGTTTTTTATTTTGATCTAATTTTAATTGTTATTTACCAACACTTAAAAAGCAATAAAATATAAAATTTGTCCATCACTAGGAAAATTTTATTGTACCTATTAAGTTAGTAGGTATGAATGAAGATAACTAAATAAGATTTTAAATGAGTCATTGAATCATTTTTGTAAATCTGTAACATATTCTTGAATAACTATGGGAACAAATAATTCGAAAATAGGTACTATCTACTTATAATCAAACGGAATTATAGAGATTAGGAATTATTCGGGTTCGTAGGTAGAGGTCCTATGCAAACACTATCCTCCGTGGCTAGCTGGCACCGGCTCCAAATATATCGGAGTATGAATTATAAATGTGTATCAATACTTTCCTTGGTTTTCTATGACGCTCTTTTCAACTACTTAATAAAAATATTATTTATTTCTTACTTTTTATAGTTTAAAGGAGATTGCCCAAATCCAGGCCCACTTTGATTTAAGCTTGTGCCTTAATGAAATTTTATCTAAAAATAATAACGTATATTTTTAATTATTATGAAAATAACAAATATATCCGGGTATCAAAGTGAAAAATAATGGTTGATATTGTTAGAGTGGTTCTTTTTCTACAAACTACAACTGAAATCGTTGAGGCACAAGCATTTTTAATGTGGGCCTAAAGTCCATACATAATTGGGCAATCTCCTTTGTACGTCTTGAAGTATTTTTTTGCTAAAAATATTTTTATTGAAGAAATTTGAACAACCTATAACATATTTTTTAGCCGTAAGCTCAAATGGTTGCCTATTCGCCTTCACCGGAATGCTCATATCGGGTTCCTCCTGTATAATATTCTATTCAATCCCACCTATAATTCCTATATAAAAGATCGTTTCCAATTCTTTTGCGACTCTCATCCTCGGTTGTTAAGTTCATCAGGGAATTTGAGTTTAGAGATCCCACAGCATTCCACTACATTTTATAGTCAATCCTTTGCAGTTCAGTCGGCACGTTTGTGGAATGCAAATAGATTATATTTATTGAAATTAGAATTATTACATTATGTATTCATTATTAGATATTTAGTTTAATTTTGTTATTATGTCAATTATTTATTTGTTTTTTGTTTCATAAATGAGTTTAATCAATAGTTAACGCGCTAAGTCTGCGTTCTGTTTGGCAAAGACTTAACTTCATACCATAATGCTTACCTGCACCCTCGCCTCGCTCAAATCCAGCCTCATCGCCAGCTCTTCCCTGGTGAACACGTCAGGGTACTGGGTCTTGTCGAAGGCCCGCTCGAGCTCGTGTAGCTGGTAGGTGGTGAAAGTGGTCCGGCTGCGGCGCACCTGCTTACAGAACGATAAGGAGGGGTTATGATAATAAGATCGTCTTTCAGGTGATACTCAGATAATATGTACCTGAGGGCTTCTCCACGATTCCTCTATTCCACGACACATTTGGCCCGGGTGTTTACCTGTGGTCCCGTTGATTTGACCCATGGGTAATTACTATGGGTAATTTTATTTACCCGTGGTCCCATTACACTAGGGATGACTCTCTCGGTATCTGATTATATCCATGTTTTCGATTCATAATTAAAACCATTAATAAAATCCGCTAAATTATTGTAATATCTTTCTCAATTATACCCGACAAATAAGCATATGACCCGGTGGATTGTTAGCGGTCAACGTAGTCTATGTGGGTTTGATGTCATCAAAATCCATCCAACCCAAAATAGGTAAGTACCAGGCTACCATAACTACGTAGGGGACGTTTAGCATACTATTAATGTATTAAATTATAATAAATAACCTCTGATATACTTATTGTAGCCTAGTAGTTAGTATAGGTTCGAACACTTTAATATGTTTGTATGTATTGGTCATATGTATAAATGCTATGCAGTTATTAAAGAAATGCGTATTTAGTAAGCCATAAATCCGCATTGGGCAAGCGTGGTGGACTACTGCCTAAGGCTCCTTCGATAACAAGGAGAGGCCCCGTGTCCCAGCAGTGGGTCGGATTAAAAAGCCACAGATAACGTAGATCCTAAAATACATCTATATCGTAAGGGTAACTTAGTTTAGACGCGTTTAAACAAAAGCAGTGGATAACGATAAATAAAATATTCACTGACTGTAATTGAAAAAAGTTAATAATAAAACTTTTTTAATTACAGGCATTCAATACAATTTGTTTTTTTTATTTAAAATCGACAACATCAATATAAACAGATATCCTATCAGTAAAAACTAGTGTAAGGAGACCACGGGTAAATAAAATAACCCGTGGTCCCGTTAATGGGACAACGCAACGGGACCACGGGTAAATACCCATTGAGCCAAGTTCATACCCATAGACTTAGGGAAGGGTTAAGAAGGAATTCTTATGATAAACTAGTTTTTGCCCGCGACTTCGGCCGCGTAGAATAGTTACTTCGGGCAGCCTTTAAATTTTCTTATTATTTCTTCTAACCCAAGCGCCATATACCAATTTTCATCGATTTTACTTTAGGAAATGACAGTTTTCCATACACACTTTCATCCCTTATTTTACCCCCTTAGGGATTGAATTTTCAAAAATCCTAAATACCTCTTACTTAATTTCTAACTGAAAGGCCATACAACAATTTTTATGGATTTTACTTTAAAAATTACGGATTTCCATACAAACTTTGCACCCCCTTTTCACCACCTTCGAGGGTGAATTTCCAAAAATCCTTTCTTAGTGCAACCCTGGACCTCTTAAAGAACCCACGTACCAAATTTGGAATCTCTAGACCCTGAGGTTTGGGCTGTGCGTTGATATGTCAGTCAGTCAGTCATCATTCATTTATACTGGGTGTAAAAGACATGAGCAGTCAAACGAAAACCACGTATTCTATACATCAAAATAAGACATATTTCAAAAAAAATATTGCTGGGAAATGATTTTTATTTTTTGGTGTTACAAAAAATTGCAAATTGTACCGCGCAATGTAAAGTGCTCAACTCGCACGCAACTTGCAAAAACGCGATAATTTTGCTTGACGGCGGCCCCTTTCGTAAGTGTCCGTGCGTATCGAGTGAGGTACATTGAACGCTAACGTTTTGAAGCCATTTTTTGTTATGAAATATTAAAAAAAATGATAATGTTTCATTGGACAATAATTAAGAAATAACGTATAGAATACGTTTTCATAAAAAAAATTAAAAAAAAATTATGACTTTGACCTTCAATAAAATCGTAACTATCAATTTCCCAGGTATAGTCTGAAGGAAGAAAAATGTTATGACGGTGAGCAGAATACATGGTTTTCGTTTGACTGCTCATGTCTTTTACACCCTGTATATAGATAAGATGCTATAGGAATTAAGGAATACAGTAATATTAGTAAATTACCTTGCGTGGTCGGCCTGTGTCAAGCGCTTCCAAATGGTCCGAATGCTCGGCGTGCGCGTGGTCGCTATGTTCGCTGTGCTCCGTGTGCTCAGCGTGCTCATGTTCGTGCTCGTGCTCGTGCTCAGAATCTGAGTGAGCTCCGCTCTCGCTCTTAAGCTCTACGCGATCTGAAAAAGAAATACCTTTGTTATTAAGAGATATCAAAACCGAAAAGTTGGATAGATGGACTTTACTAATTACCGTTCAAACCCCTATTAACAGTTAGGGGACGGAAATAATTCTTCTTTAACCGACTTCATAAAGGAGGAGGTTCTCAATTCGGTTGGTATGTTTTTTCTTCTACCGTACTCCTAATTGATTTGGGGTCGGAGTGTTGTATATGTGAGATGATCGATTGTACCGTAGTCGTGCGTTCTCCGTAACGAAAACAATCACCAAAGTTAAGCAACCAAGTGCGCGACCGCTACTTAGATGGGTGACCGAATTTTTTTTTTAACTTGATTTTCCTCACTTCGGAAGGCACGTTAAGCTGGTAGTCCCGGCTGCTAACAAAAAATAGTCAGTTGTTCCCAAGGATAAGCAGTCGTATATATTTAATTCTAATGCCAAAACTGTTTCTTCTCCAACGAATTAGGAATGATTCTTCTCTCCGCTACTAATTCGTCGAAGCGGTGGTATGGCTAATTGGGAATATGCATATTAGTGGTAGTTTTAATTTTAAAATATTTAATTTAATACTTATGAAATTACAATTTTAAACATATACCTACCCGGTTGACAACCACTTAAAGTTACCTCTATTACTAGTATCGTACTGTAGTAGGTAGCTATACAAACTTTTTGATATTTCATATATTTTAAAATTATTGTCTTTAAAATATGACTTGTCAATTTGGATTGAGAAAATTAAATAATTTTGAGTTGCTGAAAGCTTATAAGCTAAAAGCATATTTTTATTTTAAAATTTATAACATACTAATAACCGAGCCCAATAGTACCTACCTACCTTCAAATTTTTTTTTCTCTCATACATATTCCCCGTTATGATAATTTAAAAGTACTTAGTAATTAAGTCTATTTAAATAACTTTTGACTTTGACTTTATGGCAATTATAATATAATAATAATAATATATTTCCACGCTCACACCAATTATCTAGCTCAAAGTAAGTATCATTAAGAACTTGTGTTATGGATACTAGATAACGGACATTTTTTTTAAATATACATAATATTTTTAGATATTTTTATAAATAAACTTAAATAAATATATAAACAACCATGACTCGTCAGCAAATACTCGTGTTCATCACACAAATATTTGTCGCTACCAGGACTCGAACCCGGACCGCTTGAAGTGTAGCCAGCTATACTGACCGCTCCACCAAGACGGCGTCCATTATATTTATACCTATTGTTAGACATTCATTAGTTAGACATTCTTCACCGAACTTAGATAAACGGAGAGTACGGTAGGAAAAAAAAGAATGGTATCCGATTACAGTCAATTATCGTGTGCTTGATTGCCATCCTTATTATAGAAAAAAATAATCCTTTGTTGGTTAACAAGGATGATCGTCCATGTGTTCGTTCGTCACGCGTGCACTCCGTAAACGTATTTTCAGCCAATATTTCGGTCCCCTCATTAAGCCAGCGTTTTTCCCACCAGCCAATACGTGGCATGTATCTCTTAATCCCTAGTTTGCGACCTATGGTAAACAAAATGGCAGTAGCGGTAGTGATGTTCGCGTTCCGACAACATATCGATATCGATATTTTTTATTAATTATTTTTTACATTAGGTTATTGTGATGGTTAATATAACGTTTTTTAAAAATATTTATACAAATTAACAAATTCCTTTTCGCATATATCTACACAAGTTTAATTATTTTATCAACACACATTTAGTTTATTTAAATTTACACAAGTTTAATATATTAATACAATATCAGTTTATTAAAAGTACCTAAACAAGTATTCCAAAAAATAGTTAATAGTGCTTTAAAGATTTTGTTATTAATTAAGTAAAAACATAAATCTAAATCATTAGATTTAGATTACTTAGGTAGGTTAACTTCCTAGGTAACTACAACCATATTGTTGAATAGAAAAGAGAGGGGTTTTTAAACACTGCGAAAACATTCTAAACACTGCGTATAGTAAATAAATAAATTATTATATTCTTTGTTATGCATATAAAAATTAAAACATAAACAAAAGAATGTACAAAAATGAGCTTATCTTTAAAAGAGATTTAAATGTAAAAGAAGGAACGAGTTGCTGAGTTTCTTGTTATTTTTTCTCAGTACATGGCCTCGTGGTAGACTCATGACACGATGGCATCAAAGTCCACTTTCATATAAATTGTACCTATATGATTAAATAAATTTTTAGCTTGATTATAACAAGCCACTCGTTATTTAGTTAGGCTTAAATAAATTTTAATTATGAGACATCAAGAAATTGAGCAAATCAATTAACAAAAATTGTACTTAGTATGTACATACAATTTAAATTTCTTTAAAATCTGTTTGTCAATTAACTAATGTACTTTGTGGTGCCGACTTAATTTTAATTCGTGAAACGTAAGCACTTGTGGCATCATAAATTGTTATAAATGCAAAGTTTTAATTGGATTATATGGCAAAAACACGAAATGACATTATAATGACACCAAATTTGCCTTGTATTATTAATTTATCCACATACTTCATTAAATAATGTTAATATTTAATAGTTTCAAGAACATATTAAAAACAGTTTATACAGGTTTACTGTATAAACTGTTTTTAATATGTTGAAACCCTCATGAAAATATTTCAATTATCGCCATAAAAATTGGTAATTATATAAGCATTAGATATGAAAAACATCAAATTTTAAAAAAAAAGTTTTTGATAAAACCTATGTGGGTCAACAAACAGTCGATGGAAATATTTTTTATTTAATTTGATGTATCACATTTCCAATGATTGCAAAATATTATCTTAATCGTAGAGCTTCCAGGTGAAAAATATAAAAATATCGATAATTTTCCCATCCGTATTACAAAAATATCGCCCTGCTACCAAAGCTAGCCAATTTGTCGCATAAGCGATTTGCATCTTTATTACAGCAAACTACGGCTTATATTTCATTGGCTTTATCTCAATAGGGTTGACCCCTAATATTAACAAAATACACCTTTTGTTAAGCACTTAACGTCACTTCGTGTTAACACAGTATTTATTTATACTAATTCTATTTTAATTTCTTTGTAGTAATTGTTAGAGGATTTAATACTGATTTAACAATGGATTTACAAATATATCAGTTGGAAAACGAAAATACGTATTGTGATATCTCTTTTTGAATGGCCCTTGATGTACCTTTTATATATTTTAATTCCAATTTGAATAAGTCATTATAAAGCTTATTTTGCAAATCGTCCATGTATTACAAAAAAATAAGTATTAAACGGGCAATTTATTTTTTATTATTGATTCAATTGGATTTTAATCTTTTTTCTTTCAGATTTTCCATACTTTGTCAGGACAAAATCTATGAATGCTGAATCCATTATTTCGCTCATACACAACCGAATTTATGAGAACAGTCTACTCGGTGAACTAGGTACGAAGACCCAGTTTACAGAATAGCGAGACGAGTACAGTGAGGTACCTAAGCACAGACATACCTACTCGTGACGTGAGAGGCTCGCCGACTAGAAATCCGCAAAGGAGATTAACAAACTTGAAGACCAACCTCTTCGCCGCAGTGACGGTGTAGTGTGGATTAGAACCGGGGAGAGGACTGCCTGACGGATCAATCAAAGTTATTATCTTTACTACTAAATGGTAGCTTTGGTATTCCTTTTTATGTTCAATAAAAAAGGATAGAAGATGCTTGTTCACTCTGGCCTTAAATATGTCCAGATTATACTGATCCGGGAAAAGAGACCTCGGCAAGGAGTTCCACTCCTTAGCTGCTCGTATAATGAAAACTAAAGCAAATTGCTTCGTGCGAATGGGAGGAATGTCAACATCATAAGGGTGAAAGCCCTCGCCACGGCTGGTCGTCTGGTCGTAGAAAGGGACAGGGGATGTGATCCACATTATGTAAAAGCTCCGAACATTCACCGATAAAAGACCGAAAGGCTAGCCTCACGTCTTCGATGGTAAAGGCTCTGGAGACTATCCTCAACGAGTGCGTCATTACTGATGAGTCTCCTCGCACGGTGCTCCCCCAAGTCCAATGCATCTAACTGATATCGAGCAGATCCGTCACAAAGGTGGACAACAGGAGCGATCTTGCGCTCTCTATAGCCTTAGGAGCTGCTCAGATGTGAAATATCGTCTGTCCTTAAAAATTATGCAAAGTTTTTTCGTAATAGACCGGATATTTGAGGTTGGCGGAGATATCCATACCCAAGACCTCGAGATGGTCGTTAATCGGCACGGAAACATTTCAGAAAGTCGGACTCAGGTTGAGTCGACTCCGACAAAAGACAAGACTGTTTTCCTCGCCTCTTTTTCCTATGAAGGTGGTACAGAGATACAGAGGTGATACGGGTACGTAACGGGTTCATAACGATTACGTAACAGTCACGTAACGGTTACGTAACGGTTACGTACGGTTACGTAACGGTTACGTACGGTTACATAACGGTTACGTAACGGCTACGGAACGGTCACGTAATGGTAACGTAACGGTTACGTACGTTTACGTAACGGTTACGTACGGTTACGTAACGGTTACGTAACGGCTACGGAACAGTCACGTAACGGTAACGTAACGGCTACGAAACGGAGCTTTCGGAGTTCATAAGTATGCTGGGACCTTAAAACATCTCAGCAATCTGAGGATCTGACATTCACAATTAAAGTAAAATTAACTCGATTCACCCAAGCATTCTGAGAAATTAATAATCCAACAACATAATTCGTACAGGTGAAGTTTGTTTGTTGCGCGACAAAGCGACCTGTAAAATTAATATCGTGTTAAACAATTTGTTACAACGCATTGTCACCAAAAATGTAATTACGAGCCAAGTGGGGTGGCCATGATCATTAGGGAATTTCGGGATAGATTTGAGATGTTTATGATTTCAAACTTTTGTTAATAAATGACAAAGATTTTTCATAATTTCTATCTGCAGATGAAACTAAGCTTACTGAAGTTTGATGCATAGCAAATATTGAGAAATTACTTAAAATAACCGCGATTACTTGGGGGCCATCCATAAATTACGTCACACGAATTTTAGGACTTTTTAACCCCTCCCCCCGTCCTTGTCACAGGTTGTCACATTTTTAGAACCCCTCCCCCCTGATGTGACGTCACACATTTTTTAATTTTATGCATGTATTTAGAAATAATCAAAAGAAAACAGTTATTTTATTTTTTTCTTATTTTTATTTAATAATCTTTCATAAAATCAACATCAAGTCAAATATTTTTGATAAAAGAGAAAACAAACGACTAGTTACGAAACAATACAGTTGATTGTTATTGCAAGAGAGATAATCTCATAGCGAGAGTGCTAAAGTATTAAAAATATAGATCGAGTTCGAAAATTTTTATGCGAATAAAAATTCACATATAAATTTCGCGTTTTAGTACTTTAAATTTTAACATGTAACGTCACAAAGCTTTTGACCCCAGCTTTTTTTGTTTTTCAGTCTATGCTTATTCAAGATATGTTAGGCTACTTGGCTAACTGACGACATAACAATATTAACAGCATTATTAAATTCCAATAGTTAGTGAGACAGCCAGTCACCCGTCGCTTCACAGCCGGCCTATTTGCTAACTTTTTTTTAACACGCCTATATTAGTTTCACCTGTATGTTAGTTTTTTGTTTATATGTATGTAACCGACTCGTTTGGACTCGATTTTGACCCAGTTTAAACGATTAGATTGCACCGATCGAATATTTTCAAGAACTAACTAATGTAATTGAGCACCCCACGCTTTTCTCTAAATAGTAATTAAATTTTTCGTTCATCATCTATTTTCTATACCAAAAAGTTATTTCTCACTTTTTTTTTTTTAACATAAAAGCGTGTTTTTTAGTTTTTTTGAACTATTATTTTTCCTTAACCGAGCCATTTACTGATCCTCTACTACTTTACTATAACGCTTTTCTATCTGAAGTGTTTGGCAGGCAAGCTTACGGCCTGCCTGGTGGTAAGCATTCACCATAGCCTATAGACGCCTGAAACACTGATGTGACACTCACGCGCTGCCAACCCTAGTCCCCTGCCCTACCCTGTGGAGCTCTAGCAACCTTACTCACCAACAGAAACACAACACCTCAAAAATGTAGTGTTGTTTGACAGTGGTCTTCTGTATGGTGGAGGTACTACCCTCATTCGGGCTGCTCCAGATTCGAGCGGCTATTCTAATAGGCCAGCTGCTCTCCTCAACCACTGAGGAACTACATATAGTATCATAACTGTTGGAACCATAGATATAGGAAACTGTAGATAGGCAATGTAAAAGAGAAAGAGCATACTAACACGTATATTAGAGAAAGATAGATAGACGAGACCATTTCACGTACACGCAGCGGGTCTAAGAAGGCCTGTCAGTCACGTAGAAAATACAGCAACTGTCAGACTGCAGTACTATTTTTCATGTGCATTACGCACACATCGGTGTATTTTTTTGGTCTCACCCTAATCGATTTATTGCCAATCTATAAACGTCAGTAATAATAAATCTATGGTTGGAACACCCGCCGGACTTCCGAGTCTTGAACAAGGCCGACTGTGCTCCGGTAATTATTAGATTTTTTACTAACATAAAGGGGCTCGTACTGCGAAAAGCTTAGTTTGAGAGAAGGCAGGCAGGCAGCATCTTTTCACCTCTTTTCATCCTTAAGTTCAGCATCGCTGGCATCATCAGATATTTCGTTCGCATCGTTTTTATCGCCGACATAGCTTATCCCTGTAGTTCGCGGTGTGAACCGAAGTATAATTCGTAAAGAGGTGAAACGCTCGCTCGGTCCCCTACTAGCAGTGTGGCCTGCGCTTTTAATTTAATTTAACTCTTTTTTAAATTTTACTCTCAATTCCCATTTATTTATTGATTAACAAATCGCTGTTTAAAAAGCTCCTCTTCATAAGCATTGGTTATAAAGTTTTCCCCTGAATATTTAAAACGAGTGTCACCCTACATGGACCCCATTTATCTATTGTCAAAGTACTCTAGCGCATTCGGGCGCGAGTCGTGAATGAAGTGACTTCCAAAATTATGTTGAATGGAATTTAGCAATTGACAGAAATTAATTAACATGCTTACATCTCTCATAGTAATTAATTTGAAATTGTATCGCTAGTAACATTGGAGGTCGATGGCGCCGCGTTCAGGCCTTCTTCGTAACGATCAAGAAAGTTAAGCTACCAAGTGCGCGGTCGGTACTCGGATGGGTTACTGTTAATTTTTCATCTCCATTTTCCTCTCTGCTTCTAATTTAATTTCAAAATCTACATCAGTATTGTCGATATACTGCACCGACCTCGCATAAATTGGGAGCAAGTAAAAAAAAAGAGGAAAAAGAGGAAAAATTGTAACGTGAAGACAGAAATTGCTAAAATATATTCCATAGTTTCTTTTATTATAATATATTAAAAATCTTAATATACAAATATAATACAAGTAAAGAATTCTTGTTCATTTGTTTTAAATCACCAAAAATGTGGATGGATATATGAATTAGGAGCAGAGGCAGGTGAATAATGATGCTTAAGGTGACATGGCATAAGGTACGAATTTCATTTTAGAGAATTAATACATGTCCAAAGGAAGATTATAGAAAGCGCCTGAAGCGGGCGGCCAGGGCGCCAATTACCTATTGTTTTAAAACAGATCAGGAAACATCACCAGGTAAAATAATTAAAACTTAAAAATCTTTACTTAAAAAATGTTAACTAATTAATATGGATCCGGTACGTAGTTTCGAATAGTAGTACATTGTAGCGACAGGTCGTTGTGGCGAAAAACTTTTGGCGTGGTACGCTGGAGCGAAAGGTCATTGAAGCGATTGTGATAATATTATGATTGCAACGCAAAAACTACAAAAAATAAAGATATGACCTCTTTATGTTCGGTTAGGTAAGGATAGAAACTTGAACAAAACGAACTGTGACCGGCGAGCGAAGCGAGCGTGTCCTGCCGCAAAGCACCACCAGAAAACCATCTTCTTCCAAAAATCTATAATGCATCAATTAACGAATTTATTTCCAAAAAATCCAAAAAAGACCCGGAGAAACCACATTGAAAAAAAAACGAAAAGTTGATCAAAAGCTACTTACAACAAAAAAGGACGGCTTAAAAAGATTCAAGTTCGTTTTTCGGAATACACTATTAAAGTTGTGTAACACTTTTTTATTTTCGCTATTTAAGTACCTTAATTAATCTTAATACAAACTGAATATCAATAAGATTTCAAAAAGTTCTTCTATTCTTATATACGAAATTCTTAACCACCCAAAAGTCACATTGCAAAATACGCTCTTCGACCAATGGAATAGAATCCAATATTCCTTTGACGTAATAATAACCAAAGAATATCGAGTGGCAATTTGGGAGGATTACGCATGCTTCCCATTAAACTAGGTAACTTTATCTTATTCATACGGCGGAGCAATTATTTGATGTATTCAGCTTTTGATGTCAATAAAAAGCTTTGCCCCTTTACTTTATTGGTTGTTAGTAGCATTCAATTGTTTTAAGGACTTGAGAATATTTTTTTGTAGTAAATTGTTAGCAATCAAGTGCACGATCCACCAGGCTTGGAACTGAAAGGAAGACATTCGCAATACCAGGGTCACGCATTGCCGACCTTGAAGGAACTTTTTCACGCCTTTCTGGAAGAAATCCATGTTACACCTAGTTCTTAGAGAAAACCTCAACAAAGATTTCCACAACCTAAGCGAAAAAATGCCTTCTGAAACGTAAGCACGCGCCCAACTCGGTTGCAATGTCTGAATAACGTATCGATGGCGAGTGGTGCGGTGTTAGAAAGAAGCTGTTGGCATCATGTCAAATAGTGTTCAAAAGAGGCGTGAAAAGCACATTGCAGGTCTTTTTTTATTAATACAGACTCCTCCAATATGTTTTTGGTGCTTGCACCTTGCAGGACGACAAGGCGATGACTAGCGCGACGGATTATCTCTCGCACGAGCTATCTTCGCATTTGGACTCCACTTCTGCTTACCATCCGGCTTATGGAGGCAGAATTTGTCTTAAGATTAAGGGATTATCGAAATAGGTATAAATATATATAACTCAAAGGTGACTGACAGACTGACATAGTGATCTATCAACGCACAGCCCAAACCACTGGACGGATCGGGCTGAAATTTGGCATGCAGATAGATATTATGACGTAGGCATCCGCTAAGAAAGGATTTTTGGAAATTTCACCCCTAAGGGGTAAAATGTCCACGCGGACGAGGTCGCGGGCGAAAGCTAGTAATTATATAAACACACAAATATATAATATATAAACGATAAACTTACGTGTCCACACTGTGCACTGGAGTTCACCGCAAAGATTGGCTATATAAGCCATCTTCGTGCGCATCTGCGCGGTTTCGACTAGGAGTCGAAGCGATCGCCATGGCCGAAACCGGTCGGAAGAAGAAGTAGTAGGTTTGTGCGCATTGAATCGTAAGAAGTTGGAATTTTTAACAGGATCTCTTGGCCTTGCTCTCGTGATTTTTCACTAGGTGGTAGACCCATATGTAGTGTCGTCTGGGTAGGTACCACCGCCTTTCTTATTTCTGCCGTGAAGCAGTTCGCTGTGTTTCGGATTGAAGGGAAAGGTAGCCAGTAATTACTGGGCATGGAGGGCATATCATCTTAGTCCCCAGGATGGCAAACGCACTTGCGGTGTTAAGTGATTTACACTTAATATTGCAAGTGTCTATAGGCGGCGGTGACCACTTAACATCAGGTGGACCGCAAGCTTGTTTGCCATCTCGTAACATAAAAAAAAGAATAGATATTGTAAGTGATATAAGGATATAAGGCCGAGCTTCACCCGGAATCCTAAACACTGAGAAGCTGGCTTTCTTGAAACAATTCTCAACACTAACCAAACCGACCACAAATTTGTACTCCATGGACCACGCGCGGAGACGGTTAAATAAGAACTGAAAAATATGACTGAGTTTTTAGGAGACACATATTATTAATCCTCTCTGACCCACCGCTCTTCCAAACCACACTTCCAGTAGTGTTGTAGAGAATATTTTTTTCCCATCTGCACTAACTAGCCAGTAAAGTCTTGGGTAATTTACAAAGTGCCGTGGGTGAAAAGGGAAATTAATACTTATATTAAAAAAAACTACAGACACATTCATAGCTATTGTTTGATATAACTTCACTATAAGAATATACCGAATGTCATAAATAGTTTATATTTCAACTCCGGAAGGGAGCTTCATATTAAGCGTACTAACTTTTAAAACTATATCCACTGAAATGGACACCAGGAGAAAAGGGTCAAGTTGAGTATAGTAAAGATATCATGATGGAATCTAAACCACTTACCTATCTGCAATAAAGTTGAAGTTGTAATGAAATGAAACGTAAAAGCTCTTTAATAAACGAAATTTGCTGTATCATTTTAAATCGCCAAAAGCCCTACCACCATTTCGGGACGAAATTTAAAATTTTACTTAAATAATTATTACTATTATTATGCTGAGATGTAGAAGAAATGTGTTAAGCTGTAACATTTAAAGTTTTTTTAACTCTGTGTAAATACATTTTCTTTTAATACAAAAATACTATTAAAAAAAACTCAAAACAGTACCGAACAAACGGAAAAGTAATTCATTTTATTATCAAGCGTCGTAACTTTTTTCCTACCACATTGAACTTTGAAGAGATCATTACAGACCACTCGTCATCTTTACCCGCGTGTTACAAAGTAATATTACATATTATTACAACGTGTAATCCTTTAATAACTATCGAACTGAGATAATAACTATTATAGTGCATTATTATAGAGTACAACATGTGTTAAAATATAATAAATGTTATGAGTTACTCGAGCTTTGAGAGCAGGCGCTGCAGGAGGTCTGAATATAATAAGCTGTGTTCAATAGATTTTTTTGTAGGTTTAATTTGTGTGGTTTCCAAGGGTGCAGTAGACTAAATGCCTATTTAACAGAAGCTAATTGAATATGTGTCTTGTTTATATATGTTTAAAGTCGAAACAAAGGTAACAGTGTTAAGTTACAAGATTAACAACAATAATTCCTGAAAAAAAAAGTTATATCCATATTTACTCTTTTCCTCTCTCGTACTGATAGTTAAGTACCTACCTAATTTTAATTTAGAATATATTGATTTATTTTGTAACAAAATTTAGATCCACTCAGGTCTTTCCAGCACAAACCTTGTGGGTTTAGTGTGCGACTGTATACGAAATTGTTTAAATTAAAATTTTAAATGGTGATTTTTTTTTTTTTTTGGTAAATTTTTCCCTGTTACGGGACGGCAAAGGGATCTAGCCCATACAGCCAAGTCTTTAGTTTTATCTTTTTTCTTGATTTTTGCATTAAAATGTGGGTGCCTCACTTTTTAATGCATCTAGGGAGTGCTTGCCGAGAAATGCATGGTACAGACCTCATGATTGTGACTGACGAGAATTGTATAGTGAGATTTCCAACCACTATACAATTCTCAACGCCACATACACAAAACCTTTATTTCAATGATTCCTCATAACTGTTCGTCAACACGGATGCTTATGCAACAAAACGACACCACTTTCACTGCACAAAATCCACTCCGAAGCAATTTTGAATTATCGAAATAAAGATCTACATCCAGACGCCATGATTTCCCGCCAAACACTCTATTTTTTTTTAAGTATTTGTAATGTTGGAGAAATGTAGCGTCTACCTACAGCCAAATAAGAAAATCTAAAACGGAACTAAAAGTACTAAAATTCTTTTTTATCTTTTGACGGGATTTTGACCTTTATTTCACCTGATGACGATTTAAACATACCCAGCAAAGTCCATTTAAATAAAGAAGGATGATAATTGGAACCGAACTCCACCTGCAACCTTCAACCATGCAAAGACTATCTTTTCAGCTGTCGGAACCATTATTATATTTATGGCTACATACCTTGGTGGTAGCTAGCTAGTTAGACTTAAAACAAGCCCAGACCCGAGTATAATGCATGGTAATGAAAACTGTATTAAGATAACGTAAGTTTGCTTGTGCATACAAATAAAAACATCCTGAGTAGCTTGATGGCTCAATAGTGTAAGATTTGTTCCTCCTAGAAAATTGATTGTTTGTCATCTCCAGCGTCGAGTATGTTAAAGTATTACATATCCAGCGTCGGTATGTTTCAAAAAAGTTTGAATAATACCGGAGGTTCTCATATTCTCTTTTTAATTATACATACTAATCTATATATATAAAATTCAAAGTCCTAGCTAATTGACTGAGATATCAACGCACAGCTCAATGAGCCCGCTGAACCTAGAGATTTGAAATTTTGCACGAAGATACCTTATACAGTGTCCGTCAGTTTTGAAGTTAGGATCTTCAACTTTTGTATTTAGACCAAGAAGCTTATATTTTAATTTAGAAGGACAATTATAAAATAAGATTTACATGTGTCTGCGTTTTTGACAAATCCATCCCGAAGACCCTTTCGGCCAAAAATGATCTCCTAATAAGGATTTTCTCGAATGTCCACGCGGACGAAGTCGCGCGCGGAAGCTAGTAATATTATAAAGCTGAAGAGTTTGTTCGGTTGAACGCGCTATTCTCAGGACCTACTAATTCAAATTGAAAATTATTTTTGTGTTGGATAGTCCGTTTATCGAGAAAGTCTATAGAAGCTATATTTGTTTTAAAATAGTCTGTATGATATAAGTATAATGGTAGGTATGCTAATTTAAATAATAGTCTTTTGTTAGTTATTAGATATAGAACTCTTTAACAGCTAAATTATATTTAAAAAAGGTTTATACTAAGATAAATAAATCGGTACTTATATGTAAATAGCGGATACGTGGGAGTCAAATCTGCCCAAATTTGACATTATGTAAAATTATATTTTGCACATATTGATTAATAGCTATTTAATCTATGTATAATAATGTATTAAAATCAATTATAAGTAAGCCGTGGAGTTTCTTTCATTTGTTTTCTATCGGTGAATTTTTTTATTAAATAAGATATCATAATCAAAGAGTTTTTTTAATTAAAACGACATAATTTTATAAAAATCAAGATGCCAAATTATAAATTAAATTACACATAAACAATGGAGCAATTTTACCTTTCCAGCACAAAAAGATTAAAAATAGACTATTTCTATAATTTTTTTTTTTCTTAAAAAAATTTGGTCCGATTTTTTTTTGTTACGAATATCACACAGTTTTATAACAATTCGTCACCTTTGTTACGGAACCGGTAAATATGTTTTCACCTCTCCAGCACCAAAAGAGCTCTTTTGCTTTGTAAAATCTCAAAGTAAAAACGTTTTTTGCTGCAATAAGACTGTTGCGTTCAAATTGAAAATTTGCAGTATTTTAAGCGTAATGACCACGTATATAAATATTCTCTTGTTTTTCTCTCCTACCACAATTTTCTCGCTGTGAAAAGTTGTATGTTTCACACGAGAGCAAATTTTTTTCTTGTCAAGTGCCTTTAAATCACTCGTCTGCTTAAGAATCAATACTAGACTACTTCGCTGGTTCTTAAAAAAGAATTTTGCTCACTTATAGCAAATAAAAAACCTTAGTAGGTAAGTAGGTACCTAAATAGCTTTATTTTGAGAAAAAAGTCAAGAAAATGTTTTTTTTTTTAATATTATTATTAAATTCGTAGTTTAGTCGACTTCAAATAATTAATTCCGGGGTTCTTTATAATAAGAGCTGAATACTCATTTTTATTATAAATAAAACAACTTTTACGGATTTAAATGACACGTCATCCCGTGACCACGAACGCTGAAAAGTGTTACGAAACGTCGGGCAATAATAACATCATGTAAAATCTATTTACACGCGAGTTAAATCCGTAAAAGTTGTTTTATTTATAATGTGTAGTGCTCGCGCAAATCTAAGAGAACTCATTTTTATACTAAAAACCTGCTCAGTAAACATGTACAATACATATTATGTAGGTTTGTATCTATTTGTATAGTAAGATATACCAGTAAGTTATAGGCTCTTCCATTATGCGTCCCTTACACATATTTAAAAATCGCATCGAATTGTTTTTATTGCTTGGCAGATTGAAATATATTATGTACATAGGTACTAAGTTAAATATGTAAAAAAATAAAAAAGTTTACTGGCGGGAATTGGCTATTATTTATGTTCTTTATGTAGCAGCTGCAACATTCTTAGGCTGCATAGATAATTTCGTTTATATTTTCAAGTAAGTAATTGTTTAATTTTCTCGCAATCGAACTGAAAAGCAGAGCGTAAAACAATGGCATAAACAAGCCATTGTACCCCTCTACTTACTATCCACCCTCGCGTATCGTCTCGGGCTACAATGACCGATTTTATGCCCTTGTTGTACAATCTACTATTTATCTTCAACAAATATTTATAAGCAAATACTGACAAATAAATGCTCGAGTTCTTCACACAAACTGCTGCTTGCTTCTACCAGGATTTGAACCCGGCAGCGTAAGCAAAGGTACGATTTATTTATAGTAAGTACGTAATTTATTTATAGTAAGTAATCGGTCTCAGTGCGCTCACCTGTTTGTCTGTCTGTATGTCCTAAAATGTTATCTATAGTATAAGCAGTACCACGACGACTCGATTCCGACATCGTGCCACACAAAAGTCACTTTCCAAGTAAATTTAACTATGCTAAAAAGTCTAAAAACCTTCTTAAAGTCAATAGCACAGCATTAAAAATAATTCGTAAAATCCACTCGAAATAAATAACGAAATCACTTCACTTAATTGATATGAAACAAATAACTCGATTAGCAAAGTCGCTGGCTATTCGCAACTTGTCCGAAACACAACCGTGGGTCTCCGATCGCGAAACTAAACTTTAACTGTCAAATGACCCTAACTGAAACCTGTACCGCCTAAAATTAAACAGCCTTATTGAAATATAGCGGGCTCGCTCACTCGTATGCTACCGCGGCTGTTGCCGTCACTGTCTTCCACCGCACCCCTAATTTTTGATTGGTTGCCCAAGGAGTGGGGGTTGTAATACACAACGATGTACGGTAACCTCGCATTTAGTAGATTGTGAGAACCACTCGTACCAGTTGGAGGATTGGCGCGCATTCCCCGAATTTTCTTTATTGTCGAAAAATATTTTTTATGACTGCAATTTTAATATTGCGGATTTGTAAGCTGTACGGCTGTCTTGAATTGAATAACAGTTTGGAGTTTAGTTTTCAATATTTTAAAATTGTTTACTTAAGGGTTATTTTATGATTTAAATGTAATATAGATAAAAGATAAAGATTTTTCTTCACCTCTCAACATAGATAAATAATTCCCTGTTTCCCTTGTTCACGCCATAACTTTAAAACGACTTTACGCATACCTATTTCATTCATCTACTTTTCTAATACTTTGTAGAAATTTCTTGCGGAAAGAAAACTTAGAAAATGCGCAGAAAATTGCATAATTAGAAATTTTATTGAAAATATTACAAAGCGAAAATATATTGATAAGTGACACAAACAACCGTCGCTGTGCAAAAAGAACGAATACAAATTCTCAATCTCAACACAAATGTAACCACGTTTAGTTTATTATGGACCTACTTATAATAGGTACAATTTTAATTTTTTTTTTCAAATTAGCTACAACAACGTATGTCAGGACACCTAGTTTATAAATAATAATAATAATAATAGACATTTAATTCAGACAATAAACAGCCCATATATTGTATTTTGTTAGAAGTAGTTATGATTAGTAAGTTAAATAACAATTAAATAGCTATTTAATTAACAATTGACAATATAATTGTTAATTGTTACCTATTTAATTACATTATTTATAATTAGCGACTTATTAAAATTTTATTGGTGACTTGAATTCCAAAACTACATATGAGCTCATTTTTGAATTACCTATATCTACATATTTTGAAATCAGTTTTCATTTTTTTTAGTCATTTCTGTCTGAGATACTCAAACTCCTGAGATGATTTTAAGTGTAACATTGTCCTGGTTATGTTTCTATGCTCGCGTGATGACTTGCTCAATTAGGACACTGTAAAGAAATCTTTTTGTTGAACTCGACGAGTGATGAGAACGCATCGTATCATCGTAGTAGGTATTGTTTGTCTACTAGGTGGTAGACCCAAATGTAGGGTCGTTTGGGTAGGTACCACCACCTTTCTTATTTCTGCCGTGAAGCAGTTCGCTGTGTTTCGGATTGAAGGGAAAGGTAGCCAGTGTAATTACTGGGCATAGAAGGCATATCATCTTAGTCCCCTTAATATTACAAGGCGACGGTAACCACTTAACACCAGGTGGACCGCAAGCTTGTTTGCCATCTCGTTATATAAAAAAGGTATTAGAAATGTAATTAAAGATCTATTACAATTTGTAATTTTAATTATACAATTAAGAGCGTGCATTCATCGAAATACTAATAATATTTTTTTCGCTGTATTGTTGTTAGATGCACATGTCTACGTAACCCCATACACACACAGACATTGCTCGCAGAGCGATAAGTCCACTAACTGGGAAAACCCGGAACCGGGATGTAAGTACGATCGAAAAATACCCGCGAGCTTTAATTTAGACCATTTTTCGTTAAACTATTGAAAATATCTGAGTGCATTTAACAATGTTAAGTATAATAACTTTATTGTGTCTAGCATCATACGTATTTTTATATAATTAGTACATTAAATGAGTTTAATTTCAAATACATTGTAAAAATCTACATTAAAATTTACTTATATAAATATTTTTGGCATCCTTTTTTAATATGTTATCTCAATTGTTTACCTATTTTGGCTCTATAAGTAGTGGTTCAGAATAGTATATTTTCTATTGGAAAATACATTTTTGTAAAGTATTGTTTACCATTATAACGATTTCATCTGAAAGATAGCTCCATATTTCATCATATTTCATCTAATATTTCATCTGAAAGATAGCTCCAAACTGCATTTTCGTAAAACCACCCTATAAGATTCGCCTTGCTTTAAAAAACTATAAGTGTTAATTAAAATTTCTCTCTACAGTGGTTTTAATCAAGAATTAATATTCCTATAATATATAATTTCTTTGCAAAGTCTCTTTACATCGCTTCAAAATTACGTCTTACGTATTACAAAATGTGAGAATTTTGACGTAAATCGAGTGCACGCCCTTAAACCATTACAGTTTTAATTTCTTTTAAATTTGGTGGAATTTGAATAAAAATACCCACAAATTTATTAACTAACTCCATCTAATAGCATTGCTTTTGTAGCGGCCAGTAAACGAACAACGGCACTGCTGTTAAAGTAATTGAGTAATTTGAATAATTAAAATTAACAATTGCAATGTAATTGAATTACAATGATTTCAATATCAATTACAGCAATCCATTGGATTATGCTTTTCATGTAATTTGTAATTTAATAACAAACAATAGATTATTAATTAGGCCCAATAATGAATGACTTGCACAGGAGATTGGAGATAGAGTGATTCTTAAGGGAGGTTTATATGTAGGTATAATACATGCATATTTACATAAGCATTGCACCCGTGCGAAGCCGGGGCGGGTCGCTAGTATACAATAATAATATCTCATATGAGGCCTCCGCCGTATCGCCTACGGTCCGTAGCAGTTTCGTAGCTGCCCTTCCGTAGCGTTATCATAATAAAAAATCGGGAGTGGTCTTTCTTGACTCCGGAAACGACTCAAAATTTGATAGAAACCTTATATTTTGATGCCAAATATGCATGTTAAATTTTGGTCACCCATCCGAGTACCGACCGCGCACTTGGTTGCTTAACTTTCGTGATCGACGTCTCAAAAGTTGATAAAAATCTTATACTTTGATGTTACTTATACATGCATGTTAGATTTGATCAGCAAAGGTATTGATCACCTTATACTCCATTCCACCAATCCGCATTAGACAAGCGTGGTGGACTAGAATAGAATAGAATAGAATAATGTTTATTGTACACCTTAACACAGAAACTACAGTTCAACAATAATAATATTATAATGTACAAAGGGCGGTCTTATCGCTATATGAGCGATCTCTTCCAGACAACCTTAGGATCGACAGGAAAGTTTAAAATTAATGAAGGAAGCTGTTGGTGTATCTTCAAACACTTGTATCACCAATATACTACCATTGGACAACTGCCTAAACTTCCTTAGATGACAAGAAGAAGCCTTGTGTCCCAGCAGTGGATCGAATTATAAAGGCTGTTATGACGATATTCTATTAATAATTATTAATCTAATCACAATTTAAAAATTCCCTCTCTCTAATCGTGCTCTCTCGTAATTACAAAAATACAAAATCATATTATTATAAAATTTTGACTTAGGACTCGCTATCGCTACCGTGCGCAAGCAGCACACGGTTGAGTGATCAAAAATTTTTTGAACTCGATTTTCCTTATTGCTTCAGAAGGACAATCAGCTTAACGTGCTAAGCTGATGGTCCCGGGTGCTGTTGAAAGTTAGCAGTCGTTCCCAAGGAAGGTTAGTGTCAATACCAAAACCTGTAGCAGTATATCGATATCAAGCATACTGAACCGACTCCAAAAAATTGAGAGAACGATAGAAGCACCTTTTCTCCCGACTGTACCAAACAGCCAGTACCTATTTACTTAACTTCATAACGCACTTAGTACGCAAACAACTTTACTCAAGCCTTTCCCAATAATAACTAAACCGCATTTATTAACTTCAGAACGCCATGTTATTAAAACCACTAAAGGCTGTCACAAAACCACTACGACTAATATGAACCCTTTATAGGGAGATACTAAATCAGCCTTATTCAAGCACAATAAACAAACCTATTTTGTAACCCATAACCTTCTCTACACGTGGTAGGGCTAATTTTGAGGTGAAAAAGGGCGGTCATACTGAGTACATCACGCGCTTAGAACACTCATAGACAACGAGAATACTATAGATTTTAATTAACATTAACTACTTCTTCTTATATGATTTTATATCACTTTTCCGATAACTTTTACAGTTACTATTAAAATTTACACGATTTCATCTTCAATAATGACGAAAAAATAGGTACTCAAGTTGATTTGCAGACTGTTATCCCATTTCCTCCTTTTAGGGGGTTGAATTCTGAAAAAACCTGAAACATTTGTTAACTCTATGGAATAATTTTATTTTTGCGTTTACAAACGCGTAAATACTGTTAATACTAGAAAAAATGCATTGAAAAATCGACTTGCCTCAGGCGGGAATCGAACCCGCATCTTCCGCAATCCGAGCGGCTGTGTTGACCATTATGCCACCGACACACTGCTTTCGCTGTCGAAATTTGTCAGGGCTTATGTTTTTATGGTAAACATTGTTTCATAATTTTTGCAAATATTTGACGCCCAGTAAAGATGGAACTACCTTACATTATGGAATAATTTTATTTCTGCGTTTACAAACGCGTAAATATTTTTAATATTAGAAAAAATACACTGAAAAAATGCAATGAAAAAAAAAGCCGCCCAGATTGGGGAAGATGCGGGTTCGATTCCCGCCTGAGGCGAGTCGATTTTTTTCAGTGCATTTTTTCTAGTATTAAAAATACTTCTTTACTCGTTTATCGATAGGAATAATGCAGTGAATTTTCGTTTACAATAGTCTAATTCATCTTGTTTTCCCATACAATTATCATCCCCTATTTTACCGCCGCATACGGCCAAGCCACATATTTAAACTAAGGTGTGGAGCACAGATTTAATAATAAAAGGAGATAGGCCAGGCCGGCGTTTAACTTGCGACAAGTGTATGTATCCGCCAATTAGCCTTCCGATAAAGTCAAGATACGTAACTCAGCGATTTGACCGATCTCCTTTGCGGCTGTGCTTAACTTTCATCGCTTCGTGACGCGCGCAATGAATAGTTTATATTACGGCATGCTCAACTAGAACCATGTTATGTATTACTTTCCATTGAACTTCTATTCGACCGATCTCCTTAGATTGATATATCTGTGGTGTGGAGTTTGTGAAATTAGGGCTTGTAGAGCTAGGGCGTGTAGAGTTAGAAGGTTGGCTCTACATGAGATGTGATAACTTTTTGACAGTGCGAGCCATTATGGTTTGGTCTTGGCAACATTTTACATGACAATGTTTTTGACGGGATTTACCTAGTTTAACAGATTTCGAAAAAGGAGGTGGTTCTCAATTCAAGTTTATTTTTTTTAATTTTTTTGTTTTTGTTACCACACAACTCTTTACTGGGTATACCGATTCGTAAGATTCTTTCGACGTTTGGAAGCTGGTGCTTGTCATGTGGTCATTTAAATTTGATTGTCATTTGACGAGCAGCTTTCGAGTTATCTCTTCTATCTAATCTAAGCCCTATGCCTAATATTGCGTATTTAATTGACATCGATGATATCGTAATCTTATCACTTGTGTGTCTAAAAGATCTCGAGATAGTTTCCTGGAAATATATATACTTAAAACACTAAAAAGATAAAAATGAAAGCAAGCCTTCAAAACTAAAAAAATTAAAATTGTGTTCTAATTGAGGGCTAAGCACAATATTTGTCACTTGTATTGCTGCCGACATTCAAAAAACATTTAGATTTTTATTTGTCCATTTTTAGTTTTGAAGGCGGTTTTTCTTTGTTTAAATTTTTTTATAAAAAGTATAGAAACTAATTAGTCAAAAACACTACCCGATCTCCGTGCGTGGCCCTGAATACAATTATGCTCAGGCCCACAATAATTATTTTTTAATATTAATACCTACTAGGTACGGTCTAGTCTATGCCCATCTGCAAAGAAAGTAGGTACTTACATTAGACTGCAGCTGTCCCTATAATATTATATCGCATTTAAAAGAGTATATATGACATCGTACCAGCCATTCTGGTGCCAACTTCCTCTGAGGTAACTATGCACTAACCCCTCAGACAAAGAGTCCTGACAGGCGCCAGTCACTTTTTTACAACTTTTTTAACCTTCATTCACTGATTACAGATAAAAAAAAACTAGGATCTATGCTTAATCTATATAAAAAAGGTTTGGCAATTTTTAAAACAAGAATGGAGCTCTTTGTTGAATTGTAGTTTTTTCGCACTCTACGTTTTAACCACTTTTGGGTCCATTATTCTCTGTTCAGTGGTTTCGCCTACCATTTTCTGATCTATAGGTCCTGGGTTCACAAAGTTATTTAATTTAGATAGGTAAGTATTTTAGAATACACTTATGAATATCAAAATTCCAATTAAATGAATGAGATTATTAAATATTTCTTCACATCATGTCAACTGTAATAATACCTAGGTACATTATGATACTTTTTCCAATAGGGGACACTTGAAGAAAGTAAATTAAACTTATTTTTAATTTTGGCGTATGAGACCTCCAGTAGTTTATTTTTTTTCGTATAGAAAACGTAACTATTGCAGTTGCGTTAGGAGCTCAATTTGTATGGGAAACATGATTTACTCTTCTTTCCGGTATTCACGTTTCCTATACGAATTGAGCTCTTAACGCATCTAGTACGGGAAACATAATATGCTCTTCCCTAGGGGCGCTCTACACGTTTCCTATACGAGCATCTAGGTACAATAGTTAGGTACGTTTTTAACACGAAAAAACTTACACTACTTATCAATAAATCTATAGACTGAGTCATAAGACGTTGCCGCTCTTCGTAGGTGTAAGTCAAGGTGGTATTTTAAGTCCTATTTGTATATCTTACTTATTCAGCGTTTGAATGAAGTATAGGTCCAGCCAGGCCACAGGCAGACCCAATAAGTAATTAGTTATAAAAAAAAGAAGTAGTTTTTTTTTTCAGTGCATTTTTCTAGTATTTATATTTACGCGCTTGTAAACACAAAAATAAAAATTATTTCATAAGGTAAGTAGTTTTGAAGTATTAGGTCCAGACCTAAAGACTTATAGACCCAACAGTAAGTAATCCACAATTTGCAGACGACTTGATCATATATTCGAAAGGTTCATCTCTTTCCGTTTTGGAAACCAAAATCAATGCAATTCTTTCTTATGTGGATCGTTATTTTCAATATTTGAACTTAGAAATAAATCCGAGTAAAAGTAAAGTTGTTCTTTTTAAAAAAAAAGGCACAGGCAGTTCACTTTTAATTTATTATTTAATAATCAAAACCTTCCTTTAGAAACACATGCAAAGTTTTTGGGTGTAGGTACATTTCAGCAAACTTTATCTCTCAAAGTTTACGTCGATTCTTTGATAGAGCGGTCTTTGAAAGCTACCAATGTGTTAACAACACTGGTTGGAACCAAATGGGGGCAGATTTCTATTTTTAAAAAAATAAAAGACTTAAAAATATATATACTGTAGGTACGCGATAATGGTAGCGGGCAGAAAATGCCACTTTCTGGTCAGGTGCGTGGCATAAATGTCATTTATATATTATATTCATAATCTAAATAACCTCTGTTAAAATTACATTTAGCGATATCTTTACAATATACTATGTCGTATTATATATTTTAATTTAAATAAAAATAATTAAACTTATTGTGAGTACTAATAACCAGTGTAGATTAAGTTTGTGATTACCAAACATGTTTTCATTAACAAAGTCATTAATTTTGTTACATCTCTCACGAAACAGTCACTCACTACACAAAACAAGGAAATAAAAGCTACGTAAATTTTCTGATGATACAGAAATGATTCTATAGGATATCTTAAAAATCACATCTTAATTTTCCCACGTTTCGAAGAAACGCAACAGCAAAATCTTAGTAAGTATTGTTAATAATTGTTAAGTATATTGTGATTGTGAAGAGCTCGTGGCAATTGTCAATATAATCTCCAGATTAAGTGCATGGAGGTCCAATGAATACATTTAATCTTATTTCGAAACAGAGAATAAGTAGGGATTGGATGAGGACACCTTAAGAACAATAGAATTGACATAAGGATTTAACAGTTTACGCCAAGTTACGAGGAAGAGGATCTTGTTTAATACATGATAAGCGAAAGCAATTATTGTTAAAAGTTTTTTTTTGTTTTTGAATAAAAACAAGATTTAGTGTTTTGTATTTGGCTGGCTGGATAGGGAAAAGCATACAGCGGAGGTGAGCGTGAAGTGCTTTTAGATCAGCCAAGATATCCTTTAAGGATTAACTTCTCACTTCAAATTTAGCTGTCCCGTCGAATTACACAAAATATAAATGTTTATACCTTGCCGTGTGATGCCGGCAGAGTAGAATAGCATCACCTCATACTCCAATAGTTGTCATAGAAGGCCACTAATGGACCAGCAAAGGGGTATTGATCACCTTATACTCCGTCCACCAATCCGCATTGGGCAAGTGTGGTGGACTACTGTCTAAACCTCCTTCGATGACAAGGGGAGGCCTTGTGTCCCAGCAGTGGTTCGAATTATAAAGGCTATGAATGATACCTAATCAATGGATTCTCGGGCGGGTTTCTAAAGCTCGACACTTACCTACCTACCAGTCCTGCCTACCCTGGGGACCTACCCACTCAAGGATCTCTGTAGTTACCTTATTTTTGTTAACGGGGAGGTCAAATGCATTTACGCATCGTCCCTGCGGGGTGGTGCCTACTGCAGGAGATATGTGGGACTCGAGGTAAAGGCGTTCCCTCCATACACACTAAACATCCTCCCCGAGCTCCAGTGCGCTATTGCGGAACGGTTCGGGATCTGACGCCGGCCTTATAGGCCGCCTCCTCGCTGACGGCTGCTCGACCTGGCGCGTCCTCCTGACGAGGACACCGGGAGCAGCCATCGGACCATACCCGGGGGACTTCAGGCGCGGTCGTAGTCCTGAAAAGGGCCGTCCGGAACTAGCCATGGTGGGAAAACGAAAACAATTCGACGATGGCATGTGACTTCGAATGCCAAGCGGACACACTTGACATCAAAAGCCACACACCCGCCGAGAAAGTTTCCCCACCACGTTACCAGGGTCCGCCACGAGGGAGGCCGTCCGCTTCCGGACGTGAACCCCATCTCTGTAGTTACCTACTGCACCTCCATTCATCATGTATCTCGCGTGAAGTGCCCTCAGCAACCTGTTAACGGTTCCATATAAAAAAAACATGTTTATTTCAAACATTTTCATCGTTAAACTTTTGAATTCTAATCTAATACTTCTTCTTCTTTGTCGTCCTACGTCCACTATGCGCCTGTTTTGCGTCGGGTAAGAGGCTGGATCACTCCAGCCAGCCCAACTCATCCAGGAAGTTTCCTAACGCCTTGACGTCTCTGAAGACATCCTGGAGTCTACTCAGATAACCCAGGTTCCATTCCATCAGGACGTGGGCGGCTTTTTCTTCTGCCTCCATGCATCCTCTGTATAGGAGGCTGTCTACTCAGGTAAAGGTGTTTGTAAAATTCCGTGAGCGGTTATTACGCACTAATACTTACTTTCTAGTGATTTGTTATAATATTGTTACCTATAAAGTAAAGATGCTTATATCTCTTTTGAAAAAAAAAGATAAATAAATAAAGTTTGGTTTTACTCGACTTCTGCTTGCAATATTCATATCAAAATACTACACAGATTAAATAAAAAACTTAAAAACATGCGCCTGTACAAAATGCGAAGCAAAGTCGCGCTAAAACAAATTGCTGTACAACAAAGCGTAGGCGCTCGCTGTATACTATCATTATCTATAAGTATTCACTGTCCCGTCTCTTTGTAGCGAATTAAGGCAATTTTCTGAACGCCGGAAAATAAAATAATAGCCGGCCCATTAGCGAGATGCCTCGCCTCCCCCACCCCTCGTCTCAAAGACACCACTCGCTAATCGGCGGAAATAAATTTGACGTTTCTCTCTCTCCGCGCGCGCTTTGAGTCGGGGCGCGTTCCGGATCATTTAACGTCGCCGCCGACGCAAGAGCTAAGGTCGGGGATACACACCCTACGGAGCCCTCTTTGAAATGTCATAAATTCATAGGTAATCGAAAGTGGGAGGCAATTCGATTTGATTTTGTATTAAGTGCATCTCACTTTCAATTTCTCAATTAGATATTCTATTTGATGAACAATTTTGTATATTAAAAATGTCGTGCGTCGTTGTACAGTCAACAGCACGTCGGGCTATACAAAACTGTCAAGTTTCTCCAAACGATTTTCAACCTAAGACTATTTAATATAAAGTGCATAATCGATTGGGAAAAATTGACAGCTTGTGGTAACCCAACGTGCTGTTGTCTGTACCTTTGCTGATTTTTTTTATGTTCAATATGCTGGGCGTATAACCACAATCACGTCTATGAAAGCGATAATGGAGCCTAAGATGGTACGTACACACTCGCCTAGAATATGCTTGTTCACTCTGACCTTAAAGATGTCCAGATTAGGCATAGGCGATGATCCGGGAAAACAGACTTCGGCAAAGTAAAACGGAGAAAGAAGTTATTGAGGAATTACAAAGATCAACTAGGTCGCTTGTCCCTTCCATTAGGTCGTTGTTGCCTTTTTCCAATAAAAAGATAGTAAAGTCTAGCTTGATTAGTAAAAGAAAGAAATAAAGAAAACTTTAGGTATTCGGCTTATACAATTATGATCATAGTACTAAGCACAGCTCGCGGAAAGCGAGACAACACTAAAATTCGAGTTTAGACTTATCACATCACGCATGGTGCTTCAACTATCCACCGTTTCAACCGTACCTAGTCTACACTAAAGTCGATTTGAATAATGCAATTGGCTTTACCTTCTCACCTTGGTTCACCTTGGTTCTCCTGCGGATCTTATCATTGGCTAGCAATGATGAGATCCGCAGGGGAACCAAGGTCAGCGACATAGGCCAAAGAATTGCGAACCTCAAGTGGCAGTGGGCAGGGCACATTGCGAGGAGGACTGACGGCCGTTGGGGCGCAAAGGTCCTCGAGTGGCGACCACGTACCGGGAAACGCAGCGTTGGTAGGCCCCCCACAAGGTGGACTGACGATCTAGTTAAGGTCGCGGGAAGCCGCTGGATGCGGGCAGCGCAGGACCGACCGGTTTGGAGATCCTTGGGGGAGGCCTATGTCCAACAGTGGGCGTCTCTCGGCTGAAATGATGATGATGATGATGAATTTAATGACTATACAATCAGTATTAAAAATGTTCATGAATACAAAAAGTCTGTGAAAGTCTCCACACATAAAAACATTTTATAAAAAATGGAGACAGTTTGAGGAAAAAAAATTAAAAATCAAAATAGGACACTTACGCTAACATAATTATGTTAACCATTTTTGTTTCTTCTTCTCCTCTGTACACAAGTTGTAATAAATGTTCTAAAAAGTCCCCAGTGTGTCGCAACCCTAACCTCCGCAATGAAGGGAGCTATAGGAAACGTTTACAGCATTACCCGCCACTTAATTACAAACAGAATGGACATGCCCCTTGCCCGGAGCCACGCATACGCACTGAACCACTCTTCAAAGGTTCACGTCTTCCGTGATAACTATTGAAGGCATTTCAATTATGGGTCCCGGTCACCAATATTATACTCCTTGTCATCCAGTGTCCACGCGCTAGCGTCGTTGATCAGAAGGTTGCGTGTTCAAATCACATCGGGGTCACCAGTTTAGGAGGTTGTGCCCACAGATTTAATAATACAAGGAGATAGGCTAAGCCGGCGTTTAACTTGCGACAAGTGTATGCCCTTAGATCTCCTTAGATTGATATATCTGTGGTTGTGCCCTTTGAAATGAATAAAGTCAATTTGAGTTAACAACTGCATTTTATTTTACCCTTTTACACACTTTATGATTTCGATAACTTGGATTCACTTAATTAATTAGATTACGTGCTATTACAATTGGGCCCGGGAGACGACTGGCGTTACCAACCACAAAATGCTCTGTCGACAATATTGTCCCTACAAATGCATGACGTAGCTGCGCGGCCGGAGTAGCGAGTGGCGTGCGAACAACTGCCCATACCGCTTTAGACCCACTTCACGAGCGATCGGTCTCCCATTAATTGTAGCTTTGTATTTAGTAAATCAAGGTGGACTGACGATCTAGTAAAGGTCGCGAGTAGCCGCTGGATGCGGGCAGCGCAGGACCGACCGGTATGGAGATCCTTGCGAGAGGCGTATGTCCAACAGTGGGCGTCTCTCGGCTGAAATGATGATGATGATTAAGTAAATCACTTGGAACATAATACAGTCCACATATTTCACCACCGTCGAAGCAACTTTTTAGTCCTTCGAGCCGGATCGATATGTTGGGGCTTAGAACTTAAGAAAAGACGTTGATTGAATAAAGACGCAACTATATCGATACGCGTACGAAAGACATCAGTCTGCACTATACTGCAGGCATGCAATGCAAGGCAACGTCCGACGACAGCGAGAAGAGGTATTCTAGAGCCTCACCTCATGCATGCCACGACTGCACTCAGATCGCGAGCGTACCTACTATATAAAGTATTTACCAGTGACACACCGGCTATAGCACGCGAATGCTATGGCGATATTAGCTGCCGAAGTTGGCGCCACCAAACCGAACATGAACAAAATAATTAAATAGCTTTACCATTTTGTATTAAATACATTTAACATGCTAAACTAACAAAATATCTATTATAGGTACCAACCATTATAGTAGTAAATTCTTTTATTTAGATACTTTCATTTGAATCGCAATCTTGCGCTTGGGATATTGACGCGGCTGGGAGCTTTGATAGGCGCCCCAGAAAGAAGAATATTCTCGCCGAAATTTTGAATGTACCCTATGCAAATAGTATAGGTAATAATATATTTATTGATTTGTATATTTCAGTTTAATAATAAAAGTTAATTTTAGTCTTTTATTGAGAAAACAGTACTTAGGTACCTACTTACCTGAGCCAACTCAAGACTACACACCAGGAATCGCCACTGACCAGAGGTCTGCAAATGCGTCGCGAAGATGCCTTCACCACGGCGCCAATATTCTTCCTTCCAGGACTACACGTGTTGGATCAACGCGAATTAAAGCAACTCATTTCTATGTAGCGCAATCGAGAAAGGAATTCACTGCCAGCATACGAAATATTCCCTCCTTAACACAATCCTGTGCCATTCAAAAGAGGCATCTTGCAAGTCGGCAAGACAATGGCGGGTAGTGCACCGCTTGCATTATCTTTCGCACTAAAGCTATCCACTTCAGCTTACCATCAGGTGGAATGGACAAAATATGAGCTTCACCTATTTCTTCTTTCCTCCTATTGGAATCGGTGCAGTATGCCTTGATACCAACAATACTGCTCAACGGATTAGGCATTAAATTTTTACGGCAGTGTGCCTGGCACCAACCCTCCTTGGGGACGACTGCTATCTTTCTACAGCACCCGGGACCACCAGCTTAACGTGCTGGCGAAGCACGGAGAAAATACTAGTTGACAAATTTTCGGTCACCCATCCGAGTACCGACCGCCCACTTGGCAGCTTAACTTCGTGATCGACGAACGCACGGCAACATCGTCCTCCATCTTGCTACACTGATTAGGTTAGGTAGGTACTATTCTTGATTTAAGGTACAGGTCCCTAAAAATTACAAATCGCATTAGTACCACGTAGCGAACGTATAATGGCCGAGCCATTTGCTGTATTGTTTAAAATCGATGCATAAAGACTTCTCCGCTCCTTAAGTGGTTTCGCATTTACTCCCCGATTGCTGAAGTACTGGAGCGTTTACATGAAATATGGCTATGTTTTGTCTCTTACACACTTGGTGTGAGCGACAGAGAAGTGACGAGTTTTTGAGAAACCAGATGTGGCCACTTGGACAAGAGGGTTGGTGTCAAAACGTCATAAAATTGTAAATATGATTATTTGAAGAAAAAAAAATTAAGCAAATTGCCGTGGTATAGAATTGTTGGTACACAATATTTCGTGCTGGAATACCTAATATCCTACTAACAGCACATATTCAGTCCTTAAATGCATAGACATGTTAATGGCTAGACTCACCATAATTTGTTTAAATCTTGGACAGGACACATAGTTTGAATAGAAATTTAACAAACTTAGGTAGGTGAAAACCAAAAAAATATTAATAATGCAAATAAAATGTTAATCTGTGGATGTAATATACAGAGACAATTGATTTTAATTGTCTCGCGGTAGAAACTACCGAGCGGGGACTGGCAGGTTAAATGTTTCCACTTTCACTTTCCACTGAAAACCAGCGCCATAGATTAACCTGTGACATAAAATTTCTTTCATAACTTATTACCTAATATAGATATAAGGATAAAGATTTATTTCTTTTCTTTCAATTACTCTCGACATTAGCCGCCTCCTCGACATTGGCAAAATCATAAATATAGGAAATGTAGATCGGCCATGTAAAAGAGAAAGAGCATACTAACGTGTATATTAGAGCGAGATAGATAGACGAGACAATTTCACATACACGCAGGGGGCCTAAGGAGGCCTGCAGTACTATTTTTCATGCACACATGCGCATTACGCACCCATCGGTGTATTTTTTGGTCTCACCCATAGATTTATTATTACTGGCGTTTATAGATTGGCAATGAATCGACTAGGGTACATTACCGGTACCGAACGCTACCTAATTAAAATGAATGAATGAAAATGAAATGAAAAAGATCACTTTGCTAAGTACTTTTAAATCGTCAAAAGCCCTACCACCATTTCGGGACGAAATAATAATTATTTTGCTGAAAGTGAGAAAAAATGGCGAAAGAAACACCACCACTAGCTTACAATTTCGTAATGATTTCAAAACATCAATACAAGTCAATAAATAATTATCAATATAATTTACGTGACAGTTTTACATGCGTTATTAATCCCACGCATTTGGATTATTTATCTTGTGAAAAGCTTTTCTATATAATTCAATTAATCATTTAATGAACTAAGTCATTTAAATTTTGATATCAACCACCATTTTATGTTATTGTTAAATAGGTACTTCGCATTCCTTTCACTTTAGGTGCTAAGCATACATTTAAGGTCCTCCGTTTAACAAATTCGGTTAACCATTAAGGCACTGTCCTAAATTCCTAATTTATAATAATTTCTGTCCTATTTTCCACAGTTTCTCATGGTGCCCGTACAAATGGCAGTCCATTATCCACTCTGCCAAGTTATCCGCTAACAATGTATTGTTCACACACTGCTACTCGATACCCCGATACAGTTCAATACAGGTAGCATTAGTGTTTAATGGATCTCATTTCTTTCTCCACGTAGCAACCTTTATGGCGTGTAGATTTGTACAGTCAGCCTCAAATATATTCACAAATGTTTGACATTTAATCAATTAATGAACATTACTAATATAGGTAGTTCATTATGAGGAAATTTGTTACTAACAAAATATGGACAAAGTATAACCTTTACATGTTCGCAGTTTCGATAAAATTTCAAGTTTGCGGTTATATCCAATGGTTTTTTACAGTTCAAAGCGATAAATGGCTATATCATATCGTGTTTCGGTGGTCATGCTAGGCGGGCTGGACAGGTATACCTTTTTAATTAGGATTAATTAGATGACCAGTTGCACCAAGTTTCACAATTTTGTAAAAAGTAACATTAAAGTCACCTTACTTTTAAAATACTTACATGTTATTTTTTTACGAAATCGTAAAATGTGCCTGCCCTCCCATGTCCGATAATCGGCGACAGATTTTTTGTAGGGGAAAATGGAACGTACTATCGCGGACACACATGATTGATTGAGCACCCATAAGGTCAAAATCGCTTGCGTACTCGTAGTAAAACGTAGTAAATTACTATAGTAAATCAGCAAACGCGTCAAAGGAAACTGGCTTTGAATTGCTTAAGCACAGAAATCCGCCACCTTACCTATTGTTTGCAATAGTGAAACGCACACATCCTACAAAAAGTTAGTAAAAAAATCGGGAGTGGCCTCCCCCTTGACTTTCTCGTATACCGGAAATGACTCAGAAGTCGATAGAAACCTTATATTTTGATGAATACATGCATGTTAAATTTTGGTCACCCATCCGAGCACCGACCGCGCACTTGGTTGCTTAACTTTCGTGATCGACGACTCAAAAGCTGATAGAAACCTTATATTTTAATGTCATATATGCATGTTAAATTTGGTTGCAATAAGTTAAACCATACTCGAGTTATCGTGCTAACACATAGACATACCTCTATACTACGTAAGTATACTGTGAAAAATGTAATCACAAATAATGACAAAATCAGCGTAATTATCGATCCTCCAAATAATCCGGGCAATAATAAAACAAGGGCGGGCGCCGTTAAACTTAGTGCAACCGGTCGTTAGTATAAAAGTTTTTAGCGTAAAAAACGTAACTATTTTAGTTGCGTTAAAAGCTAAATTTGTATTGGAAAAATGATTTATTCTTCTTTCCGCTACAGGTTCTAATCAACGTCTCCTATACAAACAATTTCACGTTTTTTACACTAAGGGTACAGTACAGATTCAATCCTTAAAATACGTAAAATTAATTCATGATGTGTTGCCAGGTGTACAAGTAATAAATATTTTAGAAAAATAATACACAGTTTAGTATAAAACACTTGCATATAATTCTCATAGTAAAATTAACAAAAACTTTATATTAAACGATTACATTTTGGCTACGATTCACATAACAAGTTACTTATAAGTTCGACTTAAGGGGCAAGTAGTGATTGGATTATAGGTAATTACTAATCATTATTATTATGAATAAGCAAAGTAAGTATTGATCACATCACCTATTATCGGACTGCATTAGGTACTAAATAGCAACATTCATTAACATGCAAATTCGGAGTAAAGAGATTCGTGGTTAGGAAGAAATTAAAAATTGCGTTCCATAAGAATTGCGAACCTTAAGTGGCAGTACACAGGACACATTACGAGGACAGACGGCCAGAAAAGTCCTAGAATGGCGGCCGCGTAAGGGGAGACGCAGCTTTGGGTTGGCCTCCCACAAGGTGGACCGACGATCTGGTAAAGGTGTTGGACCTATCTCCAACAGTGGGTGTCTCTTGAGTCATAATGATGATGAGGAAGAAATTTTGGCTCAGAAATTTCCGTGACTGGATTTTTACGAGTGCTTCCCATTGTTAGTGTACAGCAATATAGTGAGTTTACGAAACGAGTACCAACCTTTGCTGGTCGGAGAGGCACCACAAGATAGGTAATAATATTACAATGCAAAAGATTTAACAAAAATTTCCAACGGTGCCAACTGCCAGATAACGGCGGTTGGCACGTTTTATTTTTATTCTTGGGCAGCGCTAGACCTTCATCTCATGTGGTGTTAAGTTAGGATAGGTAGACCGAAAGTCTGGCGGAATTGTATCCAATATAAACAGAGAGACGAGCGGTATGGGGCGCTGTTGCCTGCATTTCTTCTTCCCCCAATGTATAAAATGAACCAATGGCCAAAAGTATTCCGTAAACATTCACCCATTTAGGGTTACTGAGCATATGATCCGAAACATTTTCATTTTTCATTTTCTTCAAAACTCATGCTAAGGGTACTGGACTGGCCACCGTTGTCCAGTAGCTAATACATTTTGAGTCGTGATCATCCATGTGATGGACTGATCAAATTAAAGCTGCATGACTCCTTTGCTTGAGTGTACCAGGAATACAGCGAACAGAGAAAGTTAGTGGGACAGAGTGAAATGAAATGAAAAAGCTCTTTATTGAAATGGACTTTGCTAAGTACTTTTAAATCCTCAAAGACCACTCTTTCGGAACGAAATAATTATTTTACTTAAATAATTATTAATTGGCTGAGATGGAGAAGAAATTTCGAAAAAAACTCCACAGCTCACAATTTAGTAATGATTTCAAAACATCATTACTTCAGACATATCAATATGAATAAATTATAATTTCAAATGCGTTTTTGGGCAGATTTTACTCCCACTCATTTGTATCATTTAAATAATCATTTATCTTGTAATAAGTTTTGTATATAATTTAGTTTTTACAGTTTTTTTATTTCATTTGTTAACAGGAAAATCTCCAATATTCTTTGAAAGCTTATTGTAAAAACGTATACATTGGCCCACAAAGGAATTGTTCATTCTGTGGAGACGAGTTTTATTTACAATCAGATCCCTGAGCTGATCAGCTCCCAAACTACGACCACGATTACGATGGCAAGAGTATTATTAGAGAAGAACGCTGCCTTCGATGTTATCCATCCATCGGATATATGAATTTCGTCACCATCTATTTTTATTTAAATACATTTTATTTCGTATTTACTATTAAAAACGAGAACCCAAAAAATCGGTATCAAAGTCTAGGATTAAACCTTAAAGACGCACGCACATCAAACGCTAAGCGAATGCGTGAAGTTACACCGCTAATTTTTGTGCTCGTACTGTAAGACGGACGTATTTACAATATCTGATGGGTGATTCTGTACCGGCAGAGACGAGACCAAAATATAATTTGAAAGTCCATTAAAGTTCTAAACTGCGATCACGCTTCGGATACATCTGTCAAACATAAATTGACAGGTAATCTGACCAAGACACTGTCAAACATTAAAAATTGACAGATAAAGACGAAATGGAAAAAACTCGTTACAATGAATATAAAAAGTTGTTAATCAATGTATTTGTTTCTATAATGAAAATCATGAAATGCAAATTAACCATCGGCTCAGTATATTCATGTTAAAAAAATCTTTTACAATCTTTTGCTAAAACTTGAAAATATAACAGTTTAGTGATCGCTATAATCAGTTGGTACAGAAGTACAGCATTGATATTCTTTATCAAAATCCGATACTACTTCCTATCACTGTTCGTATTGACATGTCAATGCGAATAAAGAAAAAATACTTTATCTATAGCATAATACAATTTAGGAGAGAATCTAATTTTATTAGTGTGATCGCACTGTGTATAGAACGACACGCGACGTATCCCGAGTTAGAATTAGTCGTAATTCGTGTTGAAAATTAATTTTGTTAAATATCAATGAAATCGAAATAAATACTTCAATAACAGAGAAGTATAATTACAAATGACAAATACATACGCGGGGTGTATCTATGCGTACAATTTTACATTAAATATGACACTTATTACCAGTAAATAAAGTCGAGTGTACTACAATAATACAGTTTAGTTATTGAAACTATCAATAATCCTTTTAAAAACAATTAATGTCGATCTTTTATAATATAAATAATGTATAACAGGATAGCTAGCAAATGTACTCGGTAAAAAATGGTTGACATTTATTACACATATAGCGATATAGGTAGTTAGGACGAACAAGTATTGCTTCATATCACAATTTGCTAATAAAAATTCGTTAAGAAGACTTACATACTTTACATCTTACTCTCATATCCAAAAACTTTTGAAGTTGGCTAGAAACTCAGAAATGTTCGCCAGAAATGTAATTACTTCGACAGTGTTTTCTAAATATTTCTAGCCGAAATTTCTGAATCCTAAAACAAAGTCATCCACAAATAAAAATAATTGCTGGAGTTAAAAATAATTGTTTTAAAATGCAAAGTTAAATGTATAAATTATTATCTTTAGTTTTTACATCAATACTATTGATATTATCCGAACAAGATGCCTCTATCCTCAACTTTCTACACCAAAAATTAAACTTCTAATTTGGACAAATGAATTAAACTTTTTACAGACAAATTCCAATACTCTACCACTCCAAATATGTTACAATTATAAATAATGACAATTTATACAAAGCTTTAAATATTCATATCAAAAGGGACAGATACATAAATATTTTATTAGAATATATATTTGAGTACAAAAGTATTGTCTTAAAATACATAATCTATACATTTATCAGTCATACATTGCTTGTAATATTGAATTCATATTGTACAACTTTATGCTGGTTTATTTTTTTCGATTTGTACAAATTGACAGGTCAAATCGAGTGACTGGAAGTGAGATGTCATTTACTATTGACTCATATTTAAATTCTATGCAATATGAATTCAATTTAATCTTTCATACATTAAGAATCCTATAGCTACTACCATAATTTTACCGCCACGATTATTACATAGTCATTATTTTAAGAGTAACTTTATGATGTAAGTATACAAAGTTAAGCCTTATGCCGGACATGATTGAGATGAAAATATTATTTCGATACAATTATCAATTCATCACAGTGATCACTAAACAACTGTTAGCCATAAATGAAAAAAATGGCATTGTATTATTATTAACATTACCTCAAAGGCGACGCTAATATTTTAACACAGATAACTCAAATTAAAATTTTCAAAAACAACCTATATCATAATGATCATTATAGCATCCATTCAACTCATTAAATTACAACTATATTTCTTAAAAATAACAAACCTATGGCAAAGGTTTTTTAGACAGCCAAATTGTGTTTCTAAAATAGTTGCCACTTGAAAGTAAATTAATTTTTTTTTGTTTCATTGCAATGTATGTATGAGTACAGATAAAGTAGTGTATGTAAAACTTCACATAACTTGGTATGAAACACTCACATGATACTATGAAAGTTTTAATAACCTCTTATGTGACAGTTACATAAACAACCTAATATTAAGGAAACGTAATATTATTATATAATATGTAAATGTGCTACAATAAGTATTACCTAAATTATATAGTTAATATCGATATTAAGAGAGTATTGGATCAGCAGATAATATTCGTAAATTCTTAAAGAATCTGCATACTATAAGGAAGTTAAGGTCTATGGCAAAATAATTCCATAAAAAAGTGTTGGAATTGGAATGAAGGCAAAACGGGCTAAACGTAATTAAGAGTTTAATGTTGCCATTCTTTAATAACATTTAAAACTGTCAACTTCGTTTTTCATAGATAAGTATTTTTGGATAATTGACAACATTACATTTTTTAATAGTATTTTTTTATTATATGGGTGGATAATAGACATTAAAAGACTCGACATATTTTTTAAATTTCTTTAATTTTGATTCTGAGTATTTTAATTTAAAATTTGAAAACTTACTCAATAATACAACGTAAGTGCAACTGTAGGACTTTTGAGGGTTTGTTCTACAAAAGTTAAGAAAAAAGACATTACAACTGTCAAATCTAAAGGTTTTATATGGCCATAGATATAAAAAAAAGATGGATGGCACAGACATATTCTGTTCGTAATCCTACGCTATTTTTGGTACGTTTAGTTATTATTTTTAAATATCTCATAATTTAGCAAGCAATAAATTCTGAAAAAAATATATGACCTAACTTGTTTTTTATGAAATGTTGTCGATTATTATCTATTATGTAATTATAAATAATTATTGTTTATTTAAGAAAAAATGTGTTCTATTTTGGCCTTTTATTTATACCATCCAGCCCCATTTATATCTCGTGAGTAGTTTAAGTTTTATCATTTTCAACTTGAAAATTACAATTTTTAAAAATTAATAACTTATTATTGAAGGTAGTGGCTAGTTAGGACGGTAGTTGTATTAGCTGCCTTGTTTGAGGACTTAAATCCACTACCTGCTGTTAAATTATAAAGAGAAGCTACCTCATAATTTCTTTTTAAAAAAGTCAAGAGATGAGAAAACTTTATCTACATACTTAACGGGTTCACTGAGTCCAACTTAGGACATATCCCAACCCCGTGACCCAAATGGTGAGTCACGGACTGATCATTAAGTTTCATCGTGACCCACCATTTGGGTCACTGGAAGCTCTGGATAAAGTTAAAAATTCTGCAACGACTGCTGCCATACCGGTATGCATCAGCCCTAATACCGTGTTTTTAGGTCACTTAAATGTTTTAAAAGTTTAAAAATGTTCAAAAGACAGCCAATCAGGGTACCCAAAACTGTCAAATTTTTCCAATAAATTTTCAATCTTATTCCACCACCATAGAGTTCAAAGTCTATTTATGAGGCAGATTGGCGTCCTGCCGGCCCATTCGCTAACGTTTTTAGACAACTAGAGCGTATAACTAGCGAGCAAATTACATATCCATTGCTGTTTTACAGGACAAGTATCACAATAGCTTTATAGTAAGGTAGTAATGGTTCAGTAAATAACTCAGAGACATTTTCTTGGTCACATGTGTCAAAATAAGTTAGTGAATAGCGGCAGATCTGCCGTTGTATGTACCAAATTAAATGTTGAAGCCGGAAAACTAGAAACAATTGAAGTGATTCACAAAATATCGTTCGTATGTTGTGCCTTATCAAACGACTCCCCTGTACCATGAATGAAATGGCGACATTTCTTTTTACAACTATGTCGTATGACAGAAGGAGAGATACGTATCGCTCGATGTCATAACGTAACTTGGTACGGGTCGCTTTCTCTAGTTCCAAATCTAGTTTGCTAAATAATTTGTCATGGCCTTAAGAATAAGAGTGTTCCTAAACTCTTATTACATATAAAATGTGGAGTAAAGTTAGTCCTGGTTTAAAACAGATGCTAACTCTGTCTTTCATTGAGCGAATAAAAGTGACAGCAACAATTTTAAAGCATGACTAACTTTAATCTGTTTCTTTTAGTGTAGAAAACGTAACAATTTTAGTAGCGTTACGAGCTCTATTTGTATGGGAAACGTGGTTAGTTTTAACCGCTGGGGGGCTAAATCAAATTTCCTATACAAATTGTCATCATACCGTATTCACAAACAAAACTTGTCAAGTAAAAAATAATGCTATGCGAGGTAAGGCATTTCTCAGTGCGTGACATATAAAGAAAGAAGAAAGAAATACATTTATTGGCCAGCACAAAGATAACACATACAATATAGAAAAGGAAACACTACACAATAAATTAATTATAACAATGATAACAAAAAAATTGTGTGTGTCAGCTCCGACGCACGACTGGAGTTTACTCCGAGACAGGTGAGATGGCGCACCTGCTGTCATCCGTGTTTTTACAATTAGAAAGTTGCGCGACATAGGATGCGCACCAAAAACGTAACGAGGTCATTCGAGGTCATTCATCGATAGATTTTACTCCTCACATTTTTCTCATACCGGGCCCCTTATATATGCAAATCGATTCTTAAGGAGTAAACTCCAAAAAGAACAGTACAAAATGAAACGAAAAGAAGAAAGAAGAAAAAAAATCCTTGTGCATGGCCAAAAGGTACTGCCTCAGCATGTGCTTCTGTGACATAACGTCACAGATACGCTGTTATATGGCAAGCCTTTCAATTCATAAGCAATACTCAAACGACTCTTGGTAAAGTAAACGCATTGCGTTCAATAGAGCTCTGTGATTGGTTAGTTTCTATTGCGTAGTTGACTTCGTTGAATTGATTGACATTTTATTACTTCAAACTTCAAATGGATGTTGCTTTTGATATCTCGACCTGCACGTTGAGTAATAGCTAGCTAGCTATAACTGTGCGTTCATTTTAAAGTACGCATAGTGCCGATCCCCCTCAAGTATTGTGCATGAATAGTTTTTAACGACCCTGTGCGTCCACGCACAGAGATCTCACAGTAATGTTTGCGAATACGGGCGTTGGAAACGACTGAATTTTACAAGAACTTTTATCCGATGACATGCGAAACAACAATAAAATACGGTCGCCGAGCAGAGATAATTTCGTACAATGACCTTTCAGTTAACTGGCAGTTGTGGTAAACATTTTTACTAATGGTCAAGTTTATAAAATTATGTAAAATTTAATGTTTTAATTACACTCTGTATTGTTAGCATTATCCACAATGTTATGCAGATCTCGGGATTGTGATCAACTAACTATAGCTATTACCAATGCAAAGAGCCATTTGGTGTTCCTATTTGCTGATAATTAAGATATAAAATACTGTAGTGCTTAATTTCAAATTCTCCAAATGAAATTGAACTCTGATTAATAAGTAATACTTATAATATTTTAGAGAATGCTAACTGGCAACTTTTATCGAACACGTGCACACGTTAACACCGTATACTATGCCCAAAAGGTTTAGAATCTCTAAAAGAGGCAGTCACTATACCGGTGTGAGCGTGACAGCAACATAATTGCGCAGGAGTGACAAGGACGCGTAACGTGGTGTATCTTATCTTATCTTATGCAGGGGCCGTGAGTTTCCCCACGGTGCACTTCGACCCAATGGGATCTTTTGTGTCTCCCCAGTCTCGTTCACTCTTGTCGCTCCTTGAGTATGCAAGCCATTAGTCTAACTATATCCATGGGCTTGAAGAGCCTGTAGTCTTCTGGCTTTGGATAAGCCACTCCCAGGATATTTATTCTAATTCTGGCTATGGAATCACAGTCACATAGTAGGTGTTCCATGGATTCCTGATTATGCTTACATGCTCTGCAATTTGGTGTGGTCGAAATTTGCATTTTGTTGAGCATGTGGTTTGTCTAGTGCCCTGTGAGTCCTCCCAAGATTAAGCGGGCCTGTTGTCTGCTGCCTCCGTAAATGAATAACATGGTGTAAATGTACGAAGTCATCTCTGCTTGGCGACTCTCGAGTCTCAAACCGAAAGTTTGCGTCCTCTTCTAACTACAAACGACAGAGAGAGACTGAACTATCCTTGGCAAGTTGTATCAGCTCGAATCGAGTAAACAATTTATTTAATACTATCACCTATCCATTCCCTATTATTACGTGCTAACAGCTGCGCAGTAAGATTGAATGTCTTCTATACCAGCACCTAAAGCTGCAATTTTAGCGTTTGTAGCGCTTACCGATAGATTTATATGGGCGTTGTGAAGTTCTGATATTTGGGTTGAACACGCGGCTGCTGGGTCGCCTGATCCAGTTAAGTTGCCGATCCTGGGAAAATAGACTTTATTTTAGGAGGTTTAAGGTCTTAACACATTTCTCAGATCTTTTTTATAGTAAAAACAAGGTTCGAAAGGTGCGATAAGGTTCCGAATTGATAATTGTGCGACTCTCTGCAAAATTTCAGTTATCTAGGTCCAAGAGTATTATGGGATGGGCGTTGATCTGAACACTCACGCCGTCGTGGTGGAGTGGTCAGTATAGCTGCCTACACATCAAGCGGTCCGGGTTCGAGTCCTGGTAGCAGCAAATGTTTGTGCGATGAACACGAGTATTTGTTGACGAGTCATGGTTGTTTATATATTTATTTCAGTTTATTTATAAAAATATCTAAAAATATTATGTATATTAAAAATGTCCGTTATCTAGTATCCATAACACAAGTTCTTCATGATACTTACTTTGGGCTAGATAATTGGTGTGAGCGCGGAAATATGTAATGATATACTATACAACATGTAAATTAAATAACCAACACCCTGAATACAGGTGGTTTGGAATCGGCTTCAGAGTTGATTTCAAAAAAAAATTAAAAAAACCGATGTTAACCGAAACCGAGAAAAAAACAAAAAGTACCCAGAAAAAAAAAACGATTTTTTTAAATTATTTTGATATCAACTCAGAAGCCGATCCCTAACCACCTGTATTCAGGGTGTTGGTTATTTAATTTACATGTTGTATACTCAGTCAGTCAGCACTTTTTTTATACACGCCATTGTAATTGGTAGATCAGATCAATACAATCAACTCTTGCTAAAAAAAATCAAACACTCGTTTTTTGTTCTTTAATTCTCTCTATTTAAGGGAAGGCAAAGGGATCTATCCTATACAGCCACGCCTACGGTATTTATTTCCTTCTTGAATTTTGCGTTAAAACATTACTCATGGTTAGTAAAGTTTTTAAATGACTAATGTAAAGGCAAAGGGATCTGAGTCCATACGGCCATATATTTTGATTTCTTTATTTTTGGATTAACGTATGATGTCAGTCAGTATTGTTTTCTCAATATTAATAGAAGACCCTAAATATGTATTATTTTATAAGGCTTTTTTAGCTGAAAAAGAAGTCCTTTATTGTATTTTGTATTTAAAAATTCGTTTTGCGAGATAACACTAAGTGAAAACAACATTATTAAGCTTAATTGGATAGACTTGTGGGCAATAATTTAAACAAGATTGACTTTTTAATAAAACTAATTGAACATGCGGCTGTATAGACATAAATTCTTTTGCCTTCCAAGTAAAGGGTAAACAATACTGTAGTAAGAGGTCAGTGCAGCATTTAATTAAAAATATAACTTTTTAACGCCACCCTGCTTTGATATAGAATACTAGCTTTTGCCCGCGACTTCGTCCGCGTGGAATAGTTAAATCAAATCAAATATCTTTATTGCGTATCACTTGCTTTCTTGCGAATAGTTACTTTAGGCAGCATTTTATTTCTTTGTGTACGTACTTATTTTGCAAAAAATACACATAAAAACTGCCGTGTACTATACTGTATATGGCATTTTTACAATCTATCATTTTATGTTTTCCCATCCTTTGCTAACTTACATGCAACCTTTCATCCCCACATGGGTCAATATTTCAAAAACGCTAGAACAAATATTTGCTTATTTCTTATCCCGTGCTATTAAAAATTTCATGGTTTTATCTTTGGTAATGAGGAATCTCATAAAAAATTTCATCTCATATTTCAAGCCCTTCATTCCCTCTTTTACAAAAAAGCTTTTATTCCATTTCAACGTTTAGTCTATTTTTGTACCAAACATCAAAATCGGTTCAGGTATGGGCGTGAAATTCATTAAGTTAAAAAGTCGCGTCCGCCATCTTGGATCTCAAAATGGAAATCCCTGTAAACCACGAAAATGATATCCTTTTTAATAATAAGTTAAAAAGTAGCGTCCGCAATCTTGGATCTAGAAATTGATGATGTATTTGGAATCGGTTCCCGAAAACTATGAAAATGATACCCATTTCGATTTTATGTTAAAAAGTCGCATCTGCCATCTTAGATCTCGACATAGATGATGTATTTGGAATCAGGACCCCTGAAAACCTCGAAAATTATACCCATATTCCTATTAAGTTAAATAGTCACGTCACGCCATCTTGGATCTCAAAGTCGATGTTTTATTCGGAGTCAGAACCCACCAAAAACCACGAAAACGATACCCATATTGATATTTTGTTAAAAAGTCGCGTCTGCCATCTTGGATCTGAAAATGGATCGTGTATTAGTAATCGGGACCTCCGAAAACTACGAAAATGATACCCATATCGATTTTATATTAAGAAGTCCCAACCGCCATCTTGGATCTCGAAATAAATGTCGTATTCGGAATCGGGACCCCAGAAAACCACGAAAATGATACCCATATCGACGTTATGTTAAAAAGTCACGTCCACCATCTTGGATCTCAAAATGGATAGTGTATTCGGAATTAGGACCCCCAAATACCACGAAAACGATATCCATATTGACATTTTGTCAAAAAGTCGCGTCCGCCATCTTGGATCTAGAAAAAGATGTTTTATTCGTAATCCGGACCCCCAAAAACCACGAAAACGATACCCATATTGACATTATGTTAAAAAGTCGCGTCCGCCATCTTGGATCTCAAAATGGATGGTGTATTAGTAATCGGGACCTCCAAAAACCAAGAAAATGATACCCATATCGACGTTATGTTAAAAAGTCACGTCCGCCATCTTGGATCTCAAAATGGATGGTGTATTCGGAATTAGGACCCCCAAAAACCACGAAAACGATATCCATATTGACATTTTGTCAAAAAGTCGCGTCCGCCATCTTGGATTTAGAAAAAGATGTTTTATTCGTAATCCGGACCCCCAAAAACCACGAAAACAATACCCATATTGACATTATGTTAAAAAGTCGCGTCCGCCCTCTTGGATCTCAAAATGGATGGTGTATTAGTAATCGGGACCTCCAAAAACCAAGAAAATGATACCCATATCGACGTTATGTTAAAAAGTCACGTCCGCCATCTTGGATCTCAAAATGGATAGTGTATTCGGAATTAGGACCCCCAAAAACCACGAAAACGATATCCATATTGACATTTTGTCAAAAAGTCGCGTCCGCCATCTTGGATCTAGAAAAAGATGTTTTATTCGTAATCCGGACCCCCAAAAACCACGAAAACGATACCCATATTGACATTATGTTAAAAAGTCGCGTCCGCCGTTTTGGATCTCAAAATGGATGGTGTATTAGTAATCGGGAGCTCCAAAAACCAAGAAAATGATACCCATATCGACGTTATGTTAAAAAGTCACGTCCGCCATCTTGGATCTCAAAATGGATGGTGTATTCGGAATTAGGACCCCCAAAAACCACGAAAACGATATCCATATTGACATTTTGTCAAAAAGTCGCGTCCGCCATCTTGGATCTAGAAAAAGATGTTTTATTCGTAATCCGGACCCCCAAAAACCACGAAAACGATACCCATATTGACATTATGTTAAAAAGTCGCGTCCGCCATCTTGGATCTCAAAATGGATGGTGTATTAGTAATCGGGACCTCCAAAAACCAAGAAAATGATACCCATATCGACGTTATGTTAAAAGTCACGTCCGCCATCTTGGATCTCAAAATGGATAGTGTATTCGGAATTAGGACCCCCAAAAACCACGAAAACGATATCCATATTGACATTTTGTCAAAAAGTCGCGTCCGCCATCTTGGATCTAGAAAAAGATGTTTTATTCGTAATCCGGACCCCCAAAAACCACGAAAACGATACCCATATTGACAATATGTTAAAAAGTCGCGTCCGCCATCTTGGATGTATTTTTGTACTGGGGGTTCTTACGACCTTTCATCCCCTATTTCATCCCCACGTGGGTCAATATTTCAAAAACGCTAGATAAAATATTTCTTTCTTTCTTATTAAGTCCCTAATTTCAAAGTATCATGGTTTTATCTTTAACAATGACGAAGTCCCATACAAACTTCCATCCACTATTTCACCCCCATACAGGTCAAAATTTCAAAAATCTTAGAACAAATATTTCTTTCTGTCTTATTAAGTGCCTAAATTCAAAGTTTCATGGTTCTATCTTCAAAAATGACGAACTTCCATACAAACTTTCATCCCGTATTTCAACCCATACAACCTTTTTTTCGCGATAAAAAGTAGCCTATGTCCTTCCCCGAGATCCAATCTATAGTTGTACCAATTTTCATCAAAATCGGTTCAGTGGTTTAGACGTGAAAGCTTAACAGACAGACAGACAGACAGAGTTACTTTCGCATTTATAATATTAGTAAGGATAAACAACTTAGACAATTTAATACGGGACGTGGCAACCGGACGCGTTCCCTTCTGCCAAAGTACATGAACAAACGTTCTTGTCAGTTTATAAAAACTAGTTCGCCGCGACGACCGACCGCCATTTTGAATTCGTATCTGTCGCTAAGCGGACCTCGTAAAAATTATTGGTTGCGGAGTGTTTTCTTGTAAACGACGACCAGAAACATTAAAGTTATCCTAAAATGGAGTTGCTTATCACACGGAAGTAATTTTCTATTCAAATTAACTACTGTTTTACATAACAATATAATTTTTCACCTACAAATTTGCAACAGTGTGCAATTTTTTCAACAGAGTGCACGAGTGAGTAAATGTGTGCTATGCGTGTTTGCCTCACCCCCCGCGAAAAAGGGCAGAATTTTTACAGTACTGAATCTGCGCTATGCCACGTCCCGTGTTAAATGGTCTAAGATAAGATAAGATAAGATGCAGTTTATTGTCATTCTGTGTACAATTTGAGATGTTACATACAAAGTTAAATAAGTGTCAACAGATTGCCATTTTCGGGCGTACAATATTAAAATGTCGATGATAAAATATTTAGAGATTTTAATTACATATACCTAGATACAATTTATTAATTCAGATTACAAATTTACTCATGAATCACATTAAAGTATTCCTTTAAATTATAAAAGCCTTTTTGGAACAGCCATTCTTTTAGTTTGCATTTAAATAAGAGTCCTTCCAACGGTTTGATATATTTCGGCAGATGATTGAATATTTTGATTCCAACAATATAAGTGCTTTTCTCTTGTATATAGCTTGAAGATTTCATTACAGTAAGGTTATGCTTGTATTGTGCACGTATGTTACTTTTCGTTGCGGTTTTTTTAATAAACAACAAGAAACCATAATTCGTTGGTTAGATTATTTTTGAAGTATATTTGGTTATTACGCATTGCCGTTTGGGCATTCTCCTTTCACCTCTTTTTTCCTTTCACCGTGAAGATTAAAACTAGGTCGACTCACCAGAACTCATTTCCTGGATGTGCATTCCCGTCCCAAGGGTAGGTAATAACCAGCAACTTCCCTTCGTGTTCCCCAACTAGCTTCGCTGATGGCTCTCGGTTCTCCATCAGGACATTCACACCCCCTTTCGGATGCCGTTTACTCTCAAAGAATATTCTCCTCTCGCTCTCGCCGTCAGAACCAACGAATAAGTTTAAAATACTACTGCTTGGCGTGATATAGGCGAAATTGACATCTGTGACGTGGTTCAAAAGGTCTTTCTTGAGGAAAGACCGGATTCTTTCTAAGAAAGTGAGGATGTAGACGTCCGATTGGTGGGGAGATATCTTCCATACGCCTAACCCTGGAATGGGCATAAATAGTTTAATTCAGGGTTTCCCAAACTGTGCGTCCCAGGGATAATGCCGCGACAACCTGGGGCATTATCCCAGGGGTATCGTGAGGAGATCCACATAGAATGGTTGTCTGTGGAATGCGAGTAGTGTTGCCCAAATTCAGTCTTGGTCTTGCAAAAATGCAAGACCAAGACCAAGAACAAGACCGCGTATTTTTAGCAAGACCAAGACCAAGACTGACCGTGCAAGACTTGAGCAAAAACAAGACTAATCCCGCAAGACTCTTGCGTCTTGCAGCTAGGACTTAGCGCTATTTCACGGAGTAGTTAGGTATAACAGTTCAGTGTATAGGTACGCTTAGGAATTCTATGAGACGCAAAAAACTGTATCAAAGAGTATGAAAAACTGGACCTATGAGCATTACGACCAATACCTACCATAAATATACATAGCGAATAAAAAAATATCCATTAAAATCAAACAGAGTGCATGCATAGTTTTGTTTTAACCATCGGCACTTTGATAATGCGGCATCAAAGGTTTTGTACTGACTTCTCAAAGAAATTTGCCGCTTTTCGGAAGTACATAGTGATGATACACGCGCCGGCGGCTTCTTTTGAAATCACATACAACAATCGGTGCCGCCGCGCCGAAATCACAACATTTGACACTAATTGATTGCCGCCACAGGGCCTAGGTATAGTTTTAAGAGCACAGGTGTTCCAAAGAATAAATAAGTTTCAGTGTGCTTAGAATGTAAACGAATACATTATTGTATTTTATTTTTTATTAAAATAAATGATAAATCGTAAAACTCTTTTATTAAATTTCATATAAGTTGAGGTTTCAATCTCTTTCTAGAGAGATATTGTTCTTTAAAATACAGTCAATTAATTGTAATTAATTTGTTTTTTACATGTTTTGCACATGTAAGCTTATAAAGCGTAAATGTTTATTAAGAAACAGTTACTCCCATGGAAAACGGCATATAGCTCAGTTGATAACCATGTGGCAGTTATCGAATTTCTTATCAAATCTTCAGACATTTATTAATCTGATTGGTCTTTACTATGGCTATGTTAATTCCTAAGATCTAAAGTAAACTGTAATAAATAGCAATAGTCTAATAGGTAATTGCAAGACTTGCAAGACTCTTGCTGCAAGACCAAGACCAAGACCAGGTGTATTGGCGCAAGACCAAGACCATGACTAGCCAAGTCTCGTCTTGTTCTTGCATTTGGGCAACACTAAATGCGAGCGACACGAACGGAAATAAATGTAGAAAAAGAGATGAGAATCGCGATTCCTAAACTTACAGGGTGTAAAAGACATCAACAGTCAAACGAGAACCATGTATTCTGCTCACCATCATAACATTTTTTTCCTTTAGACTATACTTACCTGGGAAATTGATAGTTACGATTTTATTGAAGGTCACAGCCACAAATTTTTTTTTTCATTTTTTTATGAATACATATCCTAAACATTATTTTTTTAATTATTGTCTAAAGAAACATTATAATTTTTTTTAGCATAAACACAAATGACTTCAAAACGTTAGCGTTCATTAAAAATAGTATTTAAATACATATATAAAAATATGTTGAACAAAGGGCAGCCTTATCGCTTAAAGTGATCTCTTCTAGGTAACCTTAGGATGGACAGGATTGTAAAGTAAAAAGTAACTATGAGGGAAGATGGTGTCGTGTACTTATTGCATAGGAATTATAAATACCAAAAAATACCAACCAACATTAATATAAATACTAACATATACATACTTAAATATTTATACAGACACACCAATATATATACTTATATGTAAGTATACTAATGGATGATCATAGTGACAAATAGTGTGCCTCTACTTGTTTCTTGAAAGTGCCTATAGTTTGCGCTTTCCTGACATATGCAGGTAAAGAATTCCACAACAAAACAGCCTGAAATTTAAAAGAATTTATTTATTTATTTGCAACACTAACATCATGCTTATAACTATTTTCACCTAACAATACATGCAGCATTCTTTTTATAAACTTGACAATTACAAGTGCAGACAGAATTCATTTTATAATGCCGATAAAGTATATTGAACTTACATTTTATTCAAGTGACAGAAGAATTGTTGTAGAATTTTGAGAAACGTACCGGAATCTAACCTCAAATTCTCTGATGATTTTAATACTCAGGAGTGTTGTGGCAAACAATCTTTATTTCCATAAGCATAAGGTTCGAACTTACCACAACCAGTAATGTTGAGGAAAGCATCCCTCCCAGCGGCCTTAGCTCTATAGTCTGCTTCCAATAAGGCCGTCTCTGCTAATATTGTTAGCCTTTTGTAGTACACTTCATTGTCGAATATGATGTCGTTGAATCTAACATATCTGTCTATATACTTCTTGTCGTCTGGTTTGTCTTGTAACGACACGTAAGATATTAATTCGTCATACGTATAGCTGTGTACCTTGGAAGAGAGAACATATTTTTACATTACCCATTGAAATTTATTGATTGCCGCTACTGCTCGAAATAGGGCACGGTGGACTAAATTTGTGATATTGTGTTTCTGTTGGTGAGTAAGATGTTTTTTCCTACTTGCAATTTTAATTCAAAAAGTTTGTAAAAAACATATATTCGACAAATTAAAACGCAAACTGTTTTTTTTTTTAATCTGTAAGTCAGTCACGTGAGCTCAGACAAAAAAATTTTGTGACGTCACGACATTGTATTGTATTACAAAATATTGCAAGCTGTCAAATCTGTGAGTCTAAAAATCAGCGATTTTTAGAATGTCGGCTACGGTGAATCGATATTCGTCGACGAATTTAAATACATAATTATTAAAATGCTATTTCTTATCCTTAACTGCAAAATTCCGCGGCGAAAAGATTTAAATACACTTACGTTCAATAAAATCGACTCATCTCGTAGGTTTCGATTCTTTATATATCGGTATATACAAATAAGATTAGATAAACAAAACCTGTAAATATAATTTGAATGTATATTTCATAAGCTTTATTTAATCTACTCTAAACATCGATAAACGAAGTAGGTATTGGTGGTGACAATAGACTCATTTCTTCGGAAACCCTGGTCTCATTTTTACGTCATACGCCATTTCTGTGACTATACAGAGTGTTCAGAGTTAATTGAATCATTGTTTATTGAATAACTGATTAATCTTACAGATTTATTGACCCTCAAAATTCAGCTGATTTCTCCAAAAATTTTAGCTCTTTTAACTGTATTTGGTTTTCAATTTGTAAAATCAATAAACCAAAATGTGTTACAGTAAAAACTGGTCTAATGTAAGTTGAGGTTCTTGTTTAACACAGGGGGTTAAAAAATATTATTTACTAATTGTAGATTTTGATTAGGGAGTTCTGAACCAAAGCGTACCGGTGAGTCGATTTCATTGAAAGATGAGGTGAGTCGAACATATTAAAATACATATAAACTATTATATTTACCTGATAGAACTCCGACCACATCTGTCTCCACATATGCCTCGCAGACTGGTTGTTCCTTACGTAGGTAGTTTTAAGTACGTTTAAACAAGTTGTCGGCGTCACTTCTTCTCCGTAGCCGTTTTCTGGGCAATTCTGCTGTTCAGTTATTAGTATATCCTCGTAATCCATTCTGAATTTACGCTCAAAACGAGCTCCTATTAGGCCTAAAAGAGTTAACAACAAATTTCAAAGATATTTATTAGAAAGAACAACTGACAAAACATACCCAGCTTGTTTAATCTTAATATATATATAAATTCCGTGTCACGTTGTTTGTACGCGATGGACTCCTAAACTACTTAACCGATTTTAATTAAATTTGTACACCGTGTGCAGTTTGATTCAACTTGAGAGATAGGATAGTTTTTATCTTGATAAGTAGTCATATTTTTTTTTACTGCAGATACAAAGTTATAGGTCAGTAGTATGAAATTACCAAAGCAACGCGTGGCCGGGACAGCTTATAAATAATATAATTAAGACATATACGATTCGAAAGATCCGCCGGAACGTCGGTAGTCCTTTCCTAATACGGAGCATGGACTAGTTAAAATATTATTTTGTTTTATTTTCTGGAATAACAAAAAAATGGCGAAAAAACGACTGCTGAGGCCCGTGGGGAGAATTCACAAAGGGCATTCGGCATATTTCAAAGTCCAATAACTTTTTTCTCCATGAGTAACAGAGTTGTCGCCATACAAAATATTCAAGTATTTTTAAAGATCCGTCGATGGTATAGGTCCTAATTTGCTACAAAGTGGGTACAGGTCTCATACAAAATTACCAGTTGTTCTTTGGCAATTTATTTCTTTGTGGCACCATCAAGATCTTTGCATTTGGACTACACTTCTGCTCACAGGGAGTCATTTGTTCGATCTTTTTATAAAAAAAAAAGCGTTGATGTCTATAAGTGTTGTTAATTCCACTAATCCCCATCGACTTGTTCCCATCAATGGGGGCTTGGAACTTTTCTTCTACAATAACGTGGAATAACCGTGTTAAGGTTTAAAAGGAATTTTGATGGCTTTCACAAATAATTAAAAGATATTTAATGCGTAAAAGAAGAGGAACTGGTTCAAATTATCTCTAGAATTTGATTTTTAAACGTATCAAAATCATTTATTATTCGTACAGTTGACCATAGCAATTTACCCGTTCTAATGCCATACATTTTGGCAGCTAATTAATAATAATAATAATAATAATAATAATAAATTTATTTCAGGCAAAGCCCATATAGTGTTAGTAACAATTTTATACTTAATTCTAGTGTTAGTATACAAATACATTACATCAATGACAAATTTTGATAAATAATGACTAATAAACTAATGAATAATGACAAACTGTAGACTAATTGCACCAACCGCAACACCATCATTTTCATTAAAAATTGTAATAAAAATAATAGTATTACAATTAGTACAACCAGTCCACAGTTTTGGCTTCCGATGTGACTGCTGTGCTAAAGGTATTGATAGCTGACAGCAGGGGAATGTAGCTGCAGCCAGCGGTGCAGTAGTGGGAAGTCCCATCGGTCAGCCAATGCGCTCAAGATGCCGTTCGAGCTGCCACGCACACGCGTCCATAGCGAGGCGCATCGTTTTCTGATGATAGTATAGAAACAATCAGTTTGCGCCTCAGCGAACATAGAAGACGCACTACAGTGGCGTGGCAGGCCGAACAACATCCTGAACGCATTGTTATATTGGACGCGTAAAGTACTGTATGCTCGCTGCGTAAAGTTCACCCACAGACTGCACGTATAGAATGACTGACAGTAAGCTTTGAAAAGTGTCAGTTTGACTTGTTTACTACAACGTGCAAATCTACGAGCCAACATGTTACAGCGAACACACAGCGCCCTACGCTCCCTTTCCATGTCAACAGAATCTGACAAGTTATCAGTGACCCAATGGCCCAGATACTTAAATTTGTGAACCCTTTTTAGTTCATTACCCCCAAGAGTAATAGAGGGTACACTACGTTGACTCAAAGCTGCACCCGCCTGAAAAACCATGAACTCACTTTTGAGGGAGTTGTATCTGAGCCCGTGAGTCTCCACATATTTCTCACACATAGAAATCAGCCTTCTTAGTGCACCAATCGAGGGGCTCAGCAACACCATATCATCAGCGTAACTTATATTATTAATACATACTCCATCTACATGGCATCCTATATATGTACCGTTGAGCTCCTCGATCAGACCGTTCATGTAAAGGTTAAAAAGCTTGGGTGAGCTCAAACCCCCCTGCCTTACCCCACATTTCAAACCGTACACATCCGATTGTGAGCCAGCCCATTTTACACTATTCTTTTGATTATTGTACCAGTATTGAAATATGGATATTACTTCAGGAGGAAGGCTTGTCCCCGCAAGCAGCTTCTTCCATAGCAAGTCGTACGAAACTAGGTCGAATGCCTTCGACAGGTCCAGAAAACAAGCATAGACTGGGGTTTTTCTAGCTGTGTAATACTGAACGGTCTGCTTGAGACAGAAGATGGCACTCTCTGTAGACAGACCCGGCTTAAAACCAAACTGCGCATCATGACTCTTAATGTACTCACCTAATCTGCTATCCAGCAGACCGTCCAGCACCTTAGCTATGACCGTAGCTAAAGATATAGGTCTGTAATTGGACAAGTCGGAAGCATCCCCCGTTTTATTTTTTATAATAGGCACTACGACGGTATACATCATATCTTCCGGTAAATAACAGTGACTCAAACACAGATTAAAAAACATCGATAGAACTCGCGGCAGATGCACCCCCGCATATCTTAAATGTTCAATGCTAAGATCGTCGTGGCCGGGAGACTTGCCTCGGACCATTGCTGTAATTATAGAAGCAACTTCTCTTGCGGAAAACCTGACATTTAAGTTCCCGGTGAGACTCCCAGCATCGAACACTTGCGATTTCGAATCAAGAGGGGAATCCACTTTAAAGTGTTGTCTAAAGGCATTCGCTATTTCAGGCGGTTCACACAGACCAGCAATGCTCGCAGGAAGACTCGACTTCGGATTCAATTTGTTAGTGTTTTTCCAAAATTTACTAAAATTCTTGTCAGTGTGGTTTTCAGCGATAATGTCTAATTTAATTTGATTTTGATTATTTTGACAGTATTTTAATTTGGCTTTAAATTTCTTTTTGGAGTCACGCATTTTGTCATAAATAAAACCACAATTGGGTTTTCCGTACTGCAACCAAGTCTGGTACCAAAATCGAGCCTCCCTGTGTGCTTCACTTACGTGCTTATTCCAACCTGTTATGTATTTATGTTTTTTATTTTTGCGTTCATAAAAGGTATTTTCAGCTGATTCTTTAAGGACACAAACTATATCATAGTACATAGACTTTAGTTTCATTTTATGATCTACATTTGAACACATTTTATCAGCACATTTACAAAAATCTACAGGAAAGTCAATTAATCGTAGTCTTTTATTACAGGCATAATTGTATTTTTGTATTTGATCACTATCTCTTTCATCCCATCTAATTTTATTATAAAATTGTGTTGAGGTTACAAGCTTTGTCTGAATTTTCTGATAACAAAGGATAATGATCAGACCAATATACATTATTATATAACACTGACGCACCGACTACAGTGTGCCTCGCGGCGCCTGTTACTAAACAGTGGTCGAGCCATCGGCGGGAGCCGTGTGCCTCGCTTACATAAGTATAGGTATCAGTGGGTAAAAGTTCCATGTCCACACACGATAACGATTGTTCAGAACAGAAATGTAAGAGTTCACGCGAAAACTGCTCACCTGGATGTGCATTAAAGTCTCCGACTACAAATACCGATTCTATATTGATCGTCTCCACTAACGCACTTATTTCTCCCATACACTCCGTGAAATCCGTAAGATTTACCGCCGTGTCCGTAGGCATATACACCGTAACCACTAACACTGACTTACCGCTATCAAGTAGAATCTTAATAGCAGTTAACCGCACACTATGACATTCTACTACCGACACACACTTAAACGCCGACTTTCTCCATAATAATGCCACTCCACCAAACGGTCTTCCTTTGAGGATACCTGCAGAGGTATCTACCGCTGATTTTCCGGTAAAGGCAAAGTTGTCGTCGACGGTCCCCAAATATGACAAATCATGTGGTAAGAGCCACGTTTCTTGCAAAGCTATGATGTCGGCAGTCTGGCAAAGAAGCCGCAAGCAATTGACAGACCGATGTAAATTTTTACAATTAAATGTAACAATTTTAGTTGTACAATTCATTATTGTTGTTTAAAAATCCTTTTCTCGTTACTTCGATTACTTCTTTTGAAGTCTACAAAACGTCTAAATGAAACTCCCTCTGGCCAAAATTCATCTTGTAAAAACACAGATGATTTACTTTTTGGCACGAAAACTTTATATGCATCATAGTCTTTAGACGTTTTCATATTCATTTTCTCTAATTCAACTGTCACCTCTGTTTTACTCTTTATGTAATTTAAAATGTCCGTCATTGTTACATCTTTCGAGATGTTATAAATATACAAAGGAATTCGTATATCCGCCGCTTTAAAGTTGATATTCGAATCGATTACGGCTTTACCTTTATTACCAATAAATCTATATTTAAACTTCTTCCTCTGTACCAGTCTCCAAGGTTCTTCATTCACTTGTGCCTTCCATTCACCTTCTTTTAAGGCTTGTGTAAACAATTTACTATTGTTTATTATGTGGTCATTGCAGAACGGCACCGCTGTAGAACGCTCAGTAGTAAGTACAGGCGATGTATGAGTCACGCGGCCGCTCGCTACTTCCAAGTTGTTTACAACATCGGTCTGTCGGCACTCAGCTGTTTCGATACCGTTAGTAGGCGATGAGTCACAAATCGGTTGCGCATCCGTAGAACTTTTTTCATTTCTACCCCCTTCTATTGGATGCAACCCCATAGGTCCACTGTTGTATTCAAAACTGTCTAATAAACAGGCGCCTCTTTTTGAGTTAATGTTTCGAGAAAAGTTATTCACTATTGACGCTTTTTTAAGGTTGTCAAGGTCATGTTTCACTGAATCTAACTGTTCTTTACTCACATAGTTGTTAGTAATTATTTTAATTTCATCACGTATTTTCACCATATCCTTGAGAATTTGTGTTACATCGACGTGATCGAAAAGAACCGGCGGTAATTTCTGCAACTCCCGCGCAACGAAAATCGGTAACACTTCAGGGTCTGTTTCCTTCAGTGTACACAGGATGTCATCAATGTCTCGTAAAGTTTTCCCATCTCGTTTTCGGGTCTTCATTGGCTTCGATAAGGACTCGAACAGTAACTTTTTTGCCGATACAATATCACTTTCCGAGAAAGCAGTAACACAGATGCGGCTAATGCTTTCCTCATCCATTATATCCATTTTATTGCAAATGAAAGCAAGCACTTCATTAATTACAATGTTACAAGTAACACATTTCACTGTTGTTGACATTTTGTTAGATGTCACCTCGCTCAGACTCAACGACCGTACGCTAGCGCATGTGACGCGAGACTAATTAAAAGTATATTAGCTGACTTAACAGGTAACATCCCTATTCTTTCAAAGTGACAAACAATATTATGCCAAATTCAATACTCGTTATTAGAAGTGGGTAAAGCAAACGCTTTAATACTATTAGACTAGGTATACACATTACACATAGTCAACAAAATTAAGAAAACTCACAAGGAGTCAATGTGAAAAAATTTTAGCGGATTTTCTTATAAAGGAAAGTGGCGATCAAATTATTATTTCAGAGTCAAGTAGTCCTGTCAATGTATGAAGGAATCAAAGGAAGGCACTATTAATCGCTCGAAATCGAAATCGTATTTGATGGTGTATGTGGTGAAAGATGCTTCTGAAAGAAGCCTTTGAAAGAAGCCTTTGTTAGAAGCCTCTGGAAGAAGCCTTTGAAAGAAGCCTCTGAAAGAAGCCTCTGAAAGAAGCCTTTGTTAGAAGCCTCTGGAAGAAGCCTCTAAAAGAAGCCTCTGAAAAAAGCCTTTGAAAGAAGCGTCTAAACTATTTGTACTTACCAATAATAATAGCGTCTGGTTCAGCATTATCTTCCTGAACAACACCAGCATTACTTCTCGCGCCATCATTGATACACTCCGTAGGCCCACTCACGTAAACCATTGCTGATATTTTCATCTCGTCATAGCTCAAGCAATTCTCTAATAATAACAGCGGTTTCTGTTGTAACGTCCCGACTGCTTCCCAGCCGTCTTCACTGCAATATAATATTTATTTTTGTATGCCTAGCCAAGTGGTACCATTCCGCGAGAGTCGTTCAAGCTTTTACACATTCCAATACGGAACTTCAATAATTTAAACTTAATAATCTAAATGAAAATGTCGCTAAGTACTTACTCTTCTTCGCCAGTTAGTAATTTGTATGAATCCTGCTCATACATAAATGTGACAGCTCGTTTCTTGAGCAGCCTGTCTATAAGTTCTGGCACTGTCATGTCTTTATAAAACGCTTTCTCTATGCTTGTGCCGAATTCCCTAGAAGAAAAAAGAAAATCAACTTACATATAAATATTACAGTTAAGTTCTAATATATAAATAAAATTTACTCTTTACTATTCAGAATTTTTGACGGTTCGGTGGTTTAGTCCTTCGAGGATCAAAGTTCTTCGTCTATGTAAGCGCTTATACGTTTCGTGTAGGTATACTATCCTTTTCAACTTTTCACTAGAAAATGGTGTATGCCGGCAGTGTAGGCGTCCAGACAACGAAAGGTGATTGTGTTCAAATCCCAGTTATGTAGCACGATTTTTTTCTAATTTCTGCAGTTTTTAATTATTACTTTTTTCACTTTGTACATAATTCAGTCTAACATTTCTGAGAAACATCAATAACGCAATATGACAGGTAAACTACAGGTAACTAATCTTAATTTGAAAGTTAATATCACCATCATCATTTCCTGCCCTGCTCCCAATTGTTTTGGGTCAGTTATGTTTTCTTTTCTCACACACTAACAAAAAAATGTTTTTTTTTATTAACTATTGCTGGTAACCGCAGTCGCAGACTTTTAGCAGGTGGCGACTTTGGTGGGTCTCAAGCAGGGTTGCCAGGTATTCGGTATTTTAGCACTGTGTTCGGTGTTCGGTATGACAAAAATACCGAAGTATGGGAGGTTCCGTATTTTTTTCTGATTATTTTTTCTCCCTGATAAACGAATCGTGGCCTCGTTATCAGGGCTCATCTAGCCATTTCACCGCTCTCTGGGCAAAAGCACCCCCCTAAGATAGGCGCGAGTCAAAGGATCAGCAATACTGCAAGTGAGGAGCTTTATTTTTTGGCTCACTGTTCGATATCAGACCTCCGGACGCCACTAAAAACTCGGACCTCGGCTCAGGTGTGACGTGACGTGGAACCGGAGAAGTGTCCAGGCACATATCTAGAACCCTCCTTGAGTTAATATAATGTTATACTAAAACCAAAATCGATAATGTATACAAACCAAATGTCATTTTGTATAAGTTTGTCCCTGTCACTCACTACTCTACTAATCGCTCATACAAAAATGACAATGATTCGTTTACACCGGTAGCACAACTCCGCCGCGGAATCATAGCTAACATAACGAACTAAGCTAACTTAACATAACATCTCTACACCACCGCTACTAGTTGGCAGAACCTTCGTTGGGTGGGTTCGAAGGCAAACCTTCCAGGTCGTGATGATTCCAGAAAGCGGGAAAAACCGGGATCAGCGTGTACACAGCCGGTCGAGTCGCCGTCAATTCGTAGACTTTAGAATGCAGCGGTATGTTGAGCGAGTCTTATAAACTAAAATGTGGGTAATATTAAAATCTTAATTGAAGGCTAACAGTTAGCATGAACACATTCCCTATAAACTACGAAACTGCTGGGGACATACGAGTATACCTAGTTATAGAGTAGGGTCGGCGAAATCACGAAAAAAAGAACTTGCGTTGCGCCATTATGTTCGTGTATAACCTGTCTATACTTTTTTACGTCAACTATTTGAACGTATGCTTAGAAATGACAAATACATAAAACTAAAGAGCTAAGCGGCAGGCTAACGTCTTAATTGCTCCTAAATCTTTTAGGGCTAGAATTTATGTCACTGTAATTTGTGCACCGATAAACTACAATGCTGCATGCCTAACTCTATCCTTTGCCTTGAATTATTGTTCAAATAGGCATACAATTGTTTTATTTACCTCTTGTATATGAGGAAGTGTGTCATAAGCAGCAATACTCTCTCGTGTATGAGGGGGTATGTTGACACTATATTCTTCTTCAGCTTTTCTATAGGCCTTCTAACTTTCAGTTTCTCCAATCTGTAATTTACAAAAAACTCATTACATTTTTTTAACCTACAGGATGGCAAACAAGCTTGCGGTCCACCTGGTGTTAAGTGGTTACCGTAGACACTTGCAATATCAAGGGTAAATCACTAACACTGCAAGTGCATTGCCATCCTGCCTGCCTAGCATGACCACCGAAACACGATATGATATAGCCATTTATCGTTTTGATCTGTCAAAAAACATTGGATATAACCGCCAACTTGAAATTTTATCGAAACTGCGAACATTTACAAGGCTTATACATGTTCGTAGTATCGATAAAATTTGAAGATTGCGGTTATATCTAATGATTTTTGACAGTTCAAAGCGATAAATGGCTATATCATATCGTGTTTCGGTGGTCATGCTAGGCGGGCTGGGGACTAAGATGATATGCCTTCCATGCCCAATAATTACACTGGCTACCTTTCCCTTCAATCCGAAACACAGCGAACTGCTTCACGGCAGAAATAAGAAAGGCGGTGGTACCTACGCAGACGACCCTACATATAGGTCTACCACCTAGTAGAAATAAGAAATTATTTTCTGTATGGTGTATTTAAAGGGAGATAATCTTCAAAATGCCAAATACGCGTTTTGCTGCAATCTTACAGGATTCTTCCCCTAAGGGGGTAAAATGTCCATGCGGACGAAGTCGCGGGCGGAAGCTAGTGACGTATAAGTACATTTTTACATGACATTGGCGAAATGCGTTATAAATCGCGAACGCCATTTATTTAAAGAAGAAGTGTTTCAGTGTGACTTCTCGAGTGTTGTTTTAGCCATTGCTACTTTAAAATTGAACCCTTAATTTTCATGGTACGAATTTCGGTTTCTGATTGTATACAAACATACCTATATATAAAATATAATTCAAAATAGAATACATAAGTCGTTAATTTCTATGTCCAACAGTACGTTATCAACTGTTACAAATCAATGTTCACAGTCTAACGGCTAAAGGGATTATGCCGGTTATAGCGTAATTAACGAATAGCGCTAATTATAACAATTTCACGGAGATCTGACCCGCCATTAACCGTGAGAACTTTACGGTCCGCATAATTTGTTAAATTAATGTTATAACTTCAAGTTTCCTTATAATATTGAAGGAGGGATTGATTGTATTACCTACAATTCCAAGACTGGTAATATTCCTCCTCTTTAACAATTTAAAAATATGTATTTTTTAACATTCAACAATGGAGTCACCGTGCGGGTACCGGCCCCATATTGTTGCAGAGAGGGGAGTCAGGAGCATGCCTGGGACTTGTGACCCAGGTGTATTACAAGCGGCCATCTTATGATGCATTAACACTCCCTCTCTGCCCAGTCATGTTAGGTAAGATTCCGCGAAAGCCTCTAGATACGCGTTCCAGTACCGAACTTACGGATGTTCTAGACAAGCTGAGACTTTTTTATATTACGAGATGACAAACAAGCTTGCGGCCCACCTGGTGTTAAGTGGTTACCGTAGACACTTGCAATATCAAGGGTAAATCACTAACATTGCAAGTGCGTTGCCATGCTGGGGACTAAGGTAATATGCCTTCCATGCCCAGTAATTACAGTGGCTACCTTTCCCTTCAATCCGAAACACAGCGAACTGCTTCACAGCAGAAGTAAGAAAGGCCTACCCAGACGACCCTACATATGGATCTACCTCCTAGTATTAATATATTTTGGAGAAGAAAACTCTTAGCATTCCAGGGATTCAACCAGTGCCTGGTTTACAGCTATGACAGCCTTAGTCATCGGCCATGATGGAGAGCAGAGGCAACCTGAAAGAGTGAGAGAAAACGCTGCGCCTTGCCGCTGTAGTACCTATGGCCTTGGCCACTCTGGCGCGACGCGTTTTGCGTCCGCGGCCAGCGGGAAAAATAACAATAAGAAATGAACGAGAAGCGCCACGTTGCGACCGAAGTGCGCGGCAAGCGACCGCGACCAGCGTAGGACATAGTAGGTGGTTGCGCGTCCTGCGTACCTAGTAAATTGTGTTGTGGCATACTACAGCGACTAGGCGCAGCCTCTTCATTCCTCTCGCTTCCGCAGGTCGCGTCCGCTCCCCGCAGTCTCTCTAGCGTGGCCAACTACTATGCCACGTTAAAACGGCTGCGTACGCACGGAAAGCGCGGAAAAATCAACACGATTTGGTAATCACGCAGGACGCGCAACCACCCACTATGTCATGCGCTAGTCGCAGTCGCCAGCCGCGCATCCCGGTCGCGCACTAATTAAGATTTCATTTCGACAATTTTTTACTATTAAAAAAGTAATTGTCGAAATACTTTGTACCTGGACTTGAGCTTGTGCGCGAAAGTTTATAATGTTATTTAAGCATTTATTGGTTTTTATAGCATGATATTTGCGGATGTTCGCTTCCCAAAGTACAGTCAGTTCGACTAACGGAACATACTTGAGTGTCCGTGTAGTATGTCCGGTAGGATGTAGAAACCGCCACGTCATTCGGTATTTTATATCAAAGGAAAATTGGAGATATGTCTGTAAAGAAGTTGTACATAATCACCTGACGGTCTCAATGGGGAATGGTATAGCAAAAGCTTTGCTCCTCTTAATTATTTCGTTGACGTCGTCGGAAAGCTCCACTTTAGGTAGATCTGCACACTGACGTAGCAACTCGTTTGTCTCTTTACTCATGCTGGGGAAACACCAGTCTGGCTTGCACCTAAAAAAAGGAACAGTCCCATTTCATGACCTTCATAGCGGCTCCGGGTTATTGAGAAGGCGAAGACATTGGTGGATCCTCTAAAGTGCGGTCGCCGAGAAGAGATAATTTCGTACATTACACCACGCTACGCGTCCTTGTCGCTCCTGAGCAATTATGTTGCTGTCACGCTCACACAGGTATACTGACCGCCCCTTTTAGAGATTCTAAACCTTTTGAACCTTATTTTTCTTGTTCCACCATATTTTTTTATTATTATTTCGTAAATGCGGGGCTTTTGCGTCACTGCGACCTATAAAGATCTATTGTGACTAGCCTCTAAGTAAGTCCTATTGAGGCCTTACATGTACTCCTTTAGCTGGGTACTATCTAAAAATGATAAGATATTCCCAGCTTGGATTGTTTTGATATTATAATTGAAATAGTATTAAGCAAATATACACGTATTTATTTAATTAATATTTATAATTTAAAAAAAAAAACATCAAAATTAAAACAAAACATAAGTCTTTTTAAAATTTAAGTTAGAATGGCACTTCTAGGAGTTCCTTATTATTAATAAATAAATCTCAATAACAAGTATTTTAAATATTAGAAATCGTTTCTTTAACGCTGTCGGCGCAGTATAAAATTGCGTGTTCAATGCATATACCTATGTATTGCAACCCCAACATAAATTAATGATTCTTGTACCTTTTTATCAGGATGGGTCTTTACATCTTTTAATTAGATTTGGAATGTTTGGAGATGGCTCAACTCTCTTATTCTTTACGAATCAGTCTCTGTAGTTGAGTGACATCTTTCTAGATGTGCAAATTTTCGCAAACAAGAGCAAGAACTAAGTTGTTTAGGATTTACGTCGTTTTATGTTAGTATTATTGTTTTTTTTATTTACTATATGTGGATTTATTTCTAAATGCCATAAAAAATGTCAATTAGGTAGTATTTTTTCTAATAAAAGTATTTCGAAAATATGGCGCAAAATTATGACATGGAGTGTGTGGTTGGGTCATATTTACCCGATCTCACGTTTGGACAAGTGTATCCATCGGCAGCAGAAGCGTCGGTGGCGTAGTGCGTAAGAGTGTCATCTCCCCCCAGGGAGGCACTGGTTCGATCCCTGCCACGTACCAATGTGTTTTCAAATATTGAATTCATATGTACGTTTAATTGACGCTTTTACGGTGAAGGAAAACATCGTGAGGAAACCTGCACAAACCTATGAAGAAATTCTTAGGTTGCGTGTGAAGTCAACCAACCCACACTTGATCACGTTAGTTGACTAAGGCATAATCGCCCCTAATGTGGGGTAGGCTCGAGCCCCGCAGTGGGGACATTATATGAGCTGTTGATGATGATGATCCACCGGCATGGGTGTAGAACCCCTAAATAGGGATAGAAATGGGAAGAGGTAGTTGTTAGCCCCAGCTACTGAGAAAAGCGGCACCATCACAAAATATTTTCTGTTAAGCACTCACATATCAAAATGGCGCTGGTCATATAGACCCAACTGAGCGCTCCTCGGGTTAATTACATTCTGTATTATTAGCATTATTCACAATGTTATGCGGGGCTTGGGTTTGTGATCAAATAGCCATGGCTATTACGGATGCAAAAAGGCATTTGGTGTCCCTATTTGCTGATAATTAAGACATAAAATACTTACTTTACTTAGTGATTAATGTCAAATTCTTCAAATGAAATTAAACTCTGATTAATAAGTAATATTTACAATATTTTAGAGAATTCACACTCGCAACTTTTATCGAACACATGCACACATTAACACCGTATTACTATGTCCAAAATGTTTAGAATCTCTAAAAGGGGTAGTCACAATACTTGTGTGAGTGTAACAGCAACACAATTGCACATCAGCGACAAGGATGCATAAAGTGGTGTCAATGTACGAAATTATCTCTTCTCAGCGATCGCATTTTAGTATATACTCAAGATTAAAATAAAGAATAAAATGTCACAAAAAATTGTGCATATCATGAGAAACTAATAATATATTTTTAGATTTCTTTTATTGATTGAGTTCCATGTCCAAAATAAAGTAATATTAAAATATAGTATATATTAAAAAATAAACAAACTGAATTAATCAAAAATTTATTTTTGGTTAAAATGTTATTTCATTGATTGTATACCATTTTATATTTAAAATATGGTAGCACTCGACATTAACTTACCAGGAAATACTCTGAAACTGCTTCCAGATGTCCATGTTTTGTGTTTTTCTCTAGAAATAAACAAATGTATGTATAATAAAATGTAAATACCTACTTAATGAATGCATCTTAAACAGTAAGATATATTCATGATGTATTTTATAACAAAATACTTTTAAATTAAAAAATGTTTTTTTTTACAACAAAAGACATAAAATATTTACTAAAATAAACATTTTGAAGAAAACTGCGGTTTTCTTACTTACACAAATTAATACAAACTATTACTGCAAATACGCTTAAGACTTAGACATTGTAGATGACGAAGATTTCTCTGACTCAGTCAATTCACAACAGCGCCAAAGTACCGCAATATTATATCACTGCACTTACGCGACTGGAGAAGAGTGGATATCTTCTTAAAATGTTAACATGTCATGTTTATTAACGCGAAACTACGCAATTAATCTAAATGACTTACCAGAAAACGTTTACTCGAAGTCCAAAGCACAGATGGGATCCTTACTGACAGCATATAATAAAGTAAAACAATTGTAATAGCACGGATTTGAAAATAAAATAAATTGCAATTTTCATAAAACTCCAATTTACAACACACACAAAATAATGACTGTCACTGTCAATGTCAAGCACAGATGTCAAGTCAAGTCACGCTGCGGTCCAAAATGCGCAAACACTACGAACGTTACCAGTAGGAGTTTTCTCCCGAGTTCTTGTTGTAAAAACACGTGTTGAGAGACTCCATTTTTAACCTCAATCAACCGTACAATTTTTCTTACTTTAGTTACATTTTCACTTGACATTAGCAAAATACGTACGCTTAATGCGATGCGACGCCATTAATTAAGAATAGAATAGAATAGAACGTTACCAACAGTACAAACGCCTTGGACCGAATTGAATACGGTGCTATGTGCACTATTTGCGTGCAATCAATTTGATCCACGCTTTGTGTGTAAATGTCAAACGTCTAAAAAGAGGTTATGTTAAAACCATTTAAACACTAAAATAGCACTCTAGGATTATTAATAGAGTAAAATAAAATTATTGTAACAAATAAAGTAGCTATAACGAGTCTTTATTAATTAAAACTCAAATGTTTAGTCTAATAATTCATACACTTAATCATCAAATTCGAGTTTGACATTTGCGCACACACTGCACTACCTCTTTTTCGTGTGCACCGTTAGCACTGCTTAATGACGTCACTCATCACATATTTTCGTTTGTGCGAATACGTTCAATTTGATTCACTCCGTGTGCGCGCTATCGGTGCCGATAGCGCACATATGCGCAATTTGGACCGCGGTGTCAATAATTGTTTTTTTTTCTTAAATTTTCCCTGTTACGGGACGGCAAAGAGATCTAGCCCATACAGCCAAGTATCTTCTTTCCAACAAATTAATTCGTTGCTTCTTCTTTGAGAATTATATAGTTGGATTTCCAACCACTATACAATACTCAACGTCTTATACACAAAACATTTATTTCAATGATTCCTCATAACTGTTCGTCAACACTGGATGCGTATGCAACGAAACGACACACTTTCACTGTACAAAATCCACTCCGAAACAATTTTGAATTATCCAATGACGTAGGAATTCTCGTAATAAAGATTGACATCCAGGCGCCATGGTTTCCCGCCAAACGCTTCGTTTTTTTTGTTCCTATTTTAGGGAAAGCATAGGGAGCTAAAAGCCCATACAGCCTTGTCATCAATACTCTTTTCTATCGTTCTATACTCCAAGAGTTTTAATTAACCTTTTACTTACGGGCTGTTGGAAACTAATGTCACCCCCCAATACGGGCACTTTTTTGCACTATACGGAAATATACCTCAACTACTCAGGGAGGCCATTGTGAAATCAACTTTAATTGACACCCGTAGCGAAAGGGTTAAGTTTCCAATTGCGGCCGCTACACCTTTGCGGCGCATGCGGTTGTGCACTATTTCCATGCCCACGTAATTTTATTAGTAGTGATAACGTCAACCCACGTGGGCTGTCAAGCGAATTGTATGCAGACAACACAGACAACAGGTATATTCTAAGGCAGACAAAAAGCTTAGATTTATATTCCTTCGTGTATGCCTTAGACCTTAAATTATATATCTAAGCCTTAGACAACGAGCTTGGGAAAAAAAAATATTTTTACCATTTATTTAAAGATCTCATTACTACATAATTATTAGTTTTTATTTTAATTCGATACAATACGTATTTACAAAGATAAAACAGGGTGGTATAAAACTGTACACCGCTTATAGTCGCTGGCGCTAGGCTAATTACCGTGTGACGTCATGTTATTTCAAAGCGCTTGCCCGCTCGCGCCCGTACAGCAGTTGCATTGCACTAATTCGTTTCGTTGCGCGCACTGATTAAGTTTAAATCGAGCAGACAAACGTCTGAGTCTCCTTTATTGTGGATTGATTTATTTTTAGTGCACTGTTAATAATACCTGTTGCGGTACTGAACGCAGCCTAGCAGTTATGTATGACAACGGAACGCTCCCGCGCTTGCTTGCGCTCTAGCTAATCTGTGGTTCTCTCGAGGCTGATTAATTTCTATGTAATCCTATTTGAATAAATAATTAAAATTAAACAAATTATATTATTCAACCATTACCACACGATACATGGTGTCAGAAGATGTCAGAGGCTCTAGCCGAAGTATTGAAACAACAAACAAATATTCTAGCAGCTATTCAAAAAGAGCTGTCTGTACTTCGATTAAAAGATGAACCTGCCGCCAAGAAAGAAAAGATAGTGAATGTGCCATGGCCACAACCATTGAACACTGAGTATCATGATCTCACAGAATCCTACTCTCTATTCAAAAACTCCTGGCTCAACTATAAAACTGTAACTGGAATGGATAGATGGGGTCCAGAACAAAATGAACAAGTTGCAGGGCTTTTATTAAGCGCCATTGGACATGAAGCAATGAAAAAATTTTTTGAATTTAATTTGTCAGACAAAGATAAAAAATCTGAAGAAATTATTTTGAAAAAACTAGAAGAAAAATTAGTAAAAAAGCGGAATGTGATATACTGCCGATACTTGTTTAACTCAAGAGGTCAAGACATTAACGAGTCTTTTGACACATACCTTCTGAATTTAAGAAAGTTAATAAGCAAATGCGACTATGGCGTTCAAGAAGAAGATCTTTTAAGGGATAGGATTGTCATAGGGATACTTAATCCAGAAGTGAAAAAAGAGCTCTTAAGAATAGATAACCTTGACTTAGATTTAACCATTAGCATGTGCAGGTCGGCAGAAGCAGCCTGTGAACAAGTCAAAGCTATACAACCAATACTCCCAGAAATCAATAAAATAACTACACAGAAAAAGAAGGAGGAGAAGAACTGTAAGTTTTGTGGAAGTAAACATATTTTTGGCCGCAATAAATGCCCAGCTTGGGGTAAAAGATGTGAGGGCTGTAATGGTCGTAATCATCTATTAAAAGCTTGTAAGAAGGCACAAAAAGTTAAATCAATTAACCAAGAAGAATGTTCCAGCAATGACAGTAGTCTCTGCATATCTACTATTAGAACAAATAAAGTCACCAAACACACAGAAGTATTATTACATATGAAATTTCAAAATAAGTGGAAGAAGGCTTACTGTACTCTTGATACAGGTGCTCATGTATGTGTTATTGGGAAAAATCAGTTTATTGAGTTATCTGAAAATGATAATCTGAAGTTAGAGAAAACACACACAAAATTGAAATGCTTTAATGGGTCAGACATTACATCCCTAGGTGTATGTGAAATTATATGTAAACATAAGGACAAAATCTATAGTATATTATTTCATGTGGTTGATGTAGACCATGATCCATTACTATCAGAAAAAGTATGTCTTAGTTTAGGACTCATTAAATACTGTAACATGATAACAACCAACAAAGGCCGTACTAAAACTAAAGAAATAATTCAGAAATATAGTGATGTGTTTGAGGGATATGGTTTGTTGCCTGGTGAAGTTAACCTAGAGGTGGATGAAAGTGTCTCACCAAAAATTCAACCTGCTAGAAGAGTGCCCATGGCTTTGAGAAAACAACTTAAGGAAGAGCTTGATAAGTTAGAGAAGAATGGTATTATCACAGCTGTACAACAACACACTGACTGGGTAAGCAATGTTTTAATTGTTCGCAAAGGCAAGAAGTTCAGAATATGTCTAGATCCAATTCCTTTAAATAAAGCTTTGAAAAGGCCTAACTTTCAGTTTACTACTCTTGATGAAATTCTACCAGAATTGGGTAAGGCCAAGGTGTTTAGTACGGTTGATGCCAAAAAAGGTTTCTGGCATGTAAAACTAAATGAACAAAGCAGTAGGCTAACAACCTTTTGGACACCATTTGGTAGATATAGATGGTTGCGTTTACCATTTGGTATATCGTCTGCTCCAGAAATATTTCAACAAAAGCTAATGTCCGTGCTACATGGTCTTAAGGGTATAGAGGTTATGGCTGACGATATCTTAATATATGGAACTGGAGACAATATTGAACAAGCAACAATTAACCACAACGAAAATCTAGAAAATCTTCTATTAAAATTACAACAAAACAATTGCAAATTGAATAAGAACAAACTTAATTTATTGCAAACTACTGTCAAATTTTATGGTCATATTTTAACAGATGCTGGCCTCCAGGTTGATGAGGAGAAAGTTACAGCCATTAAGCAGTTACCTGTCCCTAAATGCAGCAAGGATGTTGCAAGACTTCTCGGGATGGTGACTTATCTCAGTAAGTTCATCAAAAACTTAAGCTGTAAAGTAGATAACTTGAGACAATTAACTAGAAAAGATGTAGAATGGCAGTGGTCTGAGAAGGAACAAAAAGAGTTTGACGATCTTATTTGCTCTCTATCACATTTGCCAACTTTAAAATATTATGACATAAATAAGCCAATCACAATAGAATGTGATGCAAGTAGCATTGGTTTGGGTGCAGCAATATATCAAGAAGGAGAAGTAGTAGCATTTGCTTCCCGGACACTTACAAATACTGAGAAACGATATGCCCAAATCGAAAAGGAGATGTTGGCAGTTGTCTTTGCATGCACTAGATTCAAACAGTATGTTATTGCTAATAATAATACCGTAATACGTACTGACCACAAACCTCTTGTCAATATATTTAGAAAACCTCTACTCGAGGCACCTAAAAGACTGCAGATGATGTTGCTAACATTACAAAAATATGATATTAAAATAGAATTTATTGCAGGTAAATTAAATTTTGTAGCTGATGCTCTGTCAAGAACCCCAGTCTCAGACACGGTAAATGAAGATTCAATCATTAAAAGAAAATTAAAGGAGGAGCACATATTTGAATTAATTAGTAAAGTCAATAGCATAACATATCTGAAAGTTTCTGATCAGCTGATTGCAAAAATTAAAGAAGAAACTTCTAAAGACTTTTCTTGTCAACAATTGAAGGCATTTATTACTGAGGGTTTCCCTACATACATAGCAGATATGCCAAATCATTTAAGATGGGCTTATAAATTTGCACATGAATTGTCAACAGCAGATGGATTGATCTTTAGAAATGATCAAATGCTTATTCCAGTCAGTGCCAGAAGCTTTATGTTGTCTAGATTACATTCAAGTCATAGTGGTATAAATAGTACAGTTCGCCTTGCAAGGCAAAATATATTTTGGCCAGGTATGTCAACAGATATAAAAAACTTCATAGAGAAATGTCACATATGTATGAAATATTCAGCGTCACAGGAAAGGCTCCCTATGGAAAGTCATGAAGTGCCATTATATCCTTTCCAATATATATCAATGGATGTGTTTAATGTAAGAATAAATGACAAATCATCAAACTACCTTGTTACAGTAGACCACTATTCAAATTTTTATGAGTTAGATAGAATTCGAGATTTAAGTGCAAAAGAAATAATAATGATTTGTAAGAAAAATTTCTCTCGTTTTGGTATTCCTCAGAAAGTATGCACAGATGGAGCAACAAATTTTGTTAATAAGGATTTTGCAGCATTCTCCGTGGATTGGAATTTTCAACATGTAACTTCTTCTCCGAGATATCCACAAGCAAACGGAAAGGCTGAAGCTACAGTTAAAATTGCAAAGAAACTCATTCTAAAGGCAAGTGAATCCTCTCAGGATATTTGGTACAGTCTTCTCCACCAAAGAAACACTCCCATGGAAATGGACCAAGCCAGTCCAGCTCAGAAGTTTTTTGCACGTCAAACCAGATGTGGTATTCCATGCACTGAAAATCTATTGAAACAGAAGATAATCAAAGGTATACCAAGGATAATTAAAGAGAGAAAAGAATTGGTTAAATCTTCCTATGACCAGAGAAGTAAATCTGGAAGCAATTTGTGCGTTGGAATGAATATAGCTGTGCAATTAAATCCAGATGTAGAAAAGATTTGGAAATTCGGAAAAATTATGGAGAAATTGAGTGAAAGATCATATTTAATCAATGTAAATGGTGTGCTGTACAGAAGAGATGCTAGATATATAAAACCATTTGACGGCCCTACTTCGGTCATATTTTCGAAGGACACTGAAACTGTGCCAGAGCAAAATATTACTCTTAAAAATAATTCTTTGCCTAAACATGATAGCTTTGACATTGATTTGGAATTTCAGCATTCACCTGCACCACCTCCAGTTTCTATACAAGAATCTGCATCGTTAACAGCGTCCGATAGATCTGATCTACCTTTACTTAGAAAGTCATCCCGAACTCATAAGTTGCCGTCCAGGTATGATGACTACGTCATGGAAGACAAAGGGGATGTTGCGGTACTGAACGCAGCCTAGCAGTTATGTATGACAACGGAACGCTCCCGCGCTTGCTTGCGCTCTAGCTAATCTGTGGTTCTCTCGAGGCTGATTAATTTCTATGTAATCCTATTTGAATAAATAATTAAAATTAAACAAATTATATTATTCAACCATTACCACACGATACAATACCTACCTACTCATTATTATTAGACTTTGCTATTACGGAGCTCAGACCAATAAAAAAGTTCGCATTAATGTTTATGTACGTAATTTGCAATTTTCTTTCTGAGATTGGAAACTGTTTATTAATTGTTTTGTTTTGACTTCTAACACAGTAAGTAGTGTAACATTTTAAGGCAAAATATGATAGAAAACACATTTTTGAAGTGAAACTTCTTTATCGGCGTTGGAATAAAAATTCGGTTACGCGTCACATTTTTCCGTTACGCGCTATCTTTTTTGTATTCATGTCTATGTAAGGCCATAAAGAAGTTTCACTTCTTACGTGTGTACACTAGTACACGCACACATTTTTTATTTAAACATTTATGTTACCTACTTAACACAAAAACAAGTAACGATAATAAACAACTTTTGAAAAAAATTCATACCTTCAAAAATCTCTGAAAGTTCTATAAGTAAAGACTTGGCGTTTGGCTTTTAGATCTTAAAGCTATGTGGACTAAATATGTAGACTTTATTACAGACTAGCTTAAACCATTTAACACGGGACGTGGCAAGCGAACGCGTTCCCCTCTGCCAAAGTATATGAACAAACGTTCATGTCAGTTTATAAAAACTAGTCCACCGTTATGACCTGAGGTTATGACCAACCGCCATTTTGAATTCGTATTTGTCGCTAAGCAGACCTCGTAAAAAATATTGGTTGCGGAGTGTTTTCTTGTAAACCGGAGTTGCTTATCACATGGAAGTAATTTTCTATTCAATTAAACTACTGTTTCACATAACAATACAATTTTTCAATACAAATTTTGCGACAGAAACAACGATATAACAACGTTAGGAGATATGGTGGTACGCGGGTTAGCCGAGCGCGCGAGTGTGCGCTCATAATAGCGATTAAATTTTTTGCAACAGTATGTAAACACGAGTGAGTAAATGTGTGCTATGCGTGTTTTTCTCACCCCTAGCGAAAAACGGCAGAATGTTTACAGTAATAAATCTGCGGTGTGCCACGTCCCGTGTTTAATTGTCTAAGCAGACTAGGCTACGGCCTTAATAATATAAATATTATGACAACACACTAGGCTGTACGAAGTTAATTTCCTTTGCCTTTCCCTCAAGGAAAAACTGGACAAAAAAAGGAGTGTTTGGCGGGAAACCATGGCATTTGGATGTCGATCTTTATTTCGATAATTCGCAATTGCGTCGGAGTGGATTTTGTGCAGTGAAAGTGGTGTTGTTTCGTTGCTTATGCATCCATTGTTGACGAACAGTTAGGAGAAATCATTGAAACAAAGGTTTTGTGTACATGACGTTGAGAATTGTATAGTGGATGGAAATCCCACTATACAATTCTCATCAGTCACCATCATGAGGTCTGTACTATGCATTTCTCGCCAAGCACTCCCTAGGTGCAATAAAATGTGTGGCACCCACTTTTTATTGCAAAAAGAAAGAAGATATGAAACTGAAGCCTTGGCTGTATGGGCTAGATCCCTTTGCCGTCCCGTAACAGGGAAAATTTAAGAAAAAAAAAATATTGTCATGTCAATGTCAGTTGACAATGACATATTGAGTGTTTGGCGGGTAATCATGGCGTCTGGATGTCGATCTTTATTTCGATAATTCAAAATTGCTTCGGAGTGGATTTTGTGCAGTGAAAGTGGTGTCGTTTTGTTGCATAAGCATCCGTGTTGACGAACAGTTATGAGGAATCATTGAAATAAAGGTTTTGTGTATGTGGCGTTGAGAATTGTATAGTGGTTGGAAATCCCATTATACAATTCTCATCAGTCACCATCATGAGGTCTGTACCATGCATTTCTCGCCAAGCACTCCCTAGATGCATTAAAAAGTGTGGCACCCACATTTTAATGTAAAAATCAAGAAAGAAGATGAAACTGAACACTTGGCTGTATGGGCTAGATCCCTTTGCCGTCCCGTAACAGGGAAAATTTAACCAAAAAAAAAAAAAAAAAAAAAAAAAAACAATGACATATTCTTTCTAATCTGTGGTCAGTTGTTTGTTTTGGCGGCCTCCTAATTTTCTTCAATTTTATTATTTTGTAATGTTAACGCCTTTAATTTTGTAATTATTACAACAATCGTAATGACTGACTTACAGGCAATTCGTTTGGAAGTAAATAACGCATTCAAACTCAGTGGCTTTACCATCCGACGTGAAGCCAGTATCTTTGTTGCGGAACAACTTTCTCAACTACAAGCTTCTGAAAGACCAAAGATGATCGACAAACTCATTGCCCATCTGCTACACCAGTGCTTATCACAGCCGGTTTTAGAAAAGGAACACTTGGAAGTAGCGTATAAAGAGTGCTCTTCGCTGGGATTGGAGGAAACAGAAACAGTCTTAAATGTTATAGATGCCTTCAGTATACCGAAACTACACTTTGACAACGAAAGAAAACGATTCACAAAGGATGTAAATATAACTAATAACTTGTATCCGGAGCCAAAATGGAAAGCACAGTATTTAATTGATAGATACACTCTTGTATGGCAGAGAACTGTCCGGAATAAGCTATTTGCAAAAGAAGTATTGCCTTCTGGTGAAGAGGAAAAGAATTTCCAATTGAAAAAAATTGAAGTGCTATTGAGTTCTTCAAGCAGAATAGATGAGGTTATAGTGTTGGGACTTTTAACACAATTGACTGAGGGAAAATTTTATCTTGAGGATCCCACAGGTAGTGTTGCTCTAGACATGACACAGACCAGATATCATTCAGGTTTGTTTACAGAAAACAGTTTTGTTTTAGCTGAAGGGTATTACGATGACAAAGTATTGCATGTAATGGGTTTGGTATTACCACCATCAGAAAGTAGAGCTTCATCTTTACCTTATTTTGGCAGTCTCAATACATTTGGTGGTAAATCTAAAACTTTACTGAAGAATTCTCAAAGTTTATTGAAAATTGAACAAGAAAATGAGGACGGAATGATTGTGTTTCTCTCGGATGTTTGGTTTGATAACTTAAAAGTGATGGCTAAGCTTAAGACCTTGTTTTTGGGTTATAATGATTTTCCTCCTATAGCCTTTGTTTTTCTCGGAGAATTTCTATCATGTCCTTATGGATATGAACACAGTGTGCAGCTAAAAGCAGCCCTCACTAATTTAGGAGATATGATACACCAGTTTACAAAACTACGAGAATCATGTAAATTTATATTCATACCAGGTAGAGGTGATCCGGCAGCAGCTAACATATTACCTAGACCAGCAATTCCAGACTCTATTACACAAGACATAAGGAACAAATTGGGTGATGCAGTCATATTTACAACAAACCCATGCAGAATACAGTATTGTACCCAAGAAATTGTGTTACTTCGACAAGATTTAGTAATGAAAATGTGTAGGAATTCCATACATTTTCCGGAATCAGGCGATATACCAGATCACTTGACTAAAACCTTACTAAGTCAGTGTACTTTGTCACCATTGTCGTTAGGAGTCCAACCAGTGTATTGGAAGAATGCTGATGCATTGAGTTTGTATCCAATGCCAGATTTGGTGGTTGTGGCTGATCATTTCCAACCATACACTCGATCTTATCAGGATTGCCAGATAATCAACCCAGGATCGTTCCCCCGAACTGAATTTTCTTTCAAAGTTTACATACCTGCTTCCAAAAGTGTTGAAGATTCTCAAATCCCAAAAGATGATACTTAACCCTTTTTTATGACTGTAATAATGGAATGTAAAATAAAACAAAGTATAAATAAGATTCGATTTATTTTAGTAACATAAATATTTACAGTAATCATAAGTTAAAATTGCCTTAAACATTTAAAATGTGACTAAAATCTATAACATTTTACTGACTATTGTTGTAAAGTTTATTAAAAATAACTTTTCGCTTTAATTTAATATTTATACAAAAATTTCTTTAAATTAATAATAAAAAAGGAATGTGATGTCTCATTGTCTTTAATAAATTATTCTTGAATTATAATTAGTTTTTTCTTTACAATTATATCCGTCACTTATTTTATAATGAAAGTAAGTGGTCCATGTAAAATGTAAAATTCTTTAAAAACTTAATAGGTTATAGTATAGTTACAATGAATGAAAAAGTACTCCAATTAAAAACTATTACCTATTTAGCAATGAAAATTAGTACTCAAAGTGAGGTATCCCAAAATTAATTTATACAATTAAATTTTTATACTCGTTAAATCTAGTCTATTTACAGATATTCAGTTTCATAAAACACATTTCATACAACCAAATACAGTTTTAAAATGGCGCCATTAGGACATCTTATGGAAAGTAGAAATGCTACAAAGGAGAATTTCTGCGTCACAAAATGAATAATCGGTTTTGAGCTAGTTTAACTTGGTTTATTTGTCATTATTAAAAGTAGAAAAAATGTTCACAACGCCGTTTTGATGTCTTCTAGTTGGCGCCATTTTGTAATGTCAAATATGATGTTAAGATCCCATGATATTATTGTAGGTGGCGCCTATAGGTGCTAGTGCTACTAAGCAGATCATGGCCACGGCAATGAGAAGGACGATTGGTGCGTAGATGCTCAGGAGAAGTCTTCTGAAGCTTGAGAACTGTGGACAAGGGCGATATTTATAAATTATTAAATTCAATGTGGTAACACAACACAACTTATAATAAAAATAAAACACATAAGCTGCACACATAAAATAATATACAAGGCAAGTAGACATGAAAAACAATACAAAGTTGTAGGCTGTGTTGCTAATAAGCAATTTCTTCCAGGCAACCTTGAGGGGAAGGACAATAACAATAATTAACACAACAATTAAAACTTATGTTGTTGAATCAAAAAAGTAATAGGATTACAACAATTATATTAAACTATTTTTCAACAACAATTTACTAAAGAAATTGTCAATTTTGGGTATTCTGATTTGCAGCAATCTGTATGTAAATTTTAGAAATTGAATTTTTATTTTCCATAAACAATTGTTTAAAACAGCAATCCTTACAACAATTAACCAGCCCAAATAAAGTATCCAAGTCGGTTGTGTTGTATTATGGATGGACAAAGAGATATAATAAATAAATTAAATATTTATTATATTAGCATTCATCACACAAACATTTTCCCTACTAGGCTTTAAGAAGGCTTATAAACTAAGGTGTATAAGTAGAGTTATTGACCATTTCACCAAGATGGCTTATACACCGTCGTGACATTAAAGACAGACACTTTTTATAATAAACACACTCAAACTTATTACTCTGTGGAAAATTTTCTGTTTCAAATTTTTGGTAGAAATGTCTTTATTTGTACGCAATGGCAGTTATACCCAAAGAGTATATAATACACAGTTATACCCATAAATAAGAAAAATCTTACCGGCGCATCAATGTTCCTATCAACTTGCGTGGTCTGTCGCGGTTGTCCTAACATATCCTTCATGGGGAAAGAGTTGACGCGACCGTTGCTTATCCTACCGTCAGACACGCATACGGTCAGCTGCAAAAGAGTTATTTATATTAAAATCTATGACATGCATTGGCGATTTCTGGAATAAACCAAAATTAGGTGAATATTTTTCAAAGTAGAATAACATGTTAACTGCCCACTTGTATTTTCAAAATTGGGTCCCGTGTCCCATTGCTTTCCTCGCTTCCAGATCCTCAAATATATTTAATTTATGCTTGTCCATAAGGGTTATATAGGGAAGAGAGCAGTTTCAAGGCCATATTTCATGTATGACCCACATGTATGTCATGCACGTGCAATCCCACAATTGCATGATAAAAATTTTAAGATGAGGATAATATTAATAAAGGTCATACAGGGAAGGGAGTAGTTTCCAAGCCATATTTCATGAATGACCCACATGTATGTCATGCACGTGCAATCCCGCAATTGCATGATAAAAAAAAAAGATGGGGGTCGTTCATTGACAAAAAACCTATTGTAGCGGCAGTGCGTTAACCGCTATTTGGAATTAGGTTTTGAGGTGCAGTTACTGGAGATAGAAAATAATTGAATGCGTGTACTTGACATCTTGCGTATTTAATTCAAGTGAAGTAAAATTCGGTTACAAAATTAATCGCTGAAATAAGAAAGGGGTGAGGGGAACTTTGTCCAATGGAATGGCATTCTTCGCTGGTAGGCATGATGTGCTGGTCACCCATTGGCACTACGTCATTGAGACCCGATTCTAGACGACGCAGGGTTCCTCTTGTGCGCGGTAGATGGCACCATCAGTGTCGTCAGACCATCATCGGCTTGGACACCTATTCCGAATGCAATTTACGTGCCTTGCATGTTTCAATGATCATGTGGTCATGTAAAATAATAATAATAATAAACGTATTCCGTTATTACATTTATTAAACTTTATTAAATTTTTTAGACAGCACGTTTAGTGACATAGTTATTTGTTATCTGTGAGGTTGACGAAGTCAGTCCCCCTTTTATTGTTTCAGAACAGTGACCCACATGGATGTCTTGTTCGATCAGAAATGACCCACATGTGGGTCATGGGCAGTTAACGCAAAACTTACTGATAACACGATGTGCATCACCACGTGGAAAGCTACGAAGGCGGCCAAGATGAACACGCTCCACGGAGGAAGTTCAGCTTTCTTCAGGTCTACCGCCAGGAAGATGGTCGCAACTAGACAGATAGGAGATTATTTAAATTGTTTCGAATTTGATTTACCATGATTTAAAATGTCTGAAATTCATACCTACTTACCAAAATAGAAAACGAAAAAAATATAAGAGGCTACCACAAACTTGAAAAAAAAATTTATTTTCTCTGATTTGCAGGAAAAAGAAACAGATTTTCCTTGAAAGTCTAAGATTAAAAGAAAACGGTCTCGACACAAAAGTTATGCCGTTTAAAGAATGAGGCCCAAAAAGGAACATGTCTTCTTCAATATAGACTTTGAACTCTATGATAGTGGAATAAGGGTAAAATGAAGATAATTTTGCGTAGCCTGATCTGCTCGCTTGTTCCCAACGAGTCACACTGTAACCTGTAACACTGCGACGCGTTGGGACTACTTTCGTAACGTTAGGCCAACCTGCTGATAGGTATACTGTTACATGTTCATTCTATTTTGGACTCTATTTATATAGGTGAACCTTTTATCCAATCTTTTATCAATTCAATTCATATAAGAGGTTACTTATTATTATAAAAGATTATTTAACCCGAATATGTATTATGATTTAATAGTATGCTAAACATCTGCATAGTCATGGTAGCCTGGTACTTCAGGTTGGAAACATACAGACTGAAAAGTTCACAATCCCACATTGATGGGGAAAGTCGATGGGGATTAGTGGCCTGGAAACAGTATATCTGTTTATAAAAATCATTTGTTAAGTGAGTATTCATATTTCGTAAATTTCGAAAAGGTCCCCCAACGTGTTACAGTGTGACTGGTTGGAAATAATTTTAAGAAATACGTCCCAACGTGTTACAGTGTGACTGGTTGGGAATTATTTTACAAAGTAATCCCAACGAGTCACAGTGTTACAGGTTACAGTGTGACTCGTTGGGACAAGCGAATCTGCTATTGTCCATTTTAAAAACAATAGTATAAAAGATGATGGTACTTACTTGCGAGGATGTGAGCAGCATTGCCAGCGAGCCAATGGAGCCAGTTGAAGATTGGTCGCTTCTTAGTGCCTGGGTGAGGTCTGAAGTAGGCTCCTGAAAGAAGACCGCTTCATTACTTTTCAGTCCAACGTATTAAACCTCTTGCCATGCCATCTTGATGCCGCGAAGGAGTACCTACGTGCCAACGGTCTCTCGACCAAGGATAAGTGCAAAGGCGGATTATCCTAAAGGCAAACTAGGCATCTGCCTAGAGGCGCGAGGATACAATGGGCCCGCGGGCGGAATTGTAAAAAAAAAAGAAAAAATATTATAGCATAAAATTAATTGCGCCAGTTAAGAAGCCAGCTAGGTACTTACACAAATTAAAACTATTATTTTTGCTTACAACCTCAATTTGACATATAATATAAAAAAAAACAAACGATGACTGACTAAAACTCAAGCCTACAAAGAACCTTTTTTGTGACGATGGGAAATCCATTTACGGACCATACCGCACGGTGGCTGGGCGTACGGCGTGTGCGGGGTGTACAGCTCACCGGCGCGGAACAGCGCTGGTCCTACTCCGCTAAAACCCACTGATACCCTCTTATGGGGCCGTTTTGGGATCGTCGCAGTCGCACATAGTGTGCGCCATAACACTAAAACACGCCTACAAAGAACCTTGCCGATGGTACATGATCTCTGATTGAAGTTGGAAAGATACTACTGCAATGCTCGTCGCGTCGACCGCGTTCCTGCTTCTAAAATTGCGGGGATGAGGGTAGAGCGTTTGATTTTATTTATTTACCGAGTATTAATGAATTATTAAAATAAAAGCGCCAGACAATTCACGACGGCGTTCGTTTCTCATATTTGCCCTACCGAGAAAGAAATCCGGGAAATTGCGCGCTCACAGCAGACACCTAGGCCACTATCTATACTATCGAGGTCGAATTAAGTAACTATAATATATTAAAGTCAGTTAATTATATAAATTAAATATTAGATACACTGATTTAATTTTTTTTATCCTGTTCAATAATTCAATTCATATGACTGGCGTGTAAAGCCAGAAATTATTATAATAATAATAATAAACTTTATTTCAGGCTACTAAGGCCCATAATAATAGGGAATTTCATAATTTTTTACATGCCAGTCGTACCTTAAAGCATTAAAATATTGTAAACCGAAATCGTAAGATCTGTCCTACAATATCGATCTCATGTTAACTCATCCTCATTTTTCCTTGGCCCCTATCTCACCCCTTTTTGTAAGGCGCGGTACAGCGGTTTCGGTCATACTATGATAAGATTTATCCCTACTAATATTATAAATGCGAAAGTAACTCTGTCTGTCTCACTTGAGTTCGGGTAAGGACATAGGGTACTTTTTATTGCGAAAAATAGGCATGAAGGGGTTAAAATAGTGGATGAAAGTTTGTATGGAAGTTCGTCATTGTTGAAGATAAAACCATAAAACTTTGAATTTAGACACTTGATACGAAATAAATAATTATTTTTTCTAGCGTTTTTGAAATATTTACCCATGTGGGGATGAAATAAGGGAAGAAAGGTCGCAAGGAAGTCCAAAAAAAGTCACGCTTTTTCAAAAGTCACGCTCAATTTTCATCAAAATCAGTTGAAGTGTTAGGCGCGAAAGCGCTTAGCTCCTTTTGATGAAATTTGTCACAAAAATGGAGTAGACCATGAGATCCTTGAAATAGGACATAAGCTACCTTTTTTGTAAAAGAGGGCATAAAGGGGTTGAAATATGGGATGAAAGTTTGTATGCGATTCTTCAATATCGAAGATAAAAACCATGAAACTTGATAAGAAGTAAATAAATATCTGATCTAGCGTTTTTTAAATTTGACGCGTGTGGGGAAGTAATAGGGGATGAAATGTCGTAAACAGATCCAAACTAAGTCACGCTTTCAAGCCTAACAGCTGAACCGCTTTTTATGTAATTTGGTACAAAAATATTAGACCACCTATCTCTTGAGATAGGTATAAGCTAAATTTTGTTGTAAAAATGGCATGAAGGGGTTGAAAGTTTGTTTGGGGTTCCTCATCGAAGATAAACCAATAAACTTTATATTTAAGCACGTGATAACAAGGAAAAAAATTGTAGCGTTTTTTGAATATTGACACCCATGTAGGGATGAACTAGGGAATGAAAGGTCGTATGGAAGTTAGCAAAACATGGAAAAACAAAAAACTTAGTTTATAAAAGGTATTAAACTAAGCTATTTACAGTAATCTACATCAGTTTATGAGTATTAATTGCAAAATAAGTAGGTACCCTAAAAGTAGGGGCGCCGTTGAGATGCTTGCCTACGGCGCTCTCAACGTTTAATCCGCCTCTGGATAAGTGCGTTAGAAAGATTAGGAAGGCGGACCCCGGGTCCTCGTGCTATAGCGTTTAGGGCACAACCGGGATAATGCAATGGATGATAAATAATATATTTCCACGCTCACACCAATTATCTAGCCCAGTGGTTCCCAATTACTTTTATCAGATTTAATAATACAAGGAGATGGGCCAAGCCGACGTTTAACTTGTGACAAGTGTATGCCCAGTGGGCATACATTACCGCTACTTCGCCTTCCGATAAAGTCGAGTGAATACGTAACTCAGCGATTTAACCGATCTCCTTTGCGGCTGTGCCGCTTCGCAGTCCTTATGACGCGCGCAATGAATAGTGTATATTACGGCATGCTTTATTAGAACCATGTTATGTAGTACGGCCGCTGATCGCGACACTCAGTCTTCCTATGATCTCGGCGATTCGACCGATCTCCTTAGATTGATATATCTGTGGTACCACTTCAGGAAAGACCTGAAATTTGCTTACCCCTCCCTTATTGCAGGAGTGATAAATAAAAAAGTAAATCGGATTTTTGACGTTCATTATTAGATATCTAACTACAGTTTAAATGTGAAAATAAGTTTAATGTGACAAATGCGCACATTTTTCTTTGCACAGCTCTGAAAAATACTGGTTGCTCATTGGTTAGTTTCAGCCTCAAGTCGTCTTCGAGTTGAAGTGTACGACGATGTTTCGTTTTTATGTTTGACATATTTCAGTTTTTTTTACTAGTATAATCTTATTCAAGAGATTTCTGCGCGTACCCCTTGATACAACTTCGCGTATCCGGGGTACGATACCACTAATTGGGAACCACCGATCTAGCCCAAAGTAAGTAGGTGTCATTAACTAAACCTGTGTTATTGATACTAGACAATGGTCATTTTTAATCACATCACATCAACAGCTCATATAATGTCACCACCGAGGGGCTCGAGCCTACCCCAGATTAGGGGCGATTGGGCCTTAGTCAACCACGCTGGCCAAGTGCGGGTTGATCGACTTCACACACAACCTAAGAATTTCTTCATAGGTGTGTGCAGGTTTCCTCACGTTGTTTTCCTTCACTGTAAAAGCGTCGATTAAACGTACACATTAAATTAAAAATTTGAAAACACATTGGTACGTGGCGGGGATCGAACTAGTGCCTCCCGAGTGGGAAACGACGCTCTTACGCACTACGCCACCGACGCTTCCATATGTAGTATGTTTGGATTTTTAATATACATAACAATTTTTAGATATTTTTATATAAATAATCTTAAGTAAATGTATAAACGACCAGACTCGTCTACAAATATTAGTGTTCGTCACACAAATATTTGCCGCTACCAGGACTCGAACCCGGACCCTCTTGATGTGTGGGCAGCGTTACTGATCACTCCACCATGACGGTACATTACATACATTTAAATTGTCACTCGTGCAATGATGTGCTAATATCATCTGTCGAGATATTACACAATACGTGTTATCTTTCACGGCCATCTGATAATTCAGATGTATTTTTTTCAAGAATATGGATTAAACGAAAACCAGACTTAAAATAATAGCAGGTTCTTTAAGCTAAAATTATGTTAATACCACTTATTCAATACGTCATTTTATTTTGATCCTAATTTAAAAAATAATATTTTAATCAAAATCGAGCTCTGAGTATTTTTCAATTTTAACAACTTTTACGGATTTAACTCGCGTGTAATTAGATTTTGCACGTTGTTATTATTGACCGACGTTTCGTAACACTTTGCAGCGTTCGTGGTCACGAGATGACTGTCATCCGTGACCACGAACGCTGCAAAGTGTAGTGCTCGCGCAAATCTAAGAGAACTTTATTCCTTATAGTTTAGGATTTGGCCCTGAAGGCCCACTTGAAAAATTCATTCTTTATTATAGCTTACGAAAAGTAGTATTCTATGGCTGTTATTATTGTTTGCGGGAGCAGGGCGCGTGAAGATAAAATGTATGGCCACCCAACGAACAAAATATTTTTTGTTCATTTCTTTAATTTTTATATTGGTCTAGTAGTTTTTGAGCCTATTCATTACAAACATACATACATTTATTTTCTCTTTATAATATTAGTAGTATACACAATAAACAATAGCTTCCAAATCCCAACCCAGTAGCGGTACCTACTTACTGGGAATTACCGCACTAATGCCATAGTATTTTTAACCCCCTACGCAAAAAGAGGGGTGTTATAAGTTTGACCTGTCTGTATATCTGTATGTCTGTGGCATTGTAGCTGCTAAACGAAGGGACCAATTTTGATACGGTTTTTTTGTTCGAAAGCTGACGTGATCGAGATGGTTCTTAGATATAAAATTATGTCGGGGGTTACATTAAAAAATCAATTTTGTAGTTTTTCTGGCGAAGTTGTTTCTTTTTGCTAGATATGTTCGTACCCAAATCTATTTTTTTACATTTATTGAGGACACCCCACGTTTGTACATAGGTATGTACATTATATTTTACTAGGAACTTATCGAAATATTTTAATTGTACTTGCAACCACAACCAGAACTATAATTTTATTACTTACAATGTTCTGTGTTTTAACTTAACTTACCAATAGGTTGTATGAAGCACAAGACGACTGTGACAATTCCAGTGATGGCGTGAGGGTTTTCTCCGGTGGTAGACCATCCGCCCACTTCTATGAGGATAAAGATGAACCCGCAAACGGTCAGCAGCCAAGTTCCCACCATCAGCATTCTGTGGTACTGGAAACAGGCATTAATCAGATCATAAGATGTATACCTAATTACTTACTTTAACAGATTGGCATTGAAAATAATCGGGCGAAACCATAAGTGAAATGTACCTAACCTATAATAATAATGCCCAATGCCCAACGATATCCTATAACCCAGAACACTGACCGGGATTATCTACAATGTTATTCACTTGGCAATCGCCCGTAAATAACATCACTACTGGCTAAAAAGCCGAGATTTCATAACTGCTATATAATAATAATAATAAACGCTTTTATTGCACACAAAAAGAGAAAATACATATAAACAATACAAATGAATACAGACATGTACAAAGTAGGCGACCTTATTGCTTACAAGCAATTTCTTCCAGGCAACCTTGTGTGAGGAGAAGAATGAGAAAGGAAAGAAACATAGGGTCCAGGAAAAATAAATAAGAAATAAGATAGATAATAAAGATTACTATCTGTCATTGTAACGTAAATCCATGTATATGTTAGTCTGTTCTTTTATAAATATTTATTATATGTTATTTTTATATATGTATGTATGTATATGTTTGTATTTATGTGTTATTTGTATATATGTAGTTGTATTTCTGTTTTATTTGTATGTATGTAGGTATATGTTTGTATTGAATTTATAGTATGTAGGATATTATTAGTAAGTAAGTAATGTCATTTTGTCATATTATTTAAGTTAATTAATTAATTGATACACCGTCAACCTATTTATTGTTCTTCTTGTTGTTTCTTTCCATCCAAAGGTTGCCTGGAAGAAATCGCTTTTTAGTGATAAGGCCGCCCATTGTACAATTTATCCATTGAACTATGTATGTATTATCTATTTTAATTTTGGTGTACAATAAAGCTTATTCATTCATTCATTCATTCATACCCTAAATAAGATAACCTATGTGCGAGTAATGCGTATAACGGATGTAAAAAGTCCTATGACAAAGCCGAGAACTACGTATTCCGCTCATCATTAGGACCATTTTTTCGTTCTAGACTATATCTGGGAAATTAATAGTTACGAAGTTATTGAAGGCCAAAGTTTTTTTTTAAGTTTTTTTTTATGAAAACAAATTGTAAACATTATTTATTAATTTTTGTTAAAAGAAACATTACCAAAATTTTAAGTATTTCATACTAAAAATGGCTTTAAAACGTCAGCGCTCAATGTAACCACTCGATATCGGCGCCATTCAACTCCGCCGACCGAACGTCGCGCACGTCTCCAAGTTGCTAAGCGCCGCGCGACTTGCGCGCTCTATACATTGCGCGGTATTTTATGGAGTTTTTTTTTAACACCAAAAAATAAAAGTTTCCTAGCAGTAACTTTTTATATGTTTCTTGTTTTGATGTATAGAATGCATAGACTTGGTCTTTTTACACCCTTTATAGCATTTCATCCTATCAATTGAAAATTAATAAAGTAAAATATCCGCGTGAAAAGTATCGGATTCGGATCTTTCTTCTCCCTCGGATATCCGCGGACACGGATGCGGATATCCGGAACATCACTAGTATTCATCATGATACTTACAGCAAACCAAATATCCTTTCCGCCAAGCTGCTTACCAACCCAGACTTGTCTGAAGTATCTGAAAAGAAAAAATATTACATTGATACAACAGTATAGCAGAAATAAATCCTGAAAGTAGTTTGTAACTACTATGTAAATTAATCAATTACCTACAGTAAATTTTTATTTTAAAACTAACGGCACGTCTTGGCTTGTGGAAATTGTTATTCTTTAAACATAGTGGGATAAGCGTAGAGAGAATGTTCCATTTTTATATTTGGTTAGATTTGTATGTTTGTAACGGAAAAACTCAAAAACTACTGGACCGATTTTGATTGAAATTTAGTAAAAGTATTGATTAGACGTTGAGAAAGGACATAGGCTACTTTTTATCATGAAAAAGACTTGAAGTGGTTGAAATAAGAGACGACAATTTGTATGCAAGTTCGTCAAGTGAAGATAAAATGATGAAACTTAGAATTTAGGCCTAGTTGATAAGAAATAAATAAATATCTGTTCTAGCATTTTTATTTAAATTTTAAATAAAATAAACAATTCTTAATCAAATAAACATGATGAGAGAAGTTTCCAGCAATTACCTGGCAAGCAATATTCCGATGGAAGTGGTCCCGAGCCAGGCAGCCAACATGAAGGAGCCGTGTAGTTTGAGCAGCAGTTTGGACGCGCCGGCAGCCGGGCCAACGGCTGATAAAGCCAATGGCGTGCCAGTCGCTTCGTATGCCAGACTATGGAAGCCGACGCGTTCGGCATCTGAAAGTTACACGATCAGAAACACTTTGGTACCTAACTGGCCACTATAATCAATCGAGACTTAAAAGGAACCGTAAGGAATGTGTTTTTTTTAAATACTGGGTGTAAAAGACATGAACAGTCAAACGAGAACCATGTATTCTATACATCAAAATAAGACATATTTCAAAAAATTATTGCTGGGAAATGATTTTTATTTTTTGGTGTTAAAAAAAATTGCCAATTATACCGCGCAATGTAAAGGGCTCAACTCGCACGCAACTCGCAAAACCGCGATAATTTTGACAGACGGCGGCCCCGTTCGTTAGTGTCCGTGCGCATCGAGTGAGCTACATTGAACGCCAACGTTTTGAAGCCATTTTTTGTCATGAAATACTTAAAAAAATGATAATGTTTCTTTGGACAATAATTAAGAAATAACGTATAGAATACGTTTTCAAAAAAAATGAAAAAAAAATATGACTTTGACCTTTAATAAAATCGTAACTATCAATTTCCCAGGTATAGTTTAATGGAAAAAATGATGGTGAGCAGAATACATGGTTCTCGTTTGACTGTTCATGTCTTTTACACCCTGTATACAGGGTATAAAAAGACCTAAGGCAAAGCCGATATCTACGCATTCTACACATCAAAACAAGAAACAGAAAAAAAAATATTGCTGGGAAACTATTTTGATTTTTTGGTATTGAAAAAAGCTCCTTTAGCTACTTGGAGATGTGCGCGACGTTCGGTCGGCTGAGTTGAATGGCCCCGATATCGAGTGGTTACATTACATTGAGCGCTGATATTTTAAAGCACTTTTACTTTCATGTAAGTATACGTAGTATAGAGGAAGTCTTGTAATCCTAAAAAAAATCGACCATGAAATTTTGAGGAATTTACACTTTTGGACCTGAACTGTTTTTGGAATTATGTCTGAGTGTGTGTGTCTGTGCGTTAGCACTATAACTTGTGTATGCTTTAACTTATTGCAACCAAATTTAACATGCATGTATGACATCAAAATATAAGGTTTCTATCAACTTGTAATTCGTTTCCGGTATACGAGAAACTCAAGGAGAGACCACTCCCGATTTTTTGGTATGAAATACTTAATTTTATTTTGATTATGTTTCTTTGGACAAAAATAAGAAATACTGTTAACAATTTGCTTGCATAAAAATCTTGAAAAAAATATCTAAATTTGACCTTCAATAAATTCATAAATTAATATTATTTTCCCAGGTATAGTCAAGAAGAAAAAAATTGTCGTGGAATACGTAGTTCTCGGCTTTTTCTGTTACACCTGTTATAAACAATTAAAATGACGTGTGTTAATTTACTTAGGGCTGATTTTTCAATCGTGAGATAAAAGCTAACAGACAGTTAAATTATTACCCAAACTGAAGCAAATGAATGTCATTTGAAATCAAATGCAAGACACGAAATGTGACAATGTAATTTTAACTGACTGACTGACAATGTAATTTTAATTTGTCTATATATTACGATATCAGAGGAATAAAAACCATCTAAGGATTGAAAAATCAGCCCTTAAAGAAGTAACACACGTCATATTTTAATTCAAATCGTTAATTTACTTCTACAGTTATGCTTATGGCCACAAATAAATAAAACTAACATTTGTGAGATAAAACGAGCAATGAACATTACTAGTAAGACAACATTTACTCACCTTTCATACTATCACCAGCCACAATCATCAAATTGTATTTATTGTTTGCCAAATCAAAAGTTTGTCCCTTCACAGTAGACACAACATCCCTGTTGAATTTGCAGTAAAGTTTCCCATTGATCAAAGAGAAGTCTTTCAACTGCACGATTTCTTGTGGCGAATCAGATCTGCGGACATACGGCTCGGACTTCGGGTAAGTCCAAGAGGTGAACAAGCTGACTCTTCCGTTATCATTGCGCACGCACTCCATAGCGCTGTCGTCACCCATTTTAGTGTCCATACTCAACCCTGCTGCTACGTATTTAGGGTTGTCAGTCCCTTGCAGTTCGAAAGTGTAAATGTCTCCAGCGACGAAGACGGCTACAATAGCTTTGCAGTTGCCCTGTTGTACGCAGTTTTGGGGCACTCCGAAGCAGAGTTTCGTGTCGTCACAACCTTGGTAGATTAGATCACGGGTGTCCGTTTCTGGGCTTGGCTGTTGAGGAAGGGAAAGTGGGGATAAGATGCTTGTTAAAACTTGTCATTCTGATATTTACGATAAAACCACAGGGCATGAGGACGATAATAGACTGATTAGAAATGTTCCTTTTCACGTCTCCAGCACCAAAAGACCTCTTTTGCTTCGTAAAATTTCAAAGGAAAACCGCTTTTTGCTGTGAGCTCTGAACAAGACTTTATGTTCAATTTAAATTATTTTAGTAATCTTACTTTTAATTTTCTATCATTATTTTTACGATGGAACGCAATTCTCGTTTCCTTCGAAATAATCTCGAATTGGAGATTTCTATTCGAATGTCCTATCTCACCACTAATCGAATTACTTCGATATTTTGTGAAATGTTGCCAGTTGAAAACATAATCACGTTACTATGCGTTCCGTTACTAACCGTATTCACAAACATATAGGCTACAATTTAATAAAGGTATTGAAGTCGCGGGCGAAAGCTAGTAATTACATATTTTATAGTAAGTAATTAGTATTGGAAAAAAATCTTACAGTGCTTATATAATTCCTATTTTAGAAACTGCTTTTGTAATTAAAAAAAAAGTTTTGTAAGTTAATCAATATTAACAATTAAACTAAAGATTACCTACAATAAAATCTCAAAATAACTGTTTGAATGGCAGGTAAGTAGATAAGTTATATGTACTGCATGCAGCTTTTTGACGTGATCCTAGATTACAGATAATCATTATGGTGGTTCGAATTCGAAATCTACGTCTCGACCGCTACCAAACACTCGAAGCAATTCGTGGGCTTCCCTTCGTCGCTCTCCCCTAGAAAAGTCGAAACGAGAATTGTGTCCCTGGGCAAAATCACCAATCGTAATATAAGTTGAGAAATTAGTTCTTCTAGGATATCAAATTCTCCCATCCTCTCTTAATGTGTATTTTACCTTAGATTCCAAAATCACGGGCGGTGCTGGTGTAGTTGAAGTGACTACTGACACAGGAGCGTTGGTGGTAATCACAGTGTCTTGGGTAACCACTTCTACTACTGGAGACTCTACGTTCTTCCAGAACATCGCGTAGCTTTGAGCTACGGTTGCTCTGAAAGCATGTACGAAGTACATTAGAAAAATTCCAAATATCAATACAGTAACAATCAGTAAGGATCTCAAGGAGGTTTGGTGTCAGGCAGAGAAAAATCTAATGCCAAATCAATATAGTAGTAGTATCATGTATACAGGGTGTAAAAGACACGAACAGTCAAACAAAACCATGTATTCTGCTCATCATCATAACAGTTTTTTTCCTTTAGACTATACCTGGGAAATTGATAGTTACGATTTTATTAAAGGTCAAAGTCATAATTTTTTTTTAATTTTTTTATGAAAACGTATTCTATACGTTATTACTTAATTATTGTCCAAAGAAACATTATCATTTTTTTTAGTATTTTCTAACAAAAAATGGCTTCAAAGCGTTAGCGTTCAATGTAGCTCACTCGATGCGCACGGACACTAACGTCGACAAAATTATCGTGGTTTTGCGAGTTGCGTGCGAGTTGAGCCCTTTACATTGCGCGACACATTTTGCAATTTTTTTAACACCAAAAAAATAAAAATCATTTCCCAGCAATATTTTTTTTGAAATATGTCTTATTTTGATGTATAGAATACATGGTTCTCGTTTGACTGTTCGTGTCTTTTACACCCAGTATAATCTAAGGCCCGTATTACAGAAAGACGCTCAGAAATCAATCATGTCTTGAGAATCGTTTGTCACTTTCTATCAAGCATAAACTGGTAGAGACGTACGACGGTCAAGTCAGCGTTCATTCTTGAGACTCATTCTATAATACGTGACTAAGAGTAGTATTGTTGATATCAAGACATGCTGCACCGACCAGGAATAAATTGGAAGCAGGGTAGGAGAAAAAAGAACACATTAAAAACACATCAACAGTTTATCTAAAAAACTTCACATCAAAAAAACTGGACCATCTAAAAGACTTTGTTTCAAGGATTTCATTGATTTTTAAAACACTGTAATTAGAAAATACACTGAAAAAAATCGACCTGCCCCAGGCGGGAATCGTACCCACCATCCTCCGCAATCCGGGCGGCTGCGTTAACGCAGTTTCTAGTTTTAAAAATATTTACACGTTTGTAAACTCAAAAATAATTCCATAACGTAACTCTACACCTATATGGCTGAGTGATGGGTAGGTTGTGGTTATTTTTTTATGACCAGGCGGAGTGTACTTTTCTTTGTGACCATAATGGCTTTTCTTCATTGCCACAAGGAGTCGAGGTCGAATAGCATGTCAGACACGACACGAATTTCGCTATGTTTTCATTAGATCCATAACACGAATTTCGCCATGTGGATATTTTACCACAGTATACCAAGAACAGTAATACGTCTTAATACAAACTGGCCGCTATCCATTAGAATGTGTGCGTGCGTACTCAGCGCCGTGTACGCACGCACTGTGACGCACACATTGTCATAAAAATATGGGGGCATAAAGGTGGTCTCGGTGTGATCGCGCGTTTTTATGTCATTGCACATTCGCTCGCCGCTCGTTCCCGCCCGGCACATTTTCGATAGCCCTAGCGTCAACGCAGAGTAGGCTAATAACTCGCCAACAGCCCGCAGTTAAACTATGTACTGTTCTTGGTAGAGAGTTGGGTGCGAATAGCAACCTCTCTCGCGCATCGTGTAATGGCGAGTGGCAAACGTTTTTAGTGGGTATGCCCCCCGTCTAGGCCGAACAGCGGCCTAGATTGCACACGAGGGGGAGAGTCCCACATAACCATGGGGCGGACCCACACTGGCCCCATGGTATGCGTAAGGTATTTTTCCAACGAAAAAAAAAGGTACTGTTCTTGGTATACTGTGGTTTTACTGTGACCACAAACGCGTTGTGAGCTATTTATTCGCTCAATGAGCGTTTTCGGTCTTTGAGCATATACAATACATAAGAAGTTTTTAATTACGCTTGCCCAATATGAGGTCAAAACCGTTGCAGTAACAATCAGAACCCATGACTCCAGAAAGTGATTTACCTGAATTCTACTCCTCCTAAGAAGTCAGTGGGAGCTTGCCACTGGAAAGTGAGAGCTGGTTTTTCTTGAGGGTTGGAGTGCGTGGCTGTGTCATTCTCATTGGTACAGGTAGAAAGATGCGTTGTCGCAGGGTCGGGCACAGATACGAACTTGCCTATGATGACGTCGGGATTCTGAAAGTTGAAGTTTACTGTTACAGACTGGCTCCTTTTATAGTTCTATATTTGTATTTTTTATGTGTCTATATTTTAGGAGTATATATATATTTTGTTTTTATATGTCAGTGTCTTAATATATGCCTTACAGAGTGGCGTGCCTTTTAATAACATTTTCCAACAGTTTGGTGTCAAAAGTAGGATCGAAGATCGAACCCACCAAATTTACCTGCTGCACCAGGGAGCGACCTGTTACGGACTGGCCACTTTTATAGTTCTATATTTGTATTTTTTATATGTCTATATTTTTGAAGTGTTATATATTTTGTTTTGATATGACAGTGTCTTAAATATGCCTTACAGAGTGGCGTGCCTTTTAACAGCAGTTTCTAATAGTTACTTTATCTTTGTCTTTTTAAATTTACGATTGGTGTGGATGTTACGCCATGCAAAGGGAGATTTACACAGAGTAAGTACCTAACTGACTTGAGAACTCGGTACTCCTAATGTAAATTGATTTGGACTCAGTACAGCGCTGTTGCGTGAGCGCTGACTTCAATATTCCCGCTTACTGAATGCATGTAAACGGTGTGATCAATTCTCGGCGCCAGCACTGACGCCTGTTACCTTTCCTTACCCTGTGTAAATCAGCCTTAATAGAAAGTCAAATAAGTTTAGCTGAACTGGATATGATTCTTCAGAGTAAGAATGGAATTGATTTAACTGTGCACTCGATTAGCGTATACTACCTACTAAGACTATAAAGTCTTGGTGAAGTAGTAAAATTACAATTGACAATAATATTTTTGTAAAGCAAGGATAATTCACACACTACTGCTTTAAATATATCTACTCTGATCGGAATTTTATTTGTTATCGGAGTAGGTAATCTTGAAATTATGTATGTTACAAGTCTTTTGCTAGGTTATTAAAAATATTTCTGAATAAAGCATCTGGTCTACAATAGGGATACAGTGTCATTTTATGGAGAAACAGATGATTAAGCAACTCTCATCGCTTCGAGATTAATAATATGCGTTTTTTCTTTCAAGATACTTGCTGATTTACAAGGTATTACTTATTAGATATGACGTATTGTGAGTTTTTTATCCATAGTACGAGTAACAGAAGAGAGACTGTAGATATTTTCTAAAATTTCCATTAGGTCAGAATTACACACGATGAGTAATGTTTCTATTCATATTGAAGAATCTGGGCAAATCTTTTATTCAGAATTAATGTTCCCGTATTCAACTAAAGTTTTCGTATACACTTTCTCTTACAAATCTCATTATTGCTTACCTGGATTTGACGAGCCTGCAATATGAATCCACCAATAGGGACCGGTGCTCCTGCCGGGCTGCCAATAGTAACGTTTAGTATATCCCCTTGCCGGACTTGAGAGGCTGAAGGCACTACGACATATGGTGGCACGGAGGTCTGAGCTAGGACAGTGGAATGTCGGGGCGTTTGGTCCAAACATGCCTGAAAAAAAAAACATTAATCTTCGTTATTCTCAAGTCACTTTTTTGTCCCAAACCACCAGGGTAACCCTGTACCAGTTAACTACTAGAAGAAGAAGATTGGTCTCAATGGTCGGCACAGACTATCCTTCACTAACCCAATGTAAATTGGTTAATTTAATAGAAGCATTAACAGTTATAACTGGTACAAATGGAGTTTTTGGAAGCACGGCAAATTAGAATTCACACAGGCTGTGTTTACATCCTCGGTGGCCATCAGATTGGTTGATAGGTATTTCTAAATAAGTATCTGCAGTAACACCCGGTACCAAGCCTTCCGAAGCACGGAGAACTTCGAAATCACAAAGGACATGGTCGAAATAAAACTAGGCATTTTGGAACTGAATTCCACCAATTGCAACAATTTCCATCCGCCAATGTGCATTACATTGGCGGGTGGAAATTGTTGCAGAAACAAAGAGGGCCTAGGTACGGCTTTCGTATTCCTAGACTGCGGTACCATTTAAGCTAACCTAAGCTACGTTGCTAAGGATGTGTCTGATTTAAACCAATTAGGATAATGAATGAAGCTATCAAAATAAAGCAATCCTTTTCATACGAACGCCACCGTGGAACGGTACGACGTCGTACTGCGGGCACGGTGCCGTGAACGGTGAGCGGCGTCGGCTCATGGCTGCTACCATCGGTTGAAAGTTGAAAGTGTACTCAAACTTACAATTTTAGCTCTTTTTTTCTTGTATCGCCATCTTAGCAATAACAGAAATAATACGTCTTGCCCCGTCCACATGTAGAAAAACCTGAAAGATTGAATACACTTTTGAGCCTGTTTGAGCCGATGATAGCTGCCGTAAGGCGGCGTGCGCCGTAGCGTAGTGATGAGTTCACGCTCTGAGTAACGTAGCTTCGGTTAGATCACTTATGAAGAAGAATGGAGAAGTCCGATGTTATCTCTGCTTTTCACACCTTTTGAGGTAAAGTCGTGACTTTATGTATTGACAAAACACGGCAAAAGGGGCAAAAGTGATTTTGTTTTCATTCGAACGAGAGCTTGGCACTAGAATCAAGTTATTCGTGTCCTTTTGAGGATTAAATGTTTGTCTTCAAGACCGCAAATAGTCTTAGCGTGTTTGGTTATCGTTGCATAATTAATTTAATTCTAATTGAGGGCATGTCGTTCGTTTTTATAAAAATACTTTCGATTATTTGCAGCCTTGTAATAATGATGTCAATGGCGTGATCTTTGTTTTTGACTTTGTCTATATAATTTGCGGAAGGTAATATGTGAGTGTAACATCTGTCCGGCTGTTATTTCTTGGTTAAATAAGGATTTAGTTAATATTTAAGCTGACTGACGCCACACCCGTGGCCGTTTGCCGTGTGATGCCGGCAATGTAGAATAGCTTCACCCCATATCCTCCAATGGGTGTCGTAGAAGGCGATTAATGGACCAGAAAAAGGGGTATTGCACCTTAAACTCCGTCCACCAATCCGCATTGGGCAAGCGTGGTGGACTACTGCCTAAACCTCCTTCGATGACAAGGAGAGGCCTTGTGTCCCAGCAGTGGATCGAGTAAAAGTTAAATTGTTAAGATGAAAACGCCACACCGCTGATTGGACGGGCCCGTCGACGTGTGAGTGACGCTGAGCGTTGTAATAGGAAACGTCGAGGACGTCACACCGCGCCGTCCCGTGCATTCGCCACGTACACGTCGACGTACCGTCCCGCCCCGTCCGCGGTGTGGCGTTAGCTTTAGGGTTTGATGCCCTCTTATGTAGACAACAGGCTGGCACCTTATCACTTTTTTGATGAACTGTATGGCCCATAGTGCCAGATAATAAACAGATTAAAAACGGAGCTTTAGTAACACACATGCTTTAATAGTTACTTAAAGCTCCATTCAACCTTTTTGGGATTGTAAGCGTGATAGTATGTATGTATGATAATAATCTATACTAATATTATAAAAGCTGAAGAGTTTTTTTTGTTTGGTTGAACGAACTAATATCGGGAACTACTGATTCAAGTTGAAAAATTATTTTTACCTAATTACCAACATTAACGCGACCGAAGCCGCGGACGACTCTAGTATTTTTTCAAATCAAGACAAATATCTTTATTGCGTATTACATAACATTCACAAGGGTCTTATACATAGGCTGTAGTTCCTGTGATACCCCGTAGGGGCACTGCAAACATTAATTACATAAAATCTACTATTATTATGGTCTTACCGTTGAGGGCGCGCCAGAACCATGTTGCTCAGAAGATTTGATGATCATCAGCAAAATGAATAATAACGCCTTCTTATCTCTCGGCAACATGATGCTTGTTTAATCTGAAAAGAGGAAAAGTCCATGTAAAACATTTTGCAATAAAGTTGAAAATGGCAGAGCAAATTCACGCCTGAACAGTCGACGTGTACGGTTCTCGATTTCTCAACAAAAACGGGTTTAAGCGAGCGTAAAAGGTTTTCTAATATTCAGATTTTGTAAACGGGAATGTGATAATTAAGCATATTTACTTTGGAATCGATTTGCGCGTTTTTCTGGTAACAAAAATCTGTTTGTTGTGTGCTCTTGCCTGCAATTTTGTACGGTTTGATGGACGTTCTGCCTACAAAAGCTTTTACATAATTTGCTACATTAGTAAATTTAGTAACTTAAAGGCTCAGACCAATCTTAAAGGTCGATGGCGCTGGGGTCGTGCATTCTACAAAAGCATACAAGTTTGCGGTCGGTACTCGGATGGGTAACCGAAAAATTTTCAACTATATTTTCCTCCTTTTTTTTGACTAACTACTGCAATTTGCCGCTGATGGCATTTACTGCTTCACCGGGTTTTTAAGAAGGCGAAAACCTTGGAGGGTCCTCAAGCCTGTAGGTCGGACGTTCCTAGGGATTACTGGGCGACCGAGCATCTCCCCCGTGGGGAGTCTCTCGACCGCCTAGCGTCCCTAGGGCGTCCGTGTCGGTAGGGAGATTTTCCTCCGTGCTTCGGAAGGCACGCTAAGTTGGTGATCCCGGCGGCGCTCTCGTAAGATTACAGCCGTAAACCTTATTCGCATTAGAAGACAGAAATGATGACTTGTACAAAATCTAATGCTATAACCTGGTAGCTGTCAATAGCAAGACATTCTTACCAACTGCATTCTACAACGACCCCAAATTAATAGGAGCAGGATAGGAGAGTAGGTATGTTTATTAAGTATTTTCGATTTTCTTTTTGTGAAAGTTTTCGTATTTTCGATAGAAGTAGCAAAATACACTTCTGTTATAAAAATCTTACAAACGCGTAAGTATTTTTAAAACTAGAGAAAATACACTGAAAAAAAATCTTGTCTGTGTTATTAATGGTAATCAGTTTTTTTTTATGTTTTTGACTTTAATTGAACAATGCTAATAAGTGTTGCTAAACATCTCCATTTCAAAGCACTGAATGCAACTTTGAAATTGAATGCGTGGTAATTGAAAAAACAAATAACCCATTTGGTTCATTAACTGATAAACACTTTCTAGATAACATAAACATCTCAGATCATATGTCTGAGATAATTGTGATGCTGTCGTAAAATGATCTAAAATCAGTTTTTTTTATTACTTATAGGACTACCATCATAAGTGTCTATAGGCAACGGTAACCACTTAACACCAGGTGGGCCGCAAGCTTGTTTGCCATCTCGTAATAAAATAAAAAAAAAACACTAAAAAAGCCATGCAATGAATCTGAATTTGAATGTGGACTCAGGATTTCTTTCTTCTACCCTGCTTCCTTATTTATTTGGGGTTGGTGCAGTACCTATGTCTTGATATCGACAATACAGTTAAAGGATTTGATTACAATACAACAGTTGTGATTAGAGATTCAATTTTTAATTGATATACTTACACCGTACAATTTTAAGTTTATCATCTTTTTTTTTCCACGCTCACACCAATTATCTAGCCCAAAGTAAGTATCATTAAGAACTTGTGTTATGGATACTAGATAAAGGACATTTTTAATATACATATTATTTTTAGATATTTTTATAAATAAACTTAAATAAATATATAAACAACCATGACTCGTCAACAAATACTCGTGTTCATCACACAAATATACAAATACCAGGACTCGAACCCGGACCGCTTAATGTATGTTGACCACTCCACCAAGACGGCGTCTAAACATCACTAAATCATAAACTAGATGCCCGCCCCGTCTTCGCACGGGTGGTATGCCTACGTAAGTACTTATATTAGGTAATCTATGGCTATGCCCATTGAAAAAAATGATTTGATGAAATGATCAATAATCATGTTAATGGCCAGGGAAATATCACTAGCATTTCTTTTTTACAATCATTAAATATACCAAGCAACCGTTACATGACTTGTCACGTAAGATAACATCATGTGCATGCCACCTGACTACCTGACTAGTGAAGGATAGCTATATGCAACTGTTATAGGTTGGAGAGGGATGCAAGACAAAGGAAGTAAGGTCAACAAGTGAACGGAACTTATGGTGGTGAGGTGACTCAACTAGAGGCGTGTTATTGTTTTGTTATAGATTTAACATTGGTCCAGTATCCGTGTTCGCAAGTAGATTGCAATTGGGAGCTTAATTGTGTGAATATTAAAGACGGAAATCGAATAGAAAATGTTCGTTCTTCTATTAAAAATAAAATATTATAGTAGGTACCTACCTATTTCGCGCTTTCTAGTATGCCGTGTTTCAATTTGTATGGCAGTGGTAATTAATTTGTCATGGGCCTTGAATGTCTTGGACCTTATCTTGTTGAGAAGAAACATTGTTTATTAATAGCTCGTGAAAGTATTTTATATTTAAAAAAAAAAGCAAATTACCGCGTTTTCTTCGCTAAGGCTTGAGTTTACCAACACGTAAAACAAACGATTAAAAGTTTTTAACAATTCCTCTATACATTGTAAATAAAACAACTTTTACGGATTTAACTCGCGTGTAATTAGATTTTACATGTTGCTATGCCCGACGTTTCGTAACACTTAGCAGCGTTCGTGGTCACGGGATGACTAAAGTTAGTTAAAATGACAACCTACATCTTTAGTAATCTAAGAGCGCAAATCTAACAGAACATAATTCTTCTATACAATAAAATGTCAAAAATAGTCTGTTATATAATAATCGCCCGTTTGAATGTTGGTGAACTCCAGCGTACCTAAATGTGATCGATCTTTGATTTTTACAATGATCACAATAGATATAAAAAAATGATTCAATTTTTAGCATCAATTGTTTTTAAATAGATTCTTCTTTCCTGCACTGTTCCCAATCTATGTGGAGTCGGTGCAGTACCCTATGGCTTGCTATAGACTGTTTTGTCATTTGAAGTTTTAGGGCCGTGTGCCTGACACCATGGAGGGTTCCTTGGGAACGACTGCTATCTTTCAACAGCATCAGGGACCACCAGCTTGACGTGCCAATAAAGCACGGAGGAAATGGAGTTGAAAAATTTTCGGTCACCCATCCGAGTACCGACCGCGCACTCGGTAGCTTAGCTTTTGTGATCGTTAAGAACTACACACGACCGCGGCGCCATCGACCTTCTCAAGTGGCATAATAGTTCCAATAATTCGCGAACTGAGTGCTATTGTAGTGCTATTATATCAAGCAAGACTGTTAATATCCATCGCAGTCCTTGCTCTGCGGTCACCAGTATCGAATTGACCTTCAGAATTTGTTGCATTCCTGTTGTAGCCGTTCAATGCCAAGACAACTTCCTTAATGTCGCCTTATGAACAGTCACGAGTAATAATATATATACATTGTCACATTTTCTAAAATATCTTACCTTAAACCAATCTAGAAAGAAGTGAACGACAATTTGTTCTAAATTATGTAACCATCAAACTTTGTCAAAATTAGGTACACATTTATTCCACATTAATATAATCGAAACAAAATCAGAAATAACTTCACACTTCCAAAATATTATTTAACTATCCATGACAAATTCTATAATATGTATACAATTGTACACATGTAATAGAAACTGTCATGGATACATTAAAATGATATTGGAAGTGTATACCTACTTTTTCCCGTTTTTGTTACTTTACTCGTTATTTTAGTAGAATTCAGTGATGATTGAAAGCAAAAATTGTACACGTGTAAAAGAAACTGTCATGGATACGTACAGTCGAACCAACTGAATCATGACCCACTTGGCCGATCATTCCTATATAATCATAAATTTAGTTAGGTTTTCTTCGCTATCATGCGTGTTGTACTTAGTACGTTTTAAAAATGAATAAAAATGCGTCATTACGGGTCAGAGATCTACGCAATTTTAATCTTTCTTATCACTGCACTTAAGTCTTAATTGGAATTTTAAATAAGATGACGTTCATAATCTAAACTCTTTTCACTACTGAGAAAATGGCATAACTATTATATTTTTAAAAATAAAATGACGTTATGTGTCAGATGTCAAGTAGTAGTCTGAACAAATTTTAAAAAGCCATATTTATTTGACACGCTCAGTGTCTAACAAATTGATAACAGGTTTGTTACTTAGAAATGTACGTTCAAGCGAATTTCATCCTGCTTTGTATAGAGCGACTGTAGGAAAATGATCTTAAGGTGGGTCATGATTCAATTTGGTCGACTGTACATTAAAATGATATTGGAAGACCTACTTTTTCCCATTTTTGTTACTTTACTCGTTATTTTAGTAGAATTCAGTGATGATTGAAAGCAAAAATTGTACACGTGTAATAGAAACTGTCATGGATACATTAAAATGATATTGGATGTGTATACCTACTTTTCCCATTTTTTTTTAAGTTTTTATTTAACTTGCAATGTTTGTTACTTGTATGTACAGTCGAACCAACTGAATCATGACCCACTTGGCCGATCATTCCTTTAGAATCATAAATTTAGTTAGGTTTTCTTCGCTATCATGCGTGTTGCACTTAGTACGTTTTAAATATGAATAAAAATGCGTCATTACGGGTCAGAGATCTATGCAAATTTAATCTTTCTTACCACTGCACTAAAGTCTCAATTGGAATTTTAAATAAGATGTCGTTCATAATCTAAACTCTTTTTACTACTGCGAAAAAGGAATAACTATTATATTTATAAAAATAAAATGACGTTATGTGTCAGATGTCAAGTAGTAGTCTGAACAAGTTTTAAAAAGCCATATTTATTAGACACTGTTAGTGTCTAACAAATTGATAACAGGTTCGTTACTTAGAAATGTACGTTTAAGCGAATTTCATCCTACTTTGTATAGAGTGACTGTAGGAAAATGATCTTAAGGTGGGTCATGATTCAATTTGGTCGACTGTACGTTTGGGTGAAATCTTGCAACTGATTTTTAAAGCAGTTATCCTCAAACGATTGTGACGAAATTTTGCATATAAGTTAGGTTTGGATGACAATGCATGCTTAGCTAAGTGGTGTCATTCTAAATCCAATATGGCGGACGGCTTAAGATGGCGGACTACTTATTATCGGTATCAAATGAAAAGATTTGCTGAGTAGAATGCTAATACAGTAACTAAAAATTAAAGAATAAATTTCATTAAAAGAAAAATATTAGGTAAGTACATACCTACTACCTAACTATCACTTACCCTTATCCGGGCTACTGCAATATTTCCATAGGAATCTAACAGCACAATAGCTTTAAGGCGGTATACGGAAATAAGTATAAGTCGATTATGCGACGCATTGCCACTCGCTGATGGCTACCTACTCTCTTTACTTCAAATATTAACTTTTTTCTTTTGTAACATATCCTAATGACGAAATTAATAAAAAACTCTAGAAATAAGTATTTCTATTTATTTGTTTTGATTAAAAGTAATTAATAATATTTAATAGTAATTGTTTACATATTTTCGAAATTGTACTGTGTACATATTTTTGATTTGCTTGGTGGGTACATAATTATGGAACTAAAAGTTAATATTAATTTTTGATTACCTGTTGTTTACAATAATTTTATAAAAATGTGTAGTTTATTTTGATACACTTTAGCGTTTACATAATTATTGACTAAAGTTTAGCATACTTATTTTTGCGATTTAATTTAGCTACATGAATATGAACTTTAAAGATGGTTCTATGTTTTTACTCATGACTGAACATTATTTTTAAGTGACTTCATTGTATTTTTAAAACTGTTTGCCATAATAAAATTATACATTTTTTATGTTCTCCTAATTGGCAGCCAACATGCCTTTTTACAAAACTTCCTTTCGACACCTCACATATAAAGTTTATTATTGCATGTAGGTAGCTAACATTGTAATTCCAAGTATATTACGTCATAAACGTCGACCTAAAATATTCGTGTTTCTATAGAACATTAAATAAATAAGCAGGAACTAGGTCACCTATGGAATCGAAGAAAACTTTCTTAGTTTAATGAAATATTAACACCGCTATTGGGGTCACCAAGAAATGTAGCTTTGGATTTTCTTTATTGGTGTCAATAGTATCACGCTACCGAATAACGGGAAATGCTGAATAAATAAAAATAAGTGAAGACATGCTCGGGTTTTCAGGGCCAATGTATACCTCAGGTTTATACCAAGACAAAAGTGCGAATCGAATGGATGTGAATTCGCCGTGTATTCCCAGTAGTTCCAGTGGAGTAGTCCCATCACGGGACTACTGATATTTTTTTTCCCAGAGGTTCAGGAACAATTTGACCTACATTGTCGACCCAGTTTGGTTTTTTTTTTAATAATTTTATAAAAATTGTTTAAGTCTACTTACAGACTATGAAATGAAACACATAGGTATCTACTAATAATTACAACACAAATATTATTGCCATAATAATCATTTAAAAAAAAAAAATTAACAATGTTACAATATTTAGTGGATCCCTTCAACCTGTGATAGTTAAAAACTGTGTTAGAGGTTTTCCCCTTCAATGCTTATAATGCAATACAATTTTTATGTTTCATGTTCTGTTGACTAGTTATTTGATGTTTTGTTGAGTTAGTTATAATAGTGTGACATTTTTATTTATTTTAGGACAACCTACAAATCTTACACTATTAGAGCATAAAACTAAGTGCTTAACAATACTCCTAAGTGCAGACTTAATCATAGGTTGCCACGACATGCATATCTGGACTAGATGTTACAAAACTTGTTCAACAAAAGTTACCGTGAAGTTTTTATTAATGAAACTATATTATAAATAACCATAGTAAACTATGCGTTTTATGCGTCTGAGTATCACACGGAACTACTGGGAATTGAAATCCCTATAGTTCAGTCAGTGGAACCTCTGGGAAAAAAAATCTCAGTAGTCCCATCATAGGACTACTCCACTGGGACTAGTAGGAATACACGGAATTCGCAATACGGAGCAAACAGAGAGAATGCCGCGAATTAACTAAGTTGTGATTTAGTGCGGTATGACGCCTCTTTTACACAGTTATGGTGTTTGTCTATAGATTCCGTGGACAATCATAGCACGTAATTTGTATCTATTAGGTAGTAACTTACGTACTGCTGTAATTGATAAGAAGAAGGACAAAGGAGATGTGTGGTTCCCAGTTCGCACGAACGTGCGAAGAGAATTAATTTCTTGCGATGATTCGAGCCAATTCATTCAAAAGCCCGAGACCAAAATAAAGCATATTGTAAAATATTAATTGTACGGTAGACTGAGTTAAAAAATAGTCTCTCAATACGTGTTATTACAACAAGAACTCGGGAGAACTCAAAATAATGATTTTATTTAAATAACTACTGTTTCCAGAAAGAGCAGAGCACATTAAAATAAAGTTTTTTATTTTTATTTTGACATGAGCATAACAAATTCACTCTTTAACTTTAATGTTCAAGCTTGCTTGAAACATTAAAGTTAAAGCGTGACTCGAGCTTTACGGTTCATTTAAGCTATTAATTACATTAGAAGTATATTTGGCGACGCCAAAGAAGTCACTATGCTATCTATGGAGTTATAAGCTATGTAGTTGCCCAGGACTTAAGCTATCATAACTCTTTTCTTTACCTTAAAGCTTATTTTACAGCCTAAATAGGAAATACTAATTAAAAATTAGGAATTATTAATTATAAGAATTTCTTAATAGGGTATATACAATGTTCGTTACAAATTCTAATGGTTACAATAGAAAAGAATTCAAATTATGGCACAGACACACGACATTGCTAATTCACACCGCGCGTACTACGTGCATTGAACTTTGATCTAATCGATGCACTAGCCATGGAAACAATGTTTGTTAAATAATGACTGTGTACTTTCTCTAATAAAGCCATAGCGATTAAGGAACATTTTCACAGTCTTATACGAACAAAAAAGAGGGTCCCAACAACGACCCCTGTGGAACTCTTTTATTTTCAACAATGATTGGAAAGTTACTAGCAGTATCAATGAAAACAATTGTTTATCCTATTCTGAGTATGTAAACTTAATTAAGTTTTGTGTATTTGAAAATCACTCAATGACTGTAATAAACTAAAAACATTTATGGGTGAGCGGAAGGTGATATAAAATTGAAGATTTCCTTAAATTTACCGACGGGAAGGAAGTCATGTTTAGTTAACAAACTTATTTCATTAATTTGTCATTTCATTACGCTAACGTTATTACTATGACTGACGTTATTAGCTACTACTATTTGTATTGTTATAGAGTATGACACAGTCTTTTAGCATTATTTAGGAACCTATTTATCAACGACCAGTTGATTCATTCATTATTTGTAATTTGGATTAGACTGCAATTCAACTCTGATTTACCTAATGCTCCAATGTTGCAAACCAACGATTATATTTAAACATCACAGAAATATTTAAACCCCAGCCTAATATAAATCAAAGGGAACGTAGTAACTTTTTCTTAACACGTCATTACCGACGAAGGTTAACTTTTTATTGAAGCATTAGCTTTGTGTTCAGGGCAACGCTCCATTTACTTTTGACTTAAGAATTGATTAAGACTTGATAACTAGCATTTATAGTACCTACATAAAAACATTCTTTACGAAGGTAGACTCATTAAAAGTTTTAACTACTAAAGCAGAATACATCGTCAAGTCTGAAGGAATGAATGTATATATTTTTTTAAATATACATAGACGTACTGTAAGTTACTTTAGATTTAAATTAGGTATGGCTTCACAACCAAAGGTTATTCTACCATTTAATTATTAATGTTTTGAGTACTGCAAAACATTTTATTTTATTTCCAAACTAGAGACACAATTTGCTGTCGGCGAAAATGATACCTATGTCGATTTTATATTAAAAAGTCGCAAACACCATCTTGGATCTCGAAATAGATGTCACATTCGGAATCGGGACCTCCGAAAACCACGAAAATGATACCCATATAGATATTATATCAAAAAGTCGCGTCCGCCATCTTGGATCTCTAAAAATATGTTGTTTTCGTAATTGGGATCCACGAAAACCACAAAAATGATACCCATATTGATATTTGATTAAAAAGTTGTGTCCGCCATCTTGGATCTCAAAATGGATGTTAAATTCGGAATCGAGACCCCCGAAAACCACGAAAATGATACCCATATTGATATTATATTAAAAAGTCACGTCCGCCATCTTGGATCTCAATATATATATTTTTTTAATCGGGACCCCCGAAAACCACCAAAATGGTACCCTGATATTCTATTTAAAACTATCCGTCAAAAACTTTGGTGTGGCTTTTCCGTTTTATCGAATTTACAAATTACGATGTACCTATCGTATAAAAAGAAGTTTCACTTCAAAATCAGAAGTAGTATTCATGTTTTATTTAAATTACCTGGTTTTGGGGTGACGAGATTTTAGTGACCACACCAATTTTTAGTAGTGTGCGTGTATATGTGTGTAAGCGTTAGCACACATAACAAATTTTTTGTGTCAGTTTTGAAGCGGCATATTGTATGGAACTATCCTTCTAGTATGTTCTTATTCTAAGGATAAAGCTTTATTTGGTTGTAATATCAGTTTTCACGATAATATAGTTAGTTTACGTTGTTGACTTAAAGTTTAAATAGCCTAGAAAGTTTTGGTTTTGAATGCAAGGGAAAATGTTTATCCGTGTCGATACGCGCAAAACATACTAGGTGCTACTACTGGTTTTTTTATTTCAACGACAACTTTCGCCAACTTCGGCCCAAGAAAGTTAAAACAGTCTGAGTTAAGCCACATTAGGAGTACTTACTTCAGAATTACTTTTGCCATAATTTGGCCATTTGCCAATGTGATGATTCTGAAAGTAAAATTGCTTCCACATCAAGAAGTTCAAGAATTCAAGAAAAATATGTATTATCGAATAAAAAATGCCATAGGAATTATTAAATGGAAATTAATAGTAGCGTCATTGGCTACAGAAAATAATTTTCTCTATGTAACCAGTTGTTATGGAATTATAATTAAGCAATAATTTGCATATAATAAAGGCGTAAATGTTAAGTTAATGAATGTTACAGAACATCTGTGTATTTATAAACGAATAGGTATTGATAAAAGATTGGCACATGCACACACACACATTATAAAGTAAGCTAATATTTTATTGATCCAAAACAGGAGAACCTTACACCCGTATGCACAAACATTACTATGAGATCACTCGACACTTGGATAAGAAACGAACCAATCACAGAGCTCTATTCAACGCAATGACCTTGTAAGAGCTCTGTGATTGGTTCGTTTGTTATCCAAGTGTCGAGTGATTATCAGATCACTCGACACTTGGATTGTAATGTTTGTGAATACGGGTGTTAGTATTGCGTGAGTGTAAAGAATACCACTGGTATCCCAAACAACTTATGGTTGTTGTAAAAGGAGACTAATAGAATTTTGACGTGACCAAACCTAGACTACCGTCTTAGGTCACCTCGTACGGTGGAGGCAATCATCAACCATAGCATTCCCAAGAGTTGCAAGGGAACTACTCAGCGAAATACTTGTAATGTGTTTCACAACATGTTACGCTGACCACAAATAAAACTGGTAAGGGCAGAGAAATGATGATAAAAGGACGAGACGAGACGAAAGCTCTAGCATTACACGGATTCACTGTACGGGTGCCGGGTCTATCGCGTTGCAGAGAGGGGAACTCACAGATTTAATAATACAAGGAGATAGGCCAAGCCAGCGTTTAATTTATGACAAGTGTATTGCCCTGTGGGCACACATTGCCGCCACTTCGCCTTCCGATAAAGTCAAGTGAATACGTAACTCAGCGATTTGACCGATCTCCTTTGCGGCTGTGCTTAACTTTCATCGCTTCGCAGTCCTTAAGACGCGCGCAATGAATAGTGTATATTATGGCATGCTCAACTAGAACCATGTTATGTAGTACGGCCGCCGCTGATCGCGACACTCGGTCTTCCTATGAACTCGGCGATTCGACCGATCTCCTTAGATTGATATATCTGTGGGGGAGCTAGACGCAGTGCCCGGACTTGTGACCGCAGGCGTAGGGTGTACACGTTCACATCGCGATGGCCATCTCGACGACACACAGTGGATGCCATCTTTGTGGTATCATTCACACGATGGCTGTGCTGATGTGCTCATTCCTCGTATTGCCGAGCTAGAAGATGGACGTGGTGTCGATTGTAGCCGCAGCAATAAAAAATATACAACCTTTAAAATATATATAAAAACTCGCTACAAAATAATACCTAAGTAGCTAATGTAAACCTCCTCCGAAACTGAATAGTGAGTCATGTTTTTGGAACTTTGGACGGCACACCATACCAATAGGTTTAGCTATGCGCCCAGAAAAAACCGACAAGGCAAACAGGCGCCATGACGGCCATTGTCACTGTCACTTCGCCACTACTGCCTCATGACATGGAGGAGGCATTATGCGGTAGATGTAGGTGCGAGGGTCATAGCAGCTAAATCTCGATTTATATACGTTATTAAAATTATTTTAATTAATGTCTACAACTTACATAAGTTCTGGAACGCGTATCTATAGTGGCTAACGCGGAATCGTATCAAATATGGCTAGGCTAGGAAGGCAGAGAGGGGCCGGGGTAGTGAATAGGAAGTGCCGCCGGTGCACCACAAGGAGGCCTCCTAGAGGTTGATAAACTCATACGTTCTCGGTGCAGAGATCAGTAATTTCTACACATCGAGAGACTTGGTAAGGGTAATGGATGGATGTAGTTACATCCATCCATTACCTCCTTTTGAAAACCCTTTCTCAAAATCGCCATAATGCGCATTCATTGCTGCATTCATCACTCGCACATTGGCACTTTTCGTTTTTGGTCTTTCTACGTCTCAGTATAATATAAATCTTATGCGTTCAACGATATCGTTACACATATCAACTTGAGATTATTTTAAAAACTGTAATCTTTGCCGTTAAGATAAAGACATTTCAACATCTGCCGTTCTAACGTATACTTAGAGACAACAATTCTGAACAGTTATCAAAACATAGTATTAGCTAACGCAAGTGCACGCCGCTCCCACGTACCACTATTGTTTTACGTGACTCATTAAGATTAACTTAAAGGTCACTTCACAAGATAAAAAGAAAACAGAAGTAAAAGGCTTCATCAAGCAGATCGCTTAGATAGCGCACTTCAAAGCATATTAGCAACTCAGTCGCATCAGGACGTTTCATACCGCAAGCGCCGACGCTAAGTGACGGACGATAGTATCTTCCTACTAATATTAAACGCGAAGTTTTGTACGGATGTATAGATGGATCTTTGCTTGTGTGTTTGTTATTCTTTCACGCAAAAACTACTTAATGGACTTTAATAAAACTTTACAATAATATAGCTCAAACATCAGAATAACATATAGGCTATAGGTGAAGCGTCGGTGGCGTAGTGCGTAAGAGCGTCGTCTCCACGGCACGTCGGCACTGATTCGATCCCTGCCACCCCGTACCAATGTGTGTTCAAATTTTGAATTCATATGTACGTTTAATCGACGCTTTTACGGTGAAGGAAAACATCGTGAGGAAACCTGCACACACCTATGAAGAAATTCTTAGGTTGTGTGTGAAGTCGACCAACCCGCACTTGGCCAGCGTGGTTGACTAAGGCCTTAATCGCCCTTAACGTGAGGTAGGCTCGAGCCCCTCGGTGGGGACATTATATGAGCTGTTGATGATGATGATGCTGATATAAGTTATAGTGATACTGCGCAGACGAAGTCGCTTGCAAAAGCTAGTAACAATATATATTTCTACGCTCACATCAATTATCTAGCCCAAATTAAGTATCATTAAGAACTTGTGTTATGGAACATTAGAATCTCCCACTCCGATTAGTCATTAAAAACCATGAACCTTCCAATCACTCAGGTGGCCGACCACTACCACTTTTAGACAATGGGTTACTCAAGATTTTTATGGTCCAGTAGCCACCGATGCCCCGTTTCATAATATAAAAAAACTTCTCTATTCTCCTTATTTTGTGGTAAAGGTTATATTTATTAATATGCTCAAACGACTGTTCGAAATTCATTTCAACGAACGAACGAACGAACAAAACTTCTTTTTGTATTTCTGATGTAAAGGTTAGATAAGAAAAGCCATTCAATTACAACATCGATTAAGTAATTCCGTAATCGTTTTCATATAAGGGGACAATTTGACAGACATCGTTACAAAAATAAATACATTACCTATTAATTTGAGGTAGTTAGTTAATGTATTGTTATGACATATTGATTGTTAGTGTCTTTAGTCGTTACCAACTATTCTGACTGAGTGAGTTTCATGCGTCCCTTAACTTGACGGCAAATTAAAAATGTTTTTTTTTTGTTCTTAACGTAATTGTGATTGTCTCTGAATCCTAGTATACTTCGGTCACATTGCAACAATAGACGATGACAACCTCGAGAAGCTTATCGTGACCAGCAAAGCATATGGGAAAAGGCCTCGTGGACGCAGCCCAATGCGTTGGTCCAATAAGGCTCACTCAGAAGAGGAGATATACTATAGTTGAAAATTTTACAAAATAAATTTTACGAAATGAGTCCATTTAAATAAATTGCTTTTGGACGTTAACTCCTTAGAAGAAAAGATCGTTTTTTGTCCTTGCGATCCTTCTTATAATCATGGGTCCTCCAAAACAGGCGCGAAGAAAAAGAAAAAACAGAAGAAGCAAATTGTGTGTCCAAAGAGGATGATGTGATGGCCAGCGCCATTTCCTCCTACTATCAATCCATCTATCTCCTACTCTACCAATAGTTTTAAGAAAGAACGAGAGAATAAGCCCCATAAATCACTCGCCATCGCATAGATAGACAGTCCGTTTGTGACGTCAAATCTTTTCTTCAATAACCTCTCATCAAAATATTCTTTAAATCTATACTTAATAGAGCTGCAGAGTTTGTTTCTTTGGTTAAACGCTATAATCTCAGAAACTACTGATTCAAATTGAAAAAATATTTTTGTCTTGAATAGTCCTTTTATCGAGGAAGGCTGCTGCATAACAACCTACATTAGCACGAGCGAAGCCAAGCGCGACCACTAGTTTTTCATAACCTAATGAACTTTCTGTGTATAGTATAAAATGACACTGTCCGAGTCTTCATTAACCGCTAATTAACTAACCTATCAGCTTCTTAATTCCAATATGGGAAGGTATACCCATTGCAATCTCAAGATTCAGTATAAATATTCAGCAATTATTTGTAAGCCGTCGGTAAGCCTCGGCTATGTCCAGAGTCGCAACCACATGTTGTAACACATTAGCTGTCAGTCAAGCAAGACGAGGCTGGAGTTTGTTGCGAGATGCTGCAACTTGGTCAAAGCTTGAGTACTATATGCGGAGTCATATCTGACCGAAATATTTTTTTAAGACAATACCTAATTAAGTAGGCAAATTTATTCAAAAACAAATGATAAAAATACCTCGTGATTATGATAATGTTTAATGTTGTACCTTAGTGCCCACTTAAGTTTCTATTGTGGCATTGTTTGATGTTTACCCGAAATATTTGACGTTAGCATGTTATCATAACAATTCGAGGTACAGTCAACAGCACGTCGGGCTATACAAAACTGTCAAATTTCTCCAAACGATTTTCAACCTAAGGCTGTTCAATATAAAGTGCATAATCGATTGGGAAAATTTGACAGTTTGTGGTTACCCAACGTGCTGTTGTCTGAACAATGAGTAACAAACGTAGGTTAAAATCAGAATTACTAAATTCGTGAAATAGATATTAAAGTCATTAACGTATGTTCGACAGTCTTATTATCCTCAGAGAGCATAGGTTCTCAACATTAACGTCATAACGTCCTCTTATGGGCATTTGAGACTTTTAGGGAGGTATTAGAAGACTCAGAGACTACAAGGTAGCTTGAGATGACATATAATCATGGCAATAGCTATTTTAAATTTGAAACAGGCAGTAAATACAAGAAGGTGGCTCTATAAAAAAAATATTCTCAATGTGGGCGGTTGACCAAATAAACTTCAGAAACTACGAAATGAGAGTCGCTACTGGGTTCTTGTCGCAAGGGAGCGGAAAACCTTGGGCAAGAACGCGGCCTCACTTGTCAACGACACCACAGAACACAGAAAGAGGTTTCTGTGTTCTGTGAACGACACCACGTTTAATCGACGCTTTTACGGTGAAGGAAAAACATCGTGAGGAAACCTGCACACACCTATGAAGATATTCTTAGGTTGTGTGTGAAGTCAACCCGCACTTGGCCAGCGTGGTTGACTAAGGCCTAATTGCCCCTAATGTGGGGTATGCTCGAGCCCTTCGGTGGGGACATTATATGAGCTGTTGTGATGATGATGGTTACGTGGGATCTGAATAAGTGACAAATCTCCATAGCTGGAACTGTTGCTGAGGTCCTGACACTTTAGCACTGAATTACCACTGTTAGTGGGACAAAGCAAATCTCTATATCTGGCATTCGTTCTTTCAATTCTTTCATGGAGAATTTATTTGGAGTTGATATGGAAAACACTGCTAAAGGTTTTAGTAATTAGATTTTTACGGCCGATCGCATGCCTGATACCAACCCAAATTCTTGGGAATTATGGCTTTCATTAGCCTAAATATTTATGGTAAGTTTGTGGCAGCTAACTCGACGTATAAAGAAGCGTTACCAACTTTAATGGTTGGAGCAGGCCATATAGGTTGCACTTTCTGCTTCTACTGCTCGAAGCGGTAAGTACGCCGGTATACGTCGCATAGTATCTTTAAAGACTTGAAGATCATCCCACCTTAGTGACAACAGGAGTACAGACAAGGTAAAAACTGGCAAATTTCTCTAATTAATTTTCAACCCTAAACGTGAGATTTACAAACAATGATATTTTAATAGAAAAAGAGCATTACAAAGCGCAAAATCGAATGTGAAAGACAGTTTGTGGTAGCCTCATGTTCTGTTGACTGTACCGTGTCTTGTGAGTCATTTTGTATTAAAATATTTGTTTTTCTTTGTAATGAAGGACGTAACCATTCAGAGTTATTAACGCTGGTTTAATACGTTTAAATTAAATGATGACTAAACTAATTTACATCGCTTCGATTTAGCAACGAGTATCTAGACAAGTTTGTCATAAATGTCATTCAAATTGATTCTTTTTCGTCTCCTACGGCTAGTGATGTCACAAATGGGACCTTGAGTAACAGATTTATTCTTACAATAATTTTATTGAATGATTCATTAATATTTAATAAATACTTTATTTAGAACTAGCGTTCACCCGCGACTTCGTCCGCGTGGACATTTTATCTCCTTAGGGGTGGAATTTCCAAAAATCCTTTCTTAGCGGATGCCTACGTCATAACATCTACCTGCATGCCAAATTTCAGCTTGATCCGTCCAGTGGTTTGGGATGTGCGTTGATAGATCACTATGCCCTTTCAGTCACCTTTGAGTTATTTAGATTAAGGCTTTTGATCTTGACTATTTGAAGACCGCTTGGCTAGAAACCACTATCTTATTAAAGTCTGTCGCCATAACAATAATGTTAACAGCATTATTGTGTTCCGACAATTAATGATATGATAGCCAGTTCTCTGGTTGAGGGTTCAGGTGAAGATCGATTCCATCTTATCGTCCTTATCGTCGATTACCATCAGATGAATTGAATGCCAAGAGCTTCTCCGTATCCGTAATGCAAAAAAGTAATGCTTTGAACCAATAATAACATTAGCCACGTGATGCCGGCAGAGTAGAATAGCATCACACCATATCCTCCAAGGGGTGTGGTAAAAGGCGACTAATGGACCAGCAAAAGGGTATTGATCACCTTATACTCCGTCCACTAATCCGCATTGGGCAAGCGTGGTGGACTACTGCCTAAACCTCCTTCGATGACAAGGAGAGACCTTGTGTTCCAGCAGTGGGTCGAATTCTAAAGGCTGTTATGATGAATAGTAACATGTTTGAGTGTGTCGTTCCGGTTGTTAGCTTTTGTTTGTTGGTTGACTGATTTTTTTTTATTTGATGCCCGTTTTATGTAGACGACAGGCACGCAACCTGTCACTATTGAGGCACTAGATGACCAGACGTGGCTTTACTGGTGACTAATTGTTAACTAGGCACTGCTCAACTCTTTTTGGAATTTTGAGAGTGATTGTATGTAGCTACGTTATACATCTCATACTCTTGTTCTTCTTATATTAAATGTGGTATGTATTAAATGTCTGTATGTATTAAATGTCTTGGGACAGATCAACTGTCTTCTGAGAGCAACTGAATTCGATTTCTGTGCCGCACAATGAAGAAGTGGAATCTTCTGCCAAGTGCCTTCTTCTTTTCTTCTCGCACCAGGTATCTAATTCTTCAGTCCACTTTTACTTTCTATCGGGTGGGATGAAGTCATTTATTTGACTATTAAAAAACATAAGTCTACGCCTCGAGTATTTTCCAACAAACACCCACGGTACCTCGACTAAGACAGACGCTACTAATCACAACTGGTAGACCTTGACAGCTCGCGTGTTTATAGATGAAGTGACCTGCAAAAGGAATGTGACCCTAATCCTTTTAACAAGAAGGTGTATTTTCCATGTGATTGATTTGACGGCTTCTATATCAATGGTGGAATCTTGTAGACGTGGTTTTTCCAAAAGGGCTTTTTTATAGGTGTTTGTAATAAGACCTTGAGAAAGGTTTATTGTTGTTTTGACCTTGAGTGCTGAATGTTCACCGATAACGTAACAGTTATTGTAAGTATTGAATTTTCTTGTTCCAATTTTACAACTTTTTTTCCATGGAGAATCTGTTTACGGGCCTACCACATCGCCGGGAACACGGCCACTAACCGGTTATCTCCGAACCCAGAGGCCTTAGTACGAGTTTGTTAGTTTTCGAGCTCGATCAAACGTATCGTCTCTTTTCATACATTGCCCACTAGCGCCTCTAGCGTAAACTATCAGAAACAGTGGGCAATGTATGAAGAAAGACGATACGTTTGATCGAGCTCGAAAACTATCAAAACTCATACTAAGGCCTCTGTACTGGAATGCGTATCTAAAGCAGCTATCTGGGAGTCTTATCAAATATGAGAGAAGCAAGGGTGGTAGAGTTGAGCGTTAATGCATTTGAAAGAATCTTCGTAAGCCTACACTTGGTCACAAGCCCCAGGCACTGATCCTGGCTCCGGGTCTATACTATGGACCCAGCACTCGTACGGTGAATCTATGCAATGCTAAGTTTCCACCTCACCACCTGGGATCAGCAAATGGATCCGAAATAATAATATAATAATAAAACTTTATTTCAGGTAAATTACACCCATAGTACAATATTACAATTGCAATTGAATAATTAATACATTAAACAAAATAAAATTAAAATTAAATAAATTGAAATACTATTATTCATGACATGATCTAGAGTGGGTAAAATAATTTTTAGAAACTAATTACTTACGTAAATGAAATTAAATGAAAGAGCTCTTTATTTAAATGGACTTTGCTAAGTAGGTAAGTAATACAAAAGCCCTACCACATTTCGGGACGAAATAATTATTTCACTTAAATAGTTATTATTATACTGAGATGAAAAGAAATGGCGAAAGAATTTCCACATCTTACAATTTTGTGATGATTTCAAAACATCAATACAGGTCAATAAGTGTGGGGTGCTGGTACCCACATTAGTTTTCGTTGCAGGAGTGTAGAGGGCTGGTACAATCAAAGAAGAAGCTTGTTGGAGAATAATGCCGCCGCCGCGCTTGGAGTGAGAGGGAAATTTCTTTCTTCTTAGTAGTAGTAGTAATTAGTTCGGAGCCAGAGTGCCTACTGAAATTAGGTCACTGTATATATCCATTTGTTTCGTGTCGCAATTAGCGCCGTCCCTGACACGATGCGCGTGCCTATTGGTGCGGCGCTATGTGCGACCGAAATGGCCTATTCCTATCCCTCTCGCTTCAATGAAACTTAGGCATTTCATATATTTTATTACACAAACAAACATTACAAATAAATCAAACACAAATAAAACATATTAAACATAAACATTAAACATTAAATAAGTAAAACACACAAGTAATTAATTAAGTAAACAAATTAACAAGATCTTATAACTAACTTATAAATTTCACACTAACGAGATAAGAGGAATACTTATACATTATTATGGGACCTAACAATAATAACTTAGGTCATCTGTAAACACTAAGGGAACCTAGGTTGTCGCGAACATATCTCCCGCCGCAGCTCGTAGCTGAAGTCCTAGGGTTCGCGCGTTCCCGATGACATGATGACCACCAATTTCTTCGTAGGTCGTCGGAGCACCCCCTTGGTAGTCCTGACGTCGACTGCTCGTACTTCACCATCTGGCCCAGGGTAAGTGGCGGTGATGACTCCCCGCGGCCAACAGTTGCGCGGTAGAGTGCCGTCGGCGATGAAGACCAGGTCCCCAAGTTGTAGGGAACCGTTGCTCGCCCTGGGCTCCCGCCGGTGTTGGAGCTCCGGTAGGTATTCTCGCATCCAGCGTGACCAGAACATGTCTGCGAGGCGTTGACTGGTCCGCCACATCTTCTTGCAGTTGTCGTCATCTTCGGTGAACGCTCCAGGCAGGGGCACGCGGGAAGGCCCACCCAACAGCAGGTGGTTCGGGGTCAGGGCTTCTTCGTCGTCAGGTGAGGTGGAGACATGCGTGAGCGGCCGACTGTTGAGAGTGTGTTCAGCCTCCACCAGCAGTGTGGAGAGGACTTCTTCTCTTGGTGCTCGCTCGTGCAGAACCGCGTGTAGGGCCGTCTTGACGCTTCGTACTAGGCGCTCCCAGGCTCCACCCATGAAGGGAGCACTGGGTGGTATGTACCGCCACGTGATCCAGCGGGCGGAGGCGTCTCGTTGTAGGGCTTCGGTCGCGGCGGCCTGCAGTTCTCCGTCGGCACCCTTCAGGTTGGTGCCCTGGTCAGACCATAGCTCGGTGGGGCACCCCCGGCGCGCTATGAAGCGCCTGAGGGCCATGATGGCGGCGTCGGTGCTGAGGTCTCCGGCTAGCTCGACGTGTACCGCCCTCGTCGTAAGGCAGGTGAATATCACGCCGTACCTCTTCTGTCTTCCTCGTCCCACGGTGACTTGCAACGGCCCGAAGTAGTCAAGGCCGGTGAAGGTGAAGGGTCGTTGATGATGGGCGAGGCGACTTCTAGGGTGATCGCCTGTAGACGGTTGTGGCGGGGTACTTCGTCGTATGCGGCATAGAGGGCACTTTTTCAACACCCCACGTACTGCGACACGTAGCCTCAATAACCAATATTGTTGGCGTATCTCGTTCGTCGTGATTGCGAAGCCTCCATGGTGCGTCTGTCTATGGACCCAGGCGATGTATAGGCGCGTCCATGGGTGATCGCCGTCCAACACGGCCGGTGATTTCTGTTCTTCAGTTATGTTAGCCGCCGCTGCTATTCTTGATCGCAGTCGTATAACTCCGCTGTCGTCCAGTAGTACTGCTAATTTTGCGAGGCGGCCTGACGCGGCCAGGGGGCTTGTCCCCTTTTTCAGTATGTTCATTTCTTCGTGAAAGACTTCCTCTTGTTGAGCGCGCACCCACAGTGTTTCAGCCGCGCGCAAGTCTTCAGCTTCTATATTTACGTAATTTCGATGTACTTGTTTCTTCGTTTCCATGGCAACCGGCGTCTTGTTTTTTTCTTTGTTCTTACGCCACGTAGGGTCGGCGTCGGCGTTGGCTTTGTTTCTTTTGGTGACCGCTGTACACTGTTGTTTGTTGCGTCGTAGGCTTCTGACGAATTGTAAAACTCGAGCGGTCGCTCTAATAAGGCGAGTCCAACTTGAGAAACGTCGCACATCGGGCAGGGCCTCCAATAGACACGTCGTTTGGTTTACGACGTGTACGCGTTCTTCCTCAACTTCGTCGATCTGCTCGCCGTCGTCGATGTTTTCTCGGGGCCATTCGCTCTCGTCGTAGTATAGGAAGGCCGGCCCCTGGTACCATCGATGTTCTGCGTTGAAGTCGTGGGGTACTGAACGAGTCGCGTCGTCGGCCGGGTTCAGCTTGGTCGGTACCCATCGCCATTCCTTGGTCTTCGTGTGTTCGCCTATCTCAGCCAAGCGATGCGCGACGAAGGGTTTGTACTGCCGCGGCCCGTTGCGTACCCAAGTGAGTACAGTACGCGAGTCTGACCAGAAGTGACGGCTCGCAGGCTTGAATTGATGTTCTTCCACGATGGTTTCCGCCAGCCTGCTGCCTACCACTGCCGCTTGGAGTTCGAGTCGTGGTATGGACACGACTTTCAATGGTGCCACCTTCCCCTTGGCGGCCACCAGCGATACCCATATATCGCCGTCTCTGTCTTCCACGCGCCAGTAAGAGATAGCTGCGTATGCCGATGAACTCGCGTCGACGAATGTATGAAGTTGTATGTTGCGCGCGTTCGATAGTTTGTTGTAGCAGCGTGGCACGGTAAGCGTTGAGAGACGTCTCGCTTCATGTAGCCACTGTCGCCAGTCTGCCGCTTGCTCTTCTTGTAGGTCGGTGTCCCATTCGATTCCCGATCGCCATACATCTTGCATTATTCTCTTTGCTTGTATTGTTATAGGCGTGGCGATGCCGAGAGGGTCAAATATTGACATGACCGTTCGGAGTGCTTCGCGCTTCGTTGGTGTCTTCTTGCCATCAAGTACGTCGGCTGGTATTCGCTGCTCGTTGACGTTGAAGGTCAGGGTGTCTTCGGATGGCTGCCACACCATGCCCAGTATTTTCGCGCCGTCTAAGTGTAAGACGTCGCCTTTGGTGCCCGGCGCCATGTTGTCGAGGACCGCCGTCGAGTTCGATGCCCAGCGTTGTAGGAAGTAGTTGGCTTCTTCATGAATCTTCGTGACTTGTGTTGAGATTCTGACTGCTTCCTCCACGGTGTCGAAGCTGGCTAGGTAGTCGTCGACGTAGTGGTTGTCGACAATGGCTGCTGCGGCTTCCGGGTATTCTTCTTTGAACTTCTCGGCGTTCTTGTTCTTCACGTAGATGGCAGTGCATGGTGATGAAGTGGCACCGAAGATCACGCTCTTCATTCTATATTCTGTTGGGGTTCTGTCTGTTTCCCCGTTTCTCCACAGGAATCGTTGCATGTCTCGATCTTCCTCCCTTATTGTTACTCGCATGAACATATCTTTGATGTCCGCTGACACGGCGATCGGTCGTTGTCGAAATCTCATCAGTACCCCCGGCAGTGATTGTAGCAAGTCTGGCCCCGGTAGTAGCATATCGTTGAGGCTCACTCCTCTTGACTTGGCGGCAGCGTCGTGTACTATGCGTAGCTTCTCTGGTTTCTGCGGATTGATGACTCCAAAGTGTGGTAAGTACCATTTTCGTGCACTCGTTAAGGGGGTCGCTAGTTCAGCGTAGTCGTTTGATAGCAGCGTCTTCAATTGTTCTTCGTATTTTTTCTTGAGATTTTCATTTTTGTTGAGCTTCTTTTCGACGAGTTCTAATCTTCTCAGTGCCATGCCATAACTGTCGGGCACGGCAGGGTTGTCTTGACGCCACAGCAGACCAGTTTCGTATCCTCCCGCCGGTAGACGACGAGTGTTTTCTTCTAATGTTTGTAGCGCGCGTCGTTCGTCATCGTTGTAGCTGCGTCGCGGTGTGATGGCCAATGACTCGAGACTGAAGTGTTGCTTCATCATAGCTTCTATAGATTCTTCTTCATCTTCATCTATGATGGTGGCATGATGTACTCGGTGATATAGCTTTCTTCTTGTTTCTCGGACACCGTGTAGAACCCAGCCTAGGTCTGTGAGCGATGCTATCGGTTGATTCTTCTTCCCCATTCGAAGGTCGTGTGCAAGTAGTAGTGCCCAGTTGTCTTGACCGAGCAGTATCTTCGGCGAGGCTTCTTTGTATGTGAGGCAGTCTTCGAGGTCGCGTAGGTGTTCGCAGTTTCCCATGACATCGCGCGTTACTGCTTGTGATGCTAGCTGGAGGCTCTTCATCGTGCGCGCGGTGATGTGGTGAGCTTTCCTGTCGGCCCCTCGTAGAAGAATCTTCACACGTCTTGAGTCTTGAGCGTCGATGCGTGCACCGGCGACGCCTTCGATATAGAAGGGGTCTGGAGAACCCGTGGCGCCGATTTTCTTCGCTACTTCGTCTTCTATGAGGCTGCAGGTGGACCCGTCGTCGAGGAGAGCATACGTTGAGCAAGTACCCTTCGGACCTTCGACTTCCACTGGTAGAATCTTCAATAAGGCTGTGGTGTTTTTTCTCTCTTTCGCTGAAGCTACGATGTGCGATAGCTCCGTCTCTTTCGTTGATGCTACGGTGTGCGATATCTCTGTCTCTTTCTTCGGCGGCGGCGGCGACGGCGTATTCCCATGTAGTAATTCGTGATGTAGATATTCGCAGCCGTTGATATCGCATTTCTTCGGTTTGCAAAAGTGTTGCAACTTGCGCGTGCGTAGACACCTAAAGCATAGGCGGTGTTTTTTCGCTATTTCCCATCTTGTAGGTACGTCTGCTTCCTTCATTTTGTAACAGTCTGTTGTGGCGTGACCCTCCCTCTTGCATACGGCGCACGTCGGCTTGGTGCTCGTAGCTCTTGGTTCTTGCGCGTGGTAGCTTCTCAGTGGTTTTCTTGTGGCATACTCCCGCCGGTCTTCAGAGGCAATGTTCTCAGCGGGGGCGAAGTTTCCACAGCGCATGGCGGTGCGTTCCATGAACGCGGACAAGACCATGAGGTCTGGAGTATCTTCAGGCTGTTCGGCGGCGTAGTCGTAGTATCGATAACGCAGTGCAGACGGTAGTTTCTCGACGACGCTTCTTACTATCTCCGCGTTGTAGAGATAGTGGTTTTTCTTCAAGGCCTTCACGGTTGCTGTGACGTTGATAATCTTCGATGCGAAGGTGCATATATCTTTCGGGTTCTCGGTGAGTCGGGGTAGGTGGCGAAGTTTGTTGAGCTCCGCTAGTGCTAGTGCGTCCGGTCTTCCAAATCTTGACTCTAGTAGACGCATGACTTCGTAGGCCGATGTCGCCCCGACGAATAGGCATTGAACCGCTTCTTTCGCTGCGCCCCTCAAAGTTCTTCTTAGTCTTGCTAAGTTTTCTTGCTCGGAGAGTAGGGGGGCAGATTCTTCGAATGCCGTCTTGAACGGCAGCCAGTCGCTCGATGATCCGTTGAACGCTGGTAACTCTTGATGTCTGTTCGTTATGTTCGGCTGGACAGCTCTTGCTGCTAGGGTGATCGCGCTGGCCAGCTTGTTGTAGTCGAACGTGTTCGTTTCACGCCCGTAATACGGCACGGCGGCGTGATTCTCTTCTGTGGGCTCCGGTGGCATTGCTATTTCTTGTTGGTTGATCGGCTTCATCACATTTGAAGTGGGTGGAGGTCGCTGAACGTCGGCGTCGCACGGCTGCGGCGGCGCCAGTTGTTCGGCACGATCTCTTGGGCATTCCCTCTTCGTATCTATATCGGCGGCTTCGTGATGTGGTTCCAACGTCAATGCCATGGTGCTCTTCCTTATCCACTCTGTCGTTCTTTCTTCCCGAACTGTGCTCTCTTCGAAATCTTCCTCAATGTCTGTGTCGTCTTCTTCAAGCGCGGCGACTCTGGCGGCGGCGAGTTTCACTTGCAGGGCGAGTAGTTCTTCTCTGGCTTTTGCTAGGTCCTTCCGCTTGCTCTTCGCAGAAACCGTCTTCGTAGTCTTCGGCGTGGTACGTGGTCGAGAGGTCGAGGCTACCGGTGCTTCGTTGGAGACGGTGGCAACGTTGGTTTCTTCTATTGCGGTTGTCCGCGGCGTTGCGTCAGTTTCTGTGGTTGCTCCGGTAGTTCGTGTGGCGTAGGTAGACCTCGTATGTTCCGAAGGTGTGGCTTCTGTTGACGTGGGAGCGGAGGCCGTAGCGGAGGCCGCAGCGTTGTTGTCCACGGAGTAGGACTTCATGCTTCTCGTGACAGGCATTTTTCTTCGATTGTTCTTTTATTCGGCTTCAGAAGGACCAGAAAATGTGGTCGTCGCTGATTCTGTTATCCGGCTTCAGAAGGACCAGAAAATGTGGGGTGCTGGTACCCACATTAGTTTTCGTTGCAGGAGTGTAGAGGGCTGGTACAATCAAAGAAGAAGCTTGTTGGAGAATAATGCCGCCGCCGCGCTTGGAGTGAGAGGGAAATTTCTTTCTTCTTAGTAGTAGTAGTAATTAGTTCGGAGCCAGAGTGCCTACTGAAATTAGGTCACTGTATATATCCATTTGTTTCGTGTCGCAATTAGCGCCGTCCCTGACACGATGCGCGTGCCTATTGGTGCGGCGCTATGTGCGACCGAAATGGCCTATTCCTATCCCTCTCGCTTCAATGAAACTTAGGCATTTCATATATTTTATTACACAAACAAACATTACAAATAAATCAAACACAAATAAAACATATTAAACATAAACATTAAACATTAAATAAGTAAAACACACAAGTAATTAATTAAGTAAACAAATTAACAAGATCTTATAACTAACTTATAAATTTCACACTAACGAGATAAGAGGAATACTTATACATTATTATGGGACCTAACAATAATAACTTAGGTCATCTGTAAACACTAAGGGAACCTAGGTTGTCGCGAACAATAAGTAATAATCAATAAAAAATTACACGAGTAAATTTTGGGCAGTTATTACTCCCACGCATTTCGATAATTTATCTTGTAAAAAGCTTTTCTATACATATACCTAACTCTAAAAGTAACAAACATTCAGTAAACTAACTAACAAAAGCCAACAGCCAGACCAGATGTTATTATAAATAATCTCCGCAGTCTAGATAAGTATACGAGTATCGTTTAGCTCTTCCGGGTCTTTAGATAAAATCAATAATAAGTAACTATACTTACATATTATATAAAAATTTGGCTACCCTCGCTTTTTTATCCCTGTTTGAACACTAGGAATCAGTCAGTCATCGGCATTCTGAGTACGCTCCACCCACTGCCACTTAGCTTTCGCAATCTTCAAACCATAAATGATGTGATCGCGGTTTTAATTACGTTCTCTGGGCCTTGGGGTAAACCCGTAATATTGCGGTGAAAAGGTAACCGCTAATGACAGCATTGTCAAGGATCGTCAACATCTCGCGTATTCTGTAGGCCTCGCTAACTTTTTTGACAGTCGAATGTGATGATCACCAAGTGAATTACATATCCATTGCTGTGTTTGCACAAGTGCCATCATAGCGTGTCGTTTATAACAGCCATGGATATGTAATTCACTCTGTGATGTGACATCTGACAAAAAAGTTAGCGAATAGGCCTACTGGTGAATAGGCAGGACTTTAGTAGGTCGGCGTTTGTGTTGGCGGATATGATATACAGTCGGACCATAATCTGAAGCCTTTCTTTGTAGCCAAGAATCTTTGTCTGTAACCAATATTTTAAACAGACGCCATAAATTTATGATCGTAGAAACAAAAACCAAATCGTTAACGTTCCCATGGTTCCAACTCATGGTTCCCATATATTTTGACATCAGAAAGCTGTCATGACAGAGAACGTGAAAAACGTGAAAACGGGAGTTTCTCTCGAGTTTTCGTGTTGAGAGCTAAGTTGAGAGACTCCATTTTTAACTTAATCCACCGTACAATTTATTGTCATTTGACAATGGCTAAATGCTTAAGCGAAGCCACAGAAGACAATTATTATTAAGAAATTTAAGAATAAGATAAGAATGAAAACGGAAGTGTTTTGGATTTGGATAATATGCGATAAATAGTGCGATAAGGCTCCGCCCAGTAGGTTTCCCATAAAAAGTACAGTCACAAAGACAAAGACTTATCGCGTCAATGTTACCTAATTAGTTCCAGCTGTAAACCCAGTGAGCTTGTCCCGGAAAATGATCACATTCAAGGTCGGTGACTAACAAAAACTGGTTGTTTTTCCCGCACGCTACCTTGGTGTTCTTAATTCGGAAACAAAAAAGACATTTTAATTTTTACACAACAAAATCTTAGTCATCATTTTTTTGTATTCTTCCTGCATTTTCGATGCCATCAATTCTTCCTTCACCCAATGTATTTGGGGTAGGTGCAGTTTTTCTTGCAATCGACTTACGGACTTTGGCATTCGGTTTTACGGCCGTGTGCCTGTTACCAACCTTCCTTGGGAATAGCCTGGTGTTAGAGTTTACAAGTCGCCATGTCTGGCTTCTGACGTGACTTATTTAAGACTGGTAGCTTTCGACTGCAGCCAGGACCACCAGCTTTACGTTACTTCCGGATCACGGAGGAAAAGCGACATTATGTCACGGCCGAGAAGAATACTTCCTCGTCGTGGTCACTTGGGTTGGGACTACTGTTTTCTATATTATGTCTTGAATTACAAATTTTTATTAGCAACGTACAATTTCGTATGATCATTTATTCATATTATACTAGTGGTCGCCAGCGGCTTCGCTCTCGGTTTAATTATAGCCTATATGTTATTCTGATGTAGGTATGAGCTATAGATATTACTTACGGTAAAGTTTCATTAAAATCCGTTAAGTAGTTTTTGCGTGAAGTAACTTACATCCAGGCATCCATCTATACAAATTGTCACGTTTAATATTAGAAGGATTAAACTCTTTTCGATCTGAATCTGAAGTCACCGTCAGCAAATATGACACCAAAAAAATTACAAACAGCAGTTACAGCAGAGTGTAATAAAAAAGTAAACGTTTACAAACGGAATGTTATTGATATTAAGTTTGGTGAAACGGATAAAGTATTATTAATATTATACCGGATCCGGATACTGTTCACGATAGTAATTTCATATACCTACGTTAGACTATATCTAACTCAGCGGTCGGCAAAGTGTGGCTCCAGAGCCGCATGTGGCTCTTTGGCTCCTTAAGTGGGGCTCTGGCACAAATATCCACGGAAGGCGCAATAATATTTTTATTGAAAAAAAAAATTGGTTGTCTGTAAAGTCGGTTTACTGACGATAGTTGAACGTGACAACGTCTTAAGAAAATACTGATGGAATGGTAGCATTTTTCAAAAGAAAAATTTCATTTCATTTGTTTAATAGATTTCGCATTATAGTATGAATAAACTTGTAATAAAATCTCTTTGGCTTTACTATTTGTATCTGGCTGGTTTTGGTATCATTGAAAGTTTAAATTTTAAAGAACATAATTCCAAATTCAAGTTAGAGAATTAGATTCAGAGCGAGGTAACGCCGCATGACGTCATGTTTTTTCGTGCGTGCAGCCGGCTCTATCGAATTATAAGACGTTGTCACGTCAAAACTTGGTAAGAAAAAAAAGGCCACCAAAATTACACTCGGTGTGATACAAAGACATCACAAGCATGCGCGTGCATACTTTTTCTAAAGTAGTAGGGAGATTTGGCTCCCCATTTTTTTTATTGTTGTAATGTTCATATTTGGCTCTTTCTCTCTCTTCTTTATATGAATAGCGTTCGCGTTATTTATCGCATTTCGCCAATGTCAAGTAAAAATGTACTTTTAAAGTAGCAGACATTTGTACGGTAGATTGTGGTTAAAAATGGAGTCTCAATACGTATTTTTACGATAAGAACTCTGAAGAACTCATTTGGCTCTTTGGCTAATAAGTTTGCCGACCACTGGTCTAACTAATGCCTTAATGTTATATATAACACTAGCTGACCCCGTTTTGCCTTATAAATTAAAAAAAAAATAAGGGTGGACAACCTTATCACTAAGGGGTATGAAAAATAGATGTTAGCCGATTCTCAGACCTACTCAATATGCTCACAAAATTTCATGAGAATCGGTCAAGCCGTTTCGGAGGAGTACCTACGGGAATGAACATTGTGACATTACTCTATAAACATTAACGTCACAAAACTTGAAATAATAATAATAATAATATATTTTCACGCTCACACCAATTATCTAGCCCGAAGTAAGTATCATTAAGAACTTGTGTTACGGATCCTAGATAACGGACTTTTTTTTTCTTTCATATACATAATAATTTTAGATATTTTTTATAAATAAACTTAAATAAATGTATAAACAACCATGACTCGCAAACAAACATTCGTGTTCGTCACACAAACATTTGCCGCTACCAGGATTCGAACCCGGACCGCTTGATGTGAAGCCAGCTATACTGACCATTCCACTACGACGGCGTCAATATATATTAAAATAATAAAACCCTGAATATAACATTGTGACACGAGAATTTTATATATAACATAAAATAGTTAGTGATCAGTAATTACTCTATGAACATTAACGTCACAAAACATGAAAGTAGCTAATATACTAATAGAAAACATAATGATATAGAAACTTGATTAATGACCTTGTTACGCTGAAAGTGACAGGGCCTTGAAATATTAAAAATATTTATTTTTTCTGATCAAACATGGAATATAGGGACTGGGTAATGACTTTCAGTTGTTATAAAGGTAGAGTGATTAACACCTACTATAAAAAAAGGTAGTAACCACGTAGAAACAGTATAGAGTAATTAATTAGTACCAAGCTAATGATTTTAGTGTGAGTAAACATCATAAACTTATTATTAGGTATTGAGAATCGAAACGAAAATAATATAAAAGATGATGGATAGAGATTTGTATTTGTTGAATTAAAATATTTTCAATCCCTTATAAAAATTAAGTCGAAACTATAAAATTACGGGGTACAACGCGACGCGGTGTTTCAAGATCTCTTCTACTCTAAACCCCACGACGAAAGCAATTAAAATTAAATTATGATGAAGATAATTGCCATCATCATATCAGCCAAGAGATGCCCACTGTTGGACATAGGCCTTCCTCAAGGATCGATCCAACCCTATTGACCGTGCCTATTGGTCCTGCGCTGCTCGCATCCAGCGGTCTCCCGTGACCTTTACTCAATTACCAGATCGTCGGTCCACTTTGTGGGGGCTACCAAGAAGATAATTGTAAGCTTTGGTATTTGTTTTCTTGAAATATATTTGCTAAATTTATAATCACAAGATCTGGAATAGTTAAATTAAATTAAATAAAACCCAAAATTAAAAATAAGAATGGTTAATGTCTTTGCCTTCGCGTTTTACGAACGATGGTCTGTGGTTAACCCCGATTACTCATTAGGGTGACGAAAACTACGAAAAGGAAATTGAAATGAGATAAATAGTATGAATATGAGGAATAATAATAACATAATGAACGTTATTATAGTCTTTGATATAAACACCTATTGGTGAACCTTTTTTTGAATATTTACCTTAACATACGAGTACGTTTGTACTTGATTGTTTGATTATTTATTTATTTTAGGACAACTAACAAATCTTAAACTATTACAGCTTAAAATTAAGTGCTAAATTCCCGTTGCTAAGATTATGTAAAAAGTTTTCTATTAACCTTACCCAACCTTACCTATAAGTATACCTTAATATAATATAGGTACCTTATGTAGCAAAATTATGACAAAATCAAACCGTAATTACTCGTATTTTCCTTTTGAATTATTCATGTACCTACGCAGATCTGAAATTTCGCAGAACCCATTGCTTTCCTTGTTTCCTTGTATTTTAAAAATAAAGAGTGGACGACAAAAGTTGGTATAAAGCCGTCAAGGTACAGTCACAGCAAAAAGTGCACTTGTTTTGTTAGTTGTTACGCGAAGGTTGTCACGGCTGACGACACGCGAGACGTGTCAATGACACAGATATTTGACAATGCAAACCTCATCCAACAGACGCGTTACCGATTACATTTTCAGTCGCAATGTTAACAATAAAATCTGCTCAGCCCAAATAAAAATCGGAAAAAATCCACTAAGTTTTTTGTTAAGAAAGGTCTAACTTTGGCTACATCAGTTGGGGTCCAGTTATTTATAACTGGACCCCAACTGATGTAGCCAAATACAAAAATAGCTTACGAATGCTGCACTGGACAACCTCGCCCTGCCGACCTACAAGGTCTTCATGCCTGTTTTATATGACCTAGGATTGTAATGCTACATTTAACACGCTTGGGATGCTCGGCAAGCCTCCCCAAGCGCAAGCGTGTGAACATGGTGGTTTGGCTTGGCTTGTGTTGGCTCGACTTGCGCCGATCTGTACCCATAGTGTAAGTTTTGTCGTTTAAAATACGTAACTATTGTAACAAATTACAATAGTTACGTATTTACAGTATTATACGTACAAATACAGGAAACATGAATAGATCCCCTGGCGGAAAAAAGCGTAAATCATGTTTCCCATACAAATTGAGCTCTTAACGCAACTACAATAGTTTTGTATTTTATACTAAAAAACTTACACTACGGGTACTGGACTGGAGTCTGTTTTTTAACACAGATCAAAGGAATCTTGTGGCAAGCGCTTGCGACGTTTTTACACGCTGGCGGGTTCATAGCCAATAACAAATTTAATTTAGTAGTTAAGTGGAATGTTTTCTATGGATTTTTAACATCCATCACCTGCTTTTTCGTAATTTTCGCTTCCTTTTTTTTTTCAAACTAAACGCAAAGATCGAAATTTTCGACGCCTACGTCTGCCATGCTTGCTTGTCTGGAACACAATAACGAACTCGCAAGTGTGTAAATAGCATCCAAGCGTTTGTGTAATCTGGGAGCTTATGGACGCTTACCGAGCGTCGGCAGGCGTGTAAATGTAACATAAGAAGCGGGAACAAGGTGTGCTTTATTTGAATTCCATTTCCTGATTGTGCGACATTGAAAAGAGTTAACAAATTTATTTGACCGTTTTGGAATTGTCGGTGACAGACAATGGAAAGTTGCAAACTTTTGCATTGCTATCTATCACAAAATAATAAATGGAGTTTCTCCCGAATTCTTGTTTGAAAAACACGTGTTGAGAGACTCCATTTTCAACCTCAATCTACCGTACAATTGTCTATTACTTTATGTACATTTTTACTTGACATTGGCGTAATGTGTTTTATATTGCGAACGCCATTTATTTAAAGAAGAAGAATAGTAATAAATAAACCCCTTACTTTGTGTTGCTATTCTACTCCTTAGGACTCCTAAGTTTTGCAATTAGTTTATTGGAGCTGGTTTGCGTTTACGTTTGAATTTACATGTTAATGTTTGTATTACGCACACTACTACATTGAAAAACCCGAAAAGCGAAAGTTCGCGCATTCGTTCGTTTTTTCTATAGTTTTCACTTAGCCCCGCACTTTTACGAAACAAAAATACTTACCTACTCTGTTCATTCATTCACGGCCATTCGATTGTGAATCTTAATAGTCGTTGAATATTAAAAAAAATCTATCAAGATCATTATAGCATCCATTTGAATTGTTTTACATGAGAACAAGGAAACTCATGTGAATTAAGTTCTCAAGTACCGCGGAAATACAAGCTTTCTGTTTTTATGTATTTCGTTCCAAAGTTACATTTTTTAGGAAACGTTCTGAACAATGCTAGTCTAGAACAAATAGAGATTACCGTTTTTAAGATAACTAAGTCCTGCATCTTATCTTATATGATAAGGCCGTGGTTTTCTTAAAGTTGCACTTCGACCTAACGAGAACTTTTGTGTCATACGGGCATAAAAAGAAATATGTACCTAGGAGTACCTATTATTTGAATGCATCTCACGGCTTTCTTCCCATCGAAAGCTCCCACACCGCCCACAGCATATGCGGTGAAGAAGAAAAACCCGTAATAACATGAAGCCGATATGAGTATGTGTTTTTTTATGGAAAAGGGGACACGAGCAGACGGTTCACCACATGGAAGTGATCACCGCCGCCCATAGACATTTGCAACAGATAGTCTTGTATAGCTTAAATAAAAAATCGGGAATACATTTTAAAATCTAAGCAAATTTTGGATTAAGCATCTTGGGATCACTCCCAGACTCCTACTAATCTCAGATAAGAACACATACACGATATCAAGTACCGCGTTGACTTGCAGCCCTTTCTAAATTCTTGTCACTAGGTATGCCTAGTGACAAGAATTTAGAAAGGGTTCAGTTGGTGATGAAGAAATAATGAGTGTAGAGAGATGGGGGATGGGCGATGGAGACGTCCCCGCCGTGGACCCTGGGCAACGTCTAGTGCCTGACAGACGGCTGATGTACAAGGAACACGGGAGATAGGCTGGTGAGCCGCCCAGAGAGGAACTGGCTGGTGGGTTGCATTGCTCCTGATACGCCTCTGCTTTCAGAGGTGGCGGATGGATGAATTTCAAAAAAAGTTTCGTTCGATGTCAGATCATCAAAGTCAAAGGCCTGTTTAGAAATTCAGAAATCGTTGGTTTGTAGGCGATGCCGCCTACGAGTCGCTGGATTTGGATGGCATTTTTCTTCTTAGCATTAAGATTTTCTGATTAACCTACGCATGTTATTAAAATTTTCAAATGTCGATAAACGCGAAATAAAAATGCGGTTGTCATAATATGCAGAGCATGGTATTCTTGGTATTCTGATGTGAGACGTTGAATGTTTGAAATTTATATCCAATTAAATAGAAAACGAATATCAAGAAAAAACATCCTGTCAGTTAGGTGCTGAGAGAGACGGTCAACTTGTGATGAAATCGAGACGAAAGAAATATTAATACATAGGTACGAGGTAAATAATCTAAGGGTGCGACGAAAGAAATATAAATTCGTTGCGGTCTCACAGTCCTGTGTCAATGTCAAGTCAGTTGGAAGAACAGTCGCCCAGATAGCGAAAGGTCGCGGGTTTGTGACCCTAAGCCAGTCTTTCTCAAAGTGGGCGATAACGCCCCCCTGTGGGCGTTGGAGGCCTAGAGGGGGGCGTTAAGGGACCCAGAAAAAAAAGGGGGGCGTTGGCGTGGTTCAGGGGGGCGATGGTGGATTTGTAATTTTATTTACTTAACATTTTAAATTTCACTAAACTTAAAACCTACCTATTACTCAATATCAGGCGTGGTTTAGGGTTATCAGATGATTAATTTGTAATTTCATTTACTTTATAATTCACTAAAATTAAAACCTACCTACTACTCAATATCAAATAATTAGTTTATATATTTGTCTTGTATGATGGTATAAAAACTAAAAAATATTTATTATAGATTTCGTAGAATAGCCCGTATGCCGTACGCAATCAAGTTGTAACAAGTTTTTGTTAAATAACGCTATTGGTGCAATCCGGTAGTAATCGTCTGGTGCATCGATACTTGTCCTAACTTGCTCAGTACTATTAAGCGTGGAAAGAGATAAACGAGTTTGTGCGCGTTTGTTTTATTCCTGTCGGTGCGTGCCGTATTTAAATCCTATATAAAAGCTCGGAATATCTCTTAAATTTTCATTAGTAGTTTCGTGCGCAATCTTTAATCGATCTTCTGAAACAGAGTACCTCGTCGAGTGCACGGAGCTCCGAGTGGATCGCAATAAAGAAAGACTGTGGTAATCTTCAACCTACACTTCCTAAAAAGGTCAACACTTTATTTACATATTTGTAAAAACAAAGTCATGTCGGAAGCAAAAAAGAAGAAACGGCAATACAGTGCAGAATATATTAAATATGGATTCATAGAAAATCCGACAAATTCATCTTTGCCTATGTGCCTTCTTTGTTCAAAAACATTTTCAAACGAAGCGATGAAGCCTTCAAGACTTCAAGATCATTTGAATAAAATGCATCCAGATAAGAAGGACAAAAATGTAGCCTATTTTCAAGACCTGGAAAAGAAGCATAATGCTCAGCCAAGTGTATCGAAACTTTTTTCGGTGGCTACTAAGCAAGACGATGACGGACTTCGAGCTTCATACAATATCTCTTTGTTAATTGCTCAAACAGGTAAACCACACACCATAGGAGAAACGTTAATTTTGCCGGCAATAAAAGAAGTTATAACTACTGTGCTTCATAAACCTGCTGCAGATATAATTCGAAAAATTCCTTTGAGCAATAGTTCTGTGCAAAGACGAATTGATGAAATGGCTGATAACATTGAAGAGTCATTGTGCAATCATCTGAAGACTAGTCAATTTTCAATTCAGTTGGATGAGTCCACTTTACCAACTAATGAAGCTTTGTTGCTGTCTTACGTGAGGTTTATTAAAGATGAAAAAATATGTCAAGAACTATTATTTGCTAGAAATTTAGAGACAGACACAAAAGGAGAAACCATATTTAAAACACTGGAAAAGTTTTGTGATGAAAAAGGAATTCCCTTGAAGAATATTATATCAGCTGCTACAGATGGTGCTCCAGCTATGACGGGGAGTCAAAAAGGTTTCATAGCGTACTTAAAAAACGAAATTCCAGATGTGCTTGCTGTACATTGCGTTATACATCGACAACATTTAGTTGCTAGAAATTTAAGTGAACGACTGTTTCAATCATTGCAATATGTCATCAGAGCAGTCAATAAAATCCGAAACAATTCTTTAAATGACAGATTATTTAATCAGCTTTGTGTTGCTAATGATGAAGATTTCAACAGATTGATTTTTCACACAGAAGTGCGTTGGCTATCAAAAGGAAATTGTCTGACTCGATTTTACAATCTGTTTGACTCTGTCATTGAGTTTTTGGAAAACAAAGACACAGAATTGCGCGACAAACTCATCACATCAAAGAATGATATCGCATACCTGACAGACCTTTATAAATTGCTTAATGATATGAATCTCCAACTTCAAGGCGATGACTTGAACTTAATAAAAACAAAAAATATCGTCGCTGCTTTCGTAGCCAAGTTGCTCTTACACAAGAAGAATATCGGCAGACGTGAGTTCCATAATTTTCCCAATTTATCAGTATCCTGCAACAGCGACGACTTGCTTGTCTACTGCCAACATTTGGAAAATCTTCACAGCAATTTCATTGAAAGATTCCAGGATATTTTGAAATTGGAAATACCAGACTGGGTGTTAGATCCTTTTTCAAATGTCAACATAGGTATATCACCCCAACTGGAAGAAGAACTTATAGAACTGACAACGAATGATGAATTAAAAATCAAATTCAAAAGTGGTTACCACGAATTTTGGCTACAAAAATCAATCTCGCAGTTATATCCTGGATTGTGGTCGATCGTTCAACGATTTTTAATAGCATTCCCATCGTCATATTTGTGTGAACGTGGATTTAGCGCTGTGACAACGCTGCTTACTAAAAAGAGAAATCGTTTGCATGTTACCGAACGCGGCGACTTAAGACTGTTTTTGAGTAAAATCGAACCTGATATCAACAAACTTGTTAAAAATCATCAAATTCATCCATCTCATTAGATTCGTTATAAAATTAAAATTGATTACCTATCTACATTGTTTCTTTTAATTTGATTTTTAAATATATTCTTAATATTATAAAGTTGCGTTTTAATTGTTCTCACTGGTAAAAATGTCTAATTTAGAATTTAAACATCAGGACTGAATAATATAACACTATAACTAAATTAATTAAAGTAATGAAATGGTGGTTTTTAAGTTTTAGGAGTGTATAAAAACTAGGGGGCGCTGAAAAATTATTTATTTTCAAAGGGGGCGGTAAAAGAAATAAGTTTGATAATCTCTGCCCTAAGCACTTGTTTATCGATATTTTTCATGTTTTTAGTTTTCTATTTTTAATTTTGTATACATTTTAAATCATGGCATATAAAATTAGAAATAAATTCAGTGAGGCTTTACAGGTAACATTTCCATTACCTAGGTACACAGGTACTTAATACATAGGTACGCAGTAGTTTTTGTTGTACCATACGATGGCAGATGGATGAGGTAAGTGAGGTAGGTAACCAAAACTCTTTAATGAAAATTCTTTGTTAAATAACCATATTCCATAGTCATAAAACTATTGAGAAAGGTTGTCAGATTGTGGTAACCGGACGTGGAGCCGTCTGTACAAATGGGTTTATTCTTTATTACCTTATATATACAGAAAAAAAATCTATTATTATTAAGTACCTATTATTTTGAATTGTTAAAAAAAATTAGTTCAATGCCAAATAAAACTTTTCAATTTAAGGGCAGGTGGGACAGGTCGATTTTTTTCAGTGTATTTTATCTAGTTTTAAAAGTATTTACGCGTTTGTAAACGCAAAAATTATTCCATAATATAGTAGGTAGTTTCATCTTAACTGAACGTCAAATATTTGCAAAAATGTTTCGTTCAGATCTTAGAAGTGCAAATTTCAAAGATTTGATGAAACAATGTTTAATTTCGACAGCGAAAGCAGTGCCCCGGTAGCGTAGTATTTAACGCAGCCGTTATTGTGGAGAATGCTGGATTCGATTCCCGCCTGGGGCAGGTCGATTTTGTTCAATGTATTTTTCTATTTTTAATTTAATTTTGTAAATCAAACCTCCAATATTTTAAAAATGAAGGCTATGGAATGAATGCTCAAGATTATTTTTTTACAAATACACCTCGGTCTTCTTTATTTTATTTTTTTATAAAGGTGACGGAATGTGTCTTAGTTGTTTTATTCCTAAAATTCGTTTATTAACCACTATATTAATAAGACCGAAAACTACAGTTTACTTTGGAAGAGGCTATAAAAACTTTTACCGCGCGCTTAACCTCAAAATATTTCACGCTAACTAAAACTTGTAGTAACTTTTACTTTCAATACTCACATAAAACCTGTCGTGCGGGCTGTACGCGTACCAAACAAGTTTCTAACCGGTGGCGATCGTGAACCAAATACTTGATTTGTCACTAAAAAAAACTCGCACAATTTCTCACAACACAGAACAGAATAACAAGCAGTTTTTATTGCAATTCTGCTAACACTCTTTCTTCCGTTTCACTCACAATCTACTAAAGTTTAACTTATTTTTCACTTCAATATGCTAGTAGTTTAGTACTAGGAGGTAGTAAGAAAAAATTTTAATCGTAAAGTATAAACAACTGAACTTTTGCGGTGAGTTTGACGCGACCAACCAACGACAAGCACTTCGCGCAACTGATTGACTGAGTGAACGAACGACGCGGCGTCGTTCGTGACGTGCGTGAGTGACACGATGGCGGTTGGCGGGAACGGGAAAGGGAAGTGAGTGACCGCAGTGTGAGGAATGAGATGAGTCATACACGCTTCGTTTCACCGGGGTTTTTACGCAAGTTGATTGTACTGCGTGAATGCATCCTCTCGGAGGTAAATGTAATTTGTTTTAAATGATTTATGTAATGATAATATACTATCATAAGTTTCTTGAAGCGATCACTTTGTAAATGAAACGTGATTAGCGCCCCTAGCGGAAAGAAGCGCAAATATACACGCTTCGTTTCACAGGGGTTTTTACGCAAGTTGATTGTACTGCGTGAATGCATCCTCTCGGAGGTAAATGTAATTTGTTTTAAATGATTTATGTAATGATAATATACTATCATAAGTTTCTTGAAGCGATCACTTGGTAAATGAAACGTGATTAGCGCCCCTAGCGGAAAGAAGCGCAAATATACACGCTTCGTTTCACTGGGGTTTTTACGCAAGTTGATTGTACTGCGTGAATGCATCCTCTCGGAGGTAAATGTAATTTGTTTTAAATGATTTATGTAATGATAATATACTATCATAAGTTTCTTGAAGCGATCACTTTGTAAATGAAACGTGATTAGCGCTCCTAGCGGAAAGAAGCGCAAATCATGTTACTAACACAGCCAAGAAGCCATAGAGTTAAATATACAGGGGGAAACAAGAAGCTTATTAGCTTTTTTAAACATTAAGTATAAAGTTTATACTTTCTTACTATCTTACTATGAGCACAATGATGATCTTTCAACTCGTAGTAAATAAGTTTATTTAGGTAGGTACCATCTTTTAGTTGTACCCAAGGTTTGATCGAGCTCGAAAACTAACAAACTCATACTAGGGGTAAGTATAGCTTCGACTCGGAAATAAAATCCCGGTTCATCGCTGGCTACGAAATGGGAATACCCGTGTACTGTATTTTATGAGAGAATAAACATATTATTATTATTATTTATTATTTATTACTTCTCTCATTACTGAGGTTAAATTATTTTCTACGGGGGTTACTAGGTTGGAGGATTGTTTGTGTGTTGAGTGTCTATAAATGAAAGATATTTATGTTAAATGTGAAGTTGAAAGAAATTTTCGTGTGATTCGACAAGTAAGTATTTAAAATAACAGCTTTTTGTAATAAATATATGATGTTGAAGTGGGTATATTTAATGCGTCAAGACTCAATTTTAGAGATTTTGGTATAACTCCAGTAGAAGACATGACTATAGGCACAGATAATATAATACTATACTAGTACTATAGGTACAATTTGAACCTTTTCCACTTTCCACTGCTGTTTATGTGTATGGCTAAATCTGTGTGTTTGGTAAGTTTTTCTTTTATTGTAGGTATTTTGACAATTAGATATATTCTATTATTAAAGTAAGAAAGTTTAATGTTATTAATAGTAATCTCTCAAAGATGTTTGTACTTATTAAGATGATTACCACTACGATATGATTAGGTACCGCCACTACTTAGGTAGGTGCATGCATTTACATGGGTATGCAGGGTACATACATACCTACCTACAATGCATTTCTGTGATGAATTCAGTTTGAAATCTATCTAACAATTTATCAAGATAACAATAACAAGGAAATTCCAGCTTCTCATATTATTGAAGAAGACATATTTTTTTTGTATGACTACTGCAGTTTGTCGCTGATGGCATTTACTGCTCCACCGGATTTTTTAAGAAGGCGAAAACCTTGGAGGGTCCTCAAGCCTGTAGGGCAGACGTTCCTAGGGAATTAAGAAGACATACCTAGTTCTTGGATAAATAAGGAAAAACGCCGATAAATAACATTAAATAAGTTATCTAAAAGTGGATGTGTCAATGTATGTAGGTACTTTTAGATTATGTCGCATAGCAATTGGTATGTCTACGTAAGTAACTTTGATATGGGATTATGGATTATCATTTTTAGATATTTTATTATAAACTAGCTGTGCCCGCGACTTCGTCCGCGTAGAATTTACCAAAAGAAAAAGAGTAACTTAAGTTACTCCTTATTACACCAGCTACCTGCCAAAAAAAGTCCCGTCAAAATCGGTCCAGCCGTTTCAGAGATTAGCTGGAACAAACAGACAGACGGACAAAAATTATAAAAAAAAATATTTTGGTGTATGTACCTTATATATATTCATAAGCATGTAGTAAAAAATGGTTATTTCAATATTACAAACAGATTTTATTTATATGTATATAGTGTCCAAAGGTATACTAAGCCAGGAAATAAAGTAGAACCAAACTTCCGGAACGTATTAGTCATTTATTAAAAACATTAACTGAGAACTCCTTACTTCAGATACAAAACTTAATAGCGTGATCTATCTACTCACTACCGCCATCTAGTGACAACTTATGAAAACTTATCTTATACATGATTAAGATCGATAACACAAAATAATATTAGGAAATTGGACATATAGTGATAGGATTTCTAACAGTTTTAGATTCGACAACAACTGTAGAGAGAAAAGTTCAAGGAGATAAATATTCTAACTGTGTCTTCACAATATATACTGGAAAACTTACTACATACCTATATGTAAAGAAAAACATTATGCATTTTTCTGAGAAATGCCATACGCACAATGTAAATACTAGGAAGAAACATGATCTGGTTTTAAATTATATAAAACTTTTCTCCACAGAATAAGCAATTCCTTTGTGGGCCAATGTATAGGTACGTTTTTACATTATACTTCCGAAGAATATCGTAGATTTGCCTGTTAACAAATTAAATAAAAAAAAACTGTAGAAACTAATTTATATAAAAAAAAGCTTATTACAAGAATAAAGAAAAATTGAAATTTGTTTATAATATTGATATATCTAAGGAGATCGGTCGAATCGCCGAGTTCATAGGAAGACCGAGTGTGGCGATCAGCGGCCTTACTACATAACATGGTTCGAGTTGAGCATGCCGTAATATACTATTGATTGCGTGTAATGATGTTTTGATTTCCGTTACACGTTTGTATAGCTTTATATTTCTTAGTCTATTGAGGATTTTTTTTCAATTTGTAGTAGCCTGACGAAATAAAAGTCTTATATTACGTTTTCATTACATTTTATTGATATAATTTTGTACAAATAACGGCGTATAATACATCGGACAGGTCTCACATACAAAACTAATGCTAGTCAAGCTATCCATAATAATATGTCACATGATCTACATCAAATTCAATAAATAGATTATCATTTACAAAAGTAAAATGGTACCAAAACTGTTCTAAGCGTATATATTGACATGGGTTCATTTAATCCAACTAATAATTCATTTATTTTAATAGAACTCAATTAAATATGAAGTTCGTTTAGATATGCGATAATTATTGCAAATTTACTTCATTTTTGTAATTAATTATAGCAAATATTACTTAAATTGTTACAAAACAAATATTATAGAATACAATAAAGATATGCCTTTCCGTATGTCTTCTCACCCTGTGAAATAGGTATTTAATTGACAAAAATTATTTGGTGTAAATGAAAGCCCCGGGGGGGTTCATAAACTTTGTAAGGTTCGTTACGAAGTTCGATTATTTAATGAACTTTTTTTTATTACAATTACAAAAGACATTTATTTTTGGAAATGAATATCTTATTTTAATAAAATATGTGGTGAATACATATTAATGATTCAAATTGTAAATATGACAAATATTTACATACGAGAGATGATGAGCTGAAATATGATTGTGCTGATAAACCATTAAATAATCATACCTCGTAAATCCATTTCATACATACAAAGCGCATTTAAATTACTCTACCAGGTAAATATAAATCTATGATTATTATCACTAAAGCAGTGCTAAGAGAGACGCTTCGAAAATCTTTTGCGAAGCGAAACAAAACGAAGTCGTAAAGTAAACTAATACGCATCACACTTAATTGTAAAAAGCCCGATTACCAACTCTATTGTATTTCATTAACTACTTACAATCGTCTAAACCACGTCCATATGAAAATTTTCGATATACAAACTTTATGTATGTATACTTATTGAACTATTTTATAAAATACACTCACATTGTAACAAGTTTGAGATAAGCTATTTCTTTAGTAAATAAAGTTGTATACTTAGAGGTAAATGAAAATGCGTGCATACCACTCAATATGACTAGAATTTCATTTAGTATAACATTACAAATAGTCTCATCTCATATACTACTACATAGTAAAGCACTTTGAAAGTTACTCCATTATTCATGGAAAATTAATGAAGTACATTTAAATGAACTCAAACAATTATTAGTATTGAAAGAACGATGTGTTTTAGTAAAGTTTCTCAGTATCCTTATACTAAATTGACTAATAGTATTTAATTCATTTATCGAACTAATATTTTCGTTAGTGTTAGATGGCAATCAATATAAAAGTTGCAATTTCAATATTGTAGTTTATTGCCTCCGATTTTAATTTATACATTGATATGTAAGTACGGAGTTATTAAATTAATTGGTCATTTATGTCAATAAAGCGGATACCCGGTAAATTAAATATGTTTTTAAGAAATTATCCATCGGAACACACCTAACATTACGCGCTTTGAAGCCGACTGGTTCATTTAGTACTCGTGCGATAGTAAATGAACCGGTTAAGCTAGCGTTTGTAACAAATGAACGATTTGATTCACTTAAATGAACCTATTGATTCATTTAAATGAATTCGCTAGTTTTATGGGGCGCATCTACCTACGTTGTTGGTGATAGTGTGCGGTAGCTTTGACAGTGACAGTGGTATGTCAAAGTCGCCGCTGAGAGAGATTTGTGATACACAACCTACTAATCCACTCTTGTATTTGCCCATCGTGTTCATTTCAATGGAGGGTAGACCGCCTGAAAATAAAATGTTAGTATGTTAGTTTTGGAAAAATATTGACTAATATGCCCTCATAATTGTTATGCCTTTGAAAAGATGGATAAACTGTGTTAAAGATGATATTATGGTAAAGAAAGGTGTTTTATGTAATAAAATTAGGAGAAGGCAAATGATGATGATGAATTGTCATGCCCATAAATATTCCAGGGATTAAGCCAAGAAATTAAGTAACTATAAGCGTCAATGCTTAAATTTGACAATGAAGTATAAAGGATAAACACACAGTTCACAGACTTGTAAAGGGCGTTGTTTACCCGTTGTTCATTAAAAACTTTCCGCAATGAAATCAGCTACTAGATAGTTGTTATATATTGTGAACAACTACATCAATTGATGAGTTGAATATTATAACTCTTGTTAAATTTCTTACAGGACAAAAATATTAGTGAAATTACCTATATAAAGACCATTTTCTGTGTTTAATTGCTTCAGTTTTCCTGGTGATATCTTCCCCACGGAGCCCAGACCGTCCACTTCCAATACACCAGCCTGTCTGTTTCTGAAAAATAGAAGTATATTTGAGCGTCTGGCGCGCTGTCATGCTGGCTGTTTCACTGAAACATAGTTGCTTTTATCAATATTACTGCAAAAAATCGAGTCTAAAGGTATTCTTATTGTTGGTGGGTTCCGGTTTTTATTTATAATCAATTTTTTAAACAGGCAATAAACTATATTTCTTTTTAAAAATATGTTTCGTAAGGAATAAAATATGGATTTGAACCAACAATTAGGCGCTTACCTCGTAGCTCGGGCTCTGTGCCAAAGACCGTCGTCGACTTTCGTGTGATTCGCAATTATCACCACTTCGCCGCTTCCTAAGTCGTATCTGCCAATGAAATTAACAAATAAGTTTCGCATCGCAAGATTAACTTGAGAAAAAACGGGAATTAACGCGATTATATTACATACATACATAAAGTCACGCCTTTTTCCCATAGTGGTAGGCGCAGAGATCAGTTGTTTCCACCTGCTACGATCCTTATATATGTATTTCGCTTCATCTACTTTCATCACAGTCCTTATCCATGCTCAGCGTTTCGAGTGATTCAACATTAGATAAGTTCGTGATTCAACATTAGACTGTTCCTCTTTGACATGGCCCTTTTTCAAGACGTCATCGATTTGATCGCTAAACGTTCACCCAGGTCTTCCCTTCCTTGTCCCACAACTCTGTTCACTTCCTTATATCTTTTTCTTCAATCTAATTTACTAATATAGTTACTAGGTAACAAGTACTTGTAGGTGATTGCCTGATATTCTGTACCCTTAGTACGAGTTTTGTTAGTTTTCGAGCTCAATCAAAAAACTATCAAAACTCTATTTATTACGTTAATATTTAAGTGTCAGTGTTTTTCTTTTTATTTTCTTTTTCTTATTATCACTTCGGTTGGGCCGGGTGATGACCGTGCCACAACGTTTTGTTTGTCGGATTTTTTTTTATTGTATATTTTTTTGTACACCTACTCTATAATATTAGTTCTGTAATTTCTTAAAAATTGTTTGTCCTAATTCTGTATACTAACATGATGTCAACACTATTTTAGGACAGTATCTAAAACAAAACCATTTTACCATACCGTACAATATTATGTTACGATAACTGCCTGTTTGTGTTGCTAATAAATAAATAAATAAATAATACTCATACTAAGGGTACTGACCGGGGTGCACCGACCGTGGTCACAGGCGGTCTGTTCACAGGCAGTCCGTATGTGTCCTAATTATGAGCTATTCTTTCGAATTTCGAATCAATAGATAATTGTTTAACAAGTGAGCAAAGTTATCTTTTGCTGCGAGTGCCGATATTAAATATTAAATCACGAACCAGCGAAGTAGTCCAGAATTAAATCACGAGCATAGTGGATGATTCATAAATAGACAACTGAGTGCAGTGAGTGATTTAAAGGCACGAGACAAAAAAAATGTTCATGTGTTAAACATACAACTGTTTACCTCTCCAGCGAGAAAATTGTTAAGATAAAATTGTGTGTGTCAGCTCCGACGCACGACTGGAGTTTACTCCGTGACAGGTGAGATGGCGCACCTGCTGTCATCCGTGTTTTGACAGTTAGAAAGTTGCTCGACATAGGATGCACACCAAAAACGTAACGAGGTCATTCGAGGTCATTCATCGATAGATTTTACTCCTCACATTTTTCTCATACCGGGCCCCTTATATATGCAAATCGATTCTTAAGGAGTAAACTCCAATAAACATGTATTAAAGTTTTGTCTTGTTTTGTTCACCTATAACAATTTTCTAGCTGGAGAGGTGAAAAATTGTATGTTTCACACGAGGGCAAATATTTTTTGTCTGGTGCCTTAAATCACTCACTGCGCTCAGTAGTCTATTTATGAATCACGAGCATAGCGAGTGATCCACATAAACATTCAATTCTAGACTGCTTCGCTGGTTCGTGATTTAATATCGACACTCGCACTAAAAAATAACTTTGTTCACTTGTTGAACAAATAACTATTATTTCATTGTGGAGATGGCTCCTACGGATACTGCCGGATGTGGCTTTATTTTATGTAGAACAAAGTGTTACCTAAGACTCTGGTCAATCCGTCATGGGATTGTGAGCGCGATTGTATGTATGTTAGCATAACATTAATATTAATTACCTTGCTTTCCTCAATCGATACAAATATTAGGCATAAATCGCGTTGATATTGCGTTTACTCAATACTCGCGTTGATATTGCTAAATGGCAATTGAATTTTGAATATAATCCAGATAATGTATTCGTAAAATTATCTTTGACTTGTTTTATTGTATCTTTGACTTATTTTATTGAATCTTTGACTTATTTTGTTGTATCATTGACTTATTTTATTATCTTTGACTTGTGCTATTGTAATTCATTATTTCGATTTTATGTAATTTAATTTAATTTAATAAACTAAACTTAATGTTGTAGCGCCCTGACAGGGCTCATGTCGAGACCTATCCTGTGTTATATCTTTAAGGACAATTTGTTATGTGACATGAAACAATGAATAAATGATAAATGATAAATAATTACCTACTTACTGAAATTTTATCGAAACTGCGAACATGTACCTATAAGGCTTATACCTACATGTTCGCAGTTTCGATAAATTTTCAAGATTGTGGTTATATCCAATAATTTTTGTCAGTTCAACGCGATTAATGGCTATATCATATTGTGTTTCGGTGGTCATGCTAGGCGTGCTGATATACAAAAATACTAAGTCCTTTTACAACCCTATTGAGAGAATGTCGCACTTACAATGAAATGCAACGTGATTGTAGGCAAATAGATACTTTTAATAACAGCTTTTCTAAGTTCAAAAGAACATTATCGGATATACTCAAACACTAAGCATCCTCAACTCTAAGTTTTGCATTTTTTTTTGCTTTTTTGTTTTGTTAGTAGAGGTGACCAGTAGTTAAGTTAAATTAATGTGCATGCTGTGTACACTCAATCTGGATTATTGTCTTGTATTATTTTTAGAGTATATTTTTGAACTTATGTAATGCAATGATAGTATAATAAAGAGATAGATAGGTACGTCATAGTGCGTCAAAATTGCACATCAAAACAACACGTGTTGCCTGTTTGTCTGGCCTTAGTATTGCTATGGTAATGTCACGCAATGACAAACACTAGCTGTCTTTTTTGTTCCTATTGGATTAATTATGCCATCCCTTTTAAATTTTTGTCCATGTAGTGAAATATAAGTAAAATAATAGGAGTGTACATGTGGGTTGCTACAGCATTTCGGATCATATTTTTTTCCTGTTTTGTGAGCGTTTATCGTATCTAACACCTGTATTCACAAACATTACATGAGGTTTCTCAACTATTGGATGAGTAAACGCATTGCATTGAATAGAACTCTGTGATTGGTTCGTTTCTGTTGCCTAGTTCACATCGTTGAATGTACTGGCGTTTTATTACTTCAAACCACTTTCAAACTTTTGACATCTGGACGTTACTTTTGACATCTCGACTTGTACGTTGTGTAATATAGCTAGCTAGCTACCTTTTTTTTATCGGAGTGTAATCCGCTTACGGACGATACCCTAAACCGCTGGCTAGTGGACCAGCGGACCGTTGGCTAGACGTGGGCCTGTGCAGGGGTCGCCCAGCGCCTGACATACCTACTGAGAATACCTACTAAATCACTCCGGTTTCCCCCATACCCTTACTGGAGACGATCCGGGGTTTGCCGAAGCATTTCACCGAGCCAAGATAGCTAGCTACCTAAGCTGTGCGTTCATTTTAAAGTACTATCGCATAGTTCCGATCCCCACTTAAGTTTTGTCTATGAATAAGTTTTTACAACGCTGTGCGTTCACGCGCAAAATCCTTGCCGTATGGCACGCACTGAGAAATGCTTTAGTTTGCATAGCATTGTTTTTTACTATGATAAGTATTGTTTGTGAATACGGGTGTAATACTATAACCTATTTCAAATAAGTAAATAGGTTAAAATAAAATTCAAAGTACACTTAATAGAGAAAGATTGAGAGGGTATTTATTACCTGAACACGAGCACAGATTGCTCGACAGCCAGCGCGAGGAAGTCCCCCGGGGGCCGCGCGCGGCCGCTCCACACGAGGAGTCCGTCGGCGGCTTGAGAGCGGAACCTGATGTTGATGTCCAGTGTGTAGCTCACCAGCCTGGACAGTCAATGAAAATAACATTTTCACCTCTCCAGCACCAAAAGACCTCTTTTGCTTCGTAAAATCTCGAAGGAAAACGCGTCAGCGTTCAATGTGCACGGACACAAACGAACGGGACCGCCGTCTGGCAAAATATCACGGTTTTGCGAGTTGCGTGCGAGTTGAGCGCTTTACATTGCGCAGTACAATTTGCTATTTTTTTAACATCAAAATTTTAAAATCATTTCCCAGCAATTATTTTTTGAAATGTTCCTTATTTTGATGTATAGAATACATGGTTCTCGTTTGACTGTTACATCCTGTATTTTATGCCGCACTTGACCAGAAAGTGGCATTTTCCCACTTCTTGGTCAGGGGGGTGACACACAATTTTCTGAGTAACGTAAATGTATAGCGACGCCATTAAGAATAGAATAAAATAAAATAAATTTTATTGGGCTTTATCATTAGTTAGAATAATAATAAAAACCCTGAATATTTACTCACCGTTTCATAGTTTCATCGTCGTCTATGTGAATAAAGCTGTCTTTGCCTGTGAAGCTGGGATAACTGTTAGTGTCTCCCCAATTAATCTCGTTCGAGTTCAAATACTTGACTTGCATGTACGTCTGTCCGTCGTACGGAGGTTCCGTTACTATGTCGTTGCTCCTCTCCATACTGTCTTGCATGTATTGGTACTTCTTGCTTGCTAGGTACTTCTTCTTTTTTAACTTCTCCGAGTGCAGATGCTGTGTATGCTTCTTCGATTTCGTTTTGTGGAACTTCGGCTTCGTGCCTTTCTTCGCCACTATTGAATGGTGGATGTCTGTGGCTGTTACGTTTTGCGGGTATATTGGTATGGGTTCCAGGATTTCTTTGCACTCGTTTTTCTTTCTGAAATTAAAATTCGATCACATTAAGATTATTTGTAGAAAATTATAATGATATTTTTGTGTTACTGTAATCCTATCATACTAGTGATGGAGAACTTCTTTAAAGTAACAAAATCATAAAAATGCATTATGGAATAATTTTGATTTTTGCGTTTACAAACGCGTAAATATTAATACTAGAAAAATGCATCTTAAAGATTCCATGAGAGCAGGGAAACTTAACCAATTTTGGAATGGTCACTCTCTGTAAAGCGTTCCAATTTCGAGTGATGATCCGCTATCTTACATTTCTTAACAGCCCAGTATTTAACTTTGAAATTTATTTAGGCAACGGGCTGGCAACCTATCTTACTATTTGAGGCATTGCAAGGCCCATATTGCCAGATGTAACTTTGTCACCAAATGTTACGTAAAGATTTTTTTAAATTATATGCGTGATTTTATGTATAATCAAATTCAAATTGATTATGATTCTATAGAGTTCGAGAATTTTCATTGCAGCATAGAAAACAGAATTATTTTTCTATGTTTATTTATTTTACTTTTTGGATCCTCACGCTAGGTAAACGACATGTACGTCTTATGGTATACAATAACAATTTTTATTTCCATTTCCAAGCTTCTTTGTCGTTGAGGTAATCCCTTACACTATAATAGGATTTCGGAAGAAGTTTTGTTTTAATAACAGATTTAAATATGTTATTAGATAATTCCTTTAAGACATTTGGAAGTTTGTTATAAAACTTAATACAATTACCAACAAAGGAATTAATGATTTTTTTTTTTTTTTTTTTTTTTATTCTATTTATTTGTTTCAGGACTTTTATCTAAAATAGATATGTCAGTCCTATCGGACCTTACATTACATTCACACAACATAAACATTTACGTAACAAATTTAAATCGCAGGAGACGGCCGCAATCTGCGCAGAAGGTCATAAAGGCCAGTTGCTCCTTCTGAGGCTGGTTCGGCCAATAAACTTTGGATCACCCCTATGTGTTGCCTGTTTATGTTCAGTCTGTCAAACAGCGCCCGCCTCTCTGCGTGGCACCGGACACACTCCATCAACAAGTGTTGGACATCTTCCACTACACCACATACATCACAATTGGGCGAATCTATCTTCTTCATGAGGTATCCAAACTTGTTAGATGGATAGTGTCCGGAGCGAAGTCTATTCAGTGTTACGATATATGACCTATTAATCTTAAAATTATAAAACCATGGCATACGAAGGGGCTGACATTGAATAGTTTTGTACCAGATTCCTTTCTCCTTAGATCGTTGGTCAAAGTATTCCTTCCAATTATTAAAGCAGCTATTTTTAAACGTACCTAAAACTTCGGAATAAGACGGCAGTACTGATGTTTCTTCACCGTCTGTTATTGCTAATTTCGCTAATCGGTCAGCCTCTTCGTTGCCACTTAGACCTATGTGAGAAGGGACCCATTGTAATCGTAAATTGTAATTCTGACAGCTAAGTTTGTAAATTTCCGCGATAACTTTATATGCCATTGGAACACCTCTGTAGCCTGAAACACAACGAGCTAGGTGTTGAAGAGCACTCTTGCTATCTGTAAAAATTGCAATTTTCCTAATTCCTCTTTCATTCGCATACATAATCGCTTTATGAATGGCTAGTAATTCCAATGACATAATAGAAACGTTATAACAGGTTTTAAAAAGCCCTTTATCCCTTTGAGATGGACAAAAATATGCCGCTCCACGTCCATTGACTGATATTGAGCCATCTGTATAAATTTTTGTCCAACATTTATATTTATTATTAATTTCTACTATGATATCATGTTTTAAACAGTTTATTTCATGCAATTTCTTAGGTCCCTTCACACAGTCTAAGGTCAACTGCACTATTTCTGCTACATTTATATTGGTTATCCATATATCTAAGCCATACATTTCTAAAGGATGGGCAGAGGCAATACTACTATGACTAGTTTCGGTGACAATTGAAGATAGTATCGGTTTATTTTTATTTCTCCAGTAGGTGTTTTGTAACTGTGAGTTTAATTGCTGTAACATATCTATAGTAATACCGCTCCGCCATGAATGCGCTTTTATACAATATTTGTAAGCAAGGTATTGCCTTCGTATAAAGAGTGGTGATATTCCTAATTCGCTCTCCATGACATGTATCGGTGTACTTTTAATAAAGCCTCCAATTATTCGCAAAGCTTGGTTTTGTATCTTATCCAACTTATATAAGTGAGTTTTGGCGCAATTAGAATAAAGCATACAACCAAAGTCAAATCTACTTCTAATAAGTGATATATATAAAGTACGCAGATGCTTGGGGTGAATGCCCCACGCTGAACCCGCCAAAACATTTAAAATATTAAGAAATTTTTGGGTTTTTTCAGCAACTTCATTTATATGCTTTTTCCATAGGAGGGAACGATCTAACCATACGCCAAGATACTTGACGCAATCTACCTGATTTATTGAACACCCGTATATCTTAAGTTCAACCGGTTGTCTTCGTTGACCTCTACTAAATAAACAGAAATTGGATTTTATTGGTGACAGGTCTAAACCTAATTCTTCAAGCATCACTGTCATAACATTTAAAGCATTTTGTACGTGTATCTGGCATCTACTAATATCCTTGTGACTGACAAACAACACAAAGTCGTCTGCATATTGATAAATAACTGCATTTTGTATATCACGACATATTCGATGTGTGGCAATATTGAATATAAGTGGAGACATGGGATCACCTTGAGCTAAGCCCTTATTTGTCCACCTAATTATTTCAGTATTTTCAGCTACATTTTTAATTTTAAGATGTCTCTCACTTAGGAATGACCAAATATATTTGCAAATATTCGTTCCTACTTGTAGTTTATCTAACATCACGGTAACCTTTTTGACACAGACATTGTTGTAGGCATTCTCCACATCAAGAAAACAAGCTAATGTGGGATTACTGTTGGAATAACCTATTTGTATTTGAGTAATGAGACGCACTAAGCTATCTAAACACGACTGACATCTTCGAAATCCAGTAGAATACACCGACATAATCTCATGTTTTTCCACATACCACTCAATCCGCTTCACTATCATACTATGGAAAATTTTGCATAAGCAAGAAATCAGTGAAATAGGTCTTAATTTGGGATCAGAGCTACCACTTGTATTCGGTTTGGGTATAGGAATTATAACGATATCGCGCCACTGATGTGGAACACTACCAGACTGTAAGATACGATTATAGATATTTAAGAGAAATTCTTTACCGGCATTTGAAAGGTTGAAAATCATTGAATACGATACACCATCTTCTCCAGGAGCTGTGTCTTTTTTCTTTAGAGAGTTGTTCAATTCTTGCATGGTAAAGTTAGACTCTAGTAATTGGTTATTTGATGTGAATATGGGTTGAGACTCTAAGACCGAATCTGGGGATAATGAACTTAATAAATCTTTTAATTTGTCATCTGGTGGATAATATTTAACTTGGTGACAGCCTTTGACCCATTTCATGCGGCGCCACATATCTGATACTGAAGTAACGTGATTAATGCTTGAACAAAACTTTTGCCACGAGAGAGACTTAGCCCTAATTACCATTCGTTTTGCCTCAATTACTTTGTTTTTGAGATTCTCCAAATTATCTGGAGTTGGATTCCTGCGAAATAGTTTTAATGCCAACCTACGCTGCGCTACGATGTGTGATAAGTCTGAACTCCAGTATTCTTTCGGGGCGAACGTCGACTCAGGATCAGTACTATATTTTTTAAAGGGGATATGTTTATTAGCTAATTTTATAATTACGTTATAAAAATAATCATACATCTCTTGAACACTAGTGTAATTATTTGAGTTATTAATAGTAAAATTTAAAAAGGATTCTTGTTTATACTCTTGCCAATCTGCTAATTTATAATTCCTACTTTTCACAAAATTATACGATTTTTGATAATTCATAGAATACATAATTATAAGGTGATCACTACCTAGTGTTTCATTGGTACTCTGCCAGTTAAAACTTGATGCGATATCAGAAGTAACAAAGGTGACGTCTGGTGATGATTCCCTCAACATACCACTATCTAACCTTACTCTTGTTGCTTGGCCATTATTAATTGAGACACAGCCGTAATAGATAGCTGAATCGAAGATTTGAATTCCCCTTGTGTCAGTTTTAAACGACCAATTCGGATGATGTGCGTTGAAATCGCCAGCAATTATTGATTTTCGTCTAAATCTAGAGAATATCTCATCCCAATCTGACTGGGTTGTGTAAACAGTTGATGGACAATATATCGATACTATATTTTCTATACTTTTAAAATTAAATATTTTGCAACCTATTACCTCTATACCAGAGGTTGTGAGAGTAATGTTGACTAATCTGCAATGTATAGATTTATGTATAATTATAGCTACGCCACCGTACCCATCGAACCTATCTCTTCTGAAAACGTTATAGCCATTAAGTCTAAGAGGGGTTTCAGCATCTAACCATGTCTCACTAACTATGGCTACATGTATTTTCTGCTGCATTAGAAGTGCGCCAAACTCACTTAATTTAGGTCTCAAGCTTTGAGAATTCCATTGCAAAATATTAAAAGCGGAGTTTCTACTTACAGTTTTACTATCCATGAAATAAACCGATTAAATATTCTAGTGAGGCATTCTGCGTTATCATATTCATTATAAACAATTTACACTCTTCAAACAATTCTTTTAACACTAACATACACTTTGTTTGAAAATCTTTTTCACATAAAATGATTTCCTTTACTCGCAGCCACAACTTCTTTACATTAGATTTCCTTCTACTATTTTGCTCTTCCTGGTGCCTATTAACCTCTTCCTCGTTGCGTATATTATTTTCATTATTTTCAGCAACACCCTCTTGGAATGTGAAGTCCTGTTCTCTGATTTTCTTCTTTCTTTTCATTGTCTTCTCAAGTTTTTGTTCATTCTCTGAATCGCTCTGTGAAATATGCTCATTGTGTACCATAGCTTTGGTCGACACGACCTCACTGTAAGTTCTTTCTAACGCCTCTTTGGTCTGACTTGTAACTGTAGACAGCAGGTCATTTGACGGGGGAGTGTTCTTCAAAGGAGGTTTGCCTTGTTGCGTTTGCTGCTGTTGCTGTATAAATATTTGCATTGCTTTTCTATATGTGGCATTATGTTCACACATCAACTTTCGAATTTTCTTCTCTTTAATGAAGATGGGGCAAGTTTTGTCTAACACCATATGTGAACCTTTGCAATTAAGACACTTTATATCTTTCAAATCACAGTTCTCGTGATTTTGTCCACACTTTGGGCATATTACTTTTTTAGTCGGGCAAAATTTTATAATATGACCAAACTTCCAGCAACCGGAGCATTGGGTGACGGGAAACACGTATGGTTCTACTTTAACTCGACATCCATAAGCATACACATAGGTGGGTAGAATAGGACTATGAAAACATAAACGAATTGTCTCACTTTGAACCCATTTTCCTTCTGAATCTAAACGTTTTAGCCTATTCATAGATATAATTTCATGGGGACATTCTAAGGCTTCCATTATCTCATTGTCTTCCATATCAAGGTCAATGCCCTTTATTACTCCGTATGAAACGTGAGATTCTAATGTCAATTGACATCTATATCCTAATTCTTGCATTCTGCCACACTTCATTAACTTCTCAGCCTGACCTTTTGTTTTGAAACGTATTATAACCTTATACGGACTTTTGTATTTAATACGTAGTATATCTGTAATGTTTTCAGCATTCAACATCTTTGCTAGTGCCATTTGTTTAAGTAGGGGCTCCAGTGATGTGACACAGACTTCTGTTTCTTCTTCATGAATTTGTGTTTGAATCTCCATTACTGTAAAATTTTGATTATTACTGGAATTGCTTCTAATTATTCGTTTTGGTTTTCTCTTCGTGACTGTTGTAAAACCATCTTCGTTACTTTCTTCGCTCTCGTCCCGAGGTCGCTTCTCTCTAGTACCAACGTATCCCTCTGTTCCCAAATTGTCCCATTCCATCATATCTTTCAGGTCTTTTTCACACTGTTTTATCAACTCTGTATCACTTTTATCACTTGTATATGCATTATCATCACTTTCACAGTTAGAATTTTCACTCATGATTACATCGAAAAATGTGGGTAGAATGAGAAAAAATATTCAGCGGATTAATACGGACGCGTGCGCTCACTTCACCGCTCGGCGCGCGACTGATTAATGATTTTATGGAGCCTAATTTTGGGCACAGCGAGCTCATTCTTATTTCTAATATTAATATTGTGTACGTCGCTGACTTTCTTAAATTTATCAATATTTTTATGTGCATTTAAATTTTTGTTTCTTCTGTTGTGTGGTTCAAGGAACTTTCCCTTGTGGTTTACTAAGAAAGACTGTTTTATACAAGCTCGCTTAATAATAGAGTAAAAGAGCAAGCAGATAGAAGTGAAATTCACATTATCAACTTACGTGCACGTGTTATTGACAGGGTCTTCGCAGTTGTCCACGTTGACACCACCCAACGCGGATGACACTACTGACAGTTCTTCGTCGTTGATCACCAACTGGAAAACGGACATTGTCATCATGAAACTCGCTCTCATTACAACTAGAAAGGGTCTATTAATCTTTCGAGATTCTTCTTCTATCTACTCTGAAGTCTGATTCCAATTTATTTGTGGTCAGTGCAATAAGTCACCATACTGCTAAAGGTTAAGGCATAGTTTTATATGGCTGGCCGCCTGCCTGACACCGTCCTCTCTTGGGACTGATGCTGTGTGTGGTTTACTGATACCGCGCGGGTGACCGCTTGCTGCGATGTCTGCTCGAGGTTCATATCGCTCTTACTCTTACGACACTCACGAGATGAAAAAGGATAGTCCTAGGACCGTAATGTATGTTAAGGGTCCGCGTCCGGAAGCCTCCACGTAGCGGACCCTGGTAACGTGGTGGGGAAACTTTCTCGGCGGGTGTGTGGCTTCTGATGTCGTGTGTCCCCTTGGCATTTGAAGTCAGATGCCATCGTCGAGTTGTTTTTGTTTTCCCACCACGGCTAGTTCCGGACGGCCCTTTTCAGGGCCACGACCGCGCCCGTGGTCTCCCGGGTGCGGTCCGATGGCTGCTCCCGGTGTCCTCGTCAGGAGGACGCGCTAGGTCGAGCAGCCGTCGGTGGAGGAGTGGCTGCTGGCCACCAATTGGTGCAAGGAGTGCCTAGACGGGCAACGTTGGGACCTCCTCAATGTAGTTGTGCTCACGTGCGCAGATCCCGAGCCGTCCCGTAATTGCGCACTGGAGGACAGGCCGGGGAGGATGTTTAGTGGGTATGGAGGGAACGCCTTTACCTCGAGTCCCAAATACCCCCTGCGGATGGCACCACCCCGCAGGGACGATGCGTAAATGCATTTGACCTCCCCGACAGCAAAAAAGTGAAGGAACGTAATGTATCCCACTTTTATTGCAACTAGAAAAGGCATGTACAAATGTTAAGAGCAGAGAGAAATCAGAGTATCAATCAAAGAGTGAATTATAATTATTAACAATAAATTCTACAGGCAACCTGTTTTTTTTTGCATTGCTCGATCGACACAAAAATCTTGCCATTTTTTGCCCTAAATGTATTCCTTCAATAAAATGGATTTACTCTTGGCATCGAGCACATGTGCTCGGGAGGTCCAAAACGTGTAAATCCGTCAAAATCTCGAGATCGAATTTTTTTACGATTACAAGACTTCCTCTATACTACGTATACGAGAAAGTAAAAATAAAACACCAAATAAAGAGTTAAATTACTTTGTTCACACATTGTCTAGTTCAAAATATAACAAAATGTAACATAAAAATTAGTTTCATTTAAATACCTGTAAGAAACTTCATTCTTTTTCATTTATTCCAATGTGGTGTTTTTTACCCGGTAGCGACAGTCCGTGTTGTAATTATGGGGTGCGCCTCCCGCCGATTTAAGACCTTGTCCAGAAAAGCGAATTTGCCGCGAATCTTTACGCGCGTTTGCGAGGTACTTGGGCTCAATCACAGATATATCAATCTAAGGAGATCGGTCGAATCGCCGAGTTCATAGAAAGACCGGGTGTCGCGATCAGCGGCCTTACTACATAACATGGTTCTAGTTGAGCATGCCGTAATATACACCTTTCATTGCGCGCGTCTTAAGGACTGCGAAGCGATGAAAGTTAAGCACAAGTGAAGGTCAAATCGCTGAGTTACGTATTCACTTGACTTTATCGTATGGCGCATACACTTGTCACAAGTTAAACGCCGGCTTGGCCTATCTCCTTGTATTATTAAATCTGTGGCTCAATACATTGCGTCCACAAGCTTCGCGCGAGTTCCAAATTCGGGCGTTGAGCTTCAGTACGTGCGCGCGCGTAAAGGTTCGCGGCGAATTCGCTCTTCAGGACAAGGTCTAAGGGTGTCTTGTTAAAACTCACCTGACCAACACACCCACTGAAGGAAGTCCTCAAAGCCAGCCTCGGTGGTAATGGGTGCGGTGCGCCGCCAAGCAACATCGGCTGCCGTAGCGTCAGTCGTCCCGCGGACCCGTGTGACGTCACCGAGCGCGTGGCGTCAGTAATATCGCGGGCGGAGGTAGTCCTGACGCGCAACGACGCGCGTCGCCCCGACCGACTGACGGAGACGCGGTGCCACGAGTTAGGTTGTAGTGGGTATGCTGACCTGGAATGTATTTGTCGATTTTAATTCCTCAATTTGTCAATCTGCCACTCCTCCTTCGAAGACACTAAACACGAATTATCAACTTTACTCAACAGTGGAGCAGTGCGTGCGCCACCACAACACAAGACTAAACTAACTAATACGGGTGTATTCACAAACACATTATTAGATCTCTCGACACTTGGCTGAGTAAACGCATTGCGTTGAGTAGAGCTCTGTGATTGGTTCGATTCTGTTGCGTAGTTCACATCGTTAAATTTACTGATGTTTTACTACTTCAAACGGACTCCAAACTTTAAACTTCTGACATCTGGACGTTGCTTTTGACATCTCGACTTTTGCGTTGTGTAATGCAGTTAATAGCTACCTAAGCTGTGCGTTCATTTTAAAGTACGCATAGTGCCGATTGCCACTTAAGTATTGTGAATATTTTTTTACTGCCCTGTGCGTCCACGCGCACTATGAGACCTCAAAACCCTTGCTATATGACACGCACTAAGAAATACCTTATTTTGCATAGCATTGTTTTTTACTTAGACAACGGTATACGGGCGTAAGTATCGGCCGACTAAAAATCACAAGTGCGCGGTGGCTAGAGTGTAAAGTGTGTCTTAGGGCCCAAGTCTACTAATTAACAATTGCTTCGATTAAATAAATTGCAAACTTATGTGGCAGACTTGGACCCCTGATTCTTCCAAAAATCACTACAGAAAACTTACCAAAATTACATTCATCATACTTAGAATATAGAATAGAATCCACCACCACCATACCCATTGTTTCTGTATAAACTAAGTTAATTTTAAAATACAAAGAATGATGACAAACGCTCACCTCACAAGCGCGATGCCAGAACCGAGATCAAATGCGAATTCCACGAAGTAATCCCTGAGGTGGAGAGAAAAGAAATCGCCGTCCCCGCTGGAGTGTTCAGAGTTGTAGAGGACGAGGCCGTCACCGCTTGTTGGCTTCAGTGTGATCTGAAATGAGAATATGCAATTAGATTAAGACATGAGTGTTAAATTAAAAACAAACGGATTGAAAAAGTGAAAGAGTTTGTATATTTGGGATCTGTATTATTCTTCTTTTTTTAATTTAATGGCGTTCGCGATATGTAACGCATTTCGCCAATATCAAGTGATAATGTGCTTTTAATAATTGTACGGTAGATTGAGGTTAAAAGTGGAGTCTCTCAATACGTGTTTTTACAGCAAGAACTCGGGAGAAACTCCGGATCTGTATTTACGAGAGATGGAAAGTGTGACAGTGATATTGAGAATTGAGTGAAAACTGTGAAAAAAAGTTACGTATTCGTGTAAATGAGTTTGTCTAAGTAACTTCTAGTGTGTGAGAGAGCGTTATCTGAAGAGTATTTTCATGTATTTTGTTTTTTTTTTGAAGTATTCCGGAATGATTAACTATTTACTTGTTTCAAAGAACTTACGATATAATTTAGTACTCGTGTTTCTTGACGATATCACAATTACTTGAACCTACAATAGATATAAATTTTGAAGTAATTACCCTTCATTAATTGGAGTAACTTGCGATATATACAGAAATTTAAATTTAATTTTTTTATTATAAATATAATGACTCCAAAATTCATATAGGTTCTAGTTATTATAATATCGTCAAGAAACACGAATACTGATATTATTTCGCAAGTTTTGTAAAACGAGTGAAAACTGGCACCAAACTCAAAAAAACAATTGTTGGTATAACTTACTTTTAGATTTTTTAACGTATACAAATGTAGGTTACCAATTATTTTTTGCTTTTTAGTTGCTGGATGCTTTTTTCAAACATTTTCTTGAAGTTGGGTAGGTACTAAAAGAGCTAATGATCTTCAAACGACTTAATTTAAGTTCAAGCCTTGACTCTTGTTCGATAAAACCTTAAGTAAGAAAAATCGTCAATCTTTAAACTTAGGAAGAATCGGGGCGCAGGCTAGTGTTCAAGTTATTTAAAGTTTCAAACTTTCTAGTTAATAAATACAGCCGGGTTGTAATGGATACTGCGCTACTACGATTGGCAATATTTGCTGGGAACTTGGACGAGTGAAAACTGATAATTAAGTTATTAATAAAGTTGGGGCTTCGGGAGGAAACTCTATAGAACCATTTTAAGTCTTCCATTCCGTTAATGCTGAGTTTTCTTTTCTTACAAGTATTGAAAAGCACGAGGATAGGTTTAAAGCAACTACAAAAGTTCATTATAGCGATATAAGACTTGTTATGTGGTAAGCTGGTAATGTGATTAGAGTATAAAATCAGTCGTGATTGCTGACTTTTGTTTGAAAGCGCCATTTAAGCGCACTGAAGGTTTGTCACTTTTTTTTTGAGTTTCATGCCTCTTTTAGGTATGTAGGTTGGCATTCTGTCGCAATTTTTGAGGCAACCCGCTACCATGCTCCTATTAGTCGGAATTGCATAGAAAATTTGGTAAGTTCAAAATACTATAAAATCATCAAGAAACACAAAACTGATATTACCTCGCAACTTCTGCTAAATTGTCACAAAAAATGTAAAAATTGAGTTAAACATTGCAAAAGACATTAAAAAATCCAAAAATACTTGTAATAGCACTTCAGTAAAATACAAATATCTCGTTTCGCCGTTTACTGTAATATAAAGCTGGGCCAATAAAAGTATATTTAGGAATCTTTTTAGCCATTTTTAGCCCACTCGCTAAATATTCTTTAACATACAAAATCTAAATATATACAACATGTAAATTAAATAACCAACACCCTGAATAAAGGTGGTTTGGGATCGGCTTCTGAGTTGATTTCAATTTTTTTTAAAAAAAAAAACGATTTTAATGTACCGAGAAAATATTGTACAACATTTTCTGGTTACTTTTTTTTTATTTTTTTTTTTAATTATTGAAATCAACTCAGAAGCTAATCCCAAACCACCTGTATTGAGGGTGTTGGTTATTTTATTTACATGTTACATGTTACAGGTATAACTCAAAGGTGACTGGCATAGTGATCTATCAACGCACATCCCAAACCACTGGACGGATCAGGCTGAAATTTGGCATGTAGATGTATGTCCACGCGGACGAAGTCGCGGGCGGAAGCTAGTTTGATATAAAATACTTTTCATCCATTAAACAGATGGGTGAAGGTCGCTTCTAATTCGGATCTCATTATAAATATTCTATTTATCACTTGGTAGGATGAAAGCTTACGCTTACATCTATAATTTAACTAATACATTACTCGTCATTTAATGTCATATTAAGTTTTTTTTTTATTTCGAAGTAGGCATGCAGTAGATAGCAGATATATTGACGGCAAGGAATCCGTTTTATCTATCACATACGAATATCGAACTATTGTTACAATTTTGCGTACGATCGCAATATTTGGGCGTATTCCGAATTCTTAGCATTCTGGATTCAATGTGTTTTCTGTTGCTTATTGGCAACCTAAATTCATGTTCTGGTATTGTTTTCTGATTTGCTCTAGAATAGACGGAACAATATTGGAATCTATTTATGATTATAAAAGATGTGATCTTCTTTCTCTTCCCCTGCTCTTCATTTATTTGGGGTCGGTACAGTACGTCTTATTATCGACATATTGGATTTATTGGATTTTATGGCTCTATTCCAATATGTTCTACGATTTTGTTCTATTAGTTGAACAAGTTGGATTATTTCCCTACTATGGAATAATTTTATTTTTGCGTTTACAAACGCGTAAATATAATACTAGAAAAATGCACTGAAAAAAATCGACTTGCCTCAGGCGGGACCCGGATTGTGGAAGGTGCGCGTTCGTGTCCCGCCTGAGGCAAGTCGATTTTTTTCAGTGCATTTTTCTAGTATTTCCCTACTGCTTCAACTGTACATTTTCATTGAAATAACTGGATTTTTTTTTAGTATTTGTTCTATTGCAGAGAGAATTTTGAAGTTTTTTTCTCTTTTCGATTTTTACTTGTTCAACTAATGGAACAAAATTATCGAACATCTTGGAATAGACTGATGAAAGATTTGCACAGGGTTCAGAAATGACCTTGGTCGCATTTTGCGATATCCGAACTTTTTGCTGCACCGTCACCTGGAATACCCAACTCCTCACCAAATTATAGCAGAGGTGTCATGTTTGGGATCATTGGGTTGGTCTTATTGAATGGTTTATTTGGAGAGAGTTGTGTAATATTTACACCAAACCCCCAAAAAATTGGAAATAGGGCAGGGATATGAGGAATGATATTCATTATAATATCCAACGTACAGCATTTCAAAAGTTTCCCAAGTCAATTAAGTCTCTCAGCATCGCCATAACCATAGCGATACAAGTAAATAACACAAAGTGCTAAGTACACTTGTCATACAATTTTTAAACAGGACAAACTTCGTACGAGCTCTCAAAAGCTTTCACGGCAAATAAACTCGCACAAGAACATTTTAAAACGTTTTTCTTTAACAATGAAAAAGGAAAGTTGTTCCAGCCATTTGATGTAATTTTTTATTCTCGTGGTTATTAATATTTAATGCAGTACGAAAAGCTATTGCAGTAAAAAAATGGAGTAAAAGGTCGTTGCTATATGTTGACCGTTTAAGACCAAATTATTATCTATACTAATACTAGCTGTCCCGACCACGCGGTGCTGTGGTAATTTCATACTACTGACCTATAACATTGTATCTGCAGTAAAAAAAATATGACTACTTATCTAGATAAAACCTCAAGTTGGATCAAACTGCATACGGTGTACAAATTTGATTAAAATCGGTTAAGTAGTTTAGGAGTCCATCCCGGACAAACAGCGTGACACGTAATTTATATATATATTAAGAAGATTATAAAGCTGCAGAGTTTGTTCGAACGCGCTGATCCCAGGAACTACTGATCCAAATTATTTTCTTGTTGATTAGTCCATTTATCGAGGAAGACTTTAGGCTAAAAAAATCCGACGTTAACGCGAGAGAAGCCGCAGGCATCCACTAGTATTTGTTATTTCTGATTGTTTGTTGTATTGTCTCAATAAATGTTTCTTTCTTTCTTTCAATATCCTCCTGATATAGGCAACAGGATGGTAACCTGTCACCATTTGAAGGCAGATGTGGCTTTATGTGTAACTAAATGTAACCTAAAGTTCTTAAAACCTTTTGGAATTATGAGCGTGATAGTAGATGTATAATGTTAAAAAGTGATATGTAACCTCACCTGTATGTCCAACCATGATTGAGCCGAATTACCGAGCCCTGGCAAACGTAAGTAAGATGACCCATTGAACCGAGGAACCTGAAACAAAAAGTATGGTTTAAGATTACCTACATCTTAAATACACAGTTCTCGTTGATACGAGAACATCTATACACCGTGTTTCTGAGGATATACTACATTAACTTTGAATATACTTCTATAGCCCTTGTTAAACATATCGCACAAAGGAAGTAGTGGTTTAAATAGCATAGTTTTTAAATTATTGGTAATTTAAGTTTAACCAATTTAATTGTGTTGTGCAGTGAGAATGAGTTTATCTGTGATGTTGCCACTTTGTGCAACCAAAACTATCAAACTGAATTTCAAGAAAAGAACGTCAGGAAAAGTTTCGAAAAGTTTATGTGGACCAAAGTTTCAAATGCGAATTTGCCTGCTCAGGTAAAGAGTAATTCATATTAGATAAATTACATATACCTAAGAATTTAGTTTGTATGAAAATAAAAAATGTTAAAGAAATTGGAATTCATAGAAGTGTCCATAGTAAAAAATGATCAATTTAATAGTCTGAATAACATGCCGAAGTTAATGTATAATCTCAGGAACACGGTGTATATGGTCTTTGCTATTCATGAGGAGTGTAAATTTTTGACATTTTGAGACAATAAGATTTTCTATACCGATAAGAACAAGCTGTGAGTGCCCGAAAAGGCATTTTTTATGGTGCATCCCACAGAACATTATATCTATGTTCTGTGGTGCATCCATACTACAACCCGACGAGATGGGTTGCCAGCGGCTCAGACGGCTTTGCTTGTGCCGCCTAGCTGTGTGGATGCACCATTGGAAATTCATTTTTAAGCTGAAGTAAACGTCTTAATAATAAAAATCTTGGGACACTGTGTTTTCTAGTTTAACATAACACAATGACTAGACTTTTCCTTAAAAATGGAGAACTTAAGCTTGTCCACCATTTTGCAAGTGTGTATGTCTAGATTTCAGATTAAAATCCTTGACAATATTATTATTTACTTAAAAAGTGCCATCTTGAGAGTGAAGGAGCAAGACAGATACTGCTTCGGTTGGTATAGAAAATAATATTGAATTTTATCCTGCCACGTTATTTTGAAATAACGAATAATTGGAGTTTATCAATATGGATTTTTAACATAACTAGCGGGTTCTACTTTTTTATTGTATGTAAGTAGCATATCTTTCCTGTCTGTGTTTCCCGTCCAGGCTCATACAGTGATAAGACCACCCATTCCATTATTTTTTGTGTTTTTATTATTGTTCCTATGTATTGCCGGTGTACAATAAAGAATCTCTACTATATAAAAATAAGTCGGGTTTTCCTTCCTGACGCTATAACTCGAGAACGGCTGGTTTAAACGAAGGTTTAAACGGTTAGAAAATACGGAGAAATTGCGAGGAAGATAGTAAAAACAACATTTTCATTTTCCCATTTAACTGTTCTGCCTACTTGCCTGTCAAACATTTGACGTTCCGCCATTTTAGCGAAGGAAAAGTTTTAATGTCGTTAGGATAGGTGCAAAGACGTTTAGTACTCCGTGTGAATAGGTGATACGAAGTACACCGGGTCATCTAGTATTCTATAAATCTAAACTATCGTCGCTTATAAGAAAGGTTCGCTCATAAAAAACAATCTCCCGCTATTGAAGCCATATTTGAAGTTGATATATGTGTAGTTACAAGAACCTACTCACCTTCAAATCCAAAGTGATTTCGCATTTGTCTCCAGCATATCCCAGCGGACACAAGCACACGCTAGCAACGCAACCACCACCATGTAGACATTCACATTTAGCATCGTTTCTATCTGTTTTCATCATTATTCTATCATCTCTCTTCAAATCATTCTCAACGTCATTATTAACATTATTAACTTTAGTATCCGTTGCTACCTTTATTTTATTAATGCCATTGTTTTTAAATGTTTTAAACTGATCAACGGAGTTATCCAATTTGTTATTGTCCTCGAACTTATGTGAATCACGCATAACGATATCGTTGTCTTCAAAATGAACTATATCGTTTATATCGTAGATTGCATGACTTTCTACGTCATTTGTGTGTTTGTATGGAAGATTTTCGTTGGTAGTGACTTCTAAGATGGGTTTCCATGGGGCTAGCGTTGGAGCGCATTCACCTGCAACAAACATAATTTTCAAATTAGAGCATTACAATGAGACGAAACCTCTTGAGAATTTCATAGATTCATGTTGCGGGTGCCGGGTCCAGTGTTGATGAGGGGAGTCAGGAGCAGTTCCCAGGTACCCAAGTGTATGTTAGGGACTTATGCCTTATGATGCATCAATAATCACCTCCACTATCCTGGCTTCTCTCTCAGTCCAGACATATTTTGTAACATTCCGCGAGAGTCGCTTTGGATACGAGTTCCTGTACAAAACTAACTAAAGTGCCAGACAAGTCGAGGTTTTTAGTAATGCATGGAGGGATTTATCTGGTATACCTCTTGCGCCTACCTCAAATACATGCAAACCATTTCTTGAAGGCACACGGCCGTAAAATCTAATGCCAATCCCTATAGCAGTAGATATGACGATAGCAAGACATACTGCACCGACCCCAAATAAATTGGAAGCAGGGTAGGACAAAGAAGAATCATATTATTTTTTTATTATGGAGACAATTCATGAAAATACCGCTCGTAGCCGATAAAATTTATCGGATTACGATTAAATTATTTTTATGAAATGTATAAATTTTTAAGCATAAACAAAAACTTTTCTTTTAAGGTAATCCAAGCTTTATTAGCATCGCGAAGAATCCACTTTCCTATAAAACTGTTTTGAATAAAACACAAAGGTTTTGAAGACGATAATCCAGTTTAAATAGGAATGAGATAAGTAGATTCATGGGTAGTGTTGTAACGAATTCCAGTCCCTAGTCTTACAAAAATAAGACTCCGCTTGATATATTTTTAATTACTCTTTTGGCGGGGAGACTTGTTTAGTCTTAATACCTCGTCTTGGTCTTTTGGTCCCAATTTCGTTTCCCATACAAATTCAGCTCTTAACGCAAAAACAGTGACGTTTTTATACTAAAAAAAATTTCACCGGGTAATGAACACTAAGGCCAAAACGTAAAACAAGCGGTTAAAAGTTCATAGTTTTTGACATTTCAGTAAAATATCAAAAACCGATGGTTAAACAAAAATGTTGGCGTCTTAGTTTGTAAGTCTATAAGTCACAAAAATCTACTTAAATCTATAAGACTCGATTAGGTACTTTACAACACTATTTAGGGGCTGATCGAGTTGCGTTTTGTTAAGAATATTTTTTGGAGCTCTTTGTATCTCCAGTGTATTTGAATAGCTTCGTACCGCCCAAGGCAAGAATAAACCTTTCACAAAAGGCGGGCACGGACTAGAGGTGACTGCTGAAGACAGGGGAAACTTAGAAAATATTTTAGTATTAAAGAAATATATTTTCAATTGAACGAGAAATATTGTAATAGTACATTATGATATAAGTGCGTTATGCTGTAATTATCAAAGCGCACGTATGTCATACGACATTTTATAACATACTAGCTGACCTGGCAAACGATATTTTGCCTTACGAAAATGATTAAATTACTAAAAAGGCTATAAAAAAATAGGGGTTGTTGATAAAAAAGTAAAAATTTAGGGTTGTATGTATTTACTAATGCTGTATCACAAAAAAATCAAAAAAAAATTATCTAGAAATTGAAAAAAAAAAATTTAGGGGTGGATTACCCTTAACATTTAGGAAAAGATGTTGTCCGATTCTCAGACCTACCTAATATGCACACAAAATTTCATGAGAATCGGATAAGCCGTTTCGGAGGAGTTTAACCACAAACACCAGAATTTTATATATTACATTTGCGAGGAAATAAATAACCTGGCCACATAAAGCCATCTGAGCGTCTTTTTAGAATACCTGCAAGTTGGAGTATGACTTGATATCAATACCATGTTTTGTTTTCACAGTGCTTTTTAGCATTGAATAGTAGCACCACAATGAGCTTGAATAATATTTTTGAGAGAGTTCCATGAAATAGGTTAAAACACACTTTCTGAAAATGAATTTGCATCTTTGCTTTTTTCCATATGATGAAATTTTGATACGCTTGTAAGTATCTATCGGTAGATTTTTCGGGCAAGAGGCTTAGAGTAGCCTTTTTCGCTGCCTCTGAGACTTCTGGCGGTGTCCAATTAATAAATTCATTACTATTTGACGACATTTTCAAATAAAAACAATATAGCGACTACAAAAAGAACGCGGAATAATTTTTACTTGTTCACAATTTAGCGATGCGATTTTTTTAGGCAAATGCACAAAAAACAGCCGGTATTACTAATAAAGTAAATAGCAAGTGGACACAAGCGAATCCTCCCGGAAAAAGGCGTGTGTGTGTATGTTTATTGCGACTTGTCCGCGTCGATGTCGTTTTCCAATAAACAGTGAATTCATCTCATAGGAAGATTAGGAGAGGTCGATAGCAGTGCTTTCTATAGAACGATTATATAAACTAAGCAACTAGATGCGGTACTCAGATAAGTGACTGAAAATGTTTCAACTCGATTTTCCTCAGAATTCGATCGAATTCCATCCTTTCGAAGGATGACGGTCGTAAACAAGTCACGTCAGACGCCAAAAATGGCCAAAAAACTCTGACACGAGGATAACCATCGATATGGATACGTAAATTATTATTAAATAAATAAACCGCCTTCAAAACTAAAAACGTAGAAATAAAAATTTTGCTTATAAAAAACTTTTTTTTTTGAGGTTGGTGCCAAATACAAGTGACAACGTTTATTATTTTTATTTCTCCGTTTTTAGTTTTGAAGGCGGTTTCTTTTATTTAAAAATATTTTTTTTTTGCTTTTTAATGTTTTAGGTAGGTATAGAAATTTTCAGGAAACTATCTCGAGATTTTTTAGACACACAAGTTTACACATTACGATATCATCGATGTCAATTAAATAGGCATTATTAGGGATAACTCAAAAAATACTCGTCAGTTGTCGATCAAATTTAAATGGGACCACATGACAAGCACCAGCTTCCAAAGGTCGGAAGAGTCTTCAAAATCGGTACACCCAGTAAAGAGTTATGAGGTAACAAACATAAAAAAGACAGTTGAATTGAGAACCTCCTCCGTTTTTGAAGTCGGTTAAAAATAATTAGATTGGAATAAAAGTGCTCATCGTAATATTTCATTAGACAACGTTGCATGATAGCCGTGTAATGCCGTAAGAATAGAATAGCATCACTCCATATCCTCCGATGGGTATAGGAGGCGACTGATGGATCAGCAACCTTATACTCCGTCCACCAATCCGCATTGGGCAAGCGTGGTTGACTACTGCCTAAACCTCCTTCGATGAAAAGGAGAGGCCTTGTGTGACTTGTGTCCAAACAGGGGGTCTAATTAAAAAGGCTATTATTATGACGTTGCATGATATTTTTCTGTACCCTTAGTATGAGTTTTGATAGTTTTCGAGCTCGATCAAACGTATCGTCACTTTTCATACATTGCTCACTGTTTCTGATAGTTTACGCTAGAGGCGCTAGTGGGCAATGTATGAAAAGTGACGATACGTTTGATCGAGCTCGAAAACTAACAAACTCATATTACTAGGGGGTCTCTTATGATACTAACCCTACTTTTGATGTATTCCACCAATCTTTCAAATTTATATTCGAATCGGACCATCATGTTTCTATTTCGAAGCAGAAACCACTACACGCTACGCCTTTGAGATCGTGCGGGCAAATGAATACCAATTCATATCGATACGGTTGCTGCTTGTATACCTAATATCAAGCGAATCATGTTTTTTTCAGTTTGTAGAATATTAGTTAAAATTTGTATTAAAAACTATTTATACACAATAATAATTGTCAATAAAACCATCACAGTTTACATTTGTAATAAACTAGCTTTTGCCCGCGACCACGTCCGCGTAGAGTAGTTGCTTCGGGCAGCATTTAAATTTTCTTATTACTTCTTCTAACCCAAGGGCCATGTATCAATTTTCATTGATTTTACTTTAAAAATGACAGATTTCCATACAAACTTCCATCCCTTATTATATGCCCTTAGGGATAGAATTTTCAAAAATCTGAAAATACCACTTTCATAATTTCTAATTGAATGGCCATGTACCAATTTTTATGGATTTTACTTTAAAAATGACGGATTTTCATACAAACTTTTCATCCCCTTTTCACCACCTTCGAGGGTGAATTTCCAAAAATCCTTTCTTAGTGCACCCCTGGACCTCATAAGGAACCTACGTATCAAATTTGAACCTACTATACGTTTAATCGACGCTTTTACAGTGAAGGAAAACATCGAGAGGAAACCTGCACACACCTATGAAGAAATTCTTAGGTTGTGTGTGAAGTCGACCAACCCGCACTTGGCCAGCGTGGTTGACTAAGGCCTAATTGCCCCTAATCCACATTAGGGGCGATTTAGTAGGCTCGAGCCCCTCGGTGGGGACATTATATGAGCTGTTGATGAGTCGATATGTCAGTCAGTAAGTCAGCCATTCAGTCAGTTAATCAGTATTCATTTTTATATACAGGGTGTAAAAGACATGAGCAGTCAAACGAGAACCATGTATTCTGCTCACCGTCATAACATTTTTCTTCCTTTAGACTATACCTGGGAAATTGATAGTTACGATTTTATTGAAGGTCAAAGTCATAATTTTTTTTTAATTTTTTTATGAAAACGTATTCTATACGTTATTTCTTAATTATTGTCTAAAGAAACATTATCATTTTTTTTAGTATTTCATAACAAAAAATGGCTTTAAAACGTTAGCGTTCAATGTAGCTCACTCGATGCGTACGGACACTAACGAACGGGGCCGCCGTCAAGCAAAATTATCGCGGTTTTGCGAGTTGCGTGCGAGTTGAGCCCTTTACATTGCGCGGTACAATTTGCAATTTTTTGTAACACCAAAAAATAAAAATAATTTCCTAGCAATATTTTTTTTGAAATATGTCTTATTTTGATGTATAGAATACGTGGTTTTCGTTTGACTGCTCATGTCTTTTACACCCAGTATATATGAATACTGACTGATAAATAGAACATGGGTAGAATACTTCGAATAGCGGATAATAATGAATAGGTAGATATTCTATTTCCAAGGAGGGTTGTTGTCATTCAGGCGGCCGGTTATAAACCTAATTCCATAACCGTTAGTAGTATGTTGATAGCAAGACATACCGACCGTACAAAATTGTTTGTCCAGGGGACCATTTCATAGAAATTCCCCTACAAGTAACAAACATCCATACCTAAATAAATTTAAACAAACTTTCACGTGTATATTAGCACAGTGTAAAAGACTTCTATAGACTGTGATATTAGTAGGATTTGACTAGGATGTTGATATGCCTAGGTAGGTATTCAATGAAATCAGAGCGTGTCCTAGTAAGGCAAAGCCTTCTAGACTAATCTAGACGGAGCTGAAACATTCGTAGGAACAAGATCAAGACGAGACGTAATCCAATAACAACAGACGAGACGAACATTGTGTGTGCTGTTCGTGACAAATCAATGTCACAGGCAAATGACAACAGTAGGACAAATGGAGTGGTCTTTTCGTAAAATGTGATCTCTAAAGACCGACGACGGTGGTAGGCAATTAGCACGCACAAGAGGACGAATACAAAATCAGTTGACTGTGATTTATATTAAAGGAAAAAGTTATAAATCCGAAGAACATAGGTATGTAGTTGCTCTTTAAGGTTGATTTTTGCAAGTGAAGATTCAGATATTTTTGAAGTTGCAATGACAGCCTACAATTATTTTAAGGCGACGACTAGGGTAAAATGCAATTTTCGAACGATAATTAGGTACGCGCTAACAATAAGAGCCTACATTTTGAAAAATATGCTAATGAAACTAGACTACTGACAAAAAATTGGTATGAGATCTTTTTCAAATTGGTACATTTTAGTGTGTTGAAAAAAATACTTTTTTTATAAGTACTAAAAATTATTTTTAATACTTACATTATTATAATACATTAGCCGTACACGGAAATCTGTAAGGTTTATCTGTGTAAAGCGAGTCACTAGAAAATAGGTCTTAAAATATTAAAAAAGTGAATACGCTCGGCAACTACTGGAGCTTATTTTCATAAAATTGTATTCGTCTTATAGATAATTTGATTGTTTTTAAATATTAATACGAGAAAAGTAGCATCTTGTTAAGAAAAATCAATAGTTTAATTGTAGTTTTAGCGTGTTTTCTGATTGATCTAAGCACGCGCGGGACGCTCAATTTAGGATGTCCCAGTTCTGAATATCTTGATATTTAACAGATTCTGTTTTGTATCATAAAGTCTAATAACGTAAATAAAAAATTCTGAAGCGCCTGTATTACAATACCTAGTGAAAAAAAATATTTTTACCGTTTAAATTCAGTTAAATATCATCAACAGCTCATATAATGTCCCCACCGTGGGGCTCGAGCCTACCACACATTAGGCCTTAGTCAACCACGCTGGCCAAGTGCGGGTTGGTCGACTTCACACACAACCTAAGAATTTCTTCATAGGTGTGTGCAGGTTTGCAGGTGTCCATACGATGTTTTCCTTCACCATAAAAGCGTCGATTAAACGTACATATGAATTTAAAATTTTAACACACATTGGTACGTAGCGGGGATCGAAGCAGTGCCTCCCGAGTGGGAGACGACGCTCTTACGCACTATGCCACCAACGCTTCAGTTAAATATGTATTCCTTTCATTTCATTTGAAGTCTCGATTTTTTCTATCTTTTCTATTTCTCTTCTTCGAACCAAATTATCCTTCTGTCACATCTACACTATATCATTACGTATTCAGCAAGAGAAGTGTCAGAATTTCATTATTCCGAATATTCCCGTATTAAAATGAGGGTGGATTGAGTGCAGAGAAGCGATGTTCAGTAATCCGTGTGAGATAGTATTTATGTGATCGCGAACATTATAATTAGGAATCTCGTGTTATAATGTTGCGGTGACATTGGTTAATCTTTTCAGCAATGTATGTCATAGTTATCAAACTTTTCTTTCGACTGCGCGCAATGTAAAAATCGTATTGTGTCAAATGAGAGTTAACGTAAATCGCACATTTGCGAACCCATTTGCGGACCACACCGCACGTTGGCTGTGTGGTGTGTGTGCGACGCTGAACAGCTCTGGTCCTATACATTAAAAACATCGGTACCCTCCTAAGTCATTTTTCGGAATCAGCGTACATAAGAAACAACCCAGGTTGGCATGGCCTAACGGTAAGGCAGGCGACTTGCCGCGCCGGTGGTGGATTGCGTTAGAACAACAGATATATCAATCTAAGGAGATCGGTCGAATCTCCGAGTTCATAGGAAGACAGAGTGTCGCGATCAGCGGCCCTACATAACATGGTTCTAGTTGAGCATGCCGTAATATATACAATATTCATTGCGCGCGTCTTAAGGACTACGAAGCGATGAAAGTTAAGCATAGCCGCAAAGGAGATCGGTCGAATCGCTGAGTTACGTATTCAGTTGACTTTATCGGAAGGCGAAGTGGCGGAAATGTATGCCCACAGGGCATATACTTGTCGCGAGTTAAACGCCAGCTTTGCCTATCTCCTTGTATTATTAAATCTGTGGTTAGAACCCAAGGGACAACCCGTGTGCAAGCCACACCTTAGGGCCGGATAAAGGTTGTAGCACACTAATCAGCTCGGAAAGGAAATGTTACAGTATCGCGTCTTTTTACTATGAAAAAAACTGCCTTCAAAACTAAAAACGGTGAAAATTTTGTTTATAATAATCTAAATATTTTTTTGAGGTTGGTCCCAAATATAAGTGACAATGTTTGTTTATTCCAAATATTGAGGTTGAGGCACCGACCTCAAAAAACACTCAGATTTTAATAAACAAAATTTTTATTTCTCCGTTTTTAGGTTTGAAGGTGGTTTTTGTTTATTTAAAAATAATTTATTTTTTACTTTTCAGTGTTTGAAGTAAGTAGGTGCATAAAGTATTATGTAGAGTTGCATAGTTATAAAAATCGGTTCACAGCTCAAAGTTATCATTAATTAAAGTTACAACAGGATTTTTTTGCTGTTATCCAGAATAACAAAAAATTGGTTGTCTGTAAAGTCGGTTTACTGACGATAGTTGAACGTGACAACGTCTTAAGAAAATACTGATGGAATGGTAGCATTTTTCAAAAGAAAAATTTAATTTCATTTGTTTTGCCGGCCTTACACGAGGTAACGCCGCATGCGTCATGTTTTTTCGTGCGTGCAGCCGGCTCTATCGAATTATAAGACGTTGTCACGTCAAAAAATACTCAAAGTCTTACGCTATAAAATTTTCATGAAACTATTTCAAGACTTTGATATTTAAGACAAAATAAGAATCATTGAAATAGGTTAACAACTTTCGAAGATATCGACGCATAAATTTGGAACAGTTGGAAAAAAATCATATTACGACTGCGTATTTTCAAGATTCTAAAAAAACTACTATACCGATTCATTAAAAAAAATTATGGGACCAAATGGCAACTATTGCCGCATCGAACAAAAAAAGAATCACTTAAATCGGATGAGAAATCTCTGCGTAATCGGTGTACGTACATAAAAAAAACATACCAACCGAATTGAGAACTTTCTCTTTTTTGAAGTCGGTAAAAAAGGCGTTACGGTTATGTTCCCTTTCCTAGCTGATAAGTGTGAACGACTGGCGGTCGTACCGCCTGCCTTCTCCGACCCGTATTTCTGCTTACGTACGGCGACATATTGCATTGCATTAACCCCAAAAAATTGGGCCTAGATTGGTTAAGAATAATAATAAATTAGTTGTAAAATTAACTTATTTCTCGAGCCTCCGGTTGTAGATTCTATAACTAATTTAAAAACAACGATACACTGAACAATATAAATTAGTCATAGATTAACCCTTATCAAAGGTAGATAACTTTTATAATTGTGTTCAAAAGTACGGTCCGAAAATTTTCTTATCAAAAGAACTAAAGTTAGCGGCCGTAAACTTTTAATACATCTATCGAACGTATTATCGAAGTTTCAACATTAGCTGAAATCGCGATAATTTATCTTTAAGCTTCTGTTCCTCGGGGAATACAAATAAACTTTGTTGAACCCAAAAAGAAATGTCATTTTTCACACCAAACTAATCCTTCGTCTGTCTTCGGTTTCAAACAAATGGTCTGTAGCTAACGTCGTGTAGGAATGTGTTATGTGAAGTTTGAAACAAATTGTTGTTAATACGTTTAAAAATTAGAATGCTGAACTAGGATTTTGGAGTCCATTTTGTGTTTAGAACAAAAGGGTTTGTTTTCCGGTGAGTAAGGTTCAGCTTTGTTTGACAGCAAATCTATTGTAATGAGAAATCACTGGATAACGTCTATAATATACTTAGTCGTAGTTGAGTATAGATAGTGTTATCATAGTGTAAAAACTTACAGTTCGACAACGCCTTTGATGTTGCGCTAAATGCCGCTTTTGTCTGGGCATTTGTTACTGTCGCAGGGTTGTCACATTTAAGGGCTGTTGTCCACATATTTCTGTGTCAGGTGTATCCGAGTTCCGAGTTGTCCGTTCCAGTGTCGTCAGGGACGTACCCGTGTTCACACATATCAGGGAAATTGGCGTCGTTATCGCCTTCGTTCGAAAAATAATTTTGTTAATGCATAATAATGGAATTTAAAAGTTCGCAATTTGTACGCATCTTCAAAGTGATATCTTCACAGATGTGTTAAAATTATTATAAAAACTGGCCGACTGTAGATAAAAATCGTATAGCACTGACAGAGCGTCCGTGCATCCAAGCTTGCTCCGGGACACTAATGATCTGGATCGGGGGATCCTGAGGAGTCATACAGAGATGTAGTGAACGAGTTCGAAAAAATCAAGAAATAATTATGTGCGGACAGCGCCTTACTGTCACTTTATCATGAACCACAGTATCATATCGCGTTGAGCACCTTTAAGCTTGTGGATTATGTTCTTACACGCGCAACCTACGTAATGATCTCGACAAAAGTTTTGCCTATATCATTATATTCTCTGCGTGATCATATCAGAAATGATGAGATCCGCAGGAGAACCAAGTTCATCAACATAGGCCAAAGAATTGCGAACCTTAAGTAGCAGTGGGCAGGGCACATTGCCAGGAGGACTTTGGGGCGGAAAGGTCCTCGAGTGGCGACAACGTACCGGGAAACGCAGCGTTGGTAGGCCCCCCACAAGAGGGCCTAGCCAAGTGGCCAGTCGATTGCGTTGAACGTTTAACGAAAATAATAATAATGTATGAAACTGACGTTTTAGTGAGAAAGCTCTATGACAACCGTAGTCAAAAATTAGCCTCCCATCCACTAGCACTTATTTCGTATGACTTATCCTCATAGATGAACTGTAGAGAAACATCGTAGGGATAAATAAAACCGTTGAGGCCACTAACTAAATGTCATCTCTACATTTTTTCCTGCGACTTTATCTTTCCTCGTCAGTCTGAGAGGAAAAACAATCCTTTTGTCACCATACACACAAACTGATACTAGTGGATGGGGGGTTATTATCATTTTATTCGATAGATCTAGGCCCCAAGGTGGACTGACGATCTACTAAAGGTCGCGGGAAGCCGCTGATATTAAATACTAAAACTTGCATAAAGCTTCCCTAATTTGCCAACACGCAAACTGTAACCAGAGCAGCTCGCAAGTGACGCGAGCCCGCATCTAATCCTCCTAACTCGCTCCAAACAAGCGCATAAGTTTCCAAAGCTTAGTTCCTCGGAAATTCATTCAGCTTAATTCTGTTGATAGCTCAAATATTACTATTAGTACTTAAACGGATTGTTATTAGATACTTAAACTTAGGTAGTGAAGATTTTCATAACACAACTTTTTCAATTCTTTGGTATTCTTTTCCAAGCTATCCAATCTGTTTCAATGTTAAACCTCTTTCTGTGATCTAGGTTAAACCAGTTAAATGCAAGTCGAAAATTAAAAATCATAACCTAGATATTAATGCCATAACTGTAACGGCTACGGTGAAGAGTTGATGTTTTCGCGCCTAATTCGAATGTATTGAAAAAATGCCATTTATTTTACGGCAAAATTTAGTACGTATTAGCACAGATAATATAATACTATTCTAGTATTCTTATTCTTATTCTTATGTAAGGGGCTGAGGCTGTCTCAGAGCACTTCGACCCTATGGGATCTTTTGTGCTTCCCCTTTCCTTATCACCCATCCCCGCCAACATCGAAAACACCTTGTATGAGTTTTACGATGTTGGCGGGAATAAGGTCTATAATGTCCTCTGGTTTAGGGTAACCTAGACCCAGGATCCTTAGTCGCCTATTGGCTAGTGCATGACAGTCACATAGTATGTGCTCCATGCTTTCTTCCTCCTCGCCACACATTCTACAAATGGGTTCTTCAGTTTTGCCTATTGTGCACAGGTGTCGTTTAGTGGCAAAGTGGCCAGTGAGAGCACCTGTGAGGCAGCGGATTTGGGTCCTGCTGATTCCTCCTATTCTTTTAAGGTAGCCCGTGTGTGAGGATCCTAAAAATTTTTTTGTTTGTGTCAGTCGGGGAGTAGACAACCTGAGGTGCCTCTTTTGACAATACTCCTTTAGTGCCATTTTTATGGTACTCCTAGATAATCCTACAAAAGGCTCGGGCCCATTGAGGTCTTGAGCCGATCCTTTCCTTGCTAGTCTGTCAGCATTTTCATTACCTTCAATCCCTACATGTCCCGGTACCCACACTAGTCTGACCAGGTTGTGCTTGCCTAGTCTGTTTAGTGTGTGTATCGCATTCAAAACTAGTTTTGAATTGATTTTGTGGGTAGTTAAGGCTTTAAGTGCCGCTTGGCTGTCACTAAGAATGTAAATGGTCATTCCTTTGGTGCCCATTTCTATGTTCTTTTGAGCACAGGCAATTATTGCATACCTCTCAGCTTGAAAGACCGTTGCATAATACTATACTAGTAATTAGTATATACATATACAATATAAGATTTGTGAAAAAAATCTATAATGATTAACAGTATTATTGTTTGACTAGACTTGTTGGCGCTTTTTAGCATTCTGTAAACAAATAAATATATATGTATTAGTATACATATATATTTATTTGTTTACAGAATTATACAGGGTGTAAAAGACATGAACAGTCAAACGAGAACCATGTATTCTGCTCACCATCATAACATTTTTTTCCTTTAAACTATACCTGGGAAATTGATAGTTACGATTTTATTGAAGGTCAAAGTCATAATTTTTTTTTTTCATTTTTTTATGAAAGCGTATTCTATACGTTATTTCTTAATTATTGTCCAAAGAAACATTATCGTTTTTTTTAGTATTTCATAAAAATAAAAATGGCTTCAAAACGTTAGCGTTCAATGTAGCTCCCTCGATGCGCACGGACACTAACGAACGGGGCCGCCGCCGTCTGGCAAAATTATCGCGGTTTTGCGAGTTGTGTGCGAGTTAAGCCCTTTACATTGCGCGGTACAATTTGCAATTTTTTTTAACACCAAAAAATAAAAATCATTTTCAAGCAATAATTTTTTTGAAATATGTCTTATTTTGATGTATAGAATACATGGTTCTCGTTTGACTGTTCATGTCTTTTACACCCAGTATTTTAAAAGACTTAAAGTTTTATCAATAACCCTATTGTTACATGCGACGAATACGAGTTTGTTGATCTTGTTTCTAAAAATACATTTTTGAAGTCTCATCGATAATTAACTTTTTTGTTGACTGTACGAGCTCCTAATACAATTTGCAAGCCACGCTAACGTATTCTCGCTTATTCATCAACGTCACATTGAAAGTATTAGGCCACGTAAAAAAACACGAAATTTTCAGCAGACTTTTTTGCAAACGGTACGAGGACACATCGAGTGCCTTCTAAAACGATTGCTCTTTTTGCGATTGTTCAAATTCGAAGCGTATTTTAAGAGGTTCTTAGTAATTATTTTAAGATGACACTTAGAAAAATTATCTCCAATAAGAATTAACGGAGATACATTTTTGTTGAAAATTATCATTTAGTTGGTTTTAAAGCTTTCGCGCTTACATTTTCTTTATTCTTTTTTATTCTACGTCGGAAAAATTTGGTCTTCATTTCATTTGGTGTTAATGAGATACTACTGCGGTGAAGCCAAAAGGGTTATGATTTTAGCAGTCTATGTATGTTTGTTTGTGTTTACTTATGTTCCTCCGTAGCGCCTAAACTATTCTTATTGTTATTGTAATCGATTCGTTAACATGGCGCGGGTAACATAGGTTACATTTTAACCGACCGAGTCTACCAGGGGGTCGTACCTTGTTCTGTGAAGAATCGGCAAGCAACTCAACAAGTTTTATCCTCCCTTTACAGTTTTCATAGTATTGATTTGGAAAGAGTAATAATTCACATTGTTAAGTCTTTGCCCGGGAAAACCTAAATTAGTTTATGTGGCACTAGTATAGTATATAGCTTTTTATTTATGTTTAAATGATAATAAATAAACAAATAAAATTTCATAAATTAATCATGATAATATAATAAAATTAAGACTAATAATTAACCTTACATTAAAAAATTGTGATTTAAGACGTTTTACCTTACAATACACATATTGTACACATATTGCTATCTCACTAGATTACAATGGAGAATCGAGCACATTTGGATGTGTCCACACATTTTTGTCGTCTATATATTCCTGAACTTTATAATACGCTTTCTTCATTAAAATTTGTTTAATGTGAAGCTTAAATTTAAGTGACGGAAGTTCAGTTACATGATGTGGGAGTTTATTATATATTTGTATACATTTCCCCTTAATTGAGTGACTAGTTTTAGTGATTGTCGCACAGCTACCTTACGTCGGCGCATCTTCATATTACATCTTACTTGCTGCGGTCAGTAGCGGATTTACAACTTTGCCGCTAGTAGGCTAATAAAGTTTTGCCGCTAGTAGGCTAATAAAGTTTTGCCGCCATTATGCTAACACATTTTTGCCGCTACAACTTACTTCTGAAATAAGATACCCTAGTTCCGATACTTCCATCGAGCATTTGTCTAGTTCACAATCATATTAATTACAATTACAACTTTATTATGCTCTGTCTTCCTCTTTGCATCAGTTTTTTTTCCTTTATTAAAAAAAATCGGAGCTCGTTTTCTCTGTGTGCATACATACTAGGGTTGCTGAGGATTCCTCTTCCGCTTCCACATAATGCGGAAGTTCCGCAATATTTTGAGTTCCTCAACCGTTACCGCATCCTAATAAATAAACATAAAAAATTCCTCTTCCGCTATCGCTTCCTCAAAATTTAGAAGGAATTTAAGAGGAATTACACTGCGCATGCGCGTATCCATGGCAACGCACACGCCGCAGCACGAACGATGCCGTGCCGGGCCGAACGGTCAGCGAGCGCGTCATCCCCTCCCGCCACCCTCGCTTTTCCTTGGTTGGACTTGATATAGCGTTGTTTTGCGTGCGTACGCATCGCAAACGTAATAATTTGTCTCTAACCCATTCAAAAACATTGTTTTATCGAAAATCGAAATGAGACCGAAGTGTAGTGCTATATGGACGTACTTTATTGAAGTAGATGAAGAGACTGTGAGTTGTAAGTTGTTCAGTCAAACTTATTCAAGGAAAGGGCGCGGGACTTCTGGGCTACGAATTTTTATTTTACAAAGAACTTTTGAGCCGTCGATCATTAAAGTTAAGCAACCAAGTGCGCGGTCTGTACTCGGGTGACCAAAATTTTACACGCATATATGACATCAAAATATAAGATTTCTATCAACCTTTGAGTCGTTTCCGGTAAACGAGAAAGTCAAGGGAAGACCACTCCCGATTTTTACTTTCTCGTATACGTAGTAAATTAAATAATCAACACCCTGAATACAGGTGGTTGGGGATCGTCTTCTGAGTCAATATTTAAAAAAAAAGTTTAAAAAAAAAACAAAAAAAGAAAAAAAAATGTACCCAGAAAATATTGTAAGTAAAACATTTTCTGGGTACTTTATTTATTTAAAAAAAAAAGTTTTTTTTTAAAATTTTTGAAATCAACTCAGAAGCCGATCACAAACCACCTGTATGCAGGATGTTGGTTATTTAGGACTGGACCGATTTTGATGAAATGTTTTGTATGTGTTCCAGGAGATTCGTGAATGGTTTAGCTTCAAAATGTAAAATAAATACTAGCGGACCCGACAGACGTTGTCCTGTACACACTCAAAAATTAATTAGAAGAACATTTTCCAGTGGACCATATATATTATATATTTCATATCATCCTCTTCCGCTTCCTCATCCGCATCCTCTTCCTCAAAAAATATCCTCATCCTCATCCGCATCCTCTAAATTTGTGCTTGATACTTCCTCTTCCTCCTCCTCTTCCTCATAATCACTTCCTCAACAACCCTAATACATACTTAATTAAAAAGGGGAATGCCCATCTTACTATAGGGACTTTGGTCTGGTGTGAACAGAGACTATAACATTCATGGTGTAATTTGTTTATTAGATAAAAATACTAAGAAATATAATGTGTGTTTAATTTTGTATCAAAATCCTTAAATACATATATTTGCCGCCCCCTAAAATCTGCCGCCTTAGGCTCCAGCCTACTCAGGCTACTGGTAAATCCACCACTGGCTTCGGTACAACCTTAACTTAGCAACTTACTAATAAATATTTATTACATTTATGTTATATTGTATGTATTTATGTGTGTATATATTATATATGTATTAGATTAAGAAGTATATTATGTATTTATTTATATAATTATATGCAGTTAATGTTATGTTAGTTTACATATTTTTTGTACTTATTTGCACTTTTGTCTCACCCGCGTATTATTATAGTTTCCCATTTTCATTCTGGGTTGACTGGAAGAGATCTCTTATGGAGATAAGTTCGCCCTTGCATACTATTTTACTCTGTAATCATATGTGTAATGAAGAATGGTAAATATAAAAAAAAAATGTGTGCGTGTACTAGTGTACACATGTAAGAAGTGAAACTTCTTTATGGCCGAATCAAAGATGGCGCGTAACGGAAAAATGTGACGGTAAATTTTTTTCCAACGCCGATAAAGAAGTTTCACTTCAATAATTTAATTGTAAAATCGCAATGAAGAATTGTAAAACTTTGTGTACCTAATTATGACATTGTTTGTAAGCATTGTGTCAGAGAAATAAATAGTTTATTATCATTATGTATACCTTTATGAAGTGCAATAAAGAGTTAATAACGGTTACATAGTTTCGTATCTTAGCTTTTACACTCACTCAGCATAGCTGCACATCTCTGTTGGAAAAGCAACTTAAACTTGAATAATTAAATACGCTTTAGAAGAGACATTTCTGTGTGCAATAATTAGTTGTCTAAATAATAATTCCTCCTTGACGCGGGCTGAGAGGTACTCCGGCATGTTTATCAATTAACGAGATAGCAAGCGATGTGTACAAAGCGGGTTCAAATGAAATGGGGTAACAACGTCCTTGATAATTGTAGCACGGTTCAATGAAGCCTTGGATTTGACGTCGTTTCCATGTGCGGGGTGATTGAGAATTTGTATTGTCTCGTTACGTTTTGATCGTGATACAGCACAGATTTATCGGGGCCTTTTTAATCCCAGACAAAAAAATTGGCGTTATAAATTCAATGTGTGTATCTGCGTATTTGTATCATCATGGCATCGTATCAAATGAATGATACAATTTTGTTTTTATTTGCTTGATAGGTATTTTGATCAAGTTGTCGTGGAAGTTTCCGCAAGGGTTCCCATGGCCCCGTCCGGCAGTGACACATCCGCGGCCGCTGCGTTCTCCTCGTCTAATGACAGGGAGGAAGTGGCGGCCGTTGATGTTTTCGCGCGTGAGGTTTTAGTGGGTAGGCCCTGGTTCCCTAGGGAGAGCCCCACATAACGTTCACGCCTCCCCAGGCGTGACGTACGCGTAACGCATTTCCCAACGTTGTTCTTAGGTGCGATTTCAGAATATCTATTCAGCTGTTTGAAGATTATCAGCTCTTTTGTAATAAAAGACCTGAATAACATTTTCAGATCTGATTTCGATTCGTTTGGTTTGTTGTAATTTAATGGTATTTCTGATGCTGCAGCATCACCTGGAATCTTCAGAATACCCAGCTAATAAATAAACGATTAAAGCTCCTCATCAAACAGGATCATTGGATTGGTCTCAATGAATGATTTATTTATTTATTGATATAGATTTACCAACAACATATCATTTCACAATTACAATAACATACAAAATTACAGAGTTAAAAGATATGCCTCGACAGGTAAATACAGCTTATACATAAAACTTATCGACATATAAAACAAAAATATATATTTTTAAACTACTGATAATTAAATGGAGTAAGTTAAGTTTTTGGCTAATTTTCTACTTTAACATAACTTCACAAAAAGAAAACAAAAAAAAACTAGCTGTGGGCTGAGTCCAGCAAAGCCAAACACTTCCCTTTAAATGAGTGGACTGAATCTAGAAAGATGTCAATGTCACCATCTTTTAAATTATTGTAAGTACGCATACATCGGTACAAAGGAGCGCACTTGCCCAGGTTAGTTCTACAATAAGGTAAATTGAAAAGATTAGTCAATGGATGTCTAGGAATTTGATATGGAACAGTTAAACTAGTCTGTTGAAGTAGATTGGGACAATTTAAATTACCGTTGATGAGTTTATATAGTGTCATGAGATCAAAAAGTTTTCGACGGTTTTCTAAAGAAGTCATTTTAAAGAATATAAGTCTAGTATTATAATCAGCACCACGGGGACAGCTACGACTTTTGTAAGCAAGGAAACGAGTAAAATTTTTTTGAATGCGCTCTATTCTCTGTGAGTGGACCTTATAGGTAGGATTCCAAATATTTGAAGCGTATTCGAGATTACTACGAACAAATGCACTATAAATCACTGTGAATGTATGGATGTTTTTAAAATTCTTACACATGCGTTTGATGAAACCTAACATTTTCCAAGAGTGAGTTACAATATTATCAATATGGTCAATGAAGTTCAATTTATGATCCAGTAGCACACCAAGGTCGCGGATGTTATGCGATTCTCTTAAAATATGTCCGGAGACGAAATAAGAAGATGGAATATATTTCTTATTCCTAGTAAATTTGACGTGTACACATTTTTCGGGGTTGAGTATCATCTTGTTTGCTAAACACCAATCACCCACAGCGTCAACATCCCTTTGTAGCAACAAGACATCTGTTTGATTTTGTATTGACTTGTATAATTTTAAGTCATCCGCGAAAATCGAAAAGCGGCTATACTTTATAGAATCCGAAATGTCATTTATAAACGTCAGAAAGAGGATCGGCCCAAGATGCGAACCCTGAGGTACGCCAGAGCGAGCAGTGTACTCAAATGATTTAAAACCATGCACAGTTACACTGAGTATTCGATCCTTGAGATACGAGCTAAGCCAACGTAAAAGGTCTCCATGGATGCCGTAGGATTTAAGTTTCGACAGCAAAATTTCGTGGTCTACTTTGTCAAATGCACTGGAAAAGTCGGTATATACAGAATCTACCTGTAGTTGGCTGTCTACTGTTTTAGTTATATCTGTAACATAGTTACCAATAACATGATTTATAGACATAATATTGATAGACAGTAATCAAAGCCTGTCTCAAGACGAAAGTCTTTAATTCGTGCGTGTTGCCAGTGATAACCTATGGAACCGAAACGTGGCCGCTTACAATGGGCCTCATAAGAAGGCTTAAGGTCACCCAAACGATAACTCGAGCATGCTTTAACTTATTGCAACCAAATTTAACATACGTGTATGACATATAAATGTATGGTTTCTATCCATTTTTAAGCCGTCAATCACGAAAGTTAAGCAACCAAGTGCGCGGTCGGTACTCGGATGGGTGACCAAAGTTTAACATGCATGTATGACATCAAAATATAAGGTTTCTATCAACCTTTGAGTCGTTTCCGGTATACGAGAAACTCAAGGGGAGACCACTCCCGATTTTTGGTACTCACTAAGGCATGAAACTTCTGTGTTGTTTTACGAAATAGGTGTGTGTCCCTTTCGGCGTAACAATGTTATCATAATATTTTCTATGTCGATATTAAATAAACTTTAGTCGACAAGGAAAACTCTATTTAGAATAAAGAACACAAACGGGAATGGTTGGCTATGTAAGTGGGTACTTATTTATGAGTTCTGAAAGTATTTTTAGGTACATGTTTTGTAGTATTCATTAGATTGACGGGTATTTTGTCACCTTAATTTGGCTAGAGGGATTCAAGAAGAAGGTTTAGAAGTATAAATCAAACAAAATCAAAGTATAAATCGTTAAGGTTAAAGTAAATACTCTGAGTACTCTCCGTGCGAAGCCGGGGCGAGTCGCTAGTATATATGTTTTTTTTTTATGTTACGAGATGGTAAACAACGTTGCGGCCCACCCGATGTTAAGTCGTTACCGTTGCCTATAGACACTTGCAATATTAAGTGTAAATCACTTAACACCGCAAGTGCGTTTGCCATCCTGGGGACTAAGATGATATGCCCTCCATGCCCAGTAATTACACTGGCTACCTTTCTCTTCAATCCGAAACACAGCGAATTGCTTCACGGCAGAAATAAGAAAGGCGGTGGTACCTACCCAGACGACCCTACATATGGTTCCACCACCTAGTAAATGATATGACACAATTATGGATTTCCTGGAAGATTCTTCTTCTAAAGGGAAGTCTGTGATTGACAATTTTAATGTGTATCCATCGCGAAAAATGATTAAATGAAATAATCAAGAGTCGTGTGCGTGATTGTAGACTCTATACGCTTGCAATACAAACATACTACGTCTTCTGTGCAGCATATATAGATTATTTCTACTACGCTGTGTATCACTACGTTGTGAATGACAAGAAAAATACTAAGTTACGAGATAGATTATTATGGTTTTTTATTTTAATATTTTACTATCAAAAATTCTAAATGTAGGTAATTTGATCGAAAGAAAATTGAAGCACGTAGTAAATTAAGTAAATTAACTAATTTATAATAGCGTTCAAATCAAATATATCAAATCAAATATATTTATTCATAATCAAGTCAACTATTAACAGATTGTGTGAGTCTCATCCTTTTAAGTTTAACAAACCTGTGTTAGGATGAGACTGCTCTTCTAGATGACAACACGAGTATACGACGACTTAAAAATTATGAAAATTTACCAAAAATAAGTTGAGAAAAATGTGAAGGACCACGTCAACTTTACCTAAAACGAAAGGAAAAAAAAAAGTTTATATAATATATTAACATACATACATATATATACATATACATAATTCATCTATTTGTGCCTATAAAGTTAAAGTATAAGGTACTATTAAATAAGATTAAAAAGAGATTCAGTGCCATCATAGTCAAGTTGTTTCAGCCATGAGATAATGTGTCTTTTGCATTCAAAGTAGGGCGTAGTATAGAAATTGAGTTTTCTGTTTAATTTATTATACAAGTTAATCGATTGAATATTAAATTGCATGTTAGCAAATTTAGTTTTTGCTGAAGGGCGGGTAATTACAGAGTAAGGATTACGTTTGCCAATTATTTTAGGATCAGGAATAAGAGTTTTATGAATTTTGAGCACACATTTCAAAATATAAAGTTGTCTCACTGTTAATAAGTCACAGTCATGGTACAGTTTAGTAGTGCTATATGTGATTTTATTAAATGTCATTACTTTTAAAAGCGACCTCTGTGCCCTTTCAATGTGTATCATTTTGGTTTTGTGAGAACCACCCCAGATAGGCAAACAGTAGATTAGAATAGACTGTACTAAAGATATGTAGATATAGATGATAAGTTGTCGGTCAGCAATATGCCTGAGATACTTAAATAGCCACAGCAGTTTTCTAACACGAAGTGTAAACATATCGATTTGTTTGTGCCAGTTTAATTGCTGATCAAGGTAAATACCCAAATACTTAACATAAGCTACCTTATCTAGTGCCTTACAATTACAATTATCCAATGTGTTTATATGTTCACCAGTGTGGGCTATTAATTTAAGATCACTGTTTGGTTGCGATGAGTTTTTTATAGCGAATGTTATGTAATTAGTTTTGCTAGTGTTTAGGGTTAGGAGATTACTGCGAAGCCATTTTGTGACAGTAAGGAGACCTTTGGTAGCAACATCGTGGACATCCTCCCAACTCTCTCCACAGAACAGTAATGCCGTGTCATCAGCATAAGAAAATATTTAAGAAACCTAATTGCTTCTGATGTTTGTTAAATTTTCCTCGCAGATTCGTTGCTCGTTAATTTAAATTTAAAATATTTACAACATTGCTCTAATACAATACAAAATATAAAACGTTTACTAAAACTAGATACAACTGACAAACTACTTAATCTATGCTTATATTACAAAGAAGAGTTACTGAAGAGTTTGTTTGTTTGAACGTGCTAATCTCAAGAACTACTGATTCAAATTGTAAAATTATTTTTGTGTTGGATAGTTTATTTATAGAGGAAGGCTATAGGCTATATAACATCATAACACGCGATCAAAGTCGCAGGCACAGCGAGTTACAAATAAAAAACTTCGCGTAGGTCCTTTGAAACAGGAAGTGTAGGTACCAATAAAAAAAAATCTAAATTTTAGAATAAAAAAACGTCAAGCAGTTGAGACAAAAGAACTAATTATAAAAGTAATTTTATAACTTAGAATTTTGATTGTGGAAAGTTATAATTTTTCTGTAGTAGACACATAATATGTTTTTACCGTTTAAAAGGTCTCAACTAAGTGTCTTATAAGCTCCGTACATCAATATGCGAGCTTTCGCGTTTAAAAGCCTCAAGAGAAGTGTCTAACATAAAAGCTGTGTCCCAAAAATTGTGAGGAACCAGTCCTACATCGTAAAAGCAAGTTTCCGTCCCTTTAGAATAGCCACTTTATTTTCTTTTCACGATAAATCAGCGAGAAGAATTTATTTTGTTGAAACTCTGCAACAGTTGGTAAGGTCATTTAATTGGTTTGCTTTCGTTTTGAGATACGAACAAGAAATAGTAATTAGTTTTTAAATAAATTAGTTCTTTAAGATAAATTATATTTGTAATTGTAAATAAAACAACTTCTACGGATTTAACTCGCGTGTAATTAGATTTTACATAGTGTTATTATTGCCCGACGTTTCGTAACACTTTGCAGCGTTCGTGGTCACGGGATGACTGCAAAATGTTACGCGCGAGTTACACGCGAGATAAATCCGTAAAAGTTGTTTTATTTACAATGTGTAGTGCTCGCGCAAATCTAAGAGAACATTATATTTGTAATTATTTTTAAATAATAGCAGTGTAAAAATCTCTCAAACTTCCTACTAATATTATAAACGAGAAAGTTTGTATGGATGTATAGATGTATGGATGGATGTCTGGATGGGTGTTTGTTACTCTTTCACGCAAAAACTATTAAAAGGATTTTAATGAAACTTTACAATAATATAGCTTATACATCAGAATAGCATAAAGGCTATAATTTATACTGATACTGCGCAAAAGAAGTCGCGAGCAGTAGTTAGTAGTATATAAAAAGAAAAGTCCTAAGTGACTGACTGATCAACGCCCAGCCCATACCCTTGAACCTATACAGCTGAAATATTGCACAGAGGTTCCTTTTATGATGTAATAACGCCGGCTTTTTCGAAATTCAACTCGTAAGGGTTTTATTTTATTTTAAAATATGAGAAGGCAAACAAGCTTGCGGCCCACCTGGTGTTAAGTGGTTACCGTCGCCTATAGACACTTGCAATATCAAAGGTAAATCACTTATCACTGCAAGTGCGTTGCCATCCTGGGGACTAAGTTTACATACATTATTTTTTTGTAAACAATTTTTCGATATTATTTTTTTGTAAACATTTTTATGACTTAAATTTCATTTAAGTGTAAAATATACAAAATTAATAACTTAACTTTTGAATTAGTCTTACCATATTCCCAAATAAGGTTTATTTTGAATACTTTATCGTACTTTACTTATAGGTACAACAGCAGTGAAAATAATCGAATCTGCGATCAGCAACAAATCTGAAAGGTGTTCCAGAAATTTCCATTCGAAGCGACGGTAACACCCGAAATACAAGTGTATTATATATTTGACAAACGCTGTCTTGAAAGCTTCTACCCTCAAGTGGCACTTAATAAATCAAAACGGGGCTTTAAGGCCAAGTCGGCATAATATCGCTGTCGCGTTCGCGCAGAGAAAATAAGGGCACACGCCCTTTGAAAAGCGTGGATGCTCTAGAAAGTTCGAGATGAATAAGATAGTAAACCTTTACACAGACTGTTATTAGAATGCTCCGTCTATTTATAAGCAAATGTAAATTAAATATTGAACCCCTTTCTAATATTGGTATGCGCAAGCCCTAAAGCTTCACATTTTATTACCTTTCCGTAATAACGTAGGTATTGCCATGACATATTACGGTCTCCATGAAGGCAGTCATTGCTTTAATATGACATGGTCCTAAAGTATTGCTTGGCAGTGCTATTATTACCGATGTAAAAGTTATATTGGATGTCAAACAAGTAAAAATAACTGTACCCCCAATATAAGTTTTGATGGTTTTCGAGCTCGATCGAACGTATCGTCTCTTCATACATTGGCCACTAGCCAGTAGCGGCGTTAGTTAGGTTAGGGCGAGGTTGGGCGACCGCCCAGGGCACCCGCAGCTCATACAAAGGGGCTCCACAGGATCGAGGGACACAAAGGGTGCCGCCGGACGGTTAAAGCAATCCGTCCGGTGTTGGAGGAGTGGGTTGGGCGCCGGCAGGGCAGCCTAACATACCGCTTGGTGCTGACCGGACATGATTGCTTCGGTCGGTATCTGCACCAGATCGCCCGTCGGGAGGAGTCGCTGAGGTGCCACCACTGCGACTCTCCCGACGACACGGCCGAGCACACAGTACTAGAGTGCCTGGCCTGGCGAAGCGAGTGGCACTCGAAGACGAATACCTCTCACTGCCGACCATGGTGCAAGCCATAGTTGGTAGCGACAGGGTATGGGAGGCTTCCGCCTCCTTCTGCGAGGCTGTACTCTTGCAGAAGGAGGCAGTGGAAAGGGCCGCTAGTCCCCGGTGCAGACGGTTGGTTGGGAGGAGGCGGACGGCTTTGACCGCTCAAGGTCACCCAACCTAGGACGTGGCCCGCGTGTGCGAGGGTAGGCTCCCTGCACATGCATTGCACAGGCCCGTCACGTCTGGATTTCCCCCGGGCAACCCCCCTTTGGCGCTGGCACCACTCTAGGTTCGGCTTAGGCCGGCCCTGGGGTAGCTGCGTGGGCCTCACATCGGGACCGGTCGCGGCCGTAGCCCGGGGTGAGGCCTGGTGCTCCTCCCTAGGGCTGACTGACTCCGGTCGGTTCTAGGGTCAGGCTGCCCGGAGGTAGCTCGGTGAAATGCTTCGGCAAACCCCTGGTCGTCTCCAGTAAGGACACGGGGGAAAATAAAAAAAAAGGATACAAAGGGTGTCATGAGCGCCACTTTTTATACACTTTGATCCTGAGGATGTACGTTAGCTATGAATAATACTTCTATAGCTCTTGTTAAACATATCGTACATAGGAAATAGTAGTTTAATTAAATAGCATAGTTTTTATGTTATAGGTAATTTAAGTTTAACCAATTTAAGTAAGTAAACTGTTATTAGTCACGTGCTGACAGCACTCCATCTCCCACTACTCGGGAGCTTTGTCATCATCAACAGCTCATATAATGTCCCCACCGAGGGGCTCGAGCCTACCCCACATTAGGGGCGATTAGGCCTTAGTCAACCACGCTGGCCAAGTGCGGGTTGGTCGACTTCACACACAACCTAAGAATTTCTTCATAGGTGTGTGCAGGTTTCCTCACGATGTTTTCCTTCACCGTAAAAGCGTCGATTAAACGTACATATAAATTCAAAATTTGAAAACACATTGGTACGTGGTGGCGGGGATCGCACCAGTGCCTCCCAGGTATGAGACGACGCTCTTACGCACTACGCCACCGACGCTGTGGACTTTGTAACAAATTAAAATTATCCGTAAAAGCGATCTCTTGAATTAAATCGTTAAAACGTACCATGTGAACTTAATTGTATGAGTTTAGTAGCACATTAGAATTTTTTATAAAGCATAATTATTTTTAATAACGTAACAAAATCTCAGGACAGGCGCGTAGAATACACGGAATAATAATAACAGTCCGTTGTACACTCTAATTATTAATAATTACATTTGTGCCTTTCTCGTTGATAATGATAGCAATATGGCGGCTGATAAAAACAATAATTATTATTCTAGGGATAAAAGGAAAGTAACATACTTAATATGAAATAGAATTTTGTTTGTTTAATAAAAAATAAAAGCTCCTAAGCGAGGAACTGATCTGAGTGTGGGCATTATGACAAATAATATCTTATTTGTATTCTCATTATGAGTTTATTTGGTCTAACAAACATTACAGGAGGGGGAAGAAGTAGCAGAGACAAAGACATATACCTGATTTTTAGTGATGAATATTTTTATCTTGACGCAGGTTAATGACCTTCAGCTCACCTGATTACAAGGGACAAAAGTGGGAACGAGCTTCACCCTTAGAGCTTGTCCAGATGAAGCGATTTACGCACGAGTAGACACGCGCGTTCGTAAATCGCTTCTGGACAAGCTGTTCATCATCATCATCATCATCAGTTCATATAATGTCCATACCGAGGGGCTCGAGCCTAACCCATATTAGGGGTGATTAGGCCTTAGTCAACCACGCTGGCCAAGTGCGTGTTGGTTGACTTCACACACAACCTAAGAATTTCTTCATAGGTGTGTGTAGGTTTCCTCACGATGTTGTCCGTCACCGTAAAAACTTGGCGTCGTCCTAAATGCCAAGCCAAACGATCGTACGATGATACGACGCATTCCCATCACACGATGACTTCAACATAAAATATTTCTTTAGAGCTTGTACAGATGAAGCGATTTACCCGCGAGTAGACACACGCGTTCCGAATCGCACGATCGTGAGATACTAGAGGTTTATACATTCCGACCACATGCCCTCGCGCGTTTTGCCGCTCGCGCGTAAATAGCATGCTAGTCGCACTAACCTCGACTTGCGCGAGTGCCTTGCGTTCTGCCACAGTATACCAAGAACAGTAATACGTCTTCATACAAACTGGCCACTATCCATTAGAATGTGTGCGTGCGTACTCGGTGCTGTGTACGCACGCACTGTGTCGCACACATGACATAAAAATATGGGGCATAAGGTGGTCTCACCGTCTCGGTGTGATCGCGCGTTTTGTCATTGTACAACAAGGTCGAAAGATATAAAGAAATGAATACCTGATAATTCATTTCTGTTTAGCTTTCGACCTAAAAAAGAAAATTAACTTAAAACACTAAATCAAATGGAATCCGCCCCGCATGAAGTAAATACACATTATTCTTTCTCCACAGGTTTTCCACACGAAAAAACACCGTTGTTCCGAGTTGGATCCAATGAAATCTTTTATGGGAAAGGAAGGGCAATGTCATTTTGGCAGCTCAGAACCCGAAATCTATCAAATTGTTCACAAGGAATTTGTTACCGAACATATAGAGAGGAAAATGGTTCGATCGGTGTGTTGTAGTGCTGTGGTACCAGATGTTGTTGTATTGATATCGATTATTTGTATTGTTACAACAAAAATTAAAATATCTAATCGTTTTACAATCATCATCAACAGCTCATATAATATCCCCACCGATGGGTTCTAGCCTACCCCACATTAGGGGCGATTAGGCCTTAGTCAACCAAGCTGGCCAAGTGCGTGTTGGTCTCACTTTACTCACACACAACCTAAGAATTTCTTCATAGGTGTGTACACGTTTCCTCACGATGTTTTCCTTCACCGTAAAAGCGTCGAATAAACGTAGGTAACCTACGTTTAATATAGTCCTTTATTAATGAGTCAATCTTTCCCAACAAAATAATGGTTGCAATCAATCGTTTGTAGAATTCAAATAGTAGCTGCGAACAATATTTTTGCACGCAAGTTTATTATTTGCCCTTTGAATAGAAGGCGGGAGAGCATTCTAAAGTCTTATTGCGTGAAGAGTAAAGTAGTTAGAAATAAAATAAGTACGGTGAAAGGGTGTTGAAAGAGTTAGTTTGTTGTCTGATCGAAGAATACGGTCATGAGAGGCACCTAATTACTGAAATTTGCATTTCAAATATGCTTCATATGTAACTAGTATTTATTAACTTAATCAAGAAAAATATCCACTACAATTCCACGACTTCATTACCCCAAAATTCATCGATATTGCAACTCGCCAAGTTTATCGATATCTCTCCTCTCCCACCTCTAGTGTTCAGGAACAATTTCGTATGCGAAAGTCGAAGTGAGAAATTACCTTAATAGGAATATTATGAAGAGGGATCACGGGGCCAGCCTCAACCTGTCTATTTTTGAGGTTATTTTGAGAAGGAGCAAAAATCCTTTCATATACGAGATAAGTTATAGTGTAATCTCTCATAAGTAACACTTTTCCGAATTTCCCTAAAAGCTTCTTTGAAATTATGAATGAGCGTAATCGAATAGATTTTCCAATCGATCCCACAATGATATATGTTGAACGTTGACCGGACAGGTTGTTAGCCTGTCGCAGCGCCTGCATCAAACCTCCTCCTTTTTTGAAGTCGGTTCAACATTTAATTACATTGCTTTACCTGTTTAAGTTTTAAGTGTAAAAAGTGTAACTATTTTAGTTGCGCTTTTGTCGGGTCTTTCCACATTAAACCGGCGATTTTTCTACCGGTGAATATTTTTTCCACTTCCTACCGGTTAGTAAAATATTCCACATTCGTTCAACCGCAAATTTGGAAAGTGAAAATCATATTTCTATTACTTTTATATCAATAACAACAACGATAACAATGGACCTATTTTTATTACTGGTTGAAAAAAAAGTACCTAAATCTCCAGCCGAAACTATCATGAACTTTGCCGGTAGAATATGGAATAGAAACCGGTATAGTGTTAAAACTTAAATCGCCGGTAGAAAAATCGCCGGCCGGATGTGGATTAACCCCTTTTTTCTCCTAGGCCCGCCAATCACGGTTCCCATGCAAATAAAACTCATCATTAACACAACTAAAACACACAAAGGGAACGGGTCGACATATATTAGGGTCCAATATACACTTACGTGCAATAAAATCGACTCACCGGTACGCTTTGGTTCAGAATTTCCTAATCAAAATTTACAATTAGTTAATAATATTTTTTCACCCCGTGTGTTAAACAAGAACATACACTTACATTAGACCAGTTTTTACTGTGATAGATTTTGGTTTATTGATTTTACAAATTGAAAACCAAATACAGTTAAAATAGCTAAATTTATTGGGGAAATCAGCAGAGTTTTAAGGGTTAATAAATCTGTAAGATTAATCAATTATTCAATAAACAATGATTCAAATAACTCTGAAAAATCTGCATAGCATAGTCACAGAAATTGCGTATGACGTAAAAATGAGAAACCAGGGTTTCCAAAGAAATGAGTCTATTGTCACCAATACTTCGTTTATCGGTGTTTAGAGTAGATTAAATAAAGCTTATGAAACATACATTCAAATTATATTTACAGGTTTTGTTTATCTAATCTTATTATTATATACCGATATATTAAGAATCGAATCCTACGATGTGAGTCGATTTTATTGCACGTAAGTGTATTTTAGATGCAGTAGAAATATCATTTGGAATATGATTCAGAGAACATTTTCCTTAACTACGCCGCGATAAGTCCCAACTAACAATTGAGATCAGCAATAGCTATCTGAACTCTTAAGCTCCCGTCAGAAGTTCTGATCTCAAGTTAGAAGTCTCCTGTGGATTGTCGCTCCTGTTGCCGTGATTTCCGTTAATAACGCGGGTGAGCTGTGACATTTCTATTCTGGTGGCATTCTTAAAAGTTAAGCTCGTTTACCTTATTTTGATAGAAAATAAAGCGGATGTTCGAAACTGAATGGACCTGTTTAAAACAATTTTTTTCAAGGTTCAACTTATACTCGAGGAAGAAGTATCACGATTCTTCTGTCGTGCGTTTTTCGTAACGATCACGAAAGTAAAGCTACCAAGTGCACGGTCAGTACTGGGATAGGTGACCGTAAATTTTTGAACTCGAATTTTCCTTGATTTCGATGGAAAATTACACTGGTTATTTAAGCAGGGGCCAGGCAGGTGACTGGCCGTAAGAATAAATTATGTTTAAATGAAAATATTAACCGCCTTCAAAACTAAAAATGGAAGAATAAAAATTTTGTTTAAAAAAATCTAAATATTTTTTTGATGGCGGTCCGAAATACAAATGAGAACGTTTATTCAAATATTGGGCACCGATCTCAAAAAAAAAAACATTTAGATTTTTATCCGTTTTTAGTTTTGACGGCAGTTAATATTTTCATTTAAAAATAATTTGTTTCTTGCTTTTTAGTGTTTTAAGTATAGAAATTTTCCGGAAACTATCTCGAGACCTTTTAGACAAACAAGTAATAACACGATGACGATATCATTGACGTCAATTAAATAGGCATTATTAGGGATAACTCAAAAACTACTCATCAGACGTCGATCAAAATATTTAAATGGGGCCACATGACAAGCACCAGCTTCCAAACGTTAAAACAATCTTCAAAATCGGTACACCCAGTAAAGAGTTATGAGGTAACAAACATAAAAAAATACAGACGAATTGAGAAATGAAATGAAATGAAATGAAAAGCTCTTTATTTAAATGGACTTTGCTAAGTACTTTTAAATCGTCAAAACCCTACCACCATTTCGGGACGAAATAATTATTATTATGCTGAGATGGAGAAGAAACGGCGAAAGAAACTCCACAGCTTACAATTTGGTAATGATTTCAAAACATCATTACAGGTCAATAGATAATAATAATATAATTAAAATTACAGTATTACATGCGTAATTTTGGGCAGTTATTACACCCACGCATTAATATTTATAATAATAATTTATGTTGTAAAAGCTTTTCTATATAATTCAACTAATCACATTAATGAACTAATTAATTTAAGTCTTGATACCCACCACCATTTTTTGTTATTGTTAGATAGATTTCGCTCAATTTAGGTGCTAAGCATACATTTATGATCCTTTGGTTAATAAATATATCTATAAGAATACAATGTGTGCATACTAAAAATAAATAAATAAATAAAATAAAAAAAACCTCCTTGTTTTTTAAAGTCGGTTAAAACGAATGTTAAAACCTATTCGACGATACTGCTATCAGTAGCAAGAAAAAAAAGATTATAGAATAATCCAATGCAAACAATACAAAAAGGTAAGCTGCAACACACAATAAACCTGAAACAAAATTCCTAAAGTTGACAACTTGTTTCCACGAACTGCGTTACCTATTTTCAAAGTCTCTCTCTGCAATCCTATAGGCGTGCAGCGGTTCGTTTAAACAATTTCTGGCTGTATACGCGAAGCGCCTGTGCCTCGATTGGATTTAAAACGTTCCATTTGACACGACAAACAGACTAAGCGGCCATGTTTGGAAATGCATTGTCAGGGTGCGAACGCTTGCTTTCCGAGATGGAAGTTTGTCAATAATAATAGGAGGGCATAGAACATTTTGTTTGCGTTAACACCTTAAAAATGTAGAATACAAACCTAGGTACTTTAATTTCATATTTTACAACGATGATACAGCGACACTTTGAAGCGTGTCGGGGTCAAGGAAAAGGCCGATTGAGGGATAGAAAAGGTTTAATAATTATAAAAATATATACAGAGTTGCGGATAAAAAGTTACAAGTAACATCAAAGCAGGATTTAAAATTATCAAGATAAATATGCCCTTTGATAGTTATCGCGATAATTAATAGATATTCATCCGATAATAATCAAACAGATATAAGCCCTATTTCATGGCATTACGTAATATCGAGGAAACAATCTATTCTATGGAGTATCTCCCGAGTTCTTGCTGTAAAAACACGTGTTGAGAGACTCCACTTTTAACCTCAATCTACGGTACAATTGTCTGCTATTTAAAAGCACATTTTCACTTGATATTGCCGAAATGCGTTACATATCGCGAACGCCATTTAATTAAAAAAGAAATCTATTCTATATTTTTAAACACAACTCAAGTTACGCTAAGAATTAAAAAAAACAACTTCGATTAGGCACCTTCCTACTTTTTTTCTTCCACACACAAAACAAATGAATGAAGAAATTAATGAATAAGTTCAGATACGAAAACGTGACGACACGCGGGGAATCCCCGCTATTGACGTTAAATGACGCGTTCCGATACACGCAGTCGTTGAATGCGACAAATAATAAGTGGCAAATATTTTCGATAATACTTATCAAGATAATTAAACAACCTATATTTAATTTTATCTTGATTATCAATGATAATTATCACTTCAAACCCTGCATCAAAGACCATAAAACGATAATAAACTATCGTAAAAAGGTACGTGTGGTCATTATTAGATCCTCCTCTTTGCCTTACCATAGTCCTAATTTATTTGGGGTTGGTGTAACATGTTAACACACTGCTCTGCATGTGTGTCTGCCTGAAGCCAGTGACCGGCGAAGTGCCAGAAACGACATTTTTATATGTTACTGAAGGACTATTACATGTCTTTTGTTTTTTTTTGATGCATTTTGGAATATCTCGAATAATAACTTTTTCATGTTTCAAATTTTTGGAAATTGGAAGTAACAACAATTTTATTACTTGATGATTTAATAATATTTTAAACTTACCATTTTGTTTCTTTTTACAAAACCTATGCAATTCATACACGTTTCAAACTGTATGAGAAGTTACCAAGCTAAATAAAGTATCTAATTCCGAATTCCGTTCCAAGAGGTTTCCTATCACAAATTGCGCTACGCTACAAAATCTAGGTTTAAAATGAAACTCGCGTCTACAGTTGTCTCGCTAGTAAGGAGTCGATAAAATTGAGTTTTGATTCCTCCCTTGCCCCTTTAGCCGTTCAACAATACAAACGTGACCCGAATTACTAGCATAGGAACGCAATTTGAAAAGGAATTTCTTTGAAGCTAAGCTTTTGTATTTTATTCATATGTTATAGGCCAATCGTTGAATTAGGCCTAACCTAACGATCAAACAGACGATGTAGATGCATAAGACTTTGACTCTCCCATAAACAGTCCACCCAGCTTGGTCATAAAAAATAAGGTTCACCCTTGTTTGGTATAACAACGTTTAGTCGAAAATCACTCCTTCGAACAACGTTTAAGAAAATAATCACTTTGTCTAATATCGATTAACATAATTTTCATTTCATCGAATGTTCATTCGCCATAATAACATTGCGCTATTGATCAAAAAGTATAATGTTTAATTGATGTATTGTTTAGGTGGTATAATTTTCATTTCATCCAATGTTCAATTGAACAATAGGTTAGCGAGGAGCGAAGCGACGAGCGAGAGTCATGATCCACCTAAGCCGAAATTAAGGCGTTTCACGATATACCGAAGCATTTCATGATCTGGCCAATTAATACAATCGGACGACGACTTAAACATATACTTTTTTTATAATGGAGACCTCTGATGTCAAAGACGATGAGGACATAGTATGAGAACACCGTGCTTTGTCCATCAGAACATGCTGGACCGCAGGTTTGCACGTTGTATAAGGAACGTGAATGAAAATAACAGCTTTTAGAGTGTATTGTACTTTCTTCTCCATGTGTAGCCTTTGAGTTTAATTATACGCAACCATTACTGGTCAGTCCCCGCAAGTTTGTCAATAACCCTATCACTAACCACTTACCTATATCCAAAACGGCAACCGCGTCTTTCACCAAGTGGTACGTGTCTCCGTTGATCCTGAGAAAGTCCACGCAGCCGAGGAGACCGTCGGCCAAGCCCAGCTTATTCTGAAGGCCGGTGGTGTTGCCAGCACCACCCACCCACACGGGTTCACGGAAGGTCATACGGGAGAAGAGGCCCTGGTGACAAAATGATGAAATTATTATTCATATTATTATTCTTGGTTGTCAGACAACCATAAGGCCTGCTCGGTGGTAGGCAGTCATTATATTATAATTATTTATTTTATTTTTACAATACCACAAAAATGTAGTGTTATTTGACTGTGATCTTCTGTAAGGTGGAGGTACCACCCATAGATTTAAGATTAGTGACGTTTATAGATTGGCAATGATTCGACTGGGGCGAGGGCAAAAAATTTACCGATTTATTTCATTTATTTATATACCATAACTAAACGGGATAAAGTTACATAATTATGTACGTACATCTTAAAAAACTAAAATAGAAAACGGATTATTTTACACATAGCAACTAAACTTAACTTATTTATTACAGACTTCGGATTATCAACAAATATATCAAATTCTAGTGAAATAAGGAAAAGCGCGTTTAGAGCCCTGCATACGACACAGCGGCGAATGTGCACGCGCCACCGTGCGACTTGTTGGAGGCGCGAACCGACGATGTCTGCGACCGGAACGAACACGTAAATATTTATCAGGTACCTTTTTTTATGTTACGAGAAGGCAAACAAGCTTGCGGCCCACCTGGTGTTAAGTGGTCACCGACGCCTATAGACACTTGCAATATTAAGTGTAAATCACTTAAGACCGCAAGTGCGTCTGCCATCCTGGGTACTAAGATGATTTGCCCTCCATGCCCAGTAATTACACTGGCTACCTTTCCCTTCAATCCGAAACACAGCGAACTGCTTCACCTATGTGTGAGTAATGCACACGTGTGTGTACAAAATAGTATTGCAGTCTGACAGTTTCTGTCTTTTCTAAGTGACTGACAGCCCGACTTAAGCCGCCTGCGTGTAAGTGAAATGGTCTCGTCTATCTATCTCGCTCTAATATACGCGTTAGTATGCTCTTTCTCTTCCACATTGCCTATCTACAGTTTCCTATATCTATGGTACCCCAGTGGACTTCCAATTCGAACTATATAAATATATTTAGAACAACCGAATTTCGATCGTAAACTTAGAACAATACAAGTTATTTAATGACTCAACATTCCTTGAAGTCATTTACGATCTATGATTATCCATTTATTACCTGAGTCGCCCTCAATGGGGTCAGGAATTCCGGTTTTCTTCTGAGACATTACCCCGGCGGTGTTGAGCAATTATGCTAACGAAATAGGACGCTTGAGGTGTGGGCCGGAGTTAAAGGTCTTTGTAGAAATTGCTTAATAAGAAAAGTGTTAGAATAAATATGCCTTTGTTTTATTTCAAACAAAAGTAAGGCTTAAGGCGATAAGCATAAGCGTCAAGTAAGACAGTGACGCAGAGTCGAAGCGTACAATTTGTAAAGAAATTCTGTAAAGATTATTAATCCAGTGCATGTATTTAAGAGCTACATTGTCTCGGGACAGAGAACATAGCCGCCGCTGCCCATACAGCTCTTTACCGAGCCCCTCGATGTTCACTTTCACCCCACCCCACTCCCACATAAAGCCGGCTGCCTATAACGCGAGCAAACAGGCCAACGCACACAAACTTATCCACTTATAGCGATCTCGGCATGGTTCGGTATGACAGATTCAAGGTTGCAAAAAATGATTAGATAAATATTTTCTCGTTGCTTAGCAACCTCAACAAACGTTAAACAGCATGGAGTAGGTACAGACAACAGCACGTTGGGTTACCACAATCTGTCAAATTTTCCTAATCGATTATGCACTTTATATTTAAAAGACTTAGGTTGAAAATCGTTTGGAGAAATTGACAGCTTTGTATAGCCCAACGTGCTGTTGACTGTACATTATTTCAGTAGTCGGGGTACAGATCTTTACTTTTTTACTCGTTATATTTTGTGAAACTATTGTAATTCGTGCAAACTTTGTTGTAAAAAATTAATCTACATTTTTATTGGTTATTCTTGCGTATTTGTATGTATAAATAATTCAGTAATTATATAAAAACAATATAGGTTACTTTGAATTACCTTGCAGAAGATAGGTAAGATTATTATTTTTTAAATCCTACTAATATTATAAATACGAAAGTTTGTATGGATGGTTGTATGTATGTTATTTTTTCACGCAAAAACTACTGAATGGAATGAAGCTTTACAATAATATAGCCCATACGTCAGAATAATATACAACATGTAAATTAAATAACCAACACCCTGAATATAGGTGGTTTGGGATCGGCTTCCGAGTTGATTTCAATATTTTTAAAAAAAAAAAAAAACGATTTAAAAACAACAAACAAAAACTACCCAGAAAATATTGTACAATATTTTCTGGGTACTTTTTGTCTTTTTTTTTCAAAAAAACCGTTTTTTTTAAAAAAAATATTGATCCCAAACCACCTGTATTCAGGGTGTTGGTTATTTAATTAACATGTTGTATAGATAGATAGACCGTTTATTGCCTCATGTAGAACAATCTTAAAACTAGTACATGAAACAAACACATGAGTACCGTTGAGACATTGCAAATATTAGCTAAAATTATAAAAAATCAAGTTAATTACAAGAACACACATAAAAACATTCAACATAAATATGGGCCGGGCGACAACCCTAGGTCAACGACCTCATCGATATCAAAATCAGAGCCGACCTTCTGTGTATATTTGTTCTGTGCCGCTACCCTCGCTGGCCGGAATGTTCACGACATCGATACTGCATCGACGATCGATGCTGTATCGAAAATGTTCCATCGATGGCACGTTGTATCGATTGTTGGAGTGGATCTTTTGTATGGGTATCTGGCGCTTCGTCACTTCGCTCACTCAGCTCGCGCTTTCCGTTTCAATAATCATCAATTTCGCTTACTAGGGATAACATTTTGACAGATATAATATACAAAATATGAAATTCTACCGTTACCATAGAAAAGATAGGTAGGTAATTATGGTATTGAAACCAGTAACCGAACATAACCTATCCGTTTTAACAAACGTTCTATCGATATAACGAACCATCAATATTGTGTAGCGTCGATATAGTGATTGTCGATGTCGTGAACGTCAATGATGTCGATTTTGTGAGTGCATTTGCAAGCATTAAGATGTTTTTCCAATAATTCTATCCCCTTATGAACAGAATTCTATTCCGGATGCTCATGTAGCTCAGAGATTTATAGTATAAACCGTGGCGCGTTGGATTTATTCTACAAGATTGAATTTTCGAACGTGCAGAGGAGAATATTCCACAGACCTTAAAAAGGTTTTCATTCTCATCTTTACCTTAAGTGTTGAGTCAAAAAGTCTATTTTCGGACTACAAATAAATACCGGCGCTTCGTTACGTAAATAAGACAGCAACTCCAATAAAAGTCGCCAACTCTCGTAATTTGAGCCACCAACTAAATTGTAAGGCTATTTTGTCCGACCCTTAAGGTTGCGAGCGTCCTCAAAGACTCACTCAGACGTAGCTCGTAATTTCATTACCTATTTTATTAAGAACCATATTTCTTATGCCCCCCTGTTTATGTTAAGAGCTCGGACATAATATGACAACTTTGACACTTAGAAATGAATAAGAAAATCTGCCCCGCATGCTCGATATTCTTACGTTGAATAGAAAACTTTTAAAATAACAAGTTCTATTAAAAACACACACATAAACAAATAAATCTAATAAATCAATAAATATTATCTACGTTTCATACTCACAAAGAGTGAGGAACAATTTAAATGAGCCCACAAAAAGTTATTTTTTATAGTTTATTTTGAAATTACTCTTACATATTATGCTAATCAAATCTTATACAAAATAGCAGGTTTTATCGACCACTTTATTTTCGAAAAGGGTTTTCCGTTTTGGCTCAAGATTCAACCCTCTGTGAATCCGCTTCAAATCCAGCGTACGTCCGTGCGGCCGCACAGACCTCACCCCATCTAAACAGATAAAACTTTGCCATCCCTTGAGAAAATGCTACAACTTATTTCCAATATTTAGAAGCATTTTTCTAATTCTTACTATTTCCCAATTCAAAGAAGAATGCTTAATAAAATCACAGATAATATAATACTATACTAGATAAAATTAAGGTACGGGACTCGGCCTCCACCGTAGCAGTGCTACTACTCGTAGCAACGTAGACATGTAGCAACTCTACAGTTCGTAGCAAAGCTCGTAGCAGGCAGCAGGACTACGATTCATAGCCTTCTAGTTGCAAATGGTATGAAATTCATATCAGTGCCCGTAGTAAAGCTCGTAGCAAGCAGCAGGACTACGATTCGTAGCCTTCTAGTTGCAAATGGTATGAAATTCATATCAGTGCCCGTAGTTTAAGTTCTTTAGTAAGTACAAAAAATGTAAGTATTTTATTTGCGCAAGTAACGGCAAGTAGCGTTACGGAGTCATATCTATGGGCAAGAGACTGGTATTTAGGTATCAAAAAAGATTTATAAGAGCGATTAGTGACTTTAGGCCAACTGAAAGTTGTAAGCCATATTTCTTCAATTGAAAATACTGACTCTGCCATCCTTATACATCTATGAAGTGACAGTGTTCGTCATGAATAATGACCACATTTTTAGTACACATGCAGAAAGGAATCCAAATAGAAGTCATCATAATGGGAGTAGATTGTGTGCATCGCAATTCAAAACTGCACACGGCAGTTGTAGCTTCTTTGGAATGGCTCATTAATAAAATACCTACTGATCTTAAATGCTTGCTAAGAAATAAATTTAAAAATCGTCTTATGGCATCGCTTCTTTACAAAGCCTATTACTCGGTAGAGGAATTTCTAAGTTACTTTGCAAATCCCTGAAATAATTTGACATGTTTAATGCCGTCGTGGTGGAGTGGTCAGTATAGCTGGCTACACATCAAGCGGTCCGGGTTCGAATCCTGGTAGCGTCAAATGTTTGTGTGACGAACACGAATGTTTGTTTGCGAGTCATGGTTGTTTATATATTTATTTAAGTTTATTTATAAAAATATCTATAATTATTATGTATATTAAAAAAAAAAAAAAAATGTCCGTTATCTAGTATCCGTAACACAAGTTCTTAATGATACTTACCTCGGGCTAGATAATTGGTGTGAGCGTGAAAATATATTATATATTATTATATTAATGTTCTCTTTTTAGGGTTCCGTACCTCAAAAGGAAAAAACAGAACCCTTATAGGATCACTTTGTTGTCCGTCTGTCTGTCTGTCTGTCTGTCAAGACCCTTTATCTCAAGAACGCGTGGACGTATCAAGCTGAAATTCACATAAAATACTCAGGTCTATTGTCCCTTTAAGCTGTGAAAATATCAAACTTCTAAGCCAAGCCAATCAAAAGATACAGCCGATTATGTCGATATTTTCAACAAATTTCCGACACTCGCAAAGGAATCAAAACCTACAGGATACTTCCCGTAAACTCAGAATCTTGAAATTTGGCATGAAGCATTGTCATATAATGCAAATATAGGAAAAATTGCGAAAATCACATTTTTTTAGTTATATAATATAATAAAAATATTTTAATAAAATGAAACTTACTACCTTATTTCTCACGAACGAATAAAGGTATCAAATTGAAATTTATACCAAATACCTAGGTCTATTGTCCCTTTAAGCAGTGAAAAAATCAAACTTCTAAGTTAACGCGATCAAAAGATACAGCAGTTTATAAATTGTAAACCGCTACGTTTGTACGGCGGAACCCTCAGTGTGCGAGTCCGACTCGCACTTGGCCGGTTTTTTATTATTTTCTAGATGGTAGACCCATATGTAGGGTCGTATGGGTAGATACCACCGCCTTTCTTATTTCTGCCGTGAAGCAGTTCTCTGTTTCGGATCGAAGGGCAATGTAGCCAGTGTAATTACTGGGTATGGAGGGCATATCATCTTAGTCCCCAGGATGGCAAACGCACTTGCGGTCTTAAGTGATTTACACTTAATATTGCGAGTGCCTATAGCCGGCGGTGACCACTTAACACCAGGTGGGCCGCAAGCTTGTTTGACATCTCGTAACATAAGAAAAAAAAAATGACAATGGTGATAATTCAATGATTTTTATTATTTCGTTGTTTCAGGAGATTTACCATTACTGCCACCTATAAAGATCTATTGTGACTAACCTCCAAGTTAGTCCTTTTGAGGCACTATCTAAGAATGATAAGATATTCCCAGGTTGGATTGTTTTGATATCATCTTAGTCGAGAATGTGTCTCCCCAAACGTCGGTTTCTTTTGTGAAGGAGAAGTTCACCTAATAATTAAACAACTAATTATTCTAACAAAATCCAGATGCGTGCCTTAAAATCAGCTACTATATTAATTTAACATTTAGATCTTGAAACTTGTATAGGCCAATTTGAGATCTCACTTCAGATTTAAATTGATTACGAGGGTAATATTTAATTCATTGTCAGCACAACTGAAACTCAGGAAGTTGAAATTATTCTAACAACTGCTATTGTGAAGACAGAAAAGGGAACCAGGAGCTCGGATTACTTCGAATTAAGTTTTAAAAGTGAAAATACAGAACGAATTATAATATTCTGAGTAAAGTAAAGTATTGATGCTTGGGATTGGTGGGATGTTTAGAGTGTAACTCTGATGGTTGTTGTTGTCTTTTGTTGTTGGAACTGAAGGTTAATGATCGTAGCATTGAGGACCTCCTCCTCACCATACAGTTGGTATGAACAGTCGGAAAATTTTATACTACACTATCTTGAGATATCAAGGGATATAGAACTCTCATCTCGCCGAACGGTGTAAAGATATCTTGCATATAAAGTGGAAAGGTGTTGACTCAGTACACACCAGATCACAGGCATTTAAAATCAATGATCTTTGTTGTATAATTCCAAATTCTCTAATAAAACCGAACACCAACGGCCCCTGAATTTGCGTAACTGAATCCATTAGAGCTAAAAAGCGGTGTTAAACTCGTTAAGGATCGAACTCGTGCAAAGCGACTCAGATCCCAATTCATAACTTTATGAAACTTCAACGGAATCAATTGTTTTATAGAAGTACCAAAGAAATTTTGTAAGAGTTCGCGAAGTTTGGTAACAGTTATATAACTACAGACGCTAGTTCCTCTTGTAATTTGGATTCGTACTAATACCGGACAAAATCAAATTAATAAATTGTGTACTTTTAGACTGTTTGGACACAGAATCGTAGAAGAAAAACGACTACGTAACTTCATGAAGGAATTTTAAAACACTAGCAATAAAAGTCGCCAATTCGTAGATATAATATTCAGAAAATTGTCACGGTTAGGCAGTTCTCTACTCACTAAGATAAATAAAACCATAGCATTTAAGTTCTGTGGGTCGTGGAGTTTAAACATTAGGGCTTTGTTTATACTGTCTAAATTTTCTTGGAAATCGTATTATATTACAATTAGCAAAAATAATGGGATCTCTACTTACGTGGCTGCGTGGTTCTCTATGCCTCTATGGTTCCCTAGTTAAACTTAAACAATCCTTCCTTAGATTAATCTAAGAATCCTCCAGTGCCGAAACGAAAGCCAATCACCAGGACAGATATACAAAATCATCTCAGTAGTCCAGTTCGGGTGGTAGCTGTAAGTTATATAGCGCACAAATGCTTTCGGGAGTCATCGGCGGCGTTCGGCGATCCTCAGTTGGAAGCTGAGAGACGACAGAGAGAGGAGAAACGCGGGTGGCGCCGTGAACCTAGCGATTGACCATTTTTTACAATTTTTGTATGTCTGACTGTCTGTCCGTTTGTTCCGGGTAATCCCTAAAACGGCTGGACCGATTTTGACAGACTTTTTTTGGCAGGTAGCTGGTGTAATAAGGAGTAACTTAGGCTACTTTTTTTGTTTTGGTAAATTCTACGCGGACGAAGTCGCGAGCACAGCTAGTTAATTCTATATTTGTTTTATCGAAATAGAAGCAATATGTAATTTTTTCTGTTTTTGTTTTCTTAAAAAAATGCATCAATAGTAGCCGTTTCTGTTTTTGTTTTCTTAAAAAAATGCATCAATTGTAGCCGTTAGCCAGCAACGTAGACACATCATTCTTTGCCATATCATTCTTCAAACAGTCACACTCATCCTCATCGCTCTCTTTGTAATGTGTTCATTTTCTTTTCTCAATTATATGCCCATAATACACCTTATATGTTTTTTTATTTTGTTATGCGTGTCTTTGAATTGTACAGACAAAGAAATCATTGCGTGGTTCTTGCAATCGCTTAAAAACGACATTCGGAGGATAATGGCGGGGATTCCCACAGAAAGTTTTAATTGTGTTCGCCGACCTCATTACGCAGAGAGAGCTTTTGTTTGGGCTTGTCATTTGTACACTGTGGTATTTAAAAAAAAATAAGGAAAGTGTGTTTGGCGCGCTTTCATGGTGTCTGGTAGATTTTTATTTCAGTAATACAAAACTGTTTCTGAGCGTATTGCATAAACAATGTGATTTTAATGCACAATCAAATCAGATGTCCACGCCATGTACTGTTAATATTTGAGACGATGATTTAAAGAAAGAAAGAAAATATTTATTCATTGCCAAACATCACAAATTACAACATGTCACTTTTACAGCTACTTAGCAATGAAAAGGCTTCCACTCAGCATAATATCGAGACCCCGTGGAGCCACGACGCTGATCTTCCGTGGATACCTCACACAGTAACGTTAACAGAACAGAACGCGCGCAGTAAATATAATCAAAATTTTACAATATCATGCATAAAAAGAACAAATAAGAGAAAGACAAACTAGATCGGCGATTTAAATGTAAGCACGGTGCCAAACATCGGCTAAATAAGTATATCCCCAAAAAATGAAATTCCAAAATTAATAAAGCTTACGCAAGCAAAATACGAATATTTTTACTTAACTAATTATAGACAATTAAACGTTCCATGAAATAATCAAATTAGAGGACAGACCACAATTAAAATAAACAACACACAATTTACAATCTTCACTATAATTCAACAAGATATTTCTTTATTTATTTATTGGAAATACCACACAGCACAATATCAATTGGAGTCATAATGTTTACGATTCAATTTTGTAGGTTCAACAAAAAAAAAAGAAAAAAAGAGGAGCGATTAGGCCTTAGTCAACCACGCTGGCCAAGTGCCGGTTGGTCGACTTCACACACAACCTAAGAATTTCTTCATAGGTGTGTGCAGGTTTCCTCACGATGTTTTCCTTCACCGTAAAAGCGTCGATTAAACGTACCTACATATGAATTCAAAATTTGAAAACACATTGGTAAACGGCGGGGTTCCAACCGGTGCCTCCCGGGTGGAAGACAACGCTCTTACGCACTACGTTACCGACGCTTTTTAATTTAATATTTAATTTCAATTAGTTCAATAATTCATTTGTGCCATGCTGTAATGTGTAGTTTTAAATGAAAACTAGGATTATTACAGCATGAATAATTGATTTAATTTCATGTCGAGAATTTGCCGCCTCAAAATTAAATGCAGTTTTTTTTGTGGATGTGCGGCACTCCGCTCGCGATCACCACTATCTGGCGGTTTGTTTCCTTGTTTATCAATAGTATAACCTTTTTGAACAGCTTCTAATAACACTACTTAGTCAAGTCTCGCCGTGTGGTGAATAGCTTTTAAAAAACAATATTCTTTATTAAATGTAGAGCTTAGAATTACTATACGTCTTAGCAGCTTGCCGTTCAGTTTAAGACTGCAGTTACAATGGGTTATAATAAGGCATCTTAATTAGAATGTTTATATCGTCACCTCCACGGCAAACTTACGAATCTGCAGTTTTTGTAAATTTGACATATCTAAAAAAAATTGCACCTTATGTTGTACTACATAGGTGTGATCCATTCATTGTATTTAAAAACAGCAGGATTTTGAAAATCAAATGTATCTAAGAATTTATTACATCTGCATCATAACAAATTTATTATCAATTTAATGTTTCAAAACGCTCTCCTGTAAAATTTGTTTTTTGCAGTTTCGTAAGTTTACCATAAAGGTGACGATATTATCATTCGAGGAATTGCGTCTAGTCGCTGACAGATTGCTGATGTGAACAATAACATTCTCAGAAGATCTCTTGTTTATGTTTATTTAAGGTAGCGTCGACTGACGTAACTACTTAGCTCCTATTCATCCTAAATAAACAATGAAAATATAGGGCCGTACAGTACAGAACATTGCGAGTTATGTTGAGGGAGTATTTTTACTTTCTCGTATACATAGGTAGTATAGAGGAAGTCTTGTAATCGTCAAAAAATTCGACCTCGAGATTTTGACGGATTTTCACTTTTTGGACCTCCCTGAGTCCAAATATTTTTTTTTGGAATTATGTCTGTGTGTGTGTCTGTATATCTGTGTGTGTGTCTGTGCGATAGCACGATAACTGGAGCATGATTTAACTTATTGCAAACAAATTTAACATACGTGTATAACATCAAAATATAAGGTTTTCAAAATATAAACTTTGAGTCGTTTCCGGTATACGAGAAAGTCAAGGGGAGACCACTCCCGATTTTTTTTATACAAAATGTATCTGTCTTAGTAACAGCAGACAAAATATTTGTTCTAATATTATAAACCGACAAACTAATCGTATCGTAGTATATCACAGGTGCAGGCTAAAATTACATTGTTCCATCCCTTTTTATCGTTGTGATTTGAAAATTGATGAAACGAAAAAGCGGCACCAAAAAGTTTTTGACCCAAAGAAATTTGTTTTTCAACATTTTGACAACCAATATAAATCAGTTGCTTATGAAATCACTTTTCTACTATGTGTTCATCACACAAAGGATTGATTCCAAAAGCGTCGGTTGGGCCGGTCGAGGCAGCAATTCGCCCAACTCATTCTACTACAGTCAGGAAAGTTGGTGAGGGACAGGGCCCTGCCCCGACAAAGCCTGGAGGCATTCTTCACCAGAAGTAAAGAGCAATAGATCGATGCCGGCACATGGGTGAAAGACTATAACTTGTTGCTCGTGTAGTGTGCTGTATGTGAAGCACGTCCGAGATACTGATAGTTTTTTATGAGTATCTTTCACACAGCCTCATCAGGGCCCTGGTCTTCTGGGAGTAGATGTAAAAAGTTTTCCATAAAAGAATCCATTCTTACCTTGGATCTCCCTCTGACTCTTTTCCCGTTGTTCAGCCTCAGCCAGGCGTCCCACCTATGCCTGTACACGGATATCGTGTTCCAGTGTCCCAGCCGAACTGGCTCTGGGGACCTGAGCACCCCAGCGCCGCTGCCGCAGTCGAACCTGAGAACAAGCCAAGGATATCGTAAGTAGAGTCACAGTGTATATAAGTTCTTCCAGTCAGCTGACGAGCACGTCTAGAGAGGGCATGAGGGGACGCGGGATGAGAGGGGCGCGGTGACTCCACCAAACTTCCATACACTCGTTTGGTAGACGCTGGTCCACTGTATGTCTACTGCACGCTCTCTAGACATTTTCCACAACTTAAAAGGCGTCAAACCACTGTAACTTTTTACGCTGTAGTAGAGAAGTGTTCACAATGGTCCTCAGAGGCTTAAACTCAAAGGACAATCGACATGCCTTCAATCCGTCACTATATTGAGGAACTACATGGCCTATACTGCCAGATATGACTTTATGTGTAACCAGATGCTCCCTAAAACTCAGCCTAACCCATTTGGGTTAACGAACGTGACAATATGTGTGCAGCTATGTATGTAAAACTATTGAAAATATGATTATGAGTATGAGATTTTTAAAAAATTTTTTAATAAGTATGTACTATTGGACTAAATTGTGAGGATTAATATTAGGTACAAGTATCTATACTTAAATGGAAATAATGTTGAAACTTGGGAGCCGAGTATTATCTCACACAAATAAACAAGTCGATTCAAGTTTATTCTGCATAGTATCCAATTCCAAACCCGTATGTATTGATTTAGTTGCTAATGGGTTTTAGTGTATTATCACATTGATTTCGGATTACTTTGCATTAAGGCCCAGATAATTAGGCACGTTGCAGGTATTAGAAGAGATTGGGGCTAAGTCTTCCATATTCGTGAATACGTATCAATCTACAGGTACGGGTTATTTGAAAATGTCAAAAAAACACCAAAAACAAAGAAACTATAATTAAATGTACAAATTTAAATTCAAATTATTTATTTGCCAATGAATAAGGTACACTGTAGATGGTAAACTTAATAATAAAATCAACTTATTCAGCTATTAATGTTAGCATGCAAATATTGGATTGACACTTAAATAAAAAAAATTGGTTGTCTGTAAAGTCGGTTTACTGACGATAGTTGAACGTGACAACGTCTTAAGAAAATACTGATAGCATGGTAGCATTTTTCGCATTTTTCAAAAGAAAAATTTAATTTCATTTGTTTAATAGATTTCGCATTATAGTATGAATAAACTTGTAATAAAATCTCTTTGGCTATACTATTTGTATCTGGCTGGTTTTGGTATCATTGAAAGTTTAAATTTTAAAGAACATAATTCCAAATTCAAATTAGAGAATTAGATTCAGAGCGAGGTAAAGCCGCATGACGTCATGTTTTTTCGTGCGTGCAGCCGGCTCTATCGAATTATAAGACGTTGTCACGTCAAAAAAAACAATTGGCGATCTTATCGCTGTATGACATGAGTGATCTCTTCCACTCAAACGTATTTATTTGTGAAAAATTGCAGAATCGTGGCAATATTTGACAGTTTGTTTTTTCTTGATGTCTGTACCAAAAAGTTATAAGTAGGTAAGTAAATATTTATTTGGATTTAAAGTACTAGGTGGTAGGCCTGTATGTAGGGTCGTCTGGGTAGGTACCGCCGCCATTCCTTTTTCAGCCGTGAAACAGTTTGCTGTATTTCAGATTGAAGGGAAAGGCAGCCAGTGTAATTACTGGGCATGGAAGGCATATCATCTTAGACCTATAGGATGACAACGCACCTGCAATACCAAGTGTTTTTTTCCTTGTTATTGCAGGGGTTTAGAGGCGACGGTATCCACTTATCATCAGGTGGGCCGTCACTTTACTTGTCATCTAGTCTTATTCTTCATTGCTGAGGATGTGTATGCTGCCGCCCATTGCTGCCTTAGCTGTGTCGGAGCACCTTAAAGGCGCTCTTCCTTAAGCACGTCGCCGTCTATTTTACCAAGTATTATCCCCTATTGTGTCGCCGCCATTTTGTAAAATTTGTGATATTAAGCTGTCTATTAGACAGTATTAAAAAAAATATTAAAATGATTCTGCACTTTTGTGACAATATTGTAATGAAAGGTTCCAATAGTAATTAAATGACTTTTATCTGGTAAAAATATTTACGAAATACCCATATAGTCACCAAAAGTCAAAAATCACATCCATTACCTGCCTAAAAATTTCGAACGCATGCACAACATCGACCTACGACAAAATGGCGTCGGCAATTGTTTTTAATTCCCCACAATGGCTCTTTCCCTAGGTTTTTATCGTCACTTCAAAAGGAACCGTAATTGGTTCTTGTTTTATGTATATAGGGTAGAGCATTAGGCCAAATTTTTTTGACGATTTTCAACTTAATGCACATGGTAATACAGATCAGCTTGGTAATGCTGTCGATTTCACTTAAACAAGTAAAGCCCTTTACTGTTTGAATGTTAGGCTGTAAGACGAATGTTTCCTCTGTTGTTTCCTTTGTATTGTTTTTTTAAAAGACATGGTATAACCATAGTTTATGTAAACGTATAACATTTTCGTCAAATTGGATCGTTTGCTTGGCAAGCAATAAAAGTTTCGCATTCAATGCTTGTATTGACCACCTGATGTTAAGTGGTCACCTCCGCCTATAGACATTTGCAATATTAAGTGTAAATCACTTAACACCGCAAGTGCGTTTGCCATCCTGGGGACTAAGATGATTTGCCCTCCATGCCCAGTAATTACACTGGCTACCTTTCCCTTCAATCCGAAACACAGCGAACTGCTTTACGGCAGAAATAAGAAAGGCGGTGGTACCTACCCAGACGACCCTACATATGGGTCTACCACCTAGTGACTTTGAAGTTTTAGTGACGGTGAACTCCTTTAAAGTTTGTACTTAAACTCTTGTTTTGCTAAGCAATGTGAAATGGCCAAAATTGGATCCACGACTGTCATATCAAAATTATGTTTGACTGTAAATTTCTGTTTATAGATTAATTACTTACGTATTTCTGTTAAAATGGTTGAACACGAGTCCCTTAATAATTTTCTTATTCATCCATAGTTAACCTATAGTGTATAGCCGTGTGATGCCGGCAGAGTCTAGGTATCGTTGGTATATGCGGTTCCGGTAGGTGCGAGAAGTACCTATACCACCTGTACTTATATAAATTGTTAAAAGATCTCGACTTGTCTGGAACTTCCGTAAGTTCTGCTCTGAATTGCGTAACTACCTGTCGAGTCGTACCAATTTAGCGCGGCCCCACACCTGCCGGTCATTTTGCTCTACCCAGAAAAGATCATACAATAGAATAGATTAAAATAAACTTGCCTCCCGCTTTTATGATATTTTCTAGGTAGAACAGAACGACCGGCAGGTGTGGAGCCGCTCTTAGGCTAGGCAGAACAAGAAACTAACGTAAACTTATGTTTAGTAGGAAAGTGAACCCTGCCTGCAAGCTGAGTAACCAAGATACTTAGTGGAGATGAGTTCTGATCATAATGAGTCATCATAAGGGGCTCCTTAAGCCTACACCTGGTTTACCAGTCTCAGTCACTGCTCCTGCAAAACTATGGACCAATGAATCCATGGAATACTAAGAGTTTCCCTAAATATAGTTGGTATACCTCCGACCGGTTTAAGAACTAAAATAACACAAACAAAAATAAATGTCACATTGCTTTAACATCTTCATATGCAAGCTTCTCCCCTTACCTCGGTCGGGTTATACAGTCGTAAATAAACACGCAGCTCGTCAGTCAAAAGCCGCTCCTGTTTTTCGTGAAAACGAAATATTTAAATTGCTTCCCGCGGCGCGTCTCATTTCAGTCGGGATGTCTCTGTAGAATAATGTTGGCAGGAAAATCATATTACAAATGTACTTTGTGGCGCAAACACTTTGAGAATCTCACTTGCGGTGTTTTATGGGGAAGTACGTTAATTTATAGATGTGAAATATATATAAATTATACTCATATTTCATACATATAGTGGACGAATAAAGGTCACGGCACACTTATCAACTCGGAATGGGATCATCGCCTTTCGCCTCACCGTCCACTAGGCGTCAACTTAACGTTAGCACGTAATCAAATCGGAGCAGCAACTCTGCTACGGTTTCAAACGTATATACAAATTCAAAAACACGAGCACATCACGACTGAATCACAGTCTATAGAAGTCTTACATTCGTCCGACGAGCGCGTCTAGACAGGGCAATCGTGACGGGTTTCAAAGGGAGGGGAAACCAAGGATGAAAATAAATAGCAATAGAGCGATAATGGGGTTGACGGTGTAGCAATGTATTATACCTCGTAGAAAAGACAAAGAAATCACGCTGAAAATTCCAAAAGGGGTCGAACAGAGCTCTAGGTAACATTTGGTTACACGTAAAACCACATCTGGCAGTATGGGCCATACAGTACCCCACTTAACAGCTCAGAACCACCTCCTTTTACTATGAAAAAAAAAGGGTGCACTAGCGTCCGTAGTCGCTTTGCAGCCGCTGTTTTGTAGCGTAATTAGTATAAAAAATACGCTTTTATGTTAAATCTGACTAAAAAGTGAAAAAAACCTATTTAGTATAGAAACTAAATGATGAACGAAAAGTATAATTATTATTTAGAGAAAAACATTAGATTACTCTTTATTGCACTTGATAATACATTAAAAACTTATGTTATAATACACAGTTTGTAAGGGCGGACTTATCTCTGAAAGATATCTCTTCCATTCAATCCATGAATGTTAGTGATACTGTTAACAGTTAAGCAGGTGACTATCAAAATGCAAAATATGAAAAAGAAAAAAGAACTACTTGTTAACTTACGATTAAATACTATACACATACATACACACACATATAAATACATGCCTATACATAATATACATACATTTATAAAAATAATTAGATACATTGGTCCCGGGTTCAATTCCCATGAAGTACAAATTTGTAAACAGTTTGGTTGGTGGTAGGACTTTTTTCAAGTCCACCTGGCTAGCTAACACCATGTTATCAAAATCTGTCACCATAATAATAATGCCAACAGCATTATTGTGGATAGCCAGTTCTGTGGTTGAGGGTTCCAGATGAAGCTGGATCTATCTTCGGCCCTATCGTCACTTACTACCAGGTGAGATGAAGGCCAAGAACTTCCTTGTCAAACAAAAAAGTCCAGATTTTCAAAAAATAATCTTCATAAATGCTTACCTAAGTTCCACGTGTCCATTCCTCAGCAGCAGCGCCAAGTAGTCTCCAGATAAGTCATCGTGCTCGCCAGTCAGTAACAAAACTCCTCTCGCCCGTTCTGGGCGGACGCGCAAACGCAAACGTACGCGTTTGTACGCCCCGCGGAGTGCGCGTAACGCCAGCCAAGAGGAGCCAGAGAACCGTGGTGTGGACACGTTGATACCTGGAACAATTGGAATTTATTAAATTTTATGTTCAGGAAATTTTGCAAATAACATACAAATTGAACCATGGTAAGCGGCTAACGTATATATTGTGGTGTTATTATAACCATCCAATGTTATAATATACAGACGACAGCTAATCAGGAAACCTATATTAATGCCGGCATTCAACTGCGGCAATAGCAAGCCAGGTGGACTTAAACCCTTATAATTCTATTACCGGTGGACACCTAGAAAATGGTAGACGTTAAAATATTAAATCTACAAAAACAGCTATTGTGTATCATATAAATATGCCCATATTGCCCATTACGTTTTTGTGGTTGCGGTACATACCGTTGAAATTTTTTATTGTTAAATAATGCCAGTATATAAGTAGGTACATATTACAAAATTACGTGCGTCCGAAGGTCCGAACAGTTGGTATTAACCACAAATTAAAATGGGTGCCATTTTATTATAGTTGTATAGAAAATTCTTAAAAGGGATTATTTATCGATGAAATTGATTGTACTTCATAGCATTGAAAGCTACGACCTCGGTACACAAGCACATTGTACCTATATCTCATAGATTTTAATGTGTTTGTTGCTGCGAACACATTATGTTAGTAGTGTCCAGACGTGGCTTTAGGTATTGTTACCCTAAAGCTCTGCTCAACCTGTTTTGGGAGTATGAGGGTGATTTTAGGTTAATGTTTGTTGTGCTCTAAATTGTCTAGATAATTAAATGTTTAGTTTTTATTATTTTAAGTTTCCCTTATAAGTGAATGTATTTTTTAAACCGAATCTCTCAGTCAATTTCCAACTCCCATTTAAAATACTCTTTTTCAGGGGAGAACTATTCTGGGCTACGCGAACAGTTCTGTAAATATTTAGATTTGGGAGAGTATCCGCAAACAGTTTGATTTATATATGCTAAAAGGATGGCACACAAACATTCTGTCGGGAAACCGTTTAAAGTGAGAAGTTTTAACACGTTATAACGACCCTACAAGGTCTGGGACAATGTATTGCGGTAGGCGCCAAGGGAATAATATTTCTTTGGGGTTCCTCGCCATCTATCTTGCCATACGCACACTATGGTACTGGAATGGATTTCATTGCGATCTTCGATAAGTAGTATTGTGGACAGTCGGCGTCAGAAGTAGATTAATAACACTTTAGTACCACTATTATGTGTGAATGATTATTGATAAGGATCAATAATCATTCACACATAATTGTGGCAACTAGCAGTCCTCATCAAATAGTACCTAGGTATTTTATGTTTGGATGTACTTTAAGAATACTATTTTTTCTATTCAACCCATTAAAAAGGGAATTGTTATATTAGTGGTAGGGTGTTGGTTATTTAATTTACATGTTGTATATTTTAGCATGTAAAAGGTAACCAAATACCAGTTCAGATAGTGTCTAACTGTTCAGAAAATAGTTAAAAATGTCAAAGAGCTACTTTGACATTTTTAACTATTTTCTGAACAGTTAGTTCCTAACACTATCTGAACATTTATTTGTTTATTAATGTTTAACACATGCTTAGTCAATAATTGTTATATCATCATCAGCATACATCTAACTCACTCAAGATATCTGAACACTTATACAACGTCTTAAAACTATCCACCTCTTATTTCAGGTAATTTTATGTGGCATTGCCGACGTATGCCCTCTGCATATAAAATTATACTTGATTTGATGACAAGGGTAAATATAGTAGGTATACACTTCTGACCTTTAATCTCGTAGTTTCAAATTTAAAATTCTAAATAACAAAATTCTTATATGTACTTTACAAAACCATCGTCAAAACCCCCACAATGTAGCTTCATAGCGACATCAAACTTTTTTAAAGGCCTTTAATTCATTTCGAATAAAATATTTTTAGCAGATATGTAGTGAAGGTACTATTTCGATGGATTGATTTGATTGTCAGATTATCATAATGATTAGGGGCGATTAGGCTTTAGTCAACCATCGCTGGCCAAGTGCAGGTTGGTCGACTTCACACACAACCTAAGAATTCTTCATAGGTGTGTGCAGGTTACCTTACGATGTTTTCGTTCACCGTAAAAGCGTCGATTAAACGTACATATGTATTCAAATTTGAAAACACATTACACAAGACAACGCCCTACGTATCACGCCACCGACGAAGCTTCTTAGATTGTACCTCAGGATTAAAACCTCAGAATAAATTTTTTGGCTCTGGTGCAAGCAAATAACGACTTCAAGATGATGAACCTCTTCTTACCCATACTGTACATTGTATAACAAACCGGCATCTATCTGTTTATATGACTGTGTAATTGGTGGTTATTATACCACGTACAAAACAACCAGTGTAAATACACCAAGAATAGTACAATGGTTACAAAAACCAAAGGCCTTTAATAACGACCTCAAATCCAAACAATCTGTAATACGATCGCAGAAACCCCCAACACAAAGAGAAAATATTAATAAAACTATTCACAAGGAACCGAGGTATTTAATTTCGCTTCAAGAAGTAAGCCCAAAATAATTCCGCCTGAAAAGTATTTTAAAGATGAAAATTACTAATGGACTTATTTTCCTTTGGAGTAACGAACGCAGTGGTCTGGCTAATCGATATTGTCCAGAAATTGTAGATTTTTTGCCAACAAAATTTGTTTTGACGGAAACATTTTTGGAATTCCCACGAAGCATAAAATCGCAGTCTCACCCAGAACACTGGTACGGCAATTTTATGCTTTGTTTAAATAAATTCAAGATACAATTTTAAATATTCTATAATACACAAAAATCTGGACATAGTTATACTTCTTTTAATTTTATTTGGCATAATTTGAAATGTTTGAGGAAGTCGATGACGCCGCGGTCGTGTGTTCTACGTAACGATCACGAAAGTTAAGCATTAGTTGCGCGGTCGGTACTCGGATGGGTGACCGAAAATTGTGCAACTCGATTTTTTTCCTCCGTCCTGCGGAAGGCACTTTAAGCTGGTGGTCCCAGGGTCGAAAGGTAGCAGTTGTCCCCAAGGTGTCAGACACGGTCGTAACAATCAAATGCAAAATCCTATTACCAGTATTGCCGATATCAAGGCATACTGCCCGACCACAAATAAATCGTGATCAGGGTAGGAGAAAGAAGAAGAGTTAAATACAGAGAGAATTTGACAGTTCGCGGTAACATGGCGTGCAGCCGTCTGTACATAATATTTAATCCTCACAAACCCTATTCAAATTACATTATAAGACTGAGTCCCTAGACACTTGTAACGTTATGCAAATTCTCTTAATTTTGTGGTAAATTAAATTTAAAACGGCCGCAAGCTGTCGAGGGCGTCCGAGCTGCCGAAGTTTGAATGTTTTCTAATTTCAATAATCTCTTGCAGTTTAGAACCGCTGAAGAAGTGATATTGTTTGATACAGTACAGAGATGCCCAACCGTTGAACCACGACGCTTAGTTATGGAAAATATTACCCGAATCCGTAAGGAGGTCGTAGAGATTATAAACAATTTTAACACCATAGATACATTTTTATCGTATCAGCAGATTGTATCGGATTAAACACTTGAGACCATATTATTTGGAAATAAATGATATTTATATTTTTAAACCTAGAAAAAATACACTGAAAAATATCGACCTAACCCAGCCCGCCTAGCATGACCACCGAAACACGATATGATATAGCCATTTATCGCGTTGAACTGTCAAAAATTATTGGATATAACCGCCAACTTGGAATTTTATCGAAACTGCGAACATTTATAAGGCTTATACATGTTCACAGTTTCGATAAATTTTCAAGATTGCTGTTATATCCAATAATTTTTGACAGTTCAACGCGATAAATGGCTATATCATATCGTGTTTCGGTGGTCATGCTAGGCGGGCTGGTGGGAATCGAACTCAGCATCCTCCGCTATCTGGGCGGCTGCGTTAACCACTACGTTATCAGGGCACTGCTTTCGACGTCGAAATTTGTCAGTGCTTGGAGCTTATGATTTTATGGTAAACATTGTTTCATTAAATCTAATATATATATTCTTGAATGCTATCTAAGATCACTCCCGATAAAAAATATCATTCAAATTTTTTTTTTTTTGCCATAGGATAAATGTGACGATTTACGCGCCTGTATTCTAGTACAGACAAGTGCTATCTAAGATCACTCCCGATAAAAAATACCATTCAAAATATATATTTTTTTTACTTTAATTTTTAACTTGTTGCTTCAAACTTCATATATCGAGCGAGTTACCCCTTTGAAGTTTGAAGCAACAAGTTAAAAATTTAAGTTTTTCCAGAGAGCTACCCATTGGTACTCCAATCAAAATCTCACATAATATGTTCAAAACATTGTCAAACACAAATAAACCACGAAATGGACCAACGTTTGACAAAAGCTTATTAAAAGGAAATGAAAGTGACTTCATACATATTTCTATACATGTTTGGGACCTCCACTGACCCTTTTAAAGTTTAATTTCTCCGTAAATTTTCGCCAATATTGTTTTAGTAACGTACTAATAACCGGAAGGCCCGCTGCCGCTCTCCGTCCTTCCGGCCGCAACACTAGCTCCGCAGTTCCGGGCGGTTATTTAGTTGCCTTTAAAACATATTAATAATTTAGCTGCAGCTATAGTTTCATGTCACGTTAGAACTGTAAAAATCAAGATTGATGCAGCTATAAATAGTTTTATGCCACGTTAAAACTGTAAAAAACTAATTTTCTTAATTATGGAACAAGTCATTATAATTGTTTAAGTATAACATTTTTATGATTTTTTATTTACTTTTTCTACGAATTTTTTTTTTTACAAAGATGAGATAAATCTGGCCGCGTGATGCCGGCAGAATAGAATAGCATCACCCCATATCCTCCAATGGGTGTCGTAGAAGGAGACTAATGGGTCAGCAAAGGGGTATTGATCACCTCATAGTCCGTCCACCAATCCGCATTGGGCAAGCGTGGGGGACTACTGATTATACCTCCTTCGACGACAAGGAGAGGCCTTATGTCCCAGCAGTGGGTCGAATTTACAGGAAAAATCATGTTTTTTAAAACTTTTATCAAAGAACCTTTAATTTGATTTTCAAAAGACAATGTCGGCATTGTTTTGAAGAAGGCTCAATAGAATTAATTAAAGACATATCTCGGGTTCAATCGAAAGATCGTTAGTTAGATAACTTACATAACTTCTTTCAAACGCCGGGTAATGCTGGGCGCTCTATACAAAAGCATCTAAGTAATTTACATAATTCAGTCAAACAAGAGTAGTTTTCTTTGAATTAATTAAAATTTCCTTGCGAGGAATACTTTTGATTACTCTTTTGGTCGAGCGTTTGACATCATCGAGGAGTACGATGGCACTGTGGTCGTGCGTGCGCAGTAACAATCACGAAAGTTAAGCTAACAAGTGCGCGGTCGGTACTCGGATGGGTGATCGAAAAATTTTCAACTCTGTTTACCTCCGTGCTTCGTCGACACGTTAAGCTGGTGGTCCCGGGTGCTGTAGAAAGATAGCAGTCGTCCCCAAGGAGGGTTGGTGTCAGGCACACACACGTAACAATCTAACGCCCAAAGTAGCACGTATTGTCGAAATCAAGACAAACAGCACCGACTCTATTTAAAATGAGAGTAGTGTAAAAGAAGATATCTGACAAATAAAAGGCGCGTTGTTTTTCAGTGAAGTTATCTTTTCTATACTAATACTAGGTGTCCCGGCCACGTTGCTGTGGTAATTTCATACTTCCGACCTATAACACTGAATTTGCACTTTAAAAGAAATGAGGACTACTTATTAAGATAAAAACTGTCCTATCTTTCAAGTTGGATCAAACTGCACACGGTGTACAAATTTGATTAAAATCGGTTAAGTAGTTTAGGAGTCCATCGCGGACAAACAACGTGACAGGTAATTTATAATTATATATTAAGATTATAAAGAGGAAAGATTTTATTGTTTGTTTGTTTGTATTGAATAGGTTCCGAAAGTACTGAACAGATTTTGATGAAATTTGGTATGGAAATATTTTGACACCCTGAGAAAGATAGGATACTCATTAGTTATGTATGTTAGAGCAGTGATTTTAATGTCGTTTTGTAGCTAATATCCTTGTTTATCCCTACATTTCAAAATAAATATACCTTAATGTTTTAGTTTTTGTGGTATATGAATAATTAAAAAAAATGGTAATTTTATGACTGAAACCAGATTAATAATCTTTAAGGATTTGTAAACAATGACATTATTTTAAATATAATATCATTGTTTGTAAACATCTTAATTTACACATTGTACTTTTTTCATATGTCTTGCGAATGTAAAATATCATTTATTTTACATTCGTAAGACCTAATCCAGATATATCGATATTTTTAGCAGAAGTGCCTAAAACTAAATAAATAACATTTAATAGGCGACTCATCCAAAAATATTGAGATTTGACCGCCAATTTAGATGTTTTTATCGATAAAATTAGGTTTATTTTATGCTCTTAGATTATCCCTCACTGATGACCAGACACACTTCATATTAAAATATAAGCTCCTTGCTTCAAATGTATTAACTATTCATTCGATTTATGACTAAGTTGTCAATCGAATCGTTATTATGGTTAACCTACTTTAACAATAGGACGAACACTTTTGCTTGTTGCTGTTAGTTATAGCTTTTGTTTAATTTATATATTAGGAGTTTAAGTATGAAATTGCCGTTTTGTATGGAGAATTTAACGAAAATTCATTTTTCCATACAAATATATTTGCGATTTTTTAAGGAACCACAAATCTAAATTTTGTGTAATTTTGTGGATATATTTAGACAACATTAAGCTATAGGATACATAGAGAAAAAAATTGAGAATTGATATCTGTAAAAAAATATTCATATTTTTATAACGGAGACGGGTGTGGTACCCGTCTCCGTTATAAAAATATGAATATTTTTACGACGGGACGGGATGTTTTTGAAGGCATTTCTAATGAAAAAAAATTAAAATAAGAATAAAATTTTATACATAATTATAAGTCCTTGTAATGAAGTTATAAATTAAAAAATTATAATGGACATAGCTATTGTATTAAAGGAATTATACACTAATGAATAATGAGGAAAAAATCGGCAATTTCATTCTTTAACCCCTATTACTTATTTTACAAGTTTTTATTTGTTTCACCTGCCCCGATGTTTCTCACCAAATCTTGCAAATTAAATTAGATCCATACTAGAAAAAATGCACTGAAAAAAATCGACTTGCCTCAGGCGGGAATTGAACCCGCATCTTCCGCAATCCGAGCGGCTGCGTTGACCATTACGCCACCGAGACACTGCTTTCGCTGTCGAAATTTGTCAGTGCTTGGTGCTTATGTTTTTATGGTAAACATTGTTTCATCAAATTTTTGAAATATCATTTATTAATTATTATATTTATTAATCATTTAATTTCGACAGTGAAAGCAGTGTCTCGGTGGTGGCGTAATGGTTAACGCAGCCACCCGGATTGCGGAAGATGCGGGATCGATTCCCGCCTGAAGCAAGTCGATTTTTTTCAGTGCATTTTTTCTAGTATTAAAATATTGTAAACGCAAAAATAAAATTATTCCATAAATTAGATCCACTTCCCGGTTACTGATTGAGCTGAAATTTTGCATACGTGTTTAAATCGCGTGACAATGCAATATTATGATGACATGGTGCTGATCTGATGATGGAGTTGGAAGGTAATTAACAATGAAACAAGACAATCTCATCGAGTTTGGGCTCGTTCGTATCGTCTTCACGAGTAGATTGTATTTCAATGGTAACCAGGGTCTGATGATGGAGCTGGAAGATGATAGGAACTCTGTAATGAAACGACGCAACCTCGTCGACTTTCGGCTCGTTTGATTCGTCTTGACGCGTACTTTCTTTTTAGATGGTTACCACAGGTACTAAAAGCTTGTTCTTAAAAGTTTTCTTTTTTTACTTTTTTCTTGTTTTGTGTAAGCGCATCGTTTGTATTGTGAGAATAAAATTATTTATACTACACCTGATCGGAACAGTACCTATTATTCCTTCAAATTGAAAAAAGGAAATTAATCTTTTCTTCGACTGAAATATGCGGGAGGAAAAGTTGTATGAAAATCCATTTCTAACATGTTTAGCGGGAGGAAAAGTTGTATGAAAATCTATTTCTAACGCAGTGTCCGTCGCAACGCGCTGCGTCGGCCGTGGTGACGGTGCTTGGCAGGGACGCGCGCTGCGTCAACTACAGGCCATTGGTTCGCCATTGGTTGGCCGGTGTTTCGCAGAACATCTGCAACTAGTGTTCCATAATCATAATCTCTTTATAATTTTATTAGAGCTACTGCTTATTTCAATTTAACAAGTCTTTGAATGTTCCTCACAGGTGTAGTATAAAGCACTATGTAACACTTGGGAGAAAGTTCGATTCCTATAGTAACCTGTCACTTTCGTCCCGCGGTCAACAATGTACCTACTATTCTAGTCTTTTCTATTCGTATAAAAAGCTAGTTTGTATTAAAAATATCAATACTACCTACAACCTATTCAGTTTTTGCGCACTTTCTGGACCCCCTGAATTTTCGATTATCGCACCCCATGGGGTCCGGCCCCTAATCGACACCGAAGAATGTGGACCCTGAATTATATTAAGTGATATAGGGGAAGCTATGCGGCCTAAGGGAGAAATACAAAAAGTGAGCTAGTTTACTACGCCCTCTTGAAATATGTTAAGGGTGCACTATTGATCCGTAATACGTTTTTGGATGTGAAAACTGTAGGAGGAATTTTCACGTGGATCGTAATCAAGTTATTTTTAATCGACTTCGAAAAAAGTAGGTGGATCTCAATTCGACTCTATGATTTTTTGGAGTTTACTCCTTAAGAATCGATTTGCATATAAGGGGCCCGGTATGAGAAAAATGTGAGGAGTAAAATCTATGGATGAATGACCTCGTTACGTTTTTGAAGGTCAAAGTCATAATTGGTGCGCATCCTATGTCGCGCAACTTTCTAATTGTCAAAACACGGATGACAGCAGGTGCGCCATCTCACCTGTCTCGGAGTAAACTCCAGTCGTGCGTCGGAGCTGACACACACAATTTTTTTAAAATGTGTTACCTCATGACTAGGGACCGGATTATATGGAAGAATGAAAGAAAAACATTTATTGGCCTCGCCAGGACAAAAACAAAAGAAAAATAAAATAACAATTATGTCTAGATACTAAAATAACAATATACATACAACTTAACCAATAGGTATGTACTATCGGGGTCTTGCTAAACTTTACAGTTTAAAAATTTTTCGTTTGAAGCGAGTCCTTTCTGTTGATCCCGCCTTCTATTATTGTTGACCAATAGAAGACCCTCTTTTGTTCTGTAAGGCATCCGGTTGGAATTTATAAAAAAAAGGTCATTGTTTTAACAAATTGCAACCAGATGTCTTTACGGCAATGTTTGCTAAGGCAATTGTATTGCATCACTCTGGGATCTTCAATCGGAATTCTATTGGTCAACAGGCTAAGGGTAGTCGTCGACAGTGTAATACAAAAATGACCCTTAAGGTGGAACATTACGATGACCGCGATAGTACACATAACGTTCTGTGCGAGGCCAAAAGGTTCCTGCCTCAGCATCTGCTCCTACTGGCATATTATAGCCATTCTCAGCAGTAATAGCATAGTTTAACTAAGATCTAGTGATGATGCATACAATCGCTTTATTTACAATACATTTCCGTGTGCAGAACACACACCCTGCGTCACGAAATGCGCTAAAAGTGATAATATCTTGAATGCGACCAAATTTACTACTTATAAAAAAAAGAGTCATGAGTCCAGACTCTTTACTGGGTGTACCGATTTTGATAATCATTATGACGTTTGGAAGCTGGTCCTAGTCATGTGGTCTCATTTAAATTTGAGCGACATGGGACGAGTAGTTTTTGAGTAATCCCTAATAATGGGTACTTAATTGACGTCGATGATATTGTTATCATTAATACTTTTTTATCTTTGAGCTTCCTGATAATATCTATACTTACAACACTAAAAAGCAAAAAAAACTCAATTATTTTAAATAAAAGTACCGCCTTCGAAACTAAAAAAAAGATAAGTAATTAAAAATTTTATGTTTAAAAAATCTATAATTTGTTTTGAGGTCCTGAACTGAAGCTTTGTTACTTTATGGGTACGTCAGGCTGGAAACTTATCACTGTTTTGAGCCACTACATGGCCCATACTGCTAGATATGACTTCATGTGTAACCTAAATGTATCTAAAACTCTTTTCAACTCTTTTGGGACTATGAGCAAGATTTTATGTATGTGTCACATATTTTTATGTATCTAGGGAGTGCTTGGCGAGAAATGCGTGGCAACAGACCTCATGATGGCGACTGACGAGTTGGAAATCCCACTGTAAATTCTCAACGTCATACACACCACTTTCACTGCACAAAACCCATTCCGAAGCAATTTTGAACTATCGAAAAAAGGATCCTTCGTTTCCTGTCAAACACTCCTTGCCTTCTGCTCTCTCTTTATTCTGTGACGCGTATTAAAGTTGAAGCGCTTACAATATCAACTCACGATCCTATTAATATTCCTAAGACGAGCTCTCGCTGAGGTAACGCTGCTTCTTAAAGTTATGTTTTATAAGCTTAAGTAACAAGCATATTTAAGAGATTAAATGGGATTACTTGGTCGATTTTTCCGACACAAATATTCTGTATAATGCTTCACTTCAAAGGCCTTTCAGGAGTTTGCCATAACACCATTTTTACCCGACTACGGCGAAGCCAAAAGGAGGGGTTATGATTTTAGTAGTCTATGTATAGATGTATGTTTTTATTTAATAATGGTTTAAATGGGGGTTTACAAGGTAAAATAAACTGCACTCGATATCAATAGAAGTCGACAGTCAAACATAATTTTGACATTACAGTCGTAGGTTCATTTTTGACCATTTCACATTGCTTAGCAACTACAATAAGATTTTATGTACAAACTTCAAAGGAATTTAATTAAAATCGGTTAGGTACAGACAACAGCACGTTGGGTTACCACAAACTGTCAAATTTTCCCAATCGATTATGCACTTTATATTGAATAGTCTTAGGATGAAAATCATTTGGAGAAAATTGACAGTTTTGTATAGCCCGACGTGCTGTTGACTGTACAAGGTCGAAGCGTCGGTGGCGTAGAGGGTAAGAGCGTCGTCTCCCACCCGGGAGGCACCGGTTCGATCCCCGCCACGTACCAATGTGTTTTCAAATTTTGTAGGTACGTTTAATCGACGCTTTTACGGTGAAGGAAAAACATCGTGAGGAAACCTGCACACACCTATGAAGAAATTCTTAGGTTGTGTGTGAAGTCGACCAACCCGCACTTGGCCAGCGTGGTTGACTAATGTGGGGTAGGCTCGAGCCCGTCGGTGGGGACATTATATGAGCTGTTGATGATGAGGTAAAAGGAAAAATTCTCAAACTCCTCCTCTTGTTAAAGTCGGTTAAAATGTAGCCTATATTGCTCGAATCATAATAACAAATTGATTGATAGCTCGTTCATTAAAATCAGATAAATAGTTTAGGTGCTACGGTGGAACAAACGGACAATATACATACAGACATAGATTGCTAAAATCATTACCCTTTTAGCTTTGCCGTAATCGGGTAAAAAAGCACGCGTAGTAAGGAAGGAAGTTTCGTAATGACTTACCAGTTTTACACTTATTATGTGAACAAGTGCATCCTCTGTCACAAGGGTCGCACTGACAGCTCTCCACCGCTGCAGTCCACGGTGGAGATGACGTTGCTCCTGGTACCTGGTAACATGAAAATATAATTTGAGAAGCGGCATTTACAGGTACGCTGTATCACGCGTGAAAGAGCAAATCGCACACGAAAGATCATCCGTGTAAAGGAAAGAGAACGCGCCGCGTGTGAAATGCTCCTACCCGCGCCAGTATCCTGCGGTCTATCGCGCGCGATTAACGTTTACATGGTCGCTCTTTCCGTCAAAAACGAACATGAATAATAGCTCGCCAAAGAACGTGTACTGCAAGAATAATCGCGCATGATTGAGCGTGCAGGCTTTCCTACAATCCTGTACACAACTGAAAACGTGCAAACGCAGCTACAAACTCGAATGCGAAGTTTGCGATTAATCCTAACCCGGTCGCGGGTTAAGTAAGAAACTTAAAAATATTGACAATATTTGTTCCGAACGTAACCTTCTAATATGACCCGACAAATCTCTCCCTCAAAGGTTGGCCCCTTTGGTCATAAAAAACCCAGGTTCTGAGTTTTGACGTGACAACGTCTTATAATTCGATAGAGCCGGATGCACGCACGAAAAAACATGACGTCATGCGGCGTTACCTCGCTCTGAATCTAATTCTCTAATTTGAATTTGGAATTATGTTCTTTAAAATTTAAACTTTCAATGATACCAAAACCAGCCAGATACAAATAGTATAGCCAAAGAAATTTTATTACAAGTTTATACATACTATAATGCGAAATCTATTAAACAAATGAAATTAAATTTTTCTTTTGAAAAATGCTACCATTCCATCAGTATTTTCTTAAGACGTTGTCACGTTCAACTATCGTCAGTAAACCGACTTTACAGACAGCCAATTTTTTTTTATGATTTAGCACGTTTTTTTGACGTGATAACGACTTATAAATCGATGAACGCCTTATGAACATCGTCTGCACGCACGAAAAAGTGTCACGTTCCGCCTGAGCCGAGCGTGCAAGCGAGAGCGCGGAATAAGCGATAGAGAGGCACGATCGGCCTAAGCGTTCGGCTTGTGTATGACGTTATCACGTAAAATTATCGTCCGTAAGCCGATTTTACAGACATCCAATTTTTGTATGATCAATAGCATACAGATATGTAAGTACTAGTAGTCTCAAATGAGAAGAAAAATTGAGCTAAAATAGTCACGTTTATCAAAATATAACTACACTAGATATAAAACTTTCCATTTACAGTGCAAAAACTTAATCATTATCAAGTTATCTCATCTAACCATAATGGCGAATTACTTTACGGTGAAATAAGAACCAAGACGAGCCTAGCTCCGGGCTTATCACCTAGTAATTCTGTTAGCAAATCGATAGGACACAATTAATATCTCATCTCGCCCTCGAAATGAAAAGACAACACAATTATTTCAAGAAGTCCTATTGCGACAACTTGACGGAAATAGTTATATCATTTATTGATTTTTTTTCTCATTTCTTCACCCATCAAACTAAAGGGAAAAGAAAACGAGTAAATGTATCACCTACATTAGACTCTTCCCTTAAGGTTGGGCTTACTTGGTTAATTATTTAAGAAAAATAATTATTTCGTCGAAATGGTGGTAGGGCTTTTGACGATTTAAAAGTACTTAGCAAAGTCCATTTAAATAAAAAGCTTTTTCATTTCATTTCATTTCATTTTCATTTCATTTCATTTCATTTGGTCATAAAAAAATAACCCTGAACCTACCAATCAGACAAATAGTTAACTTACTTACAAATATTACTTTTCATTCCAATGGTTGTAAAACATTTTCATGTTATGTGGAGCCATGTGTAAAGTTTCATGTAGAGTTTTATGTAGAGAAAAAAGCACTCAGAAAAATCTTGCCTCTCTAAGGGTTTGAATCAGGTAAATTTACACTGAAATTGATGATCACCGAGTGAAATAAATGTCCATTGCCACAACAAGTGCCATAATAGCGTGTCGTGTAAAACATCAATGGATACCTATGTAATTTAGTCAGTGATTATCACTTTCAACTGTCAAAAAAATTAGCAAATAGGACGGCAGATGATGGGATGATGACCGGTAGTCGCGGGGACGAAGCAGTAGAACTAGATTTTTAATTCTTTCAGTCCGTTCGACGAACAAATGAGAAAAAAATCTCATTAGTTGACGATCGAGCTAGTGAGAACAAGCCCTCGTTACGAGACATACATAATTGGTATCAAAAAATTTGATTCAGTTATAAGATGCGTCTCGATATAATATTTAGTTATTAGGAATTTTGTAATTTATGAATGAGCATATTTACTTTGCGCATCATTTACGAGTGTCATTTTCATTTATACCGACACAAATTCTCTAGACTCTTTGGCTTACTTATTCATCTTCTTTTTGTTTGCTTAAGATACATGTTAGCCTGGTGTCAGAGTTTAATAAGTCGCCATATCTGTATTCTGCCATGACTTGTTTTTTACGGCTGCTATCTTTCGACAGCAGCTAGTTCCACCAGCTTAATCTGCCTTCTCAAGCACGGTGGAAAATTGATATTTTCATTACCATTTATCAAGGCGACCATAACTTCTGGCGACCTTGCTCTAGTGGGCGGAGCATCCCGCATCAGCAAATATAGAAAAGGACCAACATATTGGTTTACTTAACAAGATCCTATTTTTTCTCATACTACATATTTAAGCAATTAAATTATCTACAAGATGAATAATATTTTATTAAAATAGCTCTTATAGTTTCAGAGATGTTCTTACCTTTTGCTCTAAACTAGGTCCAAGCGTCGTTACTTTAAATTCTTCCGCAACTCCGCTCCTATCTCCATCAGCTATGATATTAATGTCAATTTTGCTAACACCATCTTCCATGAGACTCTTTAAACCATCTACTTCTTTACTTCTTTCACCAGTGTAAGTATAGCTTGGCTCTTTAAACTCATTTACTTCAGTTGGCTGCGTTGTAAGTCTTACAGTGTTCGTATCATCGATATGTTTATCGCTAACATTAGTCTTAATAACTCTATTGGACGGGGCTATTTCTAGTTCAGCTGAGAATGAGACGTCTTTCTGGTAAAGCACGTCTTCTTCTGTGTCAGATGAGACTTCAGTTGCTTTTGTTGCGTTTAATTCTGTAACAAGATACAATTGTTAAGAACTTATGTCTAATACCAAATTAACAATAAAACCTAACAGATAACTTTAAGTATTATATTATCTGTGCTTTAGCTGAAAATAGCGAAATTTTGCCAGCAAACATATGATCATATGAAGAATTATTTCAAAATAAATTGAACTAGGTGAAACCCCAAAAATGCACAACACTTAAACATTAACCTTACAATGGTAAGCCTGGCGAAAAGCTCTTGGCCTTCATTTTACCTGATGGTAAGGAATGATAATGTCCAAAGCTGCCACTAGCCTCAATCACTGAGGAACTGGCTATATTATTATGTTACATAAATTTGAACTGAGACCTCTGGATTTAATTCCAGTGGGCGAACCACTGCATTATGAATACGGTTGTACAATTCTATTTACACAATATAGTCAAGTCAATCAAAATCTGAAAGTTTTTTTATTTAAATACACTTTGCCAAGTACTTTTATATCGATAAAAACCCTAGCAAAGTAGTGTAACAGTAGGTGTACTCGTGACCAAGATTGGTGTTACCCTATCGATGTTTTCAACGTATACGTTTACAATTCTCTATTGAGTTTCAGACTAGGGTAGTTCATCATCATCATCAAAATTGCCTTTATAGTTCGACCCACAACACAATGACAATGAGTGTCCCTCGCTGGGACACAAGGCCTCTTATTGTCAACGAAGGCGGTAGTAGTACACCACGCTTGCCCAATGCGAATTGTTGGACGGAGTATAAGGTGATCTACACCCCCTTCCAGATCCATTAGTCCTTCTACAACACCCATTGGAGGATACGGGGTGATGCTATTCTACCCTGCCGGCATCACATGGCATGTAGGTTGTAGTTGCCGGTGACGAATAGGACTACCACTTCTCATCACGTGGATGTCGCAAAATCCGACTGAGGGAGATTCCGAACCCCGTGCAGACATCGCATCAAGAGTTCACTCATGGGTTGCGAGTAATCCAACTACAACAGCATTCCCAATGAGGGTTGATGTCAGGCGGGCACACGGGCATAAAACTATGGCAGTGTGTTGACACATTGCACCGACTCCAAATAAATTGTGAGCAGGGGAGGAAAAAGAATGGGTTTAAAACTGGTTCATATTCTTACCTAGACACCCGTATCCGTCCACGTGGAGTACGTAACCGGGCCCGCAACCGCACTCAAATGTGCCATCATGCAGCTCCCTACATAGCTGCTCGCAAGGACTTCCTTCACCACAACGGCCTGCAACAAGGAAAAACATGGACTTTAGATAGATAGATAGATAGATATACTCTTTATTGTACACCAAAAGATACAAATACAATTAACAACAAAACAAAATTGTACAATTGGCGGTCTTATCGCTAAGAGCGATCTCTTCCAGACAACCTTTGAATGGACAGGACTTTAGGACTTTAGAACAATTTATATTATTGTATTTTAATGAGAACGATCTTAGGCTATAGGGTTTTGCTAAGAATTTTGCCGTTGTCATAAGCTTTAACTGCCACTGCAGTAAACGTGGCGCAATACATACACAACATTCTTTACATCCAGACTCTGCTTATCGCAAAGGGGCTAAAAGGCCCAGGTTGGTAACACAAAGTCACATCCAGGTTTGGGCTAAATAGAGCCTCAAAATAGTAACAGGTTGGGGGCCTCTCGCCAACATAAAAGGGGGATGAAACTCAAAAAAACAAAACTTTTAAGAATGAACAACCAAGACAGATGTTTGACTCTATAATTATCATCTCAGCAATCCGAGTAAATCTGGCGAAGATGAGATGAAAGTGGGGCAGTTTGGAGTTGGAATCCAGAACTGTCGTGGTCAAAATGACTGATTAACTGACTTTATGGAGAGGGAGGGACTCTATATGATGAGGTCATTTTCTAGGAAGTGGCTGCATCGAAAATGGACCTGGATGGTGTAACAAAAAATGAAATTAACTTCATTATGTCGATTAAGACTCGGATATTCAATGATGTCTCAGTGATGAATTCCTTCAACACCCTCGTGTTAGTTATCACCGAATGGTAAGAGGCACATTGAATCTCAATATAACTAAAATCCGAAGGGTCTGATGAAGTCTACGCTCCCCCCTCCTAGATTCAAAACCCCTAACTAATTCTAATAATAAATGAACTAATTCGTTAATAATAAAGATTTCATCTTCTAGATTGAGTTTGTTTACATGTTTCCTTTCTTTTTTTAAACGCTTCCGTAGTCTATTAGTTCGCCCACCAGGTTCCAGAGGTCTCGGATTCCAGAGTAGTACAAAGTTGTTGCCATTTTTTGTTTGTGTTTTCATTGAAGCCCACCTATTCCTTAAGCGTTTGTTTAAAGTCTGTCGCAATGACAATATTGTTAGCAGCATTATCATGTACCGACAGTTAGTGGTTAAGTAGCCCGTCCCTGGGTGGTTGACCGTTACGAGTAAAGCTCGCTTTTTTGGCCTTATATCACTAACCATCAAGTCGAGATAAAGGAGTTTCCCCGTCAAAGATAAAAAATGCGTGACTGATGCTACGGCATCATACATCGAGATGGATTGGTGTGAGAAATTTTCTTCCAGCAAATGTGTGTCACCTTACCTGGTGTCGAGTAAAAATCAGACTTAAGGTGGAAGCGTATTTCATCTGGAATTCTCATCAGAGTGAGGAACTGGCTATCGTATATCCCTAAATGTCAGAACACACATACAAACATGCTATTACGCTCATAATCCCAATCTAGCAGCATGGGCTAGCCTGTTGCCTTCATGAAAGGGGCATCAACCCCAATAAGTAACTAAACCTTTAGTGAATCAACAAACAAAGGCCAACATCGAAGGTAGATGATACACTCTAAAACATCCTAAATTCTGGGTATTCCTGAAATTATATTTATTGTATAGTGCCAGATTTAGGAGGTAGCTAGTCTATCGTCGTCATAATTTCAGCTGAGAGACGCCCACTGTTGTACATAGGCCAGGACCGATCGAACTGAAGATCCATGGGGGACCAACCTGATCGATCTTGTATCCATCCAACGGCTTCCTGCGACCTTTACCAGATCTTCAGTCGAATGTGCTCTGCCCACTACTACTTAAGGTTCAAAATTCTTAGCTAGGTAGCTAATTAGGTTAGGTGGACTTAAAACAAATCCTGTCAACCAATACTGAGCATAAATCTGGGCTTGAGATTGATAGGCGTATAGAGGCAGTTTAAATTTAACTTAAAGAACTTTAATTTCGGGATAATGATGATTAATCTACCTGTCACTGGTACTGTAGATTGATTACCTAGTCAGTTGGGCTTACGGATAGATTAAACTTCTAGCTTGTCTCTCCGAAAATTTTGTTATTGCTCTTTATTATATAAATTGGTTGATTAGTCATACAAGAGATACGAATTGCCTAATTTCTACAATTTACAGATTTAGGACGAATAATATTTTATTTATCTAATTGAATTATCCCTAAATCTAGCAACGAATGAAACGCTTTTGAAAATTAGGTGACTAATTTGCAGCACACTAAAATATTCCCAAATAGAAATAGACAAGTCTAATTAACTTTACGATTTGTCGACTATCCAAGGAAATTACAGCATATTTCTATTCAACTATTATCTTACAACTTCAGACATAAATATTAGACAAGATCCTATCTTACTCCATTTTGTTTGCTTGCCAAAGTAGAGGAAAAGTCTTTTAACTTTTATGACATCAATTCAATACAACTGGTTTAAACATGTATTTTAGCTAGAAAAGTAGACGATAATAATTTAAAATTAGACTTTATCTCTCCAGAAAATTATCTACAAATTGTGCCAGTTTTTTTTTAATTACGAATGCTGTTGGTCGCAGATGGGTTTATACATCATTACCGGAGTCGAGGACCCCTATATAATAATTTAAAAAATAGGTATATAATATGTATTAGGTAAGAATCTAAAGTAAAAGGTACTTACCTCCCTAATTAAAAAAATCAAGCCTACTTCAAAACGAAGAAATGTAAATTGTAAATATTTTAAAAGATATGAAAGGAAATATGCCCACTCTTTTTTGAGGTCTTTTTCAAAGTACCAACATAATAATAATCTTAACTTTGTGCATTTTTGCGATCTTACGGAAGAACTACCAAGACCCGTCCCATAAGATAAAATAGAATATGGTCCCCCCTAAATCGGTTTAAGTAGTAAATGAGTGGCCCCTCTCTTGCAAGGCGAAGTTCCCGAGGTTCCTCTCACGAGTTTGTCTCAATGTCGTCTGCAGACTTCGGATCGAAAGGGAGCGGCAGGTCTGCCATGCGATTCTGTAAAGATCTCACTTCTTACCTCACATCTCATTTTGAATTTAGCTGACAAATATTGTGGAAAATCCTTTGTTTTGTTGAGTAAACGAAGTAAGTCATGGTAGTGTATAACGACATTAAATCTAATTTAGAAATCATATTGATTAAAAATATTTTTTTTGTGATATATTCGCTTGCGTTTGACAGCTAAAATGAGACGTGAGATCCTTACAGAATCGCACGAAGAGTCCCTTAAAGGGACGATATGTGGTAAAATTTTTACCGACTTTTGAGCGATCATCACGTGCGTTAACATTGTAAGCGAAAATTTTTGAAAAAAATTACATGTTAGACTACAAACTTACACAATTTAACGATACATTTTAGTGTATTTAAAAAAAAACTTGAAAAAAGGTCTCACCAAAATATAAAAAAATATGTCATATTATCAAAACTACTGGAGCTATTTTCATAAAATTTTATTGATCTTATAGATAATTTGATTATTTAAATATTAATATGAGAAAAAGTAGCATCTTGTTGAGATCAAAGTTTTCTCGCTTCCTGACTGTCGTTCAGGCGCGGGATGGTCCTTCTACTATACTCGTAGTGGGAGGAACATCCCACACAAGGTCGCCAGAACTTATCGTCGCTTTAAGGCTCTATTGTAGTTGCGTTAAGAGCTCGATTTGTGTAGGAAACGTGAATAGCGCCCCTAGGGGAAAGAAGCGCAATTCATGTTTCCCCAATGTTTCCCATAAAAATTGAGCTCTTAACGCAACTACGATAGTATCGGTTTTTAAGTGAAAATACTTACACTACGGGTACAGGTTAGCCTTAGCGTGGAGGAATTGGGGAGAAGCACGCGCGGACATAATAGGTGTTCCTGGAATAGCGCGACGTGTGAACTTGGTCTTCGCTCCCGTTTGCGGGTGCGGTTTTGATTTGATTTAGTTTGAAATACCTATGTCAGGATAGTAGGAAGTCATCAACAGCTCATATAACGTCCCCACCGAGAGGCTCGAGCCTATTACCATGCTGGTCGAGTGCGGGTTGGACGACTTCGTACACAACCTAAGAATTTCTTCATAAGTGAGGAGTGCGATGTTTTCCTTCGCCGTTAAAGCGTTGATTAAAGGTACGTATGAATTCAAAATTTGAAAACACATTGGTACGTGGCTGGGTTTGAACCGGTGCCTCCCGGGTGGGAGACAACGCTCTTACCCACTACGCTTCTATTAGAAGTAGGAAGTGTAAAGAAGTAGATAATCTCTGTCTACTCCTATGGGAGAAAGGCATGACCCCTATGTACCTATTAGATAAAAATGTTAGTGGTAATGTTACTATGAGACACATTTTCATTTTAAAAAAGTAGCTAGGAATTGGTAACGGTAGGTACTTTTGTTGTCACTCATCACTGAAACAAACAATCTATTTATATTTTGAACTTTGTGTAGGTTTATGCTCAGATATGCATTGTTGAAATGACGTATGCTGTTCCCGGAATGCTCCTACTAAGAGCTAGAGCAGGAGAGTACTGGTATAGTTGTGTGGATATTCACGGACGGTGATTTAACTAGTAAGCTGTCAGCTTCGAATTCAAATATAATTACCATTAAAAATTCATCTCGCGCCTACTGTAGACTTAAATTTAAACAACGCAGACAGCCAATTAAAACTGGTGAAAACTCAATAATCTCTGTTTTCATTGTGCGAATAAGTTCCATAAATTTCGCCGGAGCGTCATTTTTGTGCGTCTAGTTTAGCGAAAACAAGTGCCCATCGGCAATAACTCATTGCAAAAAAGCTAAGCCAGGCCCAGAAAAAACCGGACCCGACCGGTTATGATAAACGAGCAGACATAGGAACGAAATATAGCCCACGTATACATGTCTAAGCTGGATAATGCTTTGCAGGCACTGACGTCTCCTTGTTATGCAAATACAGGGCCATTTTTTATATTAAATGTATAGACCTAAGAAACTTGATATCGGCAATGCTCTAAAGATTAACATTTCTTCTGAAGTGTTATTTTGAGAGAAAATAAGGAAAGGTGAACCTGCTTCGAACTCAACGCTCGGAGGACCATATAACCGCTCATCGGTCTTAGATCCAGAAATCCCTCCCCTGAGGCGCGTCGCCCGGTCCACTGCTAGACCTGGCCAGCCCGGAGGGGTTTTGGTGAAATGGCGCACACTATGTGCGCCGATCCCAAAACGCCCCCCATAAAGGCTTAGGAGGGTACCGGTGGGTACTCAGAGGCCGATCCCAAACCACCTGTATTCAGGATGTTGGTTATTTTATTTACATGTTGTATATTAGATTTTCTGACCGACTTTTTGTAGGACGTGTGCGTTTCACTATTGGTATCATTTTTTCTATCAATATTCCATTTTTCCACAAAAAAGAAATCGTTCTCCGAGCACCGAAACCAGTACAGATATGTTCTATTGACAGTGATGACAGCAAAACTGGATGGATCTCGCTTTCACCCTCGGCCCTATCATATTCATCAGGTAAGATGAAAGTAAAGAACTACCCTTGAGCTACTATTTCATGGAATTAGTTTAGGCTCAAGATCACTCAAAGGGCAATATCAGAAATCATGAGATCCGCACGAGAACCAAGGTCACCGACATAGCCCAAAGAATTGCGAACCCCTAACTGACAATGGGCAGGGCACATTGCTAGGAGAACTGGCGGCCGTTGGGGCGGAAAGGTTCTTAAATGGCGGCCGCGTACCGGAAGACACAGCGTTGGTAAGCCCCCCACAAGGTGGACCGAAGATCCGGTGAAGGTCGCGGGAAGCCGCTGTTGGGCAGCACAGGCCCGTTCGGGTTGGAGATCCTTGGTGGAGACTTATGTCCAACAGTGGACGTCTCTCGTCTGATATGATGAGATTAGTGTCTATAAGTCACTAGGCAATTTTTGATGTGTGTCTTAAGACGAAAGTCTTTAATTCGTGTGTGTTGCCAGTGATGACTTATGGAACCGAAACGTGGCCGCTTACAATGGGCCTCATAAGAAGGCTCAAGGTCACCCAAAGGGCAATGGAGAGGGCTATGCTCGGAGTTTCTCTGCGTGATCATATCAGAAATGATGAGATCCGCAGGAGAACCAAGGTCACCGACATAGGCCAAAGAATTGCGAACCTTAAGTGGCAGTGGGCAGGGCACATTGCGAGGAGGACTGACGGCCGTTGGGGCGGAAAGGTCCTCGAGTGGCGACCACGTACCGGGAAACGCAGCGTTGGTAGGCCCCCCACAAGGTGGACTGACGATCTAGTAAGGGTCGCGGGAAGCCGCTGGATGCGGGCAGCGCAGGACCGACCGGTTTGGAGATCCTTGGGGGAGGCCTATGTCCAACAGTGGGCGTCTCTTGGCTGAAATGATGATGATGATGATGATGAATTTTTGATGGTTTTGTAGGAAGTCCAAAGGGAAGTACTTCCGCCGGGCAAGGTGTTGTATGCCCGGGGACTGCGGTCCAACCGAGTATAGTTGGAACTTCTATATATAGCGAGCACCTTGGGAAACTTCGTTTGCGCGATTCAGGTTTCCTTACTAATTGCGCGCTATTTATGAGCACTGTTGAATAGCGCCATCTATGTGTTCTATGAGGAGGCGGCAATGGCCGCCACAGTTTGTAAGACGAAAATGAGACGAAATCTCTTAGAGTTCCATGGATTCACCGTGCGAGTGCCGGGTTCGTTGAAGAGAGTTGATATCAAATAGTTACTACTGTAAATTCAAAATTAACATTAAAAGGACAAGTTGCAAGTAACAGATATCTGAACCTGACATAATTATGAACATGACCTTTCAATGTTACGAAAAATTACTGTATCAACTTCAGCAAAATTTAATGATCCATCGAACAAGTGCCTCCTATTCCTGCAGTTTCATACATTGTTCAATACTAAAATAACCAGTCCGAACACTGCATGATATTTGAAAGTGCAGTTGACAACACAAAAAATATGCTCGGAATATTCGCTGGGAGCGCGGCTTAAAAAATAGTTTTGAAACGAGGACTCTGTAGAGCTTTCCGTATTTGGTTTAAATTATAACTGCAAATGTATTGAGACGTTTTCTATAGGGGAATTCAAGCTTTAAATTACTTACGAGAAATATTTATCGTTCTCTGTATTGTCATTTTAATTTTCATTTGGTTTAGGTAAATTGTTTTGACTAGAATTTTTTATAGTTTTAAATAAGCTTTGCATTGCGAAGGGCGCATAAATTTAAATTATCTGGGAAATTATTATAGTTCGACCTCAAAGATGACGACTATATTAAAAGAGAACGCAACACATTGTCATTAAGGGTAATCGTGTTGCTCAGATCATGTAAAAATGACTCTTCTTAGAGCCTATTGCACAAACTTTTACACGTGCAGCCTGTGGGCTAAATTTACTGGTGTATCTTACAAGCTCTTCGTGTTCAATACAACAACGCTTTCAGATTTTGCAGTGGAATGTTCGCAGATGCGAGAGTCGACTGCTTCTATGCAACTATGCGGAAGAGATGCGCTTCCCTGGTGCACAGAGTACGGGGTATCACTACAGGCAGGCTCATATGAAACATTGCTACCAACCTCTTTACGTCTGCCGGCGTGGTACGGAAAGAATTCGAGTAGGGAGAGTCATATTGTACAGACAACAGCACGATGGGTTCCCAAGTAGCACAAGTAGCAGTTTAACATATCACCTTTGGTGTAAATTGTAACATTTAGCTTTAATAACCACTTATTAAGGTTCAACTGTGATCTTTAACCAGTGAATTACACTTTGATCGTTATAATAGCATTATATAAGTAATAATGGATACTCTTGTTACGTTACTTGAGTAGAAAATGCTGTCAAAAATGCATCCTTTCAGCATTTAGCATCTTTATATTACATTGGCTGCTTAAGAGAATTTTAATGGTATAAGAATATGATAATTGCTGTATGTAGGTGTCGGGTTACACCGTAAAAATGCTGGTTTTAACAGTTCCTTAGTGAACTATCGTACAGCCTAAAGTATCAGTTTGGTGTAAATTTACAATGATTTAATTCCAAAAGTGGCGTATCGGTTCACCTAAGGATTATTACGCAGCATTTATGGAGTCGCCATTTTATTATTCTTATCACCATTATATAATATTGTTTTCTATGATTTGTTTATAATCAATGCGCTTTATTTATGTTAACTATATACCTACTGCCAATAATAATAATAACAAAGCATAATTTATGCCATTAAAAAGAAAACAGAAAAATATATATATGTTATACGAACATTTTTGTAACATATTTCTAATCAAAAATGTAATATATACGAGGCGCGTAAAAAATTTGCTATAAATTGATATAGAGATTCACAAGAAACTCGCGTCCCCAATTGATTTCACGATATTAACGTGATAAACACTAACCAAAATATATATATAATTACACATTGCCACCATTAACAGTTCACAGACATCGCAGAATATTTAAAGACGATTGTCAAAATAGTACACCAAAAATTTAAAACGGCGTTCTCGAAAACTTAAAGATGCATAAGATGACAGTGGAGAGCGTATTTTTAGTGCCTTCGCTGCTTAAGAGGTAACATGTGTCCTATTAAATATCTGATACACAGCTTAGTGAACCATAATAACTCTAATATAATGCTACTATAATGCCGTTATAACGAAATGTGACCTAAATGTGAACTATAGGCTGTATAATTTGTGCCCATTTAAGAGTTATAAAGGCTGAGAATGCGCTGTAAACACCTTAATAACACCATCTTAAACAGCTCTTAGTATCTAGGTATACCATAAGGCAGCCGCTGTACAGCCTTTATGTGCTACTTGGGTTACCACAAACTGTCAAAATTTCCCAATCGATTATGCACTTTATATTGAATAGTCTTAGGTTGAAAATCGTTTGGTGAAATTTGACAGTTTTGTATAGCCGGACGTGCTGTTGACTGTACTTTAGGGTACCTGGAACACTAATGGATTAAGCAAAGTTGTAACAAATATGAGTATCATGTTACTTGAAATAATAAATACAAAACTATACACTGATTTATGTTTATACTCCTTCCTTTGTGAAATCTGCGAAAGCACGACGGAACACGTTGCATCCATAAAATTCAAAATAGGTGAAGCAAGCACTTGTAAAACTACTTCTACTGTGAAATGTGTACAATACAAAATCCGATTTCAATGAAAGCCTGCACACCAGAGAACAATAGAATTACATTTCGGAATTATGCATCGCTCCCGAGGGAAGAATCGGCAAACCGAATCTCTCTCGGTCCAAGCTATAGGCAAAACCGGGCTGCATTGTAACTGGTTTTACGAATTTACACTGACTAAAAAAGAGAAAGTGGTTCACGAAGTCTTCTTAGTGTCTGACCTTTGGCCCTTTGTAAATTAGCCAACTAATTATTTACACTACAAACAGTAAATTAAGCGCTTTAAAGCTCATATTCCCAAATACAAGTGACAACGTTTATTCCAAATATTGAGGTTGGCACCAACCTAAAAAAAAACATTTAGATTTTTATCAACATAATTTTTATTTCTCCGTTTTCTGTTTTGAAGGCGGTTTTTTTTTATTTAAAAGTAATTAATTTTTGCTTTTTAGTGTTGTAAGTATGAAAATTGTCATGAAATTATCTCGAGATCTTTTAGACACACAAGTGATAAGATTACGATATCATCGATGTTATTAGAGATAACTCGAAAACTGCTTGTCAGATGTCGATCAAATTTAAATCCAGGGACCACATGACAAGCACCAGCTTCCAAAGGTTGAAAGATTCTTTAAAATCGGTACACCCAGTAAAGAGTTATGAGGTTACAAACATAAAAAACACAGTCGATTTGAGAACCTCCTCCTTTTTTGAAGTCGGTTAAAAAATAAATGTTTTTATGTTAGTCCTCAGTGTAATGAAAACATTTATGAGATTGTGATGAAACTTTGGTAGGTAGGGTGTTCTGGGGACGCCGGAGAGCGTTATTGGTTCAAAAAATCTATAATAGATTATTTTTCGGCATTGCAACGCCAGGTGCAGCTAAAAAGGAATTCCTAAATAATGAGGTCGAGTTAATCAAATATGTATAAGTATTCCTAAGAGTGTCTCGCTGTTCTCAGATAAGCCACAGAGGCTCGAGAGTAACAGCTTTATTGTAATTTGTATGTAATACTCGCAACGTATAGAACAACTAGCTGCCCGGCCACGCGTTGCTGTAGTAATTTCATACTACTGACCTGTAACATTGTATCTGCAGTAAAAAAAAAATGACTACTTATCAAGATAAAAACTATCCTCTAAGACTATTCAATCTCTCAAGTTGGATCAAACTGCACACGGTGTACAAATTTGATTGAAATCGGTTAAGTGGTTTAGGAGTCCATTGAGGACAAACATTGTGACACGAGATTTATATATATTAAGATAAATAAAAAAAACTAGTTTCGAATAAAAGGATATACCAAATAATTCGAAGCAGTTCGCTGTGTTTCGGATTGAAGGGAAAGGTAGCCAGTGTAATTAATGGGCATGGAAGGCATTTCATCTTAGTCCCCAGGATGGCAACGCACTTGCGGTGTTAAGTGATTTACACTTAATATTGCAAGTGTCTATAGGCGACGGTAACCACTTAACACCAGGAAGGGCTGCAAACTTGTTAGCCAGATTTCTTCTAAAACTACTTAAACCTAATCACAGATACTCAGTTTTAAAAAAATATCGAAAAAAATGTAGAGCGGAAGTAACGACTCTAAGCAGGAAAAGGCGTGAGGTTTTCTGTGGCCCATTAATTAAGAAATACGAATTAAGTTGTGGGTTTTATCTACTCTACAGGGTGCATGCAGGCTGTATGCTTTTGTTACCTTTATGTCAAAAATTGCTCTCATTAACTATGGAAACTAAGGCTAAGAACTCACGGAGCGGTTTCTACTCGCGCCCGCAGCGGTTGCGGATTCGTGGTGTTGTTTCTGAACTCACAAGACCGTAGTTCTGGGCGATAACGCAGCCACCGCGGTTGATATTATCGCCCGCAATCTTGGCGGTTCATTATCGCAAGACGGGCGGTCGATCGACTTCGTTCGGTCGACGAATTAGTAGATCGACTTCAATATCAAAATCCACTTTTTTGACAAACGTGTCACTACGCAACGAGTAATAACAAGTCACTGCAAAATGGCGTCGGATTTCTGGACCCCCCGCCCATTGCGGTCGCCCGCCAACCGAACGCAGAACGCACGGGTGCAACCGGGACCGCGACCGCGACCGCGCCCGCCGGTACAAGATGACCGCCCCGGTGCAGCGGGAGTCGCAAACAATCGCGCACGCCGCGGGCGTAAGGCCCTGTCGGCACAGCGATATTTCACCGCGCGTTTTTTTCTCGCAAAATTCTGTGACACATAGGATCTTATAGGACTATCCGCACATGCGGTAAAAAAATCGCGCGAAAAAATCTGTGGTTTGATGCAAATTGAACGCGATATTATTTCCGCGCGAATATTTTATCGCTGTACGGACAGGGCCTAAAACGCGTCGTGAAATGTGTTTTAATTTTTTACATAATTATCTGTATTCTACAAAGGCTGCGGGCCCGCAACCGCGGCGGGCGCGGGTATAAATCGCTCCATGAGTCCTTAGCCTAAAATGGTTGATATTAGCAATATTTAGCTCGTCTTTAAAGTTTATAAAATGAATAGTTGTTGTCAGAAGAAATGACTGCTTCAATCGTAATTTAAAATTCAATAGGTACAATTGACATACATCCTTGCGACAAAGATAATATGTTTATTGATGTGTATAGAACACTCCTTTTCAAACGTTGAGATATCCTTTCTCTTGGGATCAAAGGCTGTTCGTACCGAAGCAACCAAGCGTGATGTTATGTAGGTAAACAAAAATAAAACTTATGCTTGTGACATATAAATTACAAATAAACTTAGACCCTTATTACAGAAAGTGTCTTGTTCTATTCTTGGGAATAGTGACATTCAAAAGCGGATGACTGAGCAAGGTACAGTGATTAAATTTCAACAGCTTCAGTTGAATTTTATTTCTCCGTTTTTGATTTTGAAGGCGGTTTTTTTATTTAAAAATAATTTCTATTTATTAGATAGCTCAATGGCATAACATCATTTTCATACTATGAAATGAACAAGGGACCGCTGGATCTAATTCCGGTTGACATTTGGAACGGATCAGGGAGGATATCCTCTCTCTGATCCACGTCGACGTCGCCGCGGTGGGCGAAGGAGACGCCTGTTCCAAAGACAGATGTCACCCTAGCCTGGACCAAGCAGAAATCAGGACGGTGGTCTCGATATCTGCATTAAGTGGTCCAGCCGATTGTCGATCATCCCTTGCTCAGGCGGTCGTCAGTACCCTGTAGGGTTGTAAAGAGAGAGGTCCTTTACACCCGTCTCCAATAGGAGGAGTCTGAGAGGACAGCGCCTTCCGTGTCAGAATGCACAGATAAGTTCCTTGATCGGAGTAAAGGTAGTAGCGGAGCAACCTGGGTTTTAGTCGGTTCAGGTCCGACATAACCTTGTTATCCCCCCGGATAACAGGTATGCGTGGGCATTTCACAGGTATAAAAAAAATCAGGTTGGCATACCATAGATCACGAAGGCAGTTAGCAGCCGGTTGACCTTAAAGCTTCCGAAATAAAATACGCACGATTGACCTCACTTACCAACCATAGCAAGATTTTTTTCAGAGTAGAGCAAGTCGTGACCCTTATTTTTACTGGCATCGAAACAGCTGTATAGAAAGTTTTGGCAATGTGCCCTGAAGTACAAAAGGCTCTTCCAGACAAACATTTGGGTTTACAGCCAAAACTGCGTGATGTAAGCATTATAATAATAATGGCAGGCTCAAGAATATAAATCAGTGGCTACGACATTTCTGGTCTGGATATATCTTAATATTACCTATACTGGTTTCAGACGATTGAATATAAGATCCGTTTGCCTTCACACTAATGGGAGAATTTTAAAATTAGCAAATGAGTTTCAGAGCCAAGAAGTCATTATGTAATTGTCTTTTTATAAGATCTATGTTTCACTCAGAGATGTTCCATAATTTTTAACCGACTTCCCAACAGGAGGAGGTTCTGTATTCGTCTGTATGTATTTTTTTTTTTATGTATGTTCACCGATATCTCTGTCATTTCTGGACCGATTTTCAAAATTCTTTTTCTATTCGATAGTGATTACTCTTGAGGTGGTCCCATTGTCACCAAGTCAGGATCTGATGATGGGAAGCCAGGGAAATCGAGGGCAACCCTCAAAATTTATAGGCAAGTACAACGTTTTTCATATTTTTTCTAAAGCTATGCTAGCATTTGCGTCTGGTAGTCACCATCTCATGTTGATGAGCTGATGATGGAAGGTAAATGTATGTTCACCGATATCTCTGTCATTTGTGGACCGATTTTCAAAATTCTTTTTTTATTCGATAGTGTATACTCCTGAGGTGGTCCCAGTGTCACTAAGTCAGGATCTGATGATGCAAAGCTAGGAAAATCGAGAGCAACCCTCGAAAAACAACGGAAATGGAGGGTTATTCATATTTTTTATAAAGCAATTCTAGTATGATTGCGTGTGGTAGTCTTCTCATGTTGATGAGCTGATGATGGATGGTAAAACTCCTTAATTGTTAGGAGTTGGTTGTTGATTAATTAAATATTATAGGTACCTAAAAACCGATAGTTGTGTTCTTTCAGGTAATTTAGGTGAGCTGATGATAAACCAAAAAACTCCTTAACGGTTAGGAGTTGGATGATAATTCTTTAAATATTAAAGGTGCCCAAAGAGCGATAGTTGTATTCTTTCAAGTTATTCAGGTGAGCTGATCATAGAAGGAAAAACTCCTGAACGGTTAGGAGTTGGATGATAATTCTTTAAAGATTATAGGCACGTAAAGACCTAGTTGTATTTTTTCAAGTTAATCAGGTGAGCCGATGATGGAAGGAATAACTCCTTAACTGTTAGAAGTTGATTGATGATTATTTAAATATAAAAGGTAGGTACCTAAAGAACGATAGTTGTATTCTTTCAGGTTATTCAGGTGAGCTGATGATAGAAGATAAAACTCCTTAATGGTTAGGAGTTGGACGATAATTCTTTAAATATTAAAGGTACCTAGAGAGCAATAGTTGTATTCTTTCAGGCTATTTAGGTGAGCTGAGGATGGAAGGAGAAACTCCATAACGATTAAGAGTTGGATGATAATTCTTTAAATATTAAAGGTAGGTACCTATTGACCGAAAGTTGTATTCTTTCAGCTTGTTCTCACACATAAAACCACCTCTGGCAGTATGGACCATGCAGTGCCTCCAAATAGTGAGAGGTTTCCAGCCTGTCGCCTACATAAAAGGGGCACAAAACACAAAAATCACTTCTAATGTTAAGTGATTTATGGTTAATATTGCAAGTGTCTATAAGCGACGGAACCACTTAACACCGAGTGGGCCGCAAGTTTGTTGGCCATCTCGTAATATAAATAAAAAAACAACAATTATTCCACATAAAACACTAAAAATAGAAAAATAAACAACTTTTAAAAAAAAAAGTCCAACCGACTTCAAAAAGTATAAAAATAATATATTATTAATATGTGTGCTAGGTACCTACGGTACAAAATACGTATTTTGTATTTTGTACTAAAATACTTTTTTTTAAAAGTATTTTGTATTTTATTTGAAATACTATACGAGATGCATTTTGTATTTGTAAAATGCAGTGTCAAATACAAAATACTTTTTTACTTAAAGTAGGTACTGCAGCACTGCTAAGTTTAAGCACCGGAAGAGATCACCGATTGGTAAGAAGCACATTGAATCTCAAGGTCAAATCCGAAAGGTCCCAAACCCCGAACACTTTCAACTCGGAACTACAATTTTTTTTCGAATGCCTGAAGGACTGCATAGATGTGGACACATGCAATGACAGGTTCGTAGAAGCTGTCCTTACGGTGGGTTCAAAGATCTTTAATCCCCGCTGTGCCAAAAAAGACAAGAAAATCTCAGAGCTTACGTTAAGGCTGATGGAGGAAAGCCGTGAAATGGTTCTGCAGTGCTCTGAAGATGCTCGTCGGCGCCGGCAGCTCACTAAACAGATCTTCAAGTTCCTAACTCTCGACATACGCCAATTTAATACGGAACGTATTAAAGAGGTCTTCGAGCAGAACAAAGGCTCCAAAGTGTTCGTTAGAGATCTGGCGCGTGGAGAGAGCTTGCTGACGAAGCTGAAGACAGAGGACGGCAAAATCGTTTTATCGCAACCTAAGCTTTTGGCCGCAATTGAAAATGTTTATGGACAGCTTTACGTGACATCAACCACACCTGTTTCTTGTTTTTTCAAGAGCCAAATTAAACAGAAGACCGAAGAGTAGGTATAATCTGCCATTATGCTTAGCGTTTGTGGACTATGAGAAAGCCTTCGATTCTGTCGAGACCTGGGCCAGAAAGAGGTCAATCGACGAATCCAACTGGGCTGGGCAGCGTTCGGGAAGCTACATGGCATATTCTCGGCCCATCTACCGCAGTGTCTGAAGACGAAAGTCTTTAATTCGTGTGTGTTGCCAGTGATGAACTATAGAACCGAAACGTGGCCGCTTACAATAAGCCTCGTAAGAAGGCTCAAGGTCACCCAAAGGGCAATGGAGAGACCTATGCTCGGAGTTTCTCTGCGTGATCATATCAGAAATGTTGAGATTCGCAGGAGAACCAAGATCACCGACGTAGCCCAAAGAATTGCAAACCTTAAGTGGCAGTGGGCAGGGCACATTGCGAGGAGTACTGACAGCCGTTGAGGCGGAAAGGTCCTCGAGTGGCGACCATGTACCGGGAAACGCAGCGTTGATAGGCTCCCCACAAGGTGGACTGACGATATGGTAAAGGTCGCGGGAAGCCGCTGGATGCGGTCAGCGCAGGACCGACCGGTTTAGAGATCCTTGGGGGAGGCCTATGTCCAACAGTGAAATTATTATTATTATCATTCCATCTGAAAGTATTTTATTTGAATAAAGTATTTTGAAAATACCTATTTTGTATTTAAATACAAAAAGAAAAAGTATTTTGTATTTTGCATTTGAAATACTAAATTAGAAAAGTATTTGCATTTTGTATTTAAATACATTTTTTAAAGTATTTTGTACATCTCTGTTTATTACACTGCCACTGCTATTTACGAAGGTAACAACCAAAAGGTTCTTCTTCTTAGTTTATTGGTGCTGTCCTAATGGATTCCGCCAGTATCGAGTATTCTGCTAACACCTTAGAGCATTTATCATATGGAGATGCCATGACAGGGCGAACCCCTCTGCCAAATTACTTTGACCAACTGACGATTGACGTTATATAAAACTAGTTGACCCGCAGCCGCTGACATTTGATGTGGTTTCGTGTCATAAATAAGTGCTCCTCAAAAAATGGTCAATTGTGCGGATTCCTTCTGCAAAAGGCGATCCCGTACCTCAAATTTTCGAGATCATGGCGTTTCCTATTACATGTAAGTATACAATAAATATAAACGTGTTTTATTTATCAATGCTCTAAGGCTAAGACAGATAATAACCAAAACCAAATCGTTAACGTTATCAAGTTTTGACGTCTGACAGCTATCAAGCTGTTGTCAAAATGTATGAAAACGGCAACGTTTTGCATTTGGTTAATGCGTTGTTAATGGCGTGATCAGTGGGCTGGTTTCATGTTCTAATGGCGTCCATTACGTACTTGTGCGGTTAATGACAATTAATACCCAGTGGCAGATTTACACATTTGCCACCAGTAGGCTATTTAATAATTTGTTGCCGCCAGTAGGCTAATACATTTTTGCCGCCCCTACTTCTTTCTAAAATTCGATACCCTAGTTCCACCGAGAAAAAGATGATGAACATAACCTATTTTCGCTTTATTAAAAAAATTGAAATTTTCGTGGCTCGTTTTCTGTGTGATAAAAAATTTGGGCCCAATTTTTCGCACCCTAAAATCTGCCGCCCTAGGCTCCAGCTTACTCAGCCTACTGGTAAATCCACCACTGCAATTGCCGCTCTCTTGTACTTGTACTTTAGACTTTTTTATTTGCAGCGATAGAAAATTGAATGTATGGACCAAGCTTGTTAAAAATAGATCTAAATTATTAGATTCCAACCAAAACGAATTTGAGCCAAATCTGTAATAAAAACAGTTTCTTCTTAAATAACTGTGCGGAGATTCGCTTGGACTGAAACCACACCTACCCTACAAAATTTAGACCGGCCAGGGATATTATATTGTTAGCAATTAGTCCTTGTCGACGCGTAATGGCGGTGGCTACCGACGTGCTACCGACAAACATACCTAGCTAAATCTTTACGTGTTACACTTACATGGCTTTCTACTTTAGTTTTGGACTGTTATTACAATAGCCTTCACTTGATTGTGGTAAGTCTTGCTATTCTGTGAAGACTAATTTCGATGTTGACTTCGATTTCACATGACTAAAGCCAGATTTACACAGGGAAAGTGTCTGACTCAAAATCTTAGCAAAGTCAGTGTTGTCTTACTGGTGTAGTGAAATTGATTTGGAGTCCGACACAGCGCTGTGCGCTGTGCCGTCAGCGCTGACTTCAACATTCCCGCTTAGTAACTGCATGTAAACGGACTTGTAGGTAACTGTCCAGTGGACAATATTATCTAAACAATATGACATATATTGTCTATTAATATTTATATTGTCAGATTGTCAGTGTCCTTGTGTTATGAGTGTCAAATATGTATCTGTAAATTTAGTGAATTAAAGCCAATATTCTTTTGGTATTTCGTTTCTCATGTATCAATTTAATTCACTAAATAAAAAAAATGTCCGAAGAAAATTCTGCCGGCATCAGTTCTACTGGTTCATTGTCACGCTATCTCCGGCCTGACAAATTCGATACAGAACCCAGCGATGTCGGTGCGGATGTAAAATGGAGGCATTGGCTTCAAACGTTTAATAATTTTTTATCTGAAGAAACTTCAATTGCTACGCCGGATCACATGAAGTTAAAACTACTCATTAACCATTTATCGCCGAATATATTTTCTTTCATACGAGATTGCGAAAATTATGATGAAAGCATTAAAGTTCTCGATAACATTTACATTAGAAAAAAAAATGAGATTCTCGCACGCCACATGTTAACCACCCGCAAACAAAATTCTGGTGAGTCAATTTCCGAGTACGCTAGATCATTAAAACTGCTTGCACGTGATTGCAATTATCAAAATGTAAATGCAGAAGAACATGAGAAGCAGGCTATAAGAGGAGCTTTCATCGCGGGAATCTCTTCTCAGAAAATACGAGAGAGACTATTAGAAAATCTTACTATAACTTTAGATGAGACCCTGAATCAAGCACTGTCATTAGAAACTGCCGAACGAAACTCTCATATTATTGGATGTAGCTCGACGCAAGAAGTACAGCTCAACGCTCTACCTGACCAGACACGTTCCGAGCTTCGACAAAATGAGTCTTCTCTTGCTGTGATCTCTAAAAATCAGCCAGGTTATCAACGAAGGCGCTGTTTCTTTTGTGGTGGCAAAGTACACAAGAGAACCGAATGTCCAGCTTTTAACTCCGTATGCCAGTTGTGCGCCAAGAAGGGCCATTTCGCAAACGTTTGTCGAAGCGCTAACAAACAATCTTTGAACGCTGTCTCGGCTGAACCTGACATTGTTAGTACTAAATTTTCCTATATTTCTGCTGCTTCTCCTTCAAGCCTACGCAAAGCGACAGTACCAATTAGTATAAATAATATACGTGCCGATGCACTCATTGATACTGGAAGCTCTGTCAGTTTCATAAATAAAAGCTTAGTGCAGACTTTGGGGCTCGAACAAAAAGTATGCAGACAAACAATAAATCTTGCCTCTCTTAATCATGTGTCTTTTGTAGATGGCTCATGCACTGCAACAATCAACCTTAATCAGCATACTTACAAAAATTGTTTGTTACTAATCGTCAATAACCTTTGCGCAGATATAATCATTGGACATGATATCCTGAGGAATCATTCAGCACTAGAACTACAGTTTGGAGGAAGCCGAGATCCATTAAAAATTTGCAATGTCATGGCGGCCTCCGTCCCACCAGCATCCGTTTTCACCAATTTGTCGCCGGATATCAAACCTATAGCTATCAAATCCCGACGTCATAACGAAAGCGATAGTAAGTTTATATCCGAAGAAGTTACTAAACTTTTAGAAGATGGAGTTATTGAACCGAGCGTCTCGCCGTGGCGGGCACAGGTCCTTGTAGCCGGAGGAGGAATACACCGCAAACGCATGGTAATAGACTACTCCCTAACCATAAACAAATTTACTATGTTAGATGCATATCCCTTGCCCAATATTGAAAGTATCGTTTCTAAGGTTGCCCAAAATAAGTATTTTACTCAAATTGATTTGAAAAGTGCATATCATCAAGTACCTCTATTAGAAAAAGAAAAAATTTACACCGCATTTGAAGCGTGTGGCAATCTTTACCAGTTTACTAGAATTCCATTTGGCGTGACAAACGGCGTGGCTGCCTTTCAGAGAACACTTGAATTTATTATTCAAAGGGAGAAATTAGAAGGTACTTATGCATATCTTGATGACGTCACTATCTGTGGAAAAGACAAGGGTGACCACGACGCAAAATTACAGCGCTTTATGACCGCTGCTAAGAAATATAACTTAACTTTAAACGAAAAAAAATGCGTGTTTGGTGCAAGTACTATTAATCTTTTAGGTTACACAATTGAGGACAATATCATAAAGCCAGACAGTGACAGATTAAAACCGCTGACGGATCTGCCGATTCCGACTAACAACGTCGAATTGAAGCGTGCTCTAGGCTTATTCGCACATTACGCAAAATGGGTACACAAATTCTCAGAGAAAATCCAACCCTTAATCGGTGTAACAACCTTCCCACTAAGCAGAGAAGCAAAAACTAGTTTTGACTCGTTAAAGTCTGAAATTGCAAAATCAGCTTTAGTGGCTATTGATAACCAAGAACTATTTACGGTTGAAACAGATGCCTCTGACTACGCTATAGCAGCTACTCTTTCACAAAAAGGACGCCCTGTAGCATTCTTTTCTCGAACACTTTCTGACTCTGAACGCAAACAATCTTCTATAGAAAAGGAGGCATGTGCAATTGTCGAGAGCGTCCGTAAGTGGCGACATTATCTTATTGGCAAACACTTTATGTTAATAACTGATCAACGCTCTGTCGGTTTTATGTTCAATCAGAATCATTCAAGTAAAATCAAAAATGATAAAATTCAGCGTTGGAGGCTTGAGTTATCCTGCTTTAAATATGACATTGTCTATAGACCCGGTAAAGAGAATACCGCAGCGGATACCTTATCCCGGGTATGTGCCTACATTGGTGTGAACAAATTACGTCAACTACACGAATCGCTTTGTCATCCAGGTATTGTAAGAATGGCGCACTGGATTCGTATCAAAAACTTGCCATATACGATTAATGAAATTAAATCTGTGACCGCCTCTTGCCCAGTGTGTGCTGAAATTAAACCGAGATATATAAAAGCACAGAGTCATCTTATCAAAGCAATAGCGCCCTTTGAAAGATTAAGCCTTGATTTTAAAGGGCCTTTACCTTCGGATACACCTAACAAGTATATCCTTACTATAATTGACGAATATAGTCGTTTTCCATTTGCATATGCATGCAAGGATATGACATCTGCTACTGTTATAAAATGTATAAAGGACTTAATTTTTACATATGGAACTCCTCTTTATATACACAGTGATAGAGGTCCAGCTTTCATGTCTACGGAACTCCATGACTTTCTGACCCTACATGGAATTGCTTCCAGCCGAACAACTCCTTACAACCCCCAGGGAAATGGACAAGTTGAACGCCTTAATGGTACATTGTGGAGATCCATTCAACTTGCACTTCGATCAAAAGAGCTACCAGTGGAACAGTGGGAACAAGTGCTACCTATTGCACTGCATTCGATTCGGTCACTTTTGTGCACGTCCATTAATACTACCCCACACGAAAGATTTTTTAAATTTCCTCGAAGATCTCCGAGTGGAGAATCGCTTCCGACATGGCTAGTTCCAGGTCCTGTCTTAATAAAAAAAAATGTTCGGAATAAAAATGATCCATACGTAGAAGAGGCAGAGCTCTTGCAGAGTAATCCTTATTATTCTTTTATAAGGCACAAAGATGGTAGAGAATCCTCCGTATCGAATAGGCAACTAGCTCCACTTCCAACCGCACCTAATGATTCTATGCCGGAAGTTGGTGAGACAGAAGTACCACACTCTCAGGAACAGATGTCTGATGCAGATCCTTCAGTGGATGGTCAGGAACATTGTTCCGATATAGACGAGGAGGAACATGTTCCCTTAGTTGAACCTCCAGTTCTCAGGAGATCTGCTAGACAGCCTCGGCCTCCTCGGTACCTACAGGACTATACGTTGTAAACACAATATAGAGGGGGTGAATGACATATATTGTCTATTAATATTTATATTGTCAGATTGTCAGTGTCCTTGTGTTATGAGTGTCAAATATGTATCTGTAAATTTAGTGAATTAAAGCCAATATTCTTTTGGTATTTCGTTTCTCATGTATCACAATACAATTCCTACGTTGTGTAGTGTGTTAAGATCAGGTTAAGATGACCAACATTATATTCGCGATTTACTATTCAATGGTATCTAAACTATCTAAATGTAAGCAATCAAAGTTATCAAAAATATTTTGGTAGTAAAGAAAAGTAAACGCTAATCACTATTGCGGTTCATTATATTCTGTTCATTTAAGTACATGTAAATTTGTAAACAAACCACAAATGTACAGGGGCTCTAAATCTAAGGAGCACCGCACAACGCACGCGCTGCGTTCGATGTGCCTTGCTCTGCAGAGACCCAGTGCGGCGCGGTTTTACAAAATTCGCCAGCCTTCGGGCACCGCACTACGCCACGGTAATATTAACTATCACGCCGCGCCGCGCCGCGTGCGTTGTGCGGTGCTCCTAAGGTATTGATTTTACTGAATGCTCCTAACAATAATATTTATTAATATAAATATCAGCTTTTAAATGCTGATTAAAATGTCAACTAATTAAAAGATAATATGCCTACAGATTTTAATGCAATTCTCTATTGCAATTGCGAATAAAATTTGTTTTTGGATAAAATACCTATCTACTCCATATTTGATCAAATTTAGCTTATGTCATAGGTCTTATATCATATAGATATTATATATAAAATATCATAAATAAAATGCAATCCTGAGTCCTCTATCTATCTCGCTCTAATAAACGCGTTAGTATGCTCCTTCTTTTTCACATTGCCCATCCACAGTGTCCTATAGGTATCTATGGACAATACCTACTCTTATATTACTGCCTTCCTTCCACTATGCTAGGATTGTATATTTAGAAGGTACAATATATCTGTGGCTACAACATACCTATTTCATTTATACTAGTCGTCAGATAAATCATTTATCTCTACGGGATACCGGATTAATAAGACCGCAATAATTTATTGATATCTACGGATATATCCGGACGCATTGAATTGTCCAGTTACCGGTAGTTCATCATTCCGGTATTGGGTTTGCAATATGACTAATTCAAGCTAAGCTTGGATTGTATAAGTGAATGCAGACTGGCTTACATAAATTGGTGTTCGAATTGAATAACAAAGCGAATTTCAGGTATCTACTTACGGCAAAACAATTTGTAATCTGTGAAATGTATTATCTGAGTAAAGTTTAAAACTAGTGTTTGGCGCGCTGTCAGATTTTTAATATCTACAATACCTAGTATAATTTTTTTAAGCATACTTACATGACTTATAATCACCCATATTGCAGTTTGGAAAGCAGAATACAAGAAGAAATGAAATAAAACTAAGCATAAATCATTAGAGCCCGAACCACAAAATTATGATGAAAAAGAAATAGTTGAACATGTTTGCGTTTCGTTTCTACTAAGTTCGCAATCAAACTCAGTGATTGTCAAACTTTTTCTCGTTATTTTATTTGCATAACAACATTCAAAAGTAAAATGATAGAAATTTTAAAACAAATGTACCGCTACAACTCATTTAGCGCGCTTTACAGCAGCGAAAGCCATTATCTTGCCAAATTGAATGAATAATGAAATCTCTCGCCATTGACGTGTAGGCGGCCGACGCCCCAATTGTGCCAGGCTCGACTAATTGGATTCATGGCGCTGTCACTCATCGAGGTAAGGCTTAGAAATAATTTTGACTTTATTAAATTAGATTAAACACTATTAGTTTCAATAAGAAAATAGGTAGTGTAAAACGGATTAGCTCTTCAAATATAAGCACCCGGCCTGAGTAACCATTCGTAATGTTATGTTTCTATTAATAAGTAGGGTCGGCACGGTAATGTTATATGACCCAGTGTCCTCAATAAAAGAATATATTTAAAATTAGGGCGTGGGAAAAATACGCCCGCTGGATTTGTACCTCCTAGAACGGCACTTCCCTGTGTCGTTCGGGAAACTGCAGCCAGCGGTGTTCTGCCGGAACCTCTTCTGTAATGGCTCGTGTTCAAGAGGAGTGGGAACTGATGGAGATGGTCTCACGTCTTGCTTCTGGGTGACGTCACGTGTGGTGCTGCGTAGGCGTTTTAAAGGTGTACTATAAAACTCCAATTAAACGGGGCGACACCAAAACAATAATTAATTGAATTTTATACTTAAGTAAAAGAGTCGAAATCCTATTTATTAAGCGACCGTCGTAAAATATGTACGAACCGGTCTTCGCACAATATCAAGAGAAATTAACCTCGACAATTCAAGCGACGGCTGATCATTTAATGATATGAGATCATTCTAGATCTCTTATTGGCTACTTAACTATCAGAGGGCACCGAAACCAGCTTTGCCGTGCAATTGGTGTTTTATAGTAACGCTGACGATAAATTTTGAATCCTAAGGTAATGATAATAAAAGCAGGCCCGCACTGATGACCTTTGATGATCAAATTGGTCTCTAGATTGAATGAAAAATTGTGTTTTTTTGTTTTGTAAAATTTATAAAAAAGTTATTTTTGTTTTCTAACCATTAAATTACTATATAAATAATTTCACATTCTTTTTAGATTAACCAATGGTTACTCAAGCAAGATGGCAGCTCAGCTACGTACTTATATGTGAAAAGCTCTTAGGAATCGATTTGGTCAGTGCCCCACTCGAATCGAAATTCAATTGGCTTGAAAGCCACGATCAAGCTAGCTACGTTACCAGATGTAAAATTTAAAACATAGTACCTTTAGTAGCTTTTCCTTTATCTATTTAGTAAATTTTAAGGTTGATAGCCAGTAAATTGGGTTCATGCATGTCACTTTTTCTATATTCGGCTGGATACCGAATACTAATTAATAGGTAATTTTTTTTATGTTACGAGATGGTAAACAAGCTTGCGGCCTACCTGATGTTAAGTGGTCACTGCCGCCTATAGACACTTGTAATATTAAGTGTAAATCACTTAACACCGCAAGTGTTTGCCATCCTGGGGACTAAGATGATATGCCCTCCATGCTCAGTAATTACACTGGCTACCTTTGCCTTCAATTCGAAGCACAGCGAACTGCTTCACAGCAGAAATAAGAAAGGCGGTGGTACCTACCTACCCAGACGACCCTACATATGGGTCTACCACCTAGTATATATTCATTTGTTTTATTATAATACTAGCTTTTGCCCGCGATTTCTTATTTTTCTTAGATACTTTATACAACAAGGGTTTATTTACTTCTTATAAATAAAAAGTTTCATGGACTTTTCATATAAACTCACAACACAAGACCTTATTAGTAAAAATGACATACACAATACCTCTTGATTATAATCTAGAACAAATTATGTTTATCAGTTACTAAAAGACGCATGGTTGATCATCCGCGTACATAATATATCTAAGATACATAAATTAAGAACAAATTCGCCCCCAAGCGTTATGATCATTTAAGAATCAGTTATAGTAAGCTTTATGATACAGTTTAATCGTTACGAAAAACACACTGGATTTTCTCAATATTAGAAAAATGCACTGAAAAAAATCGACTTGCCTCAGGCGGGACTCGAACCCGCACCTTCCACAATCCGGGTGGACGCGTTGACCAATTTCGCCACCGAGGCACTGCTTTTCGCTGTCGAAATTTGTCAGTGCTTGGTGCTTATGTTTTTATGGTAAACATCGTTTCATCAAATCTTTGAAATTTGCACTTCCAAGACCCGAACGAAATATTTTTGCAAATATTTGACGCCCAGCTAAGATGAAACTACCTTACATTATGGAATAATTTTATTTTTGCGTTTACAAACGCGTAAATATAATACTAGAAAAATGCACTGAAAAAAAATCGACTTGCCTCAGGCGGGACTCGAACCCGCACCTTCCACAATCCGGGTGGGTTTTTCTAGTATTATATTTACGCGTTTGTAAACGCAAAAATAAAATTATTCCATAATGTAAGGTAGTTTCATCTTAGCTGGGCGTCAAATATTTGCAAAAATATTTCGTTCGGGTCTTGGAAGTGCAAATTTCAAAGATTTGATGAAACGATGTATACCATAAAAACATAAGCACCAAGCACTGACAAATTTCGACAGCGAAAAGCAGTGCCTCGGTGGCGAAATTGGTCAACGCGTCCACCCGGATTGTGGAAGGTGCGGGTTCGAGTCCCGCCTGAGGCAAGTCGATTTTTTTCAGTGCATTTTTCTAGTATTATATTTACGCGTTTGTAAACGCAAAAATAAAATTATTCCATAATGTAAGGTAGTTTCATCTTAGCTGGGCGTCAAATATTTGCAAAAATATTTCGTTCGGGTCTTGGAAGTGCAAATTTCAAAGATTTGATGAAACGATGTTTACCATAAAAACATAAGCACCAAGCACTGACAAATTTCGACAGCGAAAAGCAGTGCCTCGGTGGCGAAATTGGTCAACGCGTCCACCCGGATTGTGGAAGGTGCGGGTTCGAGTCCCGCCTGAGGCAAGTCGATTTTTTTCAGTGCATTTTTCTAGTATTATATTTACGCGTTTGTAAACGCAAAAATAAAATTATTCCATTTCTCAATATTCTTACGTAAGTAAGAAATTTGCGATTCGGTCTCCCCAAACGGGTTAAAATTTACAACTATTTACTGCTCACGAAGATATTTCGATATTTAGCTGCACTGGAGCGTCGAAAGCTAGAACGCTTCAAATATTCAATAGCGATGCTGGCAGTTGGCTAACGCTTTCTAAATATCAACTGTTACCAGTTCGGGATAAACACAAGCTTATAAAATATAAAAGTAAGAGTCCTATGTCGGCATGTCTAAAAATCACCTTCCTGTGTTTGTGTCTACAAATATTGGAAAGTAGTAGATGGTGTCTTGAAATCTTTACACAACACTGCAATTTAGTAGAAGATGATTTATTATTAATTATATTTTTTATTCCGAAGGTTCGATGGTTCGCCTACCAGAATTAGATCCTGAGGTTCCTCAAGAGAGTAAAACTTTTATGCACGTTCTAGTTGGTGGTATTTTTTAATCATTTTACTAAAAACTTATCTAAGTACATCCAACTATCTGAGTACTTATGAAAAAATATATTAATTGTAGATTTAATTAAGAATATATTATTTTAAGTCCACCAACCTCTTTTATATGGTCAGTGGTTGGCAGGCAAGCATACGGCCTGCCTGGTAGTAAGCACACGCCGTAGCCTATAAACGCTTGCAAAACTTTGAAATAAACATGATTGTCTTAATTCCGAAAACGAACATAACGTGGCATTTCACTAGACCTCTCTCCATGTGATTGGCTTTGTCGATCAGATCCACGCACTTCAGCTATTGGACCCAGTCGAGCGTAGACACAAGTACTTACTGGGTTTTATCAAAGCAATAAATAATGCGAAGTGATTTGCTTTGATCGTAAAATTATGGTTGATGCGATTTTAAAATCAAAATAGATTAAGTTTTCAATTTTAAAACATAATTAAAATTTGTTTTCAAATGAGCTCAATTGCCATTAATTTTGAAACAAATATGACATCATGTTCTTTATTTTTCTAAGAAACAGAGATATAATCAAGCCACCAGATAAAACATTTAAGCGGAGCAATGTGACTTTATAAAGATATCACAACATCACTTTCCGCATAGCGTTCTTTTTGCTCAAATTCACCAAACGTTTTAAAATAAAATGTTGAATGAAACGTCCTCCAACTTCACTTCGGATGCATTTAACTGCATTTGCCAGTTCTGGGCTCTTTCACTACGCTTTTAGAGATAAAATGCTATTCAATATGGGTACCAGGATACTGGCACATGTAGAATTTATTTTATACATTTCGGATGTCTTAATTTACCACTTTTAAGATGTCTAGCTATATTTACATTCGATTTAGTTTTTTCAACCAATAACAATTCAAATCATTACAGACTATTCAAAAAATACATTATTTTAGAATAAGTGACGACACGAAATTACAGCAGAGAGATTATCGTGTTTGTGCTCGTTGGGATTGGTCTCAATGAAGTTTATAAATGAATGTGTTCATAAGCTCGTTGATGTGGGTACAATAAAGCTATATATTAAATTATATTATTAGATCCCAATCGTATATAAATATCACTAATATCCACTTTAGGAATTTCGTTGTTCGTTTAATTCGTTTTAAATCTAATAGTTTATTAAAGAATTCCTATAAAACGTATAACAATAGAACCAATGACTTCAGGAGCTCATATCTCGATCCCGAAGAATTCGTCGAGGGTAATGCGTCCCCTCATAAATGTTTAGCGACGTTCCGCCTATCATATCTTTCGTTTATTGGCGATATGAGCAGACTTTATTTCCTATTCTAGCAGGAGCTCGTAATTTTTTTAGTAGCTGCGTTATGGGTTTTTCATTGCGATGTTGAAATTGATTTGTTTCAGATTACATTATTAGTTTTCTTGTGTTTTATTTCTTGAGTAATACCTTTTGTATTATTTTTACTGTTTACTAGTATTTTGTCAATTATAAAGCAACTCCGACATCTTGTATTAAATTTATAAATGACGTTTTGTTTAACAATATTCTTAGATGTAATATAAAATATTTTTTTTATTTTTATTGTGATGGTGATTGAATCCGCGACCTTGTATTGCCCGACGAATTTGCTCCAATCTATCGTTTCTTATTATGTCCAAAGCAGGAGGTCACGGGTTGGATTCTTGTCTCAGTATTTAATCGCGGTAGAATTACATTTCAAACAAATAATTATAGTAAATATTTATAATTAAGAAATACTACAAATGTTAAAATAATACCTATCTAATAAACTAGCAATTAAAAATCAACTAACTTTGTAAATATATATTGAAATTTCATTTGAGATAATTACATAAATATAGTTTTAGTACCTAATCTAAAAGTTAATTAAACTTGATTAGCCCAAAAACACTTAAATTTCCCCAAATCTGTAGGTATTTAAAAGTATTATGGCGAAAATACTTATGGACATTTTAACTTTGCCGGCAGCTGAGAAAGATTGGATAATGAAAACGATCTCCAAAGTTATCGATACCATTAAAACGGTATAGAAAGCAATTTTACTAGGTAAAAGCTCCTTACGACCAAAAGGATTGGACTCGAGAGCTATCTAAACTTTTGTACAAAAAATATTTGGGTAGAATTGGGTTTATTCAAAAAGGTTTAATGGAAGGACATTAAATCGACTTTTGAGAAACACTGAACGGTATCAGAGTCGTAAATCAATACTAGTTAGAGATCCTCTTCAAACACAACTGGTAGATATTAAACCATTTGCAAACAGCGGGCGGAGTCTGTTACTGGGACAATAACGGCGCAAGCACAATTGGGACTACGGATTGGCCGCTGATTAAAAATGTTCAATGTTTGTACTCGAACTTTTGTTTTAAAGCGTCCCGTAGTGTCGAGGAAACGGGACATAATTAAACGTGGATTAAAGTAGCCGTGCAGCAAGGATTAACTGACAGTCACCGGAACGATTAACTTTTTGTTTAATATATTTATCGTCGTACCTTGGTGGATATTGGCATTAATATCAAACACTGTTGCTTAAGACCAGAAACTCACATTAATTGTTCTTTAACTTCGTACTTCGGACTGCTGAGATGTCATAGAGTGTAACTTGGTTGTGGCTTCTGTTTGTTGGTTCACTGACGGTACCTATAGTTACTTTTGGGTTTGATGTCCCTTTTATTTTACTTTAATAAATGTTCAGTCATAAGTGACTGATGTGACTGAAATATGTAGAGAGGCCGTGGGTGGAAGAAAGCTTCACCAGGGACCCTCAACGATTCAAGGACTGGCTAGAAGTTAAAATAATCTTGATGTGGCAGAGTATGACCGTCACCTCCCGATGTTAAGTCATCACTTATCATCGATAATGCCTTAGGTGGAAGCGAGCTACTCAAGAACTGGCTAACAGTGACAATATAGATACTTGTTAAGGATTAATCCACTATATTCTCCCAGGTGATAGGTATCACCTAGGTGAACAAAGTGGAATTGATAAGTCTACTTTGATCACCACGTAAATAAATCACCTAACCTATATGATAGGTATACGACAGACGCCTATATGATATAACTCTAATTTTTGCATTTTTATTTTGATGTATCTTATAAATAATAATCGGTATTGTCAACCCAATGTTTATAGGTCCATTTTTTAGTTTTTATTTTGTACGTTTCTCTCCCTAAGGCACACAAAATATAATATTATTTTTTGTAAGTATTATTTTAAATATCTATTATTTTTTACATAGTATGTATGTTTGGGTGAACATAGTTAAATAATCCCTTGTTAACACTACTAAGTTGATAAAGGTTGATAATATGGTGATAACATGCCAGGCGAACTTAAAACAAACCCCAGAACCTATCAAAGGGAACACAAGGTAACCTTAACCTTTAGATCTGCTACCGGTGAACCACATCACTTGTCTAGAACAAAGAGGCAGTAATGGCTCTAATTCAGTTGCCTGCCTTCATTTAACTCATGGATATATTTAGTAAGGTACTTATAAATCAAAAGTTAAAGCAACGAAATTCTCTACTTCATTAAAACTTTTGGTAAAGTCTGCAAGTTAGCACCTTAGTATACTGTTAATGAGTTGGTGTTTTATTGTCGGAATTGTATTTAATTAATAAGCTAAATTTACCATACATAAATTTTGAATAATTTTGTAGGTACCTACATATAATTGCACCTCAAACTACCAACAAACTCAAATTTTCCACCCTCAGGTCTGCCGCTTCCTTTCGATTCGAATTACAAAGACTAGACGTGAGAAAGCCTAACGGGAGATTTTTTAACGTTTGAAATAAAAGTTATAATTTATATAGACACATAATTTTACAAGTACCGTACCTTGGAAGGCAGCCTCAAACTGTACGGGTTCCTGCGTGGGCGCACGCGACGTAACCGTCACAAATAGCGCGGCGAGTAGCGCTGCGAGTTGCGCGACCCGCGGCGCAGCCATGTCGCCACTACGACATGCCATCTCCGTCCATACTCGCGCCGCACGCTGACTCTGCAACAAAGAAGTGAATTTTCAATACTTATAAAAAAATATATGATATAATTTCTTATCTTATTATTTCTGAGCATTGATATAACATCTTTATTGGTCGCCTTTCTGGCCGCTGACATGACTTCTTCTTAATTAGCTTCTATAACCTTCAACAGCAGCTGGAAAGTTCCTTAAACGAAAAACGAAGATTTAAAAAAAACCGATCCTAATTCTTAACTCTTTTCTTTTCTTCTATCTGCTTATTCTCTTGATTGTTGAAGAATACGTTACCACTTAGGCTGCAATTAGGTCATTCATGTGTACTTCAACGATCGAAGCTCGAAGATAGATCGAAGTGCTGTGACAGTAACTTGTTTATTTAATAAGTGCCCTATCTTTAAAAAGTAAGTAAGAACCTACCGCTTAATTTGTTCAAGTTAGTTTTATACGATTGAACATAAATTCGTTAGGCAAAAGTATAAATATGCTTCTTCTGGAATAAGTAAGTGGTACTCCTGACGACCACAAAATACTTATAAAGGTAACTAAGTATACAAGTGTGCTAATAGATAATTATATAAAAGTGAAATAATTATTTCGTCCCGAAACTTTGGTAGGGTTTTGGCGATTTAAAAGTACCTACCTACGTAGCATAGTCCATTTAAATAAAGAACTATGTAGTTCATTTCATTTCATATGAAAAAAAAACGTCTACCTACCTAAACTGATTGTGGCTGGCCACCGGTGGCAGAGGTCGGTGCCCTATTTGCACGGAGCCTAAGAATAATAATTTTGATTTGGTAGTGTACCTAAACAAATATAGATACCTAATGAAAAATTGCCTTTTATTTTAATTTTTAAATGGTTTAAAATGTTTGACTCACTAAATATTATACATCACATAGGTACAACTCTCCAACAAATGGTAAAAAAAGTCTAATTGAGAACCTCCTTCTTTTTTTTTGAAGTCGGTTAATAAAATAAAATGAAACTGTTGTCGATATAGACGATTTAAGCGAGGGTCGGGTGAACCCTGCGTGTTATAGCTTCCAACGCTACGCTTTCATAGGGACAAGGGAGACCAGGGAAAGGTTAAGAAAATAAAACTTCGTGGCAGTTATATAAATAAAACATGGATTTTGTTTTCCTTTTGTATTTCCATGCAAGATCGTATATTTTTATTTCTTTGGTAGGTAAGAATAGTTTTAATGGAAAGAGTGCTTCAAATTTCCAATATAGTGAATGACTTTGTTTAAGTATGACATTAAAGTTGGACAAATATGTTATGTACGACGAGCGGGTAAATCGCGACAATGAGTCACAACAACGTTTTTTGTTATCAGGATATCTAAAAAGTAGGTAACTCGAGAAAAAAGAATCTGTTTTTATTTTTTTCCTATCTTCAAAACTGACTGAGATATTAAACGTTAAAGTACGGCATCCGCGTCAAACTCCGACTAAGCGTCCACGCCAGCGCGTGACGTCACGGCGCAACAAAAATGTGAAAAAATACATTTTTCTTAGTCTTTCTTTAATTTAAGATACTATGTTGTTTTAAAAACAAATTATCCTTATGAATGACTCTTTCGGTTGGTATCATAATATACAGGATGTTTTCTTTTTTTCATCTTTCACCGGTGAGATTCCCTGCTCCAGCAGGTGATTTTTCAAAACTCTTTAAGTGCAGTTTTAATTATTTTTGAAAATAAAGGAATGTTTCCTTTCAGTAAAATTTGCCATTATCAATATTAAGGGTACTTTTACTCAAACCACGGTCTTTTTTTCCATCCTGTATATGTAAATTTAATAACAATAATATTTAAAGTAACTGCTAAAACAAACACTTATAATAATAAGTGCAAGCCACTTTACAAATCGAATTTAAAGAGTAGAAAAATGCACTGAAAAAAATCGACTTGCCTCAGGCGGGACTCGAACCCGCACCTTCCACAATCCGGGTGGACGCGTTGACCAATTTCGCCACCGAGGCACTGCTTTTCGCTGTCGAAATTTGTCAGTGCTTGGTGCTTATGTTTTTATGGTAAACATCGTTTCATCAAATCTTTGAAATTTGCACTTCCAAGACCCGAACGAAATATTTTTGCAAATATTTGACGCCCAGCTAAGATGAAACTACCTTACATTATGGAATAATTTTATTTTTGCGTTTACAAACGCGTAAATATAATACTAGAAAAATGCACTGAAAAAAAATCGACTTGCCTCAGGCGGGACTCGCACCTTCCACAATCCGGGTGGAAATTATTCCATAATGTAAGGTAGTTTCATCTTAGCTGGGCGTCAAATATTTGCAAAAATATTTCGTTCGGGTCTTGGAAGTGCAAATTTCAAAGATTTGATGAAACGATGTTTACCATAAAAACATAAGCACCACGCACTGACAAATTTCGACAGCGAAAAGCAGTGCCTCGGTGGCGAAATTGGTCAACGCGTCCACCCGGATTGTGGAAGGTGCGGGTTCGAGTCCCGCCTGAGGCAAGTCGATTTTTTTCAGTGCATTTTTCTAGTATTATATTTACGCGTTTGTAAACGCAAAAATAAAATTATTCCAGAATTTAAAGAGTGTAAACCTCATGTAAACACTCTGCAACACCCACAATCGGACATGTCTGTCGCACCGTGACGTCATTTGATGAGCGCGCGAAGGAAGGCAAATATAATAAACCGGTCAAACTTTACAACGCTGTAACTTTGGAAATACTGGCCCGATTTCGATGAAACAAAAACTATTGTTATTGGCACGAGTACGCGCATTAAATGCAATAACATTTATAGTAAACTTTTGATGTGTTGGTGTGACTCATTATCGCGATATAATTTTATAAAAAACGTCGCAATAATATCGCCATGCTCGTGGAGGTGACGCCTTAAGTATATCTACAAATTTAGAACACTAAATAACACAAGTTTTTAATGATACCTTATTATTATTCGGGCTCGATAATTGGTGTGAGTGTGGAAATATGTAATATAATATATCAATGCAAGTCAATAAATAATTATAAATATAATTTATGTTACAGTTTTACATGCGCCAATTTTGGGATGTTATTATTCCCACGCACTACGATCTTAAGTAAGACCTACGTTTGCATCAAACTAGAAAACATGAGTAGTGGTGGCGCGTAGCGGTGGAGCGCGGCCGCCACTGGTGGCTGTGGTCGGTGCGGTGGCCCATTTGCGCAGAGCCTTACATTAAAAAAGAGTTGTAGAGGCTCTCAAGCTGTGCAATACTTATAGTGAACTGTAAGGCTTACATTATGTTCCCTCTCAGTGTTCCCTATAAGTTTTGCACAGTTTGAGAGCCACTACAACTTTTTTTTAAGTAGGTAAAAACAAAACGCAATGAGAACGAGAAAAATAATTTATTTCAAACGGGCACTCATTTCCTACAAAGTCTATTGGGAAAATTGACTTCTTAATTTTGTAGGCTATTATTATAATCTGTCACCTGTCAGACAGGACAGGAGTGACATGTCATGTCACACTCGCATCGTACGTAATGTAAATAAATACATTTTTCAATTTTACTATAGTTGTAAGTTTAAAACTAATTTTATCGTGTGTTTGCGGTTTAAAATTTGATCATTTAGTAGTTAGTTTTCAGATAAGTTCGTACGTACTGTACTTGTGTGGTTCTTTGATGTTAAATTGTAAATAGTTTATTATTTGGCAACATGTTCAGTACGCGTGGTTTGTTTTGCATGTTTTTCGTATTATTCATGCCGGGTAAAGTGAAATTATTAAACAATGGCTTGGCTCGAACACCTCCAATGGGATGGATGTCTTGGGGATACTATATGTGTGGCGTTAAATGTAAAGAAAATCCTGATAAATGCTTGGAGTAAGTAAATACCGATTTAATGACCGGTTTGTTATCGCAGGTACATTGTAGAAACGGTATAACATTTGTTAATCCTTTTTATTGATAAGAACCTTTGGGCTTTCATTATAACAGGATGGTAAGTGATAATAGCGGACAGCGCAGGACCGATCAGGTTGTGCATCCTTGGGGGAGACCCTATGTCCAACAGTGGGCGTCTCTCGGCTGAAATAATAATGATTTTTAGTATATTATTAGTAAACCCTTTAAGAATTATTACAATTTTAAAAGTAATTTTAACCTGGCGTCATTGTAGCCGGGTATCTAATACCTGACGATTTTTAAAATCCTCAAAACTTTGAAACAAAGTATGTGTTATTTGCCGCTTTCAGTAGCTGGAATCCTTTATCTTTTCTATTTAGTGATGCTGCAGCTATTGTGTTGTGGCACATCTATGAAAGCGCATGTTATTAGTTAGTATATATATAAGTAATATTTTAGTTTTCTTTCATAGTTTAATGTTATTGTGTTGATATTGATTTTGTTTTGTATATCAATTGTTATTATTTTGAGCTTTCAAATATTTCTTGTGAGTTATGTCCATACAAATTTTTCATAGGAGAAGAATGTTTATTTATTTAAATGTTGATGATTATAAGTACCTACATTTTATAATAAATTAGTGCTTAATTTACATAAATAATGTATCTAACTAGGTACTTATTTCCCTTATATAGAAAACCAATATTGCCATAATATTAATTTTGTGTAAAATAATGTACAAGGGTATTCTGTTTGATCGCTACAATGACGACGGGTTAAAGGAGTATTTATCCTAATTTTTTGTTACAGTGAAAACCTTATACTTTCTGTGGCCGATACTTTTTATCATGAAGGTTACCAAGAAGCTGGTTATGAGTACATCATCATGGATGACTGTTGGTCAGAACATGAGAGAGACAGCGATGGAAGGCTTGTGCCAGATCGTCACAGGTTCCCAAATGGGATGAAGTATATTGCAGATTATGTTAGTAACTTACTTTAAACTTTGCAAAACGCTCCTTTTCTATAGTCTTTACTTAATATCTTACAAAAGAAATAGTACATTATAAAGGTAGTAGCACACTTATTAGCTCTGGGGAATGGAATTGCTTCTTTTTTACTATGACCAAAAATAATTGAATGGTCTAAATATTAAAACCACCCCTAATGTGGGGTAGGCTCGAGCCCATCAGTGGGGACATTATATGAGCTATTGATGATGATGATGGTGAAATATTAAAAAGTCCAAAGACTTTCATCAACATCTTGTTGTAAAAACATGTGTTGTGAGACTCGATTTTTGTTTCAACCTACTGTATCAACCTACTTATTGTAAATTTTTTCTCTTTTAATTTGTATGAAAGAAATTTTAATTGGGTAAAGGCTAGAATCTTAATATAATGTATAATGTTGCAGGAATACCCTAGCAGGGTTCATGTTTTGGAACCAGTTTCCTTGTGTGTACCACCTTTGCAATCACATGAATTGCAATAAACACTTTGACATTGACTGAATGCAATAATCACTTTGAGCCTTATTCATAAACACTCAATAAACTTATTTTAGTTATTACCTTGTTAAAAAGTGTTTTGTCTCATTCATCTCGTGCCAGAGTGACAGAGACAAACAATTTGTAAATCTCTAATAAATTCACTTGTTTTTATGAATAAGGGGGTTTGACTTTGACTGAATGCAATAAACACAGAAAGCATATAAATTACAGCACTACTAGTGGTTCTTCATAATTAGCATTATTAGTATCATTATTAAGGATATTTTCCAGATACACAAGCGAAACTTAAAATTTGGTATGTACACCAATATAGCAGATACTACATGCATGAGATACCCAGGTTCTAGGGGATACTTTGACATTGATGCCCAGACTTTTGCCGAGTGGGATGTGGACTATATAAAAGTGGATGGCTGTTTTGTTGAAGAGGAATTCTTAAATACAGGTAATTATACATTTATATATAATCACGCTCATAATCCGAAACAAGGAGCTTTAAGTAACATTTGGTTACACCTAAAGCCAGATGTGGCAGTATGGTCCACACAGTACCTTATTCTTATTCTTATGTAAGGGGCTGAGACTGTCTCAGAGCACTTCGACCCTATGGGATCTTTTGTGCTTCCCCTTTCCTTATCACCCATCCCCGCCAACATCGAAAACACCTTGTATGAGCTTTACGATGTTGGCGGGAATAAGGTCTATAATGTCCTCTGGTTTAGGGTAACCTAGACCCAGGATTCTTAGTCGCCTATTGGCTAGTGCATGACAGTACCTTAGTGACATGTTGCCATACCATGCCAGACATACACAAAAGTGACACCACCCCAAAAGTAGCAATCCTTTAGTAAACAAACCAACAAAAGGCAACAACCAGGACAGATGTTACACTCAATTCAATTATGTACAATTAATATAAAATATGCCAATGCCAACTTATGCAGAACCCCTGTAGACTGTAGACCACCCACAAACCATTCCCAAGTAGGTATGATTGGTGTCAGCCCGCCTAGCATGACCACTGAAACACGATATGATATAGCCATTTATCACATTGAACGGTCAAAAATCATTGGATATAACAGCCAACTTGAAATTTTATCGAAACTGCGAACATGTATAAGGCTTCTACATGTTCGTAGTTTCGATAAATTTTCGAGATTGCGATGATTTCCAATATTTTTTGACAGTGCAACGCGATAAATGGCTATATCATATTGTGTATCGGTGGTCATGCTAGGCGTGCAGGCGGGCCTGGATACCAGGGTTTTGCCAGAGGGACCAGGGTAGGATGAAGAAGAGTTAATTTCCAACTAGCCACATAGAAGATGTTCTTGAAGAGGGTGGCAACGGTGTTTTTTTAATTTTTTCCAAATAACCGATTTTCTAATTGCAACTTAAAATATGACATGTAAATTTTTTCTGTAGCATTTCAAATGGCTTCACAAAATTTTTAAAGATTCATAAAAATTACGTCACTGTCCTCAGTCGCTCGAGCCAAAAATATTCAACATGAAACTTTCATGTTGTCGTTGTTACAACAACCAAGTTTTGTGGTTACATGTTTATTTATTTGAATTTGAAGAATTGAATATAAAGAAATATTGTTTGTTTTGTTTTAGCATACATTCGCTTGGGAAATGAATTAAAGTCTAGTGGTCGAAATATGGTTTATTCATGCAGCTGGCCGTATTATATTAAATACATTCATAAGAAAACAGTAAGTAGATTTACTAGTAAGTATATTTCGCTAGTAAGCTTACAAGTACAGTACAGTACAGTGTACAGGACACTTACTAGCGAAAAAAAACTCTTTTAAACTCCTTTACTTACTATAGTAAAAATACTGTGATATTATACAGTTCCATTTCTTTGATTTTGCTATTAAAAACCCCATACGAAGTTTCACGAAGTGTGACGAAGTAATACGAAGTACCTACAGTTAACTAAAGCAAACTATTTAGAAATGTTTTTGTTAACTTTGTGCAGCCAGACTACAAGCCAATAGCACAGCACTGCCACATGTGGCGTAATTACCACGATGTAGCGTTATCGTGGGAAGCGGTCAAAGCCATCATCCGCCATTATGAGAAGGAATATGAAAAATTGAGTCCGTACCATGGTCCAGGCCAATGGAATGATCCAGATATGGTAAGATATAGTTATGCAATATTTAACAACAACTCTTTCTATAGAAGCAGGTACAGGAAACCGAACTGGAAACAAGAGAAACGTGAACTATGTATTTTTCTCAACAACCGTGACTATTTTTGTCCAAGAAGTCTCGGAGGAAAAATCTTGTCCAGTAAGGAATAGATGCTTAATTTGTGAGCTCCTTAGAAGACTGCCTTGGCCTCATTTCTTGATAGGACGACATAGAAATGATTTTGTCCAAATTGAATGCTCCATCTTGCTCACTTAGGCATCGTCGTCATAACTGGCATCGATCGTACGATGCGTTTTCATTGAAGGAAAAGAAATCTTTTCACTCAACCTCACTCTAAAGAAATCTTTTATGTAGATCTCAACGTGCGATGAGAACGCATCGTATTGTAGTGGCTACGCAGCTACGTCACAGCGCTACTTAGTATTTTTTAAACCACAAAATACCGAGTTTTTTTAACATATAATCGACACCTCCTATTGTTAAAGTCCATTAAAATGTAACCTATGTTACACGGCCTATAATATCGAATCGATTGACACTTTAATCATGAAAATCGGATAAATAGTTTAGGCGCTATGGAGGAACATAGGTACGTATACAAACATACAGTTGTAGAGTGCTAAGTAACAACCCTTCGGCTTCGCCGCAGTTGGGTAGGTGTCGTAAAAATGTTATAATTCCATTTCAGATTATTCTGGGTACAGGCACCCTTACCGAAAGCCAAAGTAGGGTTCAGATGGTGGTATACTTAATGCTATCAGCGCCAATATTGCTAAGTTGCGACATGAACAAAATCACGCCGTATGAGAAGAAACTACTCCAGAATTTAGACCTTATTGCTATTGGACAGGATCCGTTGGGAATCATGGCTAAACCGTATCAGGTAATACTTTTTTTTTCATATGTAAAAAGTCTATTAAATAACACCATTTCGTTTGAAGGCAAGCCAAAATGAACTTTAAGTACCTATAAAGATAGCCAGTGTGAATATTATATGCTACACTAGTCACCCTTGTCCTTTGGACTTGCAAGGTGCTTCTCAACACAGTATATCAAGAACAGTAATACGTCTTCATACAAACTGGCCGCTATCCATTAGAATGAGTGCGTGCGTACTCGGCGCCGTGTACGTACGAACTGTGACGTACACATTGACATAAAAATATGGGGGCATAAGGTGGTCTCGTCGTCTCGGTGTGATCGCGCGTTTTTATGTCATTGCACATTCGCTCGCCGCTCGTTCCCGCCCGGCACATTTACGATAGCCCTAGCGTCAACGCAGAGTAGGCTAATAACTCGCCGACAGCCCGCAGATAAACTACTGTTCTTGGTATACAATGTTCTCAACGTCCATTTTAACTTTCTTATAATAAGGATCTAAGTTTGTTTTTAGTTTTAAGTTAATAATATAATAAAAAAGACGTTATTTTGAAAATTCTTACATTTTTCTCTACATTTTAGTAATATTTATTATCGCGGCCTTATGTTCTTGAGCACCCATAAGGCCAAAATCGCTTGCGCACATTTTTCACACAAACTCCACAGCTTACAATTTCATAATGATTTCAAGACATCATTGGTTCATCAGTCATCCAATGGTTCTCTTCGCAGATGATAGTACAGCCATAATAAAATGTCAAAATAAAGAGTTATATGAAGACGACATCAACGAAACTTTAAAATCTATGGTACACTGGCTAAAGTCTAACAATTTGATAATTAACCTAGATAAAACTAATGTAATGTATTTCCATCAAAGACTCTCTGCGCCCTCACTAAATATTAATTACAATGGACAATCTCTTGAAACAGTGTCTGTGGCAAAGTTTCTAGGTATATTGATAGACAGTAAACTCACATGGAAACCCCAGGCAGAATCAATTTGTAAAAAATTAAGTACCACCGCCTATTTACTTTACAGTTTATCAAAAAAAGTGAATGTCAATACAACACTTGTTGCTTATCACAGTCTTGTTGTGTCGGTTCTAAGATTTGGCGTGATTTTCTGGGGCAACTGTTCTGAGAGGGAAAGCATTTTTAAAGCTCAAAAGCGCTGTATCAGAGCTATCTTTAGGCTCAAGGTAACTGATAGCTGCGAACCTATATTTAAGGAATACAGCTTATTGACTTTTCCATCCCTGTATATTTTGGAAATTGCTTTTTTTGTTAAGTCAAATATGCAGTTATTTCCAACTCTTAAAAGTACCAAAAAACGAACAGCAGCTTTAAGGTCACAATATATAAATTTATTATGCACAGGAGGTTATAAAACATCTTTGCTAAAAAAAAGTGTTATGTGTATGGCAACTTCAATATACAATAAGATACCCAAGAATATTAAGGAGGAATCTTTATGTAATTTTAAGAAACGTCTTACTTTGCTCCTAATCAACAAATGTTATTATTCTGTTAGGCAATTCTTGGAGGACAAATCACTGGCTTTAACATAATTGTAAACGACTTTATAACGGACCAATGCAATCTGACAGCAAAAAAATTTATTTATATTTACTTTTAATTATTTAATTTTGAAATTGACATTAAAATCATATTTTATTTATCCTAATTAATTTGACATTATTTACTTGATTATTATTAATTATTATTATTCAATACTATTGACATTGACATATATATACTTAGCTTTTATTATATAATTATTTGATTTTGTTGTCATTAATGTAGTTTAGATTTCACAATTAATATAAATTCATTCTGCTTTTGACATGCATGTTTATGATTAATCTTTAATGAAATTTTTAAAACCTTTAAACAATATTTGTATGCCATTGATGGCAAAAACATGTAAGGACGACTGTAAAACTGTACTGTAACAACTGAATTTGTATACTCATGTTTTTACGAATAAAGAATTATTATTATTATTATTATTATTATTATTGCGATGTTCAGTAAATTAAGATTTTTAACGAATCTTTACAATTGAAAAATTATCTCGGACGAAAACGAAATATTTTGATTTGTGTGCACCGGACCATAAAAACATAAGCACCAAGCACTGACAAATTTCGACAGCGAAAGCAGTGCCCTGGTAGCGTAATGGTTAACCCAGCCACCCGGATTGCGGCGAATGCTGGGTTGGATTCCCGCCTTGGGCAGGTCGATTTTATTCAGTGTATTTTTTCTGATTTTTTAATATTTAATTTGTATTTGAAGATGCCCTTTAATCACGGGTCTTTCACGTATCAACGCGATTAATAACGACACCAATTAAACACGCGAATAAATGCAATCTTTCGAGCTAAACGTCTTCTTGCGTTGAAATCTAACATAAAACGAACAATGAACCCACAGATGTTTTACAAACTCCCAATATCAATGTCCAGCGATTAGGGTTGGTTTAGGGCGTGCGCTGCATTAAGCGGGTGCACGGCGCGGACACACGCTCAGCGGGCTGATTTATGTCATCTGCATAGAGATGCCCGCGTCGCATGCGACGGGAGACGCAGCGCTGCTCTATGGAGATGGCATGAAACAAACGCCGCGCGGGTGACCGCGCCGTGCACCCGCTTAACGTAGCGCACGGCCTTAAAGAGGCAACCTACTGGCCCTTTTTCAAGACGTCATCGATTTGACTGACAAACGCTCGCCTAGTTTCCGCAAGGGTTCCCATGGTCTCGTCCGGCAGCGACACATCCGCGGCCGACGCGTTCTCCTCGTCCGATGACGGGGAGGAACTGGCGGTTATTAATGTTATCGCGCCAAGGTGCTTGTGAGGGACATCGTTGGGTTTTTTGGGTAGGCCCAACCTTCAATAGGGAGAGTCCCACATAACGTTCATGCCACCCCTGGTATGACGTATGTGTAACGCATTTCCCAACGTAAAAAAAAGGTCTTTCCCTCTGAATAGCCTGCTGGCTGTCTTTAAGTTCTATCAACTTTGACCTTGTGGTTTCTGAATAGCTACCGGCAGGTTATACATGAAACAAATATCCCGTAGGATAGGAAACTGCCCTACTTCTCCCTAACAAACTCCTAGTTCCCTACAGCCCTAACCTACCGAATAAATGTGAATAGATAAATATATAAATAAGTAAAGGATTGTCTGAGCACCATAAGACCTAGGGTGTCAGACGGAGAGTGGTGAGGAACAAGGTGAGGAGAGGAATATCTCACCGCCAGTCAAGCAGATTTACAAGACTGATCAGAAACTGATGGCTAAGGGTGTCTTGGCCACAGTGAGAGGAGGCTTACCACGAGCAATGATAACTCAATGCTATCTGATTTCAAAGAGACTTTATTAACAATTAAATACATCTTATATACCTACTATTAATTTCCTTATACACACATACACCTTTTAGTTATGTGTCTCGTCTGTGTAATGTGCCGCTGCTGCACTATCTTAAACTGGGCCGGCCGTTGTAGGATGCTGACTCCATGATTCAAAGTTCATTTGAACACCCTCTAAGTCTTCCCCGACACGTTCCCACTTCCCCGTTTACTTCTGATTCATGTGTCCTTTTCGTCAATCTACTTTCCCACATCCTTTCATCATGACCGTTAGTCTCAATGACTACTTTAAATTGTTCCTGCTTTTTCCAGTTGGAACAGTCGGTAACGCTTTGGATCAAACCGCACCTGCCAATGAAGGGGGATAAGGTGCACAGCTATTCTTTAGCCATAGTGAACGTTGATACACAGCAGCACCTGATATCGTTTTTCCCTGTGGCCTATGGTTTGAATGCTACCGATGGATATGCTGTTATGGTAAGAAAAACTTTTTATGTTTACTTGGTATTGGTATACAGACAAGCACTTGGCCTGAATGGTGGTAAGTACTAACCCTAGCCTATAGATGCTTGCAACACGAATATGACACTCGTCCCCTTCCCTGTCCCGCGGAGCTCTGGCAGCCTAACTCACCAATACAAACACAACACCACACAAATGAAGTGTTATTTGACAGTGGTCTTCTGTAAGGTCTACTACAGTTCGGGTGCTCCAAATTCGAGCGGCTGGTCCTTTGTGCCATACCTCCACTCTACATCAACTTAACTCGTTTTCTATGTCTTAATCATGCCAAATAAACGAATTCAAAGTTGAATTAATCATAATAAATTATTTACAGGATGTACTAGCGAATACGTTTCCAAGAAATGTTACTTTGAGAGAAGAGATAGATGTCAGAGTCCCGGCAGAAGGTAAGTCTAATTTTAAACTGTTCTTCTATTGGTGCAATATGCTATAGGTTTAATAAATGTGCAATATGTGACAATATGCTATAGGTTTAATATACGTGCAATATGTTATAATATGCTATAGGTTTAATATACGTGGAATATGTTACAATATGCTATAGGTTTAATATACGTGGAATATGTTACAATATGCTATAGGTTTAATATACGTGCAATATGTGACAATATGCTATAGGTTTAATAGACGTGCAATATGTGACAATAGGTTTAATATACGCGCAATATGTTATGAGGTTTAATATATTGATGAACGGAATGATTGGGAACAAATGAATGAATGAACGAATGGCGAGTGATTGAGGCGAATGAAGTTTGTTTGTATGTTTATACTGTGGTAGACATCATGTCTATAAAACTTGTATGGAAAGATAATTATTGTGATCATAGTCGAGTGCGTTATTTGGTATAGGATTTTACCAGCTATAAAAAAATACGTCGCTAATTATTTTTCTGTCATTAATTCAGTAATTTTTTTTGTTTGTTTCAGATGTGGTTCTATACTCATTATTTCCGTTATAACAATAGGAATCTCGATCTCTAGTTAAAAGATAATATTATGCTAAATATAAGTCATGTAAATATCAATATTCTCTTACATTTGCGCGAGGACTACACATCTATACTTAAGTATTATAAAGCTACTGTGCGATTCTGTAGATCTCATTTCTCACCTCACATCTCATTTCGAATTTAGCTGACAAACTTTATGGAAAATCATTTGTTTTGTTTAGTAAATATGAAAGCGAAGTAAGTCATGGTAGTGTATAACGACAGTAAATCTAATTTAGAAATCATATTGATGAAAAATACGGTTTTTATTGTGAAATATTCGTTTACTGTAAATAAAACAACTTTTACGGATTTAACTCGCGTGTAATTAGATTTTACATGTTGTTATTATTGCCCGACGTTTCGTAACACTTTGCCGCGTTGGTCACGGGATGACTAAAGATGTAGGTCGTCATATTTTATGAAATAGTTAAATCTACCGTCACTTTAATTATTAATTTGGAGTTTCCATTAGGTCTTGCTGTGTGGTGGTTTGCTAGAGTTTTAATAATTTTAATTACTGGATCCCAAGCAGGTGGTACGGCCCAACCATCTTCTCTATTGAAATTTGGGTGTTTCTTTATTTCAATAGCTTCGCGCAACATCCTTGGGATGTATCGACGTTCCTTGGCGAGAATGTGTGGGGTAATATTGATATATAAATAAATTTAAGCCAGATCTGTAGCCAAATGTGACCTATACCTTTGCTCAATCTCTTTACGATTGTGTACAAACCTCTTAAGTAAATAAGTATTTACTTTGTGATAGGTTTGAATTACGAATAATTATATACGATCTGGAACAACTTTTTCGGCCAGCATAAGTTTAGAAATCAATGAAAACTCTAAATCTACAGTACTAAAATTGAAAATTGCACAAAATGCTACAAAGAAAAGCTAAAAGCCTTCAAATGTCTTCAAAGTACATATACGTCTTCAAAGTAGGATAAAATTGAAAATAGTTTCATAGATGTGGTTGCTCCCTAAGATTGCATATTTCTACGAGGTGGATGTTTTCAGAAGCATTGGAACTATGTCTACGTTGCATCTCAAGTTTACCTTCAATAATGTAGGTAGTTTGAGAAATTTTGCTCACATTGTACCTAATTGTGATATTAGCTATCTAAGTATTTTATGTGGTGTAATAATAAATATTTTGCCTTACAATTTGAGCTTTTTTATTCGCTTCCTTTGTATTTGAACTGCCTTCGTGCTCTATTGGTCTACCGGGATCAAATTTAGAGATGCCAAGTTCGTTTTGCAAGAAAGTACAATTGTTTAGTTACTCACAATGAGTTATCTCCAACTTTCATTGTCTATATAAGTTCTTACCAGCAAACGGTTTATTTTACGCGTCAAAAACTTTTTGGTGCTGCTTTTTTGTTTCATCGAATTTTTGAATCAAAACGGTGCTAAAGAAATAACACTTCAACAACAAAAAAATTAAACCAACTTCAATATAAATGAAAAGGGAGAAATAAAAGTTTTATGTTTTATGTAAACGATCTAAAACTAATACGAAATCTATTTTTTTGAGGTCGGTGCCAGCCCCATGATATTCCAATTTTTTTTTATCTTGATAGCTAAGTATTGGAAATATACTTACAGTAGGTACTCATGTACCTAATTATTTCTTACTAAGCCTAAAAATATATATTTTATACTAACATATCGTTTAAATTGTAAAACTTTTATTTTCTCCCTTTTCATTAATTTTAAAGTTGGTTTAAATTTTTATGCAAGTTGTCCGTCAAAACTTGCACACAATTTTTCGACCATTTCTTCGTATTCGGTTGAGCTTTTAGCATCTAACTGACGTCATTCTAAATCCAATATGGCGGACGGCCCAAGATGGCAGGCTAGTTATTTTTTGTGCACTCGCACATCAAATAAAAAGGTGCATGTATGCTTAGCACCTAAATTGAACGGCATCTATCTGACATTAACACAAAATGGTGGTGGGTATTAAAAGTGAAATTAATTAGTTGTTTAATGTGATTGATGCGTGGGAGTAATAACTGCCCAAAATTTACGCATGTAAAACTGTAATTTTAAATGTTATTATCTATTGACCTGTAATGATTTTTTGAAATCATTACCAAATTGTAAGCTGTGGAGTTTCTTTCGCCATTTCTTCTCTATCTCAGCATAATAATAATTATTTAAGTAAAATTTCGTCAAAATGGTGGTAGGGCTTTTGACGATTTAAAAGTAGGTACTTAGCAAAGTCCATTTAAATAGCTTGTCGTGTAAAAACGTCAATGGATGTGTGCTAATTCACTCGGTGATTATCACTTTCATGTGTCAAAAAAAGTTCGAACAGGCCTACAAATAAGTTTGTGGCAACGATCCGTTTTCATAGTGACTATGATATACATACACATTTTGCTCTGTCTAAAAAACTGCTGAACCGACGATGAAACTTGCAAGTCCCTAAATTGGACTAAGTAAACCTAGTTGTCTAACTGTAAAGAGAGAATGAGAGAGATTTTGAGAATGCGTGTACAAACATACAGACATTCATGATATTTGGCACCCGTGTTTGAAGCTGGTATGGACATTAACATTATACAAAAACTTCAATTCTGACAATATTACATACATACAGGTCGAATTGATAATCTCCTTTTTTGATTTTGAAGTCGGTTAAAAATACGAATATCTGGGCATATCGCCCTTCTGAAACTTGTAGGTAACCTATATTAAAATGAACCGACTTATTAACCCCTGAGTGGTATCTACTAAAAGTATTTACGTCTTTCTTATTTATTTTTTCCATGAAAAACTCGTGCTATTTAAATTAGGTTGATTCTCCACTTATTTTTTTTGCTACGTAATTTATTTGAGATACAAATATTCACAAGCGCAAATTCCAAGAAGTATTAAGGTAAATATAAATATCACCTTTTTACCAACTTATTTAGAGCTGAGATTTTTTTGCGTTTGATTAGATTTGTATTCTTGTATCTTCTTCCAAATCTTCTTTATACAAAGCTTAATAAATGGATTTAGATATTACCTAGGTATGTATCTGACCAGGGATGTCTGCCATAGATACGAAATATCGGATCTAGATACCTGGTTTCGATTTGACATTATTTCTTTTCGCTTTTGTAGCGCTACCACAAACCCCCCGTGTATTCGCTGCGAACCCATGAAGGGGCTCGAACGGAATATACGTAGAGTTTGTAGGTAATATGCACTTTTAAGAGCGAATCTCACATACGCCTAGGATTCCTCGAATAAAGGGTTACCATTTCGGTTACAAAAGGATTTATTTTAAGGCAAGAATTTTGTCGCATTAATCCGTCGCTATTAGTTTCCGTGACGTTTACGGATATGTTTTTATTTCGGATATCGGATAATTTCGCTAACGGTTCAGCTCCTACAACTCTTATATGAACGAACAGAGTTTAAAGGGTAGGTTAGCTAAAGTCGTATTTTTAATTAGACGAAGTCAAGTGACGTTTACTGGGTTGTCAGGTTTTGATAAAACAACGATTTTAATTATAATTCTATATTTTATCCTTTGCTATGCCCTAATAGGGTACATGTGTAGGTAATGTTTTGTAAAACATAGCATTAAGACATATGCATTATGCAAGTAAAGAAATAATAACATGTATGTATGTACAATTATAAATAAAACAACTTTTACGGATTTAACTCGCGTGTAATTAGATTTTACATTTTGTTATTATTGCCCGACGTTTCGTGACACTTTTTAGCGTTCGCTGAAAATTCTTACGAAACGAAACGAAACGTCGGGCAATAATTTTATTTATAATGTGTAGTGCTCGCGCAAATCTAAGAGAACATTATGTATGTACAGACAACAGCACGTTGGGTTACCACAAACTGTCAAATTTTCCCAATCGATTATGCACTATAAGTTGAGTAATCTTAGGTTGAAAATCGTTTAAAGAAATTTGACAGTTTTGTATAGCCCGACGTGCTGTTGACTGTACAAAGTAGCCTAGTGAGTGGTTAGAACGCCGTGCTGCCGATATCGGGTACCGGGTTCCAATCCTAGTTGGGCCATGTAAGTAGGTACGAAATAGTTTTCGTACTTTTTGACGACTGCGTATAGTAGGTACATTTATCATTACCGAGTGCTCTAACTCTAATGCTACATTTACACGCTTGCCGAGGCTTCGCAAGCCTCCACAAGTGCCAGGGATGTTTGGCTGTGGTTGGCTCGGCTTGCGCCGATCTGGACTAGTGTCGGTTTCTTAACACAGATCAAAGGAAGCGTGCGGTAAGCGCTTGCGACGTGTTCACACGCTGGTGCATTTATAGCCAAAAAAACTTAACAAAAACAATAAGTAAACACTGTATGCGCAGAGAAAATATTCGAGCAGTCAGACCAGAGGTAAGAAGACGCATGACACAGACAAAATGGCGACCGACGCGTCCGAATTTGTCTTATTTTTAAGAAGGTAGTAAAAAAAGTGATTATAATTAAATACCAGCAGATATCGACCTACTTTTATACAGTAAAATAGAAATAGTTTCTTTTTTCGTATAGTGAGATAAGATTAACAATGTACTCATTCATATCATCATTCATTCCCGAGAGTGAACGAAAACTGAACCCATCACTATTACATAGAAGATAGCAACATTATTTCACAAAGTGACATTAGCTGCTGTCAGTTTACTTCGTCTAATTAAAAATTCGACTTTTTTTAGGTATATGTAAATATGACACTCTACACGTGACTAGAATATTCAGTCTCGTCTGTTACACTCGAGAGAGTCAACAATTTATTTCGTATGGGAAGTATTTTGAACGTTTTCCGTGAAAGTAGATGTTGAACTAGATACGATAGGGACGATAATATTATAAAAAGTTGTCTTTAGCCACATGACGTCCACTGCTGAACATAGGCCTCCCCCAAAGAACGCACACAACTACCGATCCTGTGCTGTCCGCACCAGACGTGACCAGAAATCATCAGGTAAAAAAAATCGACTTGTCCCGCCTGAGGCAAGTCGATTTTTTTCAGTGCATTTTTCTAGCCCCTATTGTGTCGCCGCCATTTTGTAACATTTCGCGCATGTGTCAGTTACTTCCGGATTTCCTTCGCGAATTTTCCGGGTGTAATAAATTTTATAATAAAATTTAATAATAAAACTATAAATAAGATTTTTTGTCACTAAAATCGTAATAAAATAAGCTAAAAGAATAAAATATAATAAGTATAGATAAATTTTCAAATAATAATAATAATAATCATTTTCACCGTCGGAAAACAGTGGAGGGGGAGATCGACCTCCAGGAGGTCGGCCGACACACAGGCGTTTTTGACAGCGACCTCAGGTCGCGCGACACACAAGGGGCTAGTAAGGATTTTTTTTGTTTTTTTTTTTTGCTCACTGTTCGGTATTTTTTTGGAAAAGACCTGGCAACCCTGGTAGAGATACGTGATGGGGAAGACCATGGCGAATGTTTATGGCTCATATCGATTAAGCTTAGCACGGGTAGATGCCCGCTTCTTCCTACCACGTACCAAACAACCTGCATGTAATAAGTTGTGATGATGACGACTTATCTTCCAGACTTGTATAGGTATGTAGGTACACACATAACCCAGTTTTGCACGAAACACCTCCCTTTATGGTAGCAATTAACTTGGATAAATACCTACACAGACATTTTTTAAACAATTGTAACGGAATCCGTCCGCCATATTCATTCGTTCGCGTTTATTTGATGACAGTGAGGGTGAGGTAATTAAAAAATAAGCCAAGCAATATTCCCTGGCGAGGATCGTCCTAAAGGAACATTAATTATCGTGGCTACAACGGCCAACATAAATAATATATTGTTTTGTTAATGAAATGTTGGTGTGAGTTAGGGAGCAACGATTGCATCTCCGAGCCGGGGGTAATTAAATTATCGTTGTGGAGCCATAGAGGTACGAAGGAACAGAGGAACAAACATGAAACAAAGGTCCTATTTAGGTATTTTATAGAATAAAATTTGTACGATGCAAAAAGGTATTTTTATCTCCCTTCACCTTAGGGCCGATTCACACCGGGATGCAAGCAGCGGCGGCGGCTGGTAGCAGCGCGACATGACCGTTAGAGCCGTCAAAGTAGGTATCTAATTTTAATTTTTATCTACCTACACACTTAAAAGACCAAAATGACGAAATATTACAAGGCCTCCCCCTTGTGGGAGATCACATGTAGTGAGATATCACGTGTTTTTATTTTTTCGTTGAGTATGCAATTTCTATAAAAAGTTGGCTCAGTAGGAATCGTCTGTTAAGCTTGCTGTGCCACCGGCAGGCAGTCGCGTGAGCGCGACCTTGCAAGCTTAAAAGCCGAAATTACATAGTTCAATCTCGGTTTAATATTGCTTTCAATTACATTGATTCAATGCCACCGAGACGTGTATAGATATAGGAAACTGTAGATCGGCAATGTAAAAGAGAAAGAGCATACTAACGCGTATATTAGAGCGAGATAGATAGACGAGAACATTTCACGTCACGCATGGGGCCTAAGGAGGCCTGTCAGTCACGTAGAAAAGACAGCAACTGTCAGACTGCAGTACTATTTTTCATGCACACATGCGCATTACGCACACATCGGTGTATTTTTTTTGTCTCACCAAGGTCTTACCTTAGTCGATTCATTGCCAATCTATAAACGTCAGACCGATCGCTTTCAACGGAATTCCTTCAATATTTGACGTCACTGTTCAATGCGATTGAAACGTGTAAACATGAAGAGTGAAAGACAGCTCATTCCGTGAACGGCAGCGAAGCCGAAATTGCAAACGTCGTTCAATGTTCATTGCCTTTTAATGGTATTGCTTCAATGTGATTGAACTGTGTAATATCAGCTTTACATGCGATACTGGTTTTTAGGGTTCCGTACCCAAAGTGTAAAACGGGACCCTATTACTAAGACTCCGCTGTCCGACCGTCTGTCCGTCTGTCTGTCACCAGGCTGTATCTCATGAATCGTAATAGTTCGACTGTTAAAATTTTCACAGATGTCTGAACTGTTGCTGCTACAACAACAAATAGGTAACTACTTAGAACAAAATAAAATAAATATTTAAGGGCCTTCCATACAACAAACGTGATATTTTTTGCTTTTTTTTGCTCGATATTATCAATGGCAACGCATAGACGCTTGAAATATTGAGTTATATTATTCACTTTAAAAATAAATATTATGTGAAAATAAATTAATGTTTAAGGGGGTTCCCATGAAATAAACGTGATTTTTTCAATGGAATGCTATGCTTGCTGACGCTTCGTGTCGACGTTAGTAACTACCGACGCTTCGGGTGCACCGCCCCGCCGCGTTCGGTGTGTGGTGCTCCTTAGAAGTTGCGAAATAAATTCTCATTAGTGTTACGAATTAAAGTTGATTGTTAAATGTACGTCTGGTCTGGTTTATACCACATGTGGCGAGCTAGTCTGGGGGCTATAATGATAGTAGCTGGTTAGCTGGAATCTTTTATTTATTAGGTACCTATACTTAGGTAGGTATACTTATAGCAGGACTGTCCAATCTAGGAGATCGATGGGGTCGCGTTCGTGCGTTTGTAATGATCACGAAAGCTAAGCTACGGAGTGCGCGGTTGTTACTGGGATGGGTGACCGAAACGTTTTCAGCTGTTTTTTTTTCGTCTTTCGGATGGTATCGAAAGATAGCATTCGGTCCCAAGGAGGGCTGTTGTCAGGCAGGTACAGGGCCGTAAAATCTAATACCAAAACTTGTAAGGTAGGTATGGTAGATATCAACTATCAAGACTAAACGAAAAAAAAGGACTAGGCACCGACCCCAAATAAATTGGGAGCAGGGTAGAAAAAATAGCAGGGCTGTCCAAACCTGATACGATACCGGACAAATATCAAAATTGCAATATTAAGTGTAAATCACTGAACACCGCAAGTGCGTTTGCCATCCTGGGCACTAAGATGATATGCCCTCCATGCCCAGTAGGTAATTGACAAAACACTGGCTACCTTTCCCTTCAATCCGAAACACAGCGAACTGCTTCACGGCAGAAATAAGAAAGGCGGTGTTACCTACCCAGACGACCCTACATATGGGTCTACCACCTAGTAAATGTGGATGTCATCCAAAAATTTATCAAACAACGATCGCTTCATTAAGTCAGTTCTGTCTGACACGTCAGAAATGGACGTGAGATCGGCAACACACGAGCGCTCGGATTTGGAGCACATGAGTAAATAAACGGAACGGAGAATAAGCAAGCTTCATACAACTGCGCGAATCGGTTGCACTACTACAACCATGCGGGGCATGTATGCGTGACCACTGGCCGCTTGTCGAGCACGCGTCGAGACCAGGGTTGCCAGGTGTTGGGTATTTTACCGAACCGTTCGGTATTTTAGCACTGTTTTCGGTGTTCGGTATGACAAAAATACCGAAGTATGGGAGGTATTTTTTTTTTTCAGATTAATTTTTCTCCCTGGTAAACGAATCGTGGCCTCGTTATCAGGGCCCATCTAGCCATTTCACCGCTCTCTGGGCAAAAGCAGCCCCCCCCCCCCTCCCCCCCCTAGATAAAAATCCGGAGATTCGATAAAGTGAAGCTATTTTCATAAAACCTAGGATAAGCGCGAGTCAAAGGATCAGCAATAAGGCAAGTGAGGAGCTTTTTTTTTTGCTCACTGTTCGGTATTTTTTTGGAAAAGACCTGGCAACCCTGATCGAGACTGAAAAAAAACCGTTTACGATCGCTTATCTGCTCACTAGCGACCCGCCCCGGCTTCGCACGGGTGCAATGCTTATGTAAATATGCATGTATTATACATATAAACCTTCCTTAAGAATCACTCTATCTATTAAAAGAAACCGCATCAAAATCCGTTGCGTAGTTTTAAAGATCTAAGCATACATAGGGACAGACAGACGGCGGAAGTGACTTTGTTTTTACTATGTAGTGATGTGACTGATGTGTTTGGAGTTTGGAACGATGGAGTGATATGGATTTGGATATCTAAAATTTTTCGTCACTCCACGTGAGATTCCGAACACACGGTACGGTTTTGCCTTATTCTGGAGTTTATTTTGTGAGTTTCCCACTTAATAATACCTACATCCCGAAATGGCTTTCATTGATACCTAATGGTAAAGGCCGAAGTTGTACAGTCTAGGCTTAGAAATATAGCTAAATTCTATTATTTTTCCTGGTGTTGGTAGGTCGTACCTAATACAATAAAGCTTTCTTATTTCGCTTTAGCAAAAAATCTTAAATTGATCTACCGAGTTCGATTATTTATTTACCTATTTATAAGCAAACTTAACAGCATATCATTAGAATCACATATAAATATCTTGAACAGCAAAGTTTGTTAAATTAAATTACAAATTTTGTTGACGTACGATTAACTTTTATTATAAAGTTGTTCAAAATAAGTAAGTTTATAGGTGTAGGTAGGTACCTATCTAAAGTATTTAATTTTTTTGTTAGACCCGGGTTTTGCAGAAAATATCACTGAAAAATTTTCATTTCACTGCAGCACCGGCTCCCTCATTACTTTCTTTGTTCATCGCGAAATGACTAGACGAGGCCACAAACAACCAGAACTACCGAAGGTAAAACTATAATAAAGACTTCATTCGGAAAAACATATCTCAACAAGCAACAGTCTGACTCGATGCGAATTTACTTTACTAATAGGCGTTATTTTAGATGATTAAATATTTTAGATGAAAGTTTAAGGTTTCATATGTGTTGTAGAAGGCGACTGCTGGATCCGCAAAGGGGTATTGATCAACTTATACTCCGTCCACCAATCTGCATTGGACAAGCGTGGTGGACTACTACCGAAACCTTAATGACAAGGAGAGGCCTTGTGTCCTAGCAGTGGGTGGAATAATAAAGGTTATTATGATGAAATCAATGAAAGGATCTAAGAAAAAAAACATACCGTCGAATTGATAACCTCCTCATTTTTTGAAGTCGGTTATAAAGCAACGAACGCGTAGACGTTTCTCATGGAGACCGAATCTAAATTCGTGCGACTTCCGCAGCTGTGTTTACTAAGTCAAAATTAGCTTCATGCATGAACTGTCAAATATGGGTACACACATAGATATAGGAAACCGTAGATCGACCATGTGAAAGAGAAAGAGCATACATTAGAGCGAGATAGATAGACGACACTGTTTCACGTACACGCAGGCGGCTTAGGTCACGTAAAAGAGACAATAGTTGTCAGACGGCAGTAGGTACTATATTTTTTTCACGCACACATGCGCATTAGGTACTCACACATTGGTGCAAATTTTTTTTGTCTCGCCCTAGTAGATTCATTGCCAATCTATAAAAGTCAGTTTTTTTAGTGACTATAGGAAAGCATTTGCCTACACTCTCACCTGATCTTAAGCGAAGATGTGGCCTACGATGTTACATGCTTACCTAGAAATAGCCTATTCACTCGCGCCTTGAAGGCAACCAAGTTATAAGTATCAGGGAACACATCAGCAGGCAACATGTTCCATTCCTTAGCTGTTCGCATTAAAAGAGTTAGCAAATGGTAGGGACATCAACAACATAAGGGTGTTCAGTAATTATAATCTATTGATAGGTAGGTACACATTATTGCGTGACTGTTACCAATCCTTCTGCACTATCCTTGTTTTGTGTCGCGGCTGTAAGCCCCTAATGTGCTTGCATTAAGGCGTGTGAGAGGTCTAGACTGAAGTGAAGTACTGTCGAGGACAATATTACAGGTGTTGTACCTAATTATTGTTTTATTGCCCACTGTTGGAAGTGGGGTTTTTTACGTCTTTATTGTATAGAGTCTTTTATTGTGCCTACGTTAATAATAACAATATAGACTTTACCAACAAAGTATATTTACAGATATCCCCGTAAAATGGTAAAAACGTTAGTTCTTTTATGTTATTTGGTTGTCAGACAAGCATATATATGGTCTGCCTGGTGGTAACCAGTCACCGTAGCCTATAGACACTTGCAACACTGACGTCACACTCGCGCGCTGCCAACCCTAGTTCCCTTCCCTCTCCCATGGAGCTCTGGCGACCTTACTCACCAACAGAAACACAACACTACAAAAAAGTAGTGTTATTCGACTGTGGTCTTCTGTAAGGTGGAGGCTACTTATCCTATTTCTGGCGCTCCAAATTCGAGCGGCTATTACGCTGTGCCCTACTCAAACTCAAACTAGAATTTCTTTATTTATTTAGGTACAATTTGTACACATATGAAAGTTAATTTTGCCATCTGTTCAAGAGTCTACCAGGAGGCCTTGTTCTGTAAAGAACCGGCTAGAGACTCAGCAAGTTTTGTCCTTCCTTTACAGTTTTCATAGTATTGATTTGGTAAGAGTCATAATTTACATCAAGTCTTTAATAATTAACCATAATATTACTTATAATAAAATAAGGACTAATAATTAAACTTAAAATTCACAATATTAAATAGGTAGTTATTTAAAATATATATATATAAAATAGACGTCTTCCTCCGTCGACTAAACCCTCCGACTAGCGAAGGTTGGAGGTCGGTCAGTATACCTACTCCAATTCCTTGTGACCACTATATAGTAGGTATTTGCTTGTGACACACGTAGGAAGCACGTAGGTATATTTTTACAAAATTTACGCTCATTGTCAACGTGTGATGATTTATTTATTTATTTGTATTACCAACATTTAAAGATACAGCGGTTTACAGTAGGTAGGTACTTTAAAATTAGATTAGGTACCTACTTATTACAACTCTTGCTGTTACAATTACAGGCTAACCACAGCATGCTTCTAGTTATTTTATTCATAAGATTACTAAGTTTGCAAATTACAACCAAAATGAAACAAAGTTAATAAACGAGTCATTTCTATGATGCATCATAATGTTTTTTAATGAGTTTTAGGGAATAATTTTATTTTTGCGTTTACAAACGCGTAAATATTAATACTAGAAAAATGCACTGAAAAAAATCGACTTGCCTCAGGCGGGACTCGAACTCGCATCTGTGACCCGAACCCGGATTGTGATCTGGGACTCGAACCCGGATTGTGGAAGATGCGGGTTCGAGTCCCGCCTGAGGCAAGTCGATTTTTTTCAGTGCATTTTTCTAGAGTTTTAGGGAATTAAGCTGTTTTGGTAGGTACCTAGTACCTACCTATGTCGAGCTCTGGAAAATCTCGTGTAAGGCTGTTGTATAGATTAGTCAAGCGAACAATGGGAGAGTCTTGACCCAATCTTGTATTACCTACAATGTCTTGTTTTAAAGAGTCCACACGTTGCGGTGATAGGTAAGTTGAATGCATTTTTGTCTAGTAGTGATCGAATCGTGATAAGTAATTCGAAAATTGGTAATAATTGCATGTTACCATTATCGTCCCTAAGGGCTATATTCAAGTTACCTATATCAGCGATCCTCACTTTATTACCTACATCTGTGAGTACCTACCTATTAAAAATCATATTTAGTCGTACAAATATCAACTAGACAAACAAGTTAACGACAGACAACATACAAACAAGACAAGCTGAATCTACACATTAGTTGCCGCACTAACGACAACTTGGCTCAACTTCGGAAGACACGTTAATTTGATTGAGAGTCCTCACCTACTTCCGCACTATCAGCGTCTTGGTGTCTTGGAATGGTATCGGTGAGATGATTTACAATGAAGTAGGTAGATGTAGGTACTTACCACAGAAAGGTACGTATACTTATGTAAAGTACATCTACTTACTTTAAATTAAAAATAATACCTACCGTAATATCCTCTCATCTATCTATCTATCTTCTGACTGACTGACCGACTGACATATCAACGCACAGCCCAAACCGCTGGGTCTAGAGATTCCAAATTTGGTACGTAGGTTCCTTTTTGGAAATTCACCCTCTGAGGTGGGGAAAAGGGGGTGAAAAATTTGTATGGAATTCCGTCATTCTTAAAGTAAAATCCATAAAAATTGGTACATGGCCTTCCAGTTAGAAATTAAGAAAGAGGTATTTTAAGATTTTTGGAAATTCAAACCCTAAGGGGTAAAATAAGGGATGAAAGTTTGTATGAAAATCCGTCATTTTTAAGTACAATCCATGAAAATTGGTACTTATATGATCTTACTTTTGGAAATTAAATAAGACTTATTTTAGGATTTCTATACATTCTACCCTAAAGGGTACAAAAAGGGGGGTATGGGGAAAATGGGGTGACATTACAAAGGCTGAAAAGCAACATGGGGATTTTTTCCTCTTAGGCACATGATAAGAAATAAATACCATAAAAAAATTTAAAATGCTGCCCGAAGTAACTATTCCACGCGGACGAAGTCGCGGGCAAAAGCTAGTCGTTATAATAAAATATTACCGTAATGTGCAACTGCGCATCCTCCAAAATATTATGTAGGTTAGGGTCGCGCATATTAAAGATACGCTCACCTTTTTACATACTTTTCTAAACGTAAGTACCTACCTATATTTCTCTTAGGGACTCATGTGTAGGTACCTACCATAAAGAATACAACAGGTTTTTACGTAAGTTAGTCTGTAAAACACAAATCGGTAATTTCATAGATACTTAAATACGATCAGCAGTAGTAATTAGCATTAGTAAGGTAGGTAACATTTGGTTACACACAATACAATTTTGAATTTTTAATATCACCATAGTATTTACATGACTATGTTAGCATGGGTACTTACTTACCTAAATGCACCAACAAATAATAGTAGAAAACCATTTTAAATGAGGTAAGTAGGTAAATAGATAGTGTACCTACCTACCTACTTTACCTGGTATAAAATAGATTAGCAAAAATATCTTATTTTTATGAAATACAGTAGAGGCATTCAAAAGCGGCCTCAATATTGCTCCACACATCACACATGGTTACCAAAATCTCGTTACTCGTCACCGCGAACCAAGTCGTAAGCCCCACTTAGCATAATGGCGCCCGCTGACATTACGCGAACCAAACAAAAACCCAATTACAATTGGTAACAATTAGTTAATTAAGAGGTTCGCAGTTTGCATTAGTTCGCGCTAGAGGGCGGAGTTGGGACGTAACTTGAACAACTTAACACTTACGTTTGCTGTGTTGTAGTTTTATAAAGGCGGGTCCAGATATGTAGGTATCATTGAAGTTTCTCCCGAGTTCTTGTTGTAAAAACACGTGTTGAGAGACTCCATTTTAACTCAAATCAACCGAACAATTGGACGTAGTTATGCAAAAACGTTCCAATCCACAAAGTTGTCAAAATTGAGTTTCTGTGCCCAAGCTAGGTATTTTGGGTCGTTCTAACAAGTGCTCAAGACATTGAGTCTCTTAACCCAGATATTACTGAAACTTTTTTTTGTTAGCGATGATCAGGATTTTTAATAATGTTTGTTGGAAACAAAAGGGTCTGCGCGTACGCATGAGCGTGCGCGCCCCCAGCCAGTCCGTCTTGAGCTAGCGAGAGGATCGGGTCAGTGGCAAAGTGCACGAAGGTTTTCGGTGTTCCCGTCCTAGCACGTGGCTATAGTAGATACTTAAATTTCTAACGGTAAATCAGGTGTTTCTTGGTAGCCTATTGGGGCCCCTGTGTGTGTATGTGGTTAATAAGTGAGGTCTGTGTAAGTGTTCCCAAAAAACCAGGAGAATCGAAGCTAAATTGCTTGGCTTTGACCGGCATAGTCTACATAACGGGGGAGCGCTCCTCCCGTCGCCGTGGTCCAGGTGCTGCTGATGGGACACTTACCAGTAAGTCCTTAGACTTAATATTTTTGGTAGGGTTAGGCATATTTAACGTGCCATCCTAAGAGCCGTGTAAGCGCGGACCTAAGTACGCCCCGGCGTGTTTGCTCTGATTAGGGCAACGTGGTTTCTGCCCTACATGCGACCGGCAGCGTACTGAACATACTGGTAGCAGAGCGTGGTTCAATACCACTTTGTAAACACGATTAGATTAGCCATAAGCGCTTCGTGAATTGTATTTAATATGTATTAAAAAATAGTTTAAATATAGTCATTGGACTGCACGTTGGATATGCCTATCATTTAGGTCGTGTAGGTTCGATGGTTCCAGTGTCTATAATCACTATAGTAACATTCAATTGATAAAAATTGTTAGAAAATAAATTATTAAGATTCATTGTGAAAAAACACTCGAGTGCGCTTAGCGACAGCGCGATCCTTTTGTTCCCTGTTGCCAGGTGCGAGTTGTTTACTACAAACTGGCCGGTGAATTGTATTCGATTTGTAATCGACCGTATTGAAATAGGGATAAGGTTGGTTTTGGTATTTTTTGTTTGTTTGATGAAAATATTTTATTTTCGTGTTATTAACTTTTGTAATTGTATTCGTTTGAAGAAATATAATTTTTTTTAACTCATTATTTAATAGTTATTGTTTTGAAAGGAAATTAATATTTAGATAATTAAAGTAAAATAACTTTGTTTCGGTTAAGTTTTTTTTTCTAAAGTACTTAAGTACTATTGTTGTTTACCTTTTTAAGTAGGGCTATTAATTGTAACGATGTCGGCACTTTCCTGCAAAGCTAAGATTAGGGCTGAATTGCGTTGGCTAGTGACGGCCGCAGCCTTGATAGACAGACCGGATAGGCAGGAAGCCCTGCTAAATAGATATGTAGATTTGCCGATTCGGATGGCGGTTGTAGACGAACAGTACGCTTTGTTTTTGGAAAAAGGTGTTACCCTCGATGCAGACGTTCGTAAGGAGGTGGAGAATGACGTCGACCAGTGTTACGACCTGTCGGACCGTATCGCTGAGGTTGCTCGCCCCCTTCTCCAGGGTAGGGAGACAGAGTCGGACCCCACAAAATCGACGCCAAAATCCTTTCCGGCTTTATGGTCTCGTCTTCCCCCCCTCGACCTTAGACATTTTTCCGGGAGGCTCGACGAATGGGAAGGCTTTTCTAATTTATTTAATAGCCTCGTTGACGCGAGAGATGACTTGACCCCGGGTCAAAAGCTTGCCTATCTTCTTACCGTATTGGAAGGGGAGGCCCGCGAACAGGTGCAGCACCTGCCCCCCACGGATGAAAACTACAAGGTGGCAATGGATATTGTGACTCGTCGCTATCAAAACGTGAGAAGGCTCGCTGATGCGCACGTTGCCACGATTTTAGCCCTCCCACGTGTCACTAATATTATGCGTTTGCGAGTCGATATATTAAACCCACTTCTGGTAGCTGTTAATGCTCTTCGCAGTTTAAACCTCCCGGTGGAGGAGTGGTCCTTTTTGCTGCTGCACATTGTACTTGCGAAGTTGCCAGATAACCTGAAGGTGCGCTTTGAGCAAAGATATGGTGGTGACAGTTCCACATATTTGCCGCCCTTCAAGGATTTGTTAAAGTTTATGGAGGACGAGTGTAGGTTGGCCGATAATTCGGATGTTGTTGGGCCTTCATGGGTAGGGTCTCGTGATCCCCAACCGTCGGCTAGGAGACCAGCCAGGTCAGGACGACAGGATCCTCGGCTGTTTAAGCAATATACTCCGGTACAGGAGACCCCGCGTTGTGTTTACTGTAAGGACCCTGGGCATCAGATGCCCAGTTGCGGGAAGTTTATGGAGCAACGCATACAAGGCCGTAGGGCAATAGCTCGTCAGAGAGGGTGGTGCTATTTTTGTTTGGGTCCGCACCTACAGCGAGAATGTTCCCGACCCCATCCATGCGGGTATTGTAGTGGAAATCACCACCACTCATTGTGTATGAATCGGAATGGGGTAGGTTTTGAGTCAACCCGCAGATATTCTGAGCGCCCTGTTCAACGGTCACGTGGTCAGGAGCCACCCCGCACGGGCGGGGGCTCCAGCCAGAATCGATGCCGCAATAACTCTGGTGGTGGTTCTGTGGAATCCCGTCGCTCCCATGAACATCGTGCACCTCGCACGGGCGGGGGACCTAGGGTGTCTCCAACACGAGAGCAGGTACAGCCTAGTTATGGTGTCACTATTGATAGTCCACAGGAGTTCAGACCCTCTCCACCAGTTGTGGAGCCATCGCCAATAGAGCGCCGACGTCATAAGTTGGGGTGGAGCCCCCTAGATCGCTTCGAGCGACCCTCCCCTTCTGGAGAGGCAGTACGCTTCCCCACCTACTAGCAATTAACGTCCCCTCAATCAACCTCGGTTACCCCTCCGGAGACCGTTCTACTTCCGACGGCCTCTGTGATGGTTAGGGGACTGAAGGGTAATCTTGTGAAGGTTCGAGCTCTTTTAGATTCCGGTGCTCAGGGTTGTGTCTTATCAACTTGGTTGGTTGGCTATTTGGGCCTCAAGATAAGATCTCACCAGGAAGGCATTCGGGGTATTGGTGATGTAAAAGTACCGAAGCTAGTAGGGGAAGTAACGTTTACTTTCACCCCCGCTTCCGTGTCCAACCCAAGCATCACAGCTTCGGCGATTGTTTTGGACACCGTTGTTGGTAGACTACCCTCGGTAGACTTAGACCCTAATATTATGACTTTGACGGCTGATTTGACTTTGGCTGACACGAAGTTCTACACCCCAGCTCCAGTGGACGTATTATTAGGAGCGGACGTTCTGGGGCGGTTGTTGTTGAACGATAGACGTGTCCTACAGCCTGGTGGTCTAGTCGCTGTTCAGACGGTTGGTGGCTATGTTTTGATGGGACCGGTGAACCGCATCTCCCCGCCACCTCTGGTTGATAACGCCCTTGTGGTTGGGACTTCCCTTTCTGACATCATGCAGAAATTTTGGGAAGTAGAGGAGCCCCCATCTGCGGAACGAGTTGATCCAGAGCAGGAAGAGTGTGAATTGTTTTACCGGAATAACACCGGCCGACTCTCTTCTGGCCGCTTGCTAACTCGACTACCCTTTCGTACCGGTCGTCCTCCTCTGGGCGAGTCCAGAATGCTAGCGGAAAAAAGGTTAGCATCAATGGAACGTCGCATGAGTAAAGATCTGGTCTTCCGCAAGAAGTATACAGACTTCATGCGGGAGTATAAGGAGTTAGGACACATGTCGATATCTAGCGTAGACTGGCGTTCGAAAGAGCATTACTTTCTCCCACATCACGCAGTTTTAAAGTCGCGTACTGGGAAGATTAGGGTGGTGTTCGATGGCTCAGCACCCACATCGTCTGGTGTTTCGCTTAACCATTGTCTGCACGTAGGTCCTAAATTACACAAAGATATCTCAGACATACTAACCAACTTCCGAAGGCACCAAGTAGTGTTTATGACTGATATCCGGATGATGTTTCGTCAAACTTTGATCCATCCTGATGATCGTAGGTATCAGTTGATTTTATGGCGGGAGAGTCCGAGGGACCCCGTCGCGGTCTACGAACTCAACACGAACACGTACGGTTTGGCATCTAGCCCGTTTGTTGCAATCCGTTCGTTGTTGGAGTTAGCGGAGAGGGAGCGCTTAAATTATCCTCGCGCCTCCGCTATTTTGACGGACGACGTATATGTTGACGATGTCTGCTCGGGGGCCTCCAGTGTAGAGGAAGCGCTGGTACTTAGAGATGAGTTAGTGGCGATCATGAAGGCAGGAGGATACGAGTTAAGGAAATGGTTGTCCAACTCGCCTGAAGTCCTCGTTGGTCTGCCGGAGGAACATCAACAAGATCCCCATCTCTTTGAGAACGCTGACAACCCCAATGTGGTGACAGTCCTTGGTGTTCAGTATAGGCCGGTCCCGGACACTTTCACCTATTGTGTAGACTTGCAAGTCCCGAAAGTTTGGACTAAGCGCCTTGTCTTGTCTACGGTGGCGCGCACTTTTGATCCCAATGGGTGGATCAGTCCCGTTATTTTCATGGCCAAATGCTTCATGCAACATTTATGGGCTGCGGGTGTCTCTTGGGATGAACCCCTGTCTGGAGATTTACTCCGAGACTGGATGCGGTTTGTGTCATCCCTCCCTGATGTTAATCAGGTGTCCCTGCCGAGACTTTTTGTTCCTGCTGGTAAATATAAAGCAAGCCTTCACGGCTTTTCAGATGCCTCCGAACAGGGATTTGCCGCAGTTGTTTTTCTCCGCACCATTAGTCCTACAGGAGAAGTGGCAGTGCATCTTGTGTTGGCAAAAAGTAAGGTTGCTCCCCTTCGGACGCGGCTTACTATCCCGAAGTTAGAACTCTGTGGAGCTACCCTTCTTGCGCGTCTTTTAAATCACGTATGTTCTACGTTAGGTAGGTCAATAAGTTTAAGTGACGTATATTCCTGGACTGATAGTCAGATTGTCCTTTGTTGGCTAAAGACACCGCCTCATAATTTAGAAGTTTTTGTTGCCAATAGAGTTTCTCAGATACTTAATTCGTCGGTAAAGTTAATTTGGAGACACGTACCTGGAGAACTGAATCCCGCTGACTGTGCCTCTCGAGGTTGTGAAGCATCTCGCCTTATAAATCACCCCTTGTGGTGGGGTCCGCAGTGGCTAGAACGACCAGAGTCAGAATGGCCACAGTCTCAGAGTATGTCGGCCGAAGCGCCGCCTGAGTTGCGAGCTCTTGTTGTCGAAACGGAACCTAGCATAAACACTGAATTCTTGTTAGGTCGATACAGCACACTGGATAAACTGTTGAGTGTGACTGCTTGGATTCAGCGTTTTAAACATAATTGTAAGCAACCCCTAGAAAAGCGTGTTTCCTCTATTCTCACTCCTGAGGAACGTCAAGAGGCCTTGTTGTTTTGGATTCGCTTGGTACAGACTGAAAGTTTTAAGTCAGAAATAAGCATTCTGCGAGATGGTCGTTCCAAACTGAAGGGACCTGTTTCACGATTGAATCCCTTTCTTGATGATGTCGGTCTCTTGCGTGTTGGGGGAAGGCTTCGAAATGCCAACTTGTCTTATGGGGCAAGACATCCTTTGTTACTACCTAAAGATGGTCACCTTGTGCGTTTGCTAGTGTCAGATCGCCATCTTAAAAACTCTCACGCCGGTAGCAATGCTTTGTTAGCCATCTTGCAGCGTGAATTTTGGATTTTGTCAGCCAGACGGACGATCCGTAGCATTGTGTTTCGTTGTCTACCGTGCTATCGACTACGAGCCGCTACAATGCAGCCCCAGATGGGAGACTTGCCTGCTGATCGCGTCACAGAAAGTAGACCCTTTGCTGGTGTTGGTACGGATTTTGCGGGTCCCTTTATGGTAAAAACATCGCGTGTTCGTAATGCAAAGTGTTACAAGGCGTATTTATGTGTTTTTGTGTGTCTGTCTACTAAGGCTGTCCATTTGGAAGTGGTCTCAGAGTTATCAACGGAGGCCTTTATTGCCACTCTTAGCAGATTTGTATCACGCAGAGGATTGCCGTCATTGATCCGCTCTGATTGCGGGACGAATTATAAGGGAGCAAATAATTATTTAAGGGACGTATATAATTTTTTGTCTAAAAATCAGGTAGACATTGGAACCACCCTATCCCGCCGTGGGATAACCTGGAAATTCAGCCCTCCAGCTTGTCCACACTGGGGAGGGATATTTGAAGCATGTGTGAAGGCTGCTAAGACTCACCTTCGTCGCGTGATAGGAGAAGCTGTCCTTACGTTTGAGGAACTAGATACGGTCTTTTGCAAAATTGAGGCCGTCCTCAACTCGCGTCCATTGTGCCCTCTGTCTTCTGATCCGAATGACCTGGAGGCATTGACCCCAGGACACTTTTTAATTGGACAACCACTCAGCGCGCTGCCAGAATATCCTTGGAAAGATGTTAAATCCCATCGTTTATCGCGGTACCAGCTATTGCAACAGTTGTCCCAGAGCTTTTGGATACGCTGGTCGTTGGAGTATTTACATATTTTGCAGCAGCGCGTTAAGTGGACTGACAAGACAAATCCACCCAAGAATGGCGACCTCGTTTTGGTTAAGGATGTTAACCTTCCGCCCTTATTTTGGCGGCGGGGGCGCATCGTTAAATTGGTTTTCGGTGCGGATGGAGTTCCCCGTTTTGCTGAGGTCTTGGTTGGTGATTCTGTCTTGAAGAGAGCAGTCACCACTCTTTCCCGTTTACCCGTAGATTAGATAGCGTACCGTTTGTAACGGTCCGGGACGGGGGGATGTTGGAAACAAAAGGGTCTGCGCGTACGCATGAGCGTGCGCGCCCCCAGCCAGTCCGTCTTGAGCTAGCGAGAGGATCGGGTCAGTGGCAAAGTGCACGAAGGTTTTCGGTGTTCCCGTCCTAGCACGTGGCTATAGTAGATACTTAAATTTCTAACGGTAAATCAGGTGTTTCTTGGTAGCCTATTGGGGCCCCTGTGTGTGTATGTGGTTAATAAGTGAGGTCTGTGTAAGTGTTCCCAAAAAACCAGGAGAATCGAAGCTAAATTGCTTGGCTTTGACCGGCATAGTCTACATAACGGGGGAGCGCTCCTCCCGTCGCCGTGGTCCAGGTGCTGCTGATGGGACACTTACCAGTACGTCCTTAGACTTAATATTTTTGGTAGGGTTAGGCATATTTAACGTGCCATCCTAAGAGCCGTGTAAGCGCGGACCTAAGTACGCCCCGGCGTGTTTGCTCTGATTAGGGCAACGTGGTTTCTGCCCTACATGCGACCGGCAGCGTACTGAACAATGTTATACTATATTGATGTAGTGTTCCCTGAAAAATATATTTAAAAATATTCGTGGTCCGGGAAAGCCGGAAAACTAGTGGCGTTATAACGCCCGGTAGTAATATCCACTACCACAACCAAAACTATTATGTACATATTTTTGGAATTAAATAATACACCATTCTTGCAATGATTTATTTTCATAAAAACTAAACATTGGTATGATTGGAAACAAAACTATTTTTGGATGTAAATATAGCCGACATTTTCGACATCAGAAATTTGTTTTCCTCCAAATAGTCCTCTCGCAACAACTCTACGAAAAGTTATGTGGTCGTATTCTCCACCATCACTTATTTAGAATTGCCATTCATTATGGGTAGTCATATCACATATATTATATAAATACTTCATTTCTGAAGTAGTTATAATAGAGATGACATTTTTTTTGGCCTGCGTACAGATTTGTGTAATGTACCAACCTTCATCATTCATCATACCTCTAAATTGTTTAGGCCTTTACGATCCTGCCACTTTGTAAATATACATGGATGTGCATGTAGGTATACTGATACGTTTTGCTTATACTAGGATTAACAATAGGATACCGCAAAGGACGGCATAAAGATGTAGTAGAAGTAGAAGGTTGATCCACATCTTCTAGCAAGCGTTCATCGGCAGTGCGTATTATTCTAGTTGACACAGATAAACATAAATCTTCAGAGTCCTCACTGTCTATCATCTGCTGAAGCTCTGAGCTGGGAACCTAACAAATAATAATTTTAGTTAGTACAGTGGCTGACTTTAATCACGACATACCTGATGCTAAAAGTAATATTCAAACCTGGAAGATTAGGCAATATTACTAATTGTTCATCACCAGAATCTTCATTTGTTAATTCAGTATTTGGGTTTTCCGATGGAAAATTGTAATTTCACTGGGCAGATCATCATAAGAATCTATATGTTGTAATTGATCAACTATTTTGTCGAGACAGGAAGGGTATTTTCTTAAGTGATCTGAAACATAATAGTAATAAAAAATAGACGTCGATTTTACTACCGGGCGTTATAACGCCACCAGTTTTAACATTCGATAATTTTCAAAAACGGCTGTAATATATAAACTTATTTTATATGACATTTATATTACAATAACAATACTTTACGGAATTCTATGTTATAGTCTTTTTTACTAAATTTATGTACACAAAAAACTTACCCTTTTGAAGGCATGCCGCAAAGCAAAATCTGTGTTAATTTAAAACACATCAAAACTTCAAAATAATGCACGCAATGTGATAAATAAGTAAGTTCAAACTATACACGGACGGTTTGAGATTACGGTAATGTAAGACGATCTTTGTTTAAATAACATTAAACTAATAAATTTGGCGGATAGATCCAACACTTAATTTGTGGCGTTATAAAGGTCAGTAGTAACAAGTGGGTTAAGACAAAAATCTTCGAAATAATAAATAGGTCCAAGTGATGAAACGAACCAAACAACCTATTCATATTTTAATACAGTGCCAATTATCTTGGATCGTACTGTTTTAATTCATTTTATACCCAAAAAATGAAAAGAATGGTTCAGTCATCTTGGAGCATTTTGAAAAAAAACTGTCCTTTACCCAAAAAAATCAAAATAATGACTCAATCATCTTGGAACATTTTGAAAAAAAACTGTCATTTGAAATATCTATTTCTTTAAAACGTTCCATGTTATTTGTAATGTTTAAGATAGGTCATAGCGGCAAATATAAATGATTCAAATCGCATATAGTTGCGGGAATATAAATTTATCTATACCTGAAACGATCCATCACTTTTTTTTTGTTCTCAACAAGGTAAGATTTGACATCAATACAACATATTATTTAATTTAGTAGGTAACAAAATGCTTAGGCATCTTGAAATAAATAATTTATTAGCTAGCTATCACCTTTAAGCTAATATTAGAGCCAGTATAAATAAATTTACTTGCAAAATTCGATGAAATGTCTTTTTGCATAAGAAATTATACTATCTTAGTTAATGTTAATGAAATAAATTACTAAATATAGACACTGATAGTACCAAAACATTCACAAAAATATTATTATCATCATACACATGTGTGGTCAGGAAACAATATTACACTTTGTTTGGTTTAATGTAACTTCTTTTCAATGTTCCAATTATATTTGAGTAGATTTTTGAATAACATACTTATAAAAATGTATAATGTTATGAAGTCTGGAATGTTCTAACAAAAATAATGTAGTAAAAATAATGTCCTTGTGTTAATGTAGTAAATGTTCCATTACATTTGAAACGATTAACGAATAAAGATTATACAGCTTACCTTGTGACTCATGACTAGTGGAACATTATTAAAAAAATAAATTTAGTGATTCTTATTTCTCTTATGTTCTCCAAGTTCCTTTGAACTATTTTATCGGTAAGTAAAATATAAAGTTTGTAAAAGCTAAGTTTTATTTGATTTTTATGAGAACATTTTTTGATGAGGATTTTATGGAAGTTAAAATTAAAAAGATAAGAAAAGGAGTAATAATTTTACCAATAAATAAATCTGATTTTCAGCAGTTGTGGCGTAAGAGAAAACCAATTGCTTCAGCTAAATTGGCTGATTTATAATCCATCTATAAATTTATCCTAGCTGATTGCCTTAGTTTTTATAAAAAAAATTAAAGTGTCTGAAGAAGTTACAATTACGAAGCTGATGGATTTTGGGGGGGGGGGATGTATTTCGTTCTGGATAATGAACTATGACGATATTCAAGCATAACCCGGCGTCATTGAGGCAGGGTCAATACGACCCTGCACGTTTTGGATTTGAAATATTTTTATGAAACAATTATTACACACTGTCGTGAATCTCAGTAGATGGAGGTAAGGATCACCCCGCCTCATTGCACATCTGGCTTGAGTTGCCCGATACTCGTGTAACAAGTAAAACTTGCGCAAACCTGCAACAGGGTCACTATAATCCTGCTCAACGACGCCGTTGCTAGTTTGTGCCACAAATTATTTTTATTGCTTAAGTGTTTTTAGTTATTTAAATGACCTAGTAAGATATAAAATGGCTGCTTATGCAGATCTATTGAATTTACGGGAGAAACATCTAGAAACCCTCTGTTACCTAAACATATCTGGAAGGCAAGAGATCCAAGACTGTCCTTATACCCAAAAGACAGGAAGATTAGTCATATTTTTAAGGTTTGTCATAAGTTTGTATGTAGCGAACATCTAATTTCCTACTGTAATAACTGTAGTGAAAACCCTAAAAAAAACAACTGATTATAAGAAAGTTGTTATTTTACATAATGTTGCTATTATGTAATTTCAAAAGTTCCTTATTAAAGATTAAAATTAGCATATCTTAGATTTAAAAAAATAAATTGCATTGACGTTTTTTTTAAGTTTAAGAATATGACAAATTGTTGTTACTAACTTAAACTTCGTTTAGATTTGAATAAAACTGATTAAATATGAAATACATTGTTTTAATTTCAAACTATTCTATTGGTAGGTTTAAAAATCCTAAACAATTATTCATATGAAATAAATATTTTCTGTTACATCAGGTAAAATCATTACATGGTCGTAATGACCCTCCTCAACGATCATGTATGTACCTTTTTTCCACCACAATGACGCCGGGTTAAAACATGTTTTGATTAAAAAATATGTTACAATTCTTTTTGGTAATATTGTTTCATTTTTTAATATACGTATTTTTAAAATAAATGTTACAATTTCTCAAAATACACTAACTTTGACATTGTGGATCAAAAAAGCTTTTTTTTAAAACGTTCCAAGTACAATTTCCGAAAAATTGTATGATTATTATTATTAAATTTTAATGAAATATATGTAATAAAATAATATTTAAATCAATAGTTTAAGTTGTCCATACTACTCAGCTCAACTCGTTATAACAAAAAAGCGTACCGCTAAAACACATAAATGCGTTTTTCTCAGCTTGACCTATGCGTGGGTTGGAACGTTTTTGCATAACTACGTCCAATTTTTGTTACTTAAGTTAGGTACATTTTCACTTGACATTGGCAAAATGCGTTCGTTTAATGCGACGTGACGCCATTAATTAAGAATAGCATATGTATCATTTGCCCGATCAGATTAGCGTATCCGTATCGCCGACGCGTATCATGATCGCATAATTATGTGGACGGGTGATGATACGCGTATCATGATACGCCGTTTTGATACGGCCCGTCCCATGTCGTGTCGGTTTTTGTCCGATCATCAAAGGTGATACGGATACGGGCGTCGATCAGTCTGAACGCGTCCAGACTGATCGACGCCCGTATCTGAGTCAGGATCAGTCGTCTGGGCAATTTGATACGCGATCATGACTATTGTGAAGATACGGATACGGAGAAAATCGAGGCGTCTACAACGTGATACGGTACGTGATACGCTGATACTGATACGGTGATCGGATCGGGCAAATGATACATATGTGGACCCGCCTTAAGGTGTGACTTTATTTAGTTAGACGCGATAGCGACTGAAATAGGTAGCTATAGATAATATACTGGTATAGATGTTGTAGCCATGTCGTATAACACGCCGTATTACAAAATGGCGTGGCGGATTGTAATGTGTGAGAGTGATAACTAGGCATGCCATAATATTTTAAAGTGAAGGCCGGACGTAGAAACATTTATGATTGGCTGAAATTTCTAGCAACCAACGGTTTTATTTGGTCATATCATATCACACTCGGAAAACATACCAAATACTACAACCCTCCAAAACATTTTCTTTAATCGCAGTTACAGTATGGCACAGAACACAGATTAGAAAGAATATGTGCACAGAATAGTGGCACGAATCCAAAGCAACTACCTCAACGGCGCAAAGAGATTTACGGAACAGAAGGAAATATGAGTCCGGCACCCCGCACTAATGAATTTGGGGAGCGTCCGTATGTGAGGCTGTGTGGGTCACCTAGGGTTGGCAATGATTCATTCTTAATTTTTAATTTCTCGTATACGTAGTATAAAGAAAGTCTTTTAATCGTCAAAAAATTTGACCTCGAGATTTTTTCGAGTCCAAAAATACCGTTTTTGGAAATATATCTGTGTGTGTGTGTCTGTGTGTTAGCACGATAACTCCAGTATGCTTTAACTTATTGCAACCAAATTTCAGATGCATGTATGACATCAAAATATAAGGTTTCTATGTCAAGGGGGGACCACTCCCGATTTTTATATCTTAAAATGATTCATGTCAAACGAACATAACCTAGGTACTTATGTTTTAACTCTTAAACTGTTTTTAATTTACTTGAAAAGCTTTCCAGAATAATTGCGCTGACATAAAATTACCAGGCGCTTTCTATGAAAATTTTAGGAAAATTTTAATAAATAAAACCACTGTATAATGATATTTTTTAACACGTACGCAATAAACACTATACGTACAACAGATTTCATCAAAAAAAAAACAGTAGCGTTTATCTTTCCTTAAGTTCTTTGTGACTCTGCTACAGAGAAAGTACAGTCAACAGCACGTCGGGCTATACAAAACTGTCAAATTTCTCCAAACAATTTTCAATCTAAGACTATTCAACATAAAGTGCATAATCGATTGGGAAAATTTGACACTTTGTGGTAACCCAACGTGCTGTTGTCTGTACCTATGCTCCGTAGCAGAGCCACAGTCAGTCTCTATTAAATCATTACCTAATGCACGTGCAGCGATGACCGTTGACAGCACTCATAGATGTGTGTTATGTTCGTTTGATATATATTCATTTTAATATATAAATTATCAGTTTCTAAAGTGGCACTATGAACCTGGCACCAGCACGGTGAATCCATAGAATGCCAAGAGTTTTGATCTTTAGTATCAAACTCGACAAAACTAAACTGTTGACAACCCTAGAAGATTCACCAAAGCTATTCCGTGTGTAATTGTACGTACGTAACAAATAAGTTGCGAACAGACTTCCCATTATGTTACATCACCACGGCATCATAGCATCGCTTTATCTATAGGAAAGAATACACTATCTAGTTCACAAATCATACATTTTTATAAGTACTTACCTAACGAGGAATAAAAGACTTAACTTCGAATTTGCTTATTGCCAAAAGTATGTATACAATTATCCAGAAAAAAGGAAGTTCTATCGCAAGGCAATGTTCTTTAATACTTGAAAAAATATACACCGAAATAAAATCCCCGCAATCTGCGCGGCTGCGTTAACGCAGCCGCCCGGATTGTGGAAGATGCTGGGTTCGCTTCCCGCCTGAGGCAGGTCGACTTTTTTTTCAGTGTATATTTTTTCTTGTATGAAAAATATTTACGCGTTTGTAAACGCAAAAACTTTTTCACAATGTTCTTTAACTTTACTAATGATAGTGTGTTATGCTAGATCGCTTTTTTATGCTCTTTGGTTGGCTGACAACCATGTACGGGCTGTAGTTTAATTAAAAACTTGTCTAAAGTAATTTATATTTTGTATTGCAATTAATAAACTCGTTACAAAAGCATTGATTGGTCGACCACACCACTGATGACAGATGACTTAACACTTTAGGCGGTAAATTCAATCTTTCTGTTTTACCGTTCAGTCCACGATATTATTTTAACGTTTAGTCTCTACTACACACGGGCTGCCTGGGGGTAAGCAGTAACCGTAGCCCATAGACGCAAAAATGTAGTGTTGGTATTTGACTGTGGTTTTAAGTAGTGTCAGTATTAACGCACAATGAGGCAATGTGCATGTATGTTATGTTGTGTGTTAGGTACCTATATGTCGCATCGATAATGTTAAATAAGTGCATGATCCATAGTCATAGTCATATCTATCAACATTGGTGTGGATATTCGAATGGAGATCACTTACCTATTCCAAACAATCAAAACGACATAAAATTAATACGTGATGATTTTTCAAAACAAGAAAAAAATAATCTCTCACTTTCACTATTGGGTAATTCATATGAATTTGAAAAGTCCATTTATTAAGTATATCACTTTATAAATATTTAATTTTTTTTTTTTTTTTTTTTTTTTAGTGAATATAGGAAAGCATTTGACCACACTCTCACCTGATCTTAAGCGAAGATGTGGCCTACGATGTTACATGCTTACCTAGAAATAGCCTATTCACTCTTGCCTTGAAGGCACCCAAGTTATAAGTGTCAGGAAACACATCAGCAGGCAACAAGTTCCACTCCTTAGCTGTCCGCATTATAAAAGAGTTAGCAAATCGCTTTGTGCGGATGGTAGGGACATCAACAACATAAGGGTGGTAATTTAACCTGCGTCTTGTGTCCCGGTAGTGAAATGGGGCTGGTTGAATTAATTCGTGTAATTCCGACGCACACTCTCCAAAGTGTATCCTATAAAATACCGATAGACTAGCTACTTTTCGACGATGGTCGAGACTTGATAGCTTGGCGTCAGTGAGTTTTGGGTTGCCAATAAGTCGCTTAGCTCTTTTTTCTACCGAATCCAAAGCTGCAAGCTGGTATTTCGCTGATCCATCCCAAAGATGGCAGCAATACTCCATAACCGGGCGGATTTGTGCTTTATATAAAAGAAGCAGTTGCTGTGGTGTGAAGTATCGCTTAACCTTCGAGAGTACACCCAGCTTTTTGGCAGCAGTTTTTGCTATGGATTCGATATATTCGCCGAAGTTCAGATCGGATGATATGTTCATCCCTAGTAGCTGCATGTGATTAGTCACTGGTATGGATACACCATGGAGAGCCGGAGTCAGGTGGAATGGGCTCCGTTTTGTGGAGAATAAACACGCCTGTGTTTTCGTTGCGTTGATCTTCACCAAATTGGCATCGCTCCAATTGGAGACATCCTGTAGGGCTAGATCCAAACGCTCAATTAAGGCCTCTCGACAAGACCGGATCTCCTCTCTACCGGCCCTCGCACTCGAAAGGTATCTTTCCGCAACAGTGCTGTCGTCTGCATACCCAAAGGTGCCGGGCAAAAGCAGATCGTTGACGTGCAGCAAAAAAAGTGTTGCGGACAGAACTGACCCCTGAGGAACTCCGGCGTTAATTGCGTGTAGATCGGATGTGTACCCATCCAACACAACGCGAATTGAACGTCCTCTCAGGAAGTCAGATATCCAATTACAAAGGCCAGCAGAAAATCCGAATGAGGGAAGCTTGCTTAATAATCCCGAATGCCAGACCCTATCAAAAGCCTTGGAGATGTCCAGAGACACTGCGAGAGCCTCTCCATACCTTTCAATGGCCTCACTCCAAAGATGGGTGGCTTACACAAGAAGATCACCAGTTGAACGACCGCGACGGAAACCGTATTGACGGTCGCTGAGCAAGTCGTTTTCTTCTAGGTATGCCAACATGCGTTTGTTCAGTACACGCTCCATAATCTTACAGAGTATGGAGGTGACCGAAATAGGCCTATAATTGGTAGGGTCGGCGCGGCTACCCTTCTTGGGCACAGGTTGTACGTTAGCAAGCTTCCACGACTTAGGTACTTGTCCAGTCTCAAGTGAGAGGCGATACAGGCGCGTTAAAACAGGAGACAATTCAGGTGCACAGTTACGTAGGACTATTGCTGGAATACCATCTGGGCCACTTGCTTTATTCACGTCAAGAGCTCGCAGGACTTTGAGTACCTCTTTTTGGTGGATTTGAACATCCCCCATGGAGATATTACACTGAGGTAACTTAGGCGGAACTTTGCCTGAAACATCGAGACGCGAATTTTCTGCGAAGAGATAGGCAAATAAGTTAGCTTTCTCACTCGCAGTGTGCGCTAGTGAACCATCCGGCTTCAGCAAAGGTGGTAAGGATGGGCGACAAAAGTTCGTTTCGACCGCTTTAGCCAGTGACCAAAACGCTTTACTCCCACTTGGGAAAGAAGCAAGTTTGGTGCCAATGCGGCTAATATGGTCAAAACGAGCCCCACGCAACGTCTTTTTGCAAGACTTGGCAGCTTTATTAAAGTTTCTCTTCAGTTTCCGAGTTTCCGGAGCTTTGCGCAATCGAGCATCAGCCCAGGCACGGTACGCCAATTCCTTCTGCCTTTCAGCTCTCAGGCAATCGTCGTTAAACCATGGGCGAGCTTTGCTGCCCGATGGCACGTCAAAAAACGGAATAAAATATTCCATGCCCTGACATACAATTTCGGTTACAGCATCAGCGCAAAGCGACGGATCTCCTGAAGTGAAACATACCTGCCGCCAAGGAAAAGATGCAAAAAAGTGCCGCATCTCATCCCAATCTGCCGACTTGTAACGCCACACACGTCTTTTTCCGCCATAGCTTTGTTCGTGTGGGGAATATGTTGCTACAGACTTCACCAGACAGTGGTCAGAAGTTCCCAATGGGGCGGATACTGAGACAGTGTATCTATCTGGATCGGTAGTCAGCAGAAGGTCCAAGCAATTGGCTGAGTGTGAGTCAACATCCGGCACCCTCGTTGCACAATTGACAAGCTGAGTGAGGTCTAGCGATAGTGCAAATTTGCGCGCCTCTCTTCCAGCATGATCAGTCGTCTGATTCGGGTACAGCCACTCCTTATGATGAGCATTAAAGTCTCCCAGAACGACTAACTGCGCCGAAGGATACCGAGTCAAAGCCATATCAGCTGAGCAACTGAGGTGGTCAAACAACCTTGTCGTCTCCTGATCTCCACTGTGCGAACGGTAGACAGTAATAAATTACTTATAATACATAAAGAAATATTTATAAATAAATATTTCTTTATGTATTATAAGTCACTCCTCAATATAAATCCTCGCTCAATTGTCACTTAATATAAATCGTCACTCCTCAAATATTAGGGTTATTCGAAATTAAACATAAAATCTAAAGACGCGGAGCTATGTAAGTCAAGAGTAAATATATTTTTTGTTAAAATAGATTAAAGTATTAGGTACGTATGCTTTATGGAATAATTTTTGCGTTTACAAACGCGTAAATATTTTTAATACTAGAAAAAATACACTGAAAAAATCGACCTGCCTCAGCGACCGAACGACCGGGGGCTGGGTTCGTTTCTCGCCGGAGGCAGGTCGATTTTTTACATTGTATATTTTCTACGATTATTACTAGATATAGTCGTCGTGTTGGTATAAAAAGAAAATAGCTTAGAAACCAGGTTCATTTATGTGCATGCTATGAACTGATGTCTGATTTCCCTAGTTGTTCTTACAAACAACCTCAATATCAGGATTCTGTTAATAATGATTTCTCCGGAAGAGTCCGTCAATAATGTGTATTCCTATAGTCTTTTCCTTATAATTTTATTTTGATCTCTAAAATATTTTTACATTCTTGTTGGTCTTCCTTGCATTTTTACCAAATCACTTAGGGATGATCATGCAACATATTAGGTATCTACACAAATGTCATTAAAGCCGCTTTTAACCGAAAAATACTCATTAGGCAATCTGTTTGCTTTGCAAAGGGGAAGACAAAGTGATCACGTATTTGTGTCGCGCAAAAGTTGACGGATCACGGCCTGATAATCCCGCCGGGGTAAAAGGAACGCTGAACCCTGCGCGGATCGTGTTGGGATGAGTGCGGGTTGAAACATATCGCGGTCGTCGCAAGGTGTACCTAACATTAAGAATAGATAAAAGATGGAAAATGTGTAGACGAGAGATCTCATCCTATATCTGATTATCAGTACCTATCTCTGATTCAAATATTAAATTGAAAAGAAAACTAGATTTAAGTACCTATACCCAACACCGAAACACATTAGTATTAAAAAAAATTAAACGTATTTCAAAACTGGTGATAAGGGAGAAATAAAAGTTTTATATTTTAGCTAGCCTTTGCCCTCGACTTCGTCTGCGTGGAATAGTTACTTTGAGTAGCATTTTTATTTTTTAGGGTACTTAATTTGAAAATAATACACATATAGGTAAACTGCTGTAGATTACTGTAAATAGCTTATTTTAATACGTTTTTTGTTTTGCCATCCTTTGCTAACTCCCATACGACCTTTCATTCCCTATTCTTTTTTACTTCTAATGACTAAAATTTCTTTTTTTTGGTGGTTTTATCTTCGATAATGAGGCATCTCATACAAACATTCATCCCTTATTTCAACCTTTTCATGCCCTTTTTAGAATGAATAATATAGCATATGTCCTATCTCAAGGGATGGTCTATTTTTGTACCAAATTATATAAATCGGTTCGGTTGTTGCTTAAAAGCGTGATTTTGTTTGGACTTGCTTACGACCTTTCATCCCCTATTACATCCCCACACTCTTCTCTCATCATCATTATTTCAGCGAGAGACGCCCACTGTTGGACATAGGCCTCCCCCAAGGATCTTCAAACCGGTCGGTCCTGCGCTGCCCGCATCCAGCGGCTTCCTGCGACCTTTACTAGATCGTCAGTCCACCTTGCGGGGGGCCTACCAACGCTGCGTTTCCCGGTACGTTGTCGACACTCGAGGACCTTTCCGTCTGAATGTGCCCTGCCCACTGCCACTTGATGCTCCTGCGGATCTCACCATTTCTGATATGATCACGCAGAGAAACTCCGAGCATAGCCTACCATTGCCCTTTGGGTGACCTTGAGTCTTTCTATGCTGTTCTTATGTTTAATGTACTACAATTTCGTCTTGGCAATACCTTTTGTCCTTTAATTAACATAGATACAATCGGAACACGAAATCAATACTTCCCAAATACTCCCCGTTAACTCGAGTCCGATACAAACAAACAGAGAGCAATTTGTACAAACATTTCTTATGTATCTTGCTCGTATAATTAATCATTCGATTACAGCACGAGTACCGGGATCGAGTAAATTCGATTTTAAGGTTTACCATTGCGAGTATCCAGAAAGCCAAACGAAATAATAGTTACATAGGTTTTAAGATAGTATTCTTATGGAATTATTTTTGGGTTTACAAACGCGTAAATATTTTTAAAACTAGAAAATTCGTTTTAATAGTATCATGATATCAGTGCGGTAAATTGAAAATTACGGCCGAGGCGATATTGCTAGCCTGAGCCGTAGGCGGGGGCTACAAGAAAGCAGAGGCTGTAATTATCAAAGCGCACGTATGTCATACGTTTTATAACATATTTGCGAGGAAATAATTAATAAATTCATTACTACTTGACGACATTTTCAAATAAAAACAATACAAACAGTGAAAAGAAAATGCGCGCGGAATAATTTTTACTTGTTCACAAATTAGCAATGCGCGCGCATCAGCGTTTTTTACAAGGCACATGCACAAAAAAACAGCCAGCATTAGGTACTAATAAAGTAAATTAATTTTTTAAAATAAAAGAATTTTGAGGGACAGAAAATAAGTTTTCTCGCTTTGATATCAATACGAAGTTATGAAATAAAGCAATAATTAAGGATTGTTTTTCCTTTCCACGATTCCCATTGATTCACAATGGAGGATAGTGCGATGCACCGCTCGATATAGTAACATCCACAGAGCAACAGAATATGTACTAACATCACTAGGCTCCGAGTGTATTATTCTTGATGTATATAATATTGAACTATTAACATCGGCTCCTTAGTGCACCGCGTTGGTCAGGTCCGCCCATTTATATTTTATTTTCTTCTCTTTCCCGCGCTATTCCTAAACGTCACTTCTTTATTCCACCACAGTGCGCAAAGGAGACGACAACCATACATCCAACGTACACTACACCGAGCTTTTCCCAAACCGATCACGTAGCGCCCGTCCGTAGTCTATCGCATAAAACATAGCGTCACTCTGTAAGATTATTACTTCTTTGTGTTGTCTGAAACTTCGGCTGTTCTTATTATTGTGTCATTTCATATTTTCGTCCGTTCTACACGTTTACGTAGCATAAGGAAGGTTTAGCGGCCATTAGCATATTATGAACGTTCTTCTTGTGTAGGTAAAAAAAGTCGAATTTGAATTAGAAAATTGTTGTAATTATTCCCTATAGATAGAATATATTCTGGTGCACAGCAAGATATTATTATTATGGTCGGTACTTTATATTAGCCTTATTCTTAAGATAGTACCAAAACATAGCAAAGTTCAATCAAATAAAGAACTTTATGTAATACCTTTTTAAAAATATTTTTTTAGTAAAATAATAAAATTAAAGAAAACATTTGGAGCCTAATAAACATGGTACAAAAAACAAAGAAAATAAATTTAGATAATATGCATCCAAACAGGCACGGGGCACCAGATTTCAGTGAGTCCGGGTAAGACGCGGATAGCAATATAACATTGACAATAATAGCTAAAATTAAAATTAATAGAACCTTACAAATTTTAATGAACAAACCAAACAATTCATCATCAAATAACAATCTATATATAAAATTCATGCCATCCTCCGGAAAAGAGCAGCCTCGATGTTAAGTCGTGTTCGTGGGAGCTCCAATGACATTCTGCGCGTTGTAGCTGGACGTATTGACTGTCCATTTATCACGCATTGGATCCGACTGCACGTCCTTTAAATTTATTTTTATTTGTATTCTGTGTCCTTTTTATTTATAACTAGCTGTGCCCGCGACTTCGTCCGCGTGTATTTCCCATTTTTGCAACATTTTTCTTTGTTGCTCAATTCCTATTAGTCGTAGAGTGATGTTATAGAGGTATATAGGCCTATATCAGGGTTTCCCATACTGCGCGTCGCGATGCCCTGGCATCCCAGGGTTCGCGGTTCTATCCCGGGGGCGGGCGTAGTGAGACGATCCACATAGAATGGCTGTCTAGGTGCTATGCGAGCTAGTAGAACGAAAATAAATGTGGAGAAAGAAATGAAAGTCGCGATTTCAAAACTTGAGCCCGGATCGACTGTCTAGGGCGGGCGAAAAAATCGAACACAGCATCTTTAGCAATCCGAGTGGCTCCGTCCGTTTTTTTTGTTTTTGTAGGTATGTACTAAACTTTGCTGCTACTATAACGGGGGGAGGGCTCGTAAAAATTGGAAAATTCCTAAGGGCGTCACTATGAAAATAAGTTTGGGAAGTCCTGGCCTATAGTCTTCCTCGATAAATAGACAATCAAAGAATTTTTCAATTTGAATCAGTAGTTCCCCTTTTTAGGGTTCTGTACCCAAAGGGTAAAACGGGATCCTATTACTAAGACTCCGCCGTCCGTCTGTCCATCTGTCACCAGGCTGTATATCATTAACCATTATAGTTAGACAGTTAAAATTTTCTCAGATGACGTAGTTCTGGTGCCGCTATAACAACAAATACTAATAAATAGAATAAAATAAATATTGAAGCTGTTCCCATAAAATAAACGTGACTTTTTTTTGGTCGATTTTGATAACGGCAACATATAGACGCTTGAAATTTTCACAGAATATTTAGTTATATTATTCACTGTAAAAATAAATAATTAAATTAAAATAAAATTAATATTTAAGGGGGCTCAACAACAAACGTGATTTATTTCTCGGTCTCAATAACGATAACAGGTAGAAACTTGAAATATTAACAAAATATTTAATTTAAAATTCAAATAATTTTCGGACAGGTTTGATAAAATCTATGGCACTTTTTTTTCTATTTTTGTAGGATGTCTCTGATGTCCTTCTTTGAGTCACCAGGGGTTTTAGTAAAGGAGAGGACCTCGGTGGGTCCTCAAGCTTTAAGGTCGAATCACTCCAGAGAGGATTCGTGACCGGTGAGCATCTCCCTCGGAGGAGTCTCTGAACCTATTAGAGTCTCTAAGGCGTCTGAATCTGACAGGATCAGTAGTTCCTAAGATAAGCGCGATCAACCAAAAAAAACAACTCCGTATATTTTAGATGCGTGCGTAGTACTTGATCATTATTTAGCTGCGGAGTTATGTTAAAACTATGATATCTCTGAAGATATTCATTGAAATCTAATGATGTAAAGAACAATTTTGTACAAAATTAAATACTTGTGATGAATAATGTATTCATTTTTATAAGGAATAATATCATGTTTACAAAAATACCTTCGCATCTAAAGCATTATTTCAGAACATAATTTATTAACAAAAATAGGTTATAGCGAGTCAACCTTAAGAGATAGATAAATGTTGTCTGTAACTTTTTTTTAGAACTTTTAAAGGAGAATAATTCCGTCATACATAATTTTTGTATAACTTTAACCGTTTACGCAGCGCACGCAAAGAAATCTCTGAAAATCAAAATTTATTATTTTCCGTTTATTTCAAACTATGATATTTCTTAAGATATTTATTGAAATCAAATGAAGTCATGAACAATTTTGTGCAAAATTAAATACTCTAAAGTACTTACTCTACTAATAAAGTAATGTATTTATTTTGATAAGGAATAAATATCGTGCATACAAAAACACCATCGCAGATAATGCATTATTTTAAAACAAATTTGATTACCAAAAAGAAAGGTTATAGTGAGACAACCATAAAAGATAGACATATGCTGTCGCGGACTTTTTTTTAGAAAATTTAATGGAGAACAATTCCGTCATACACAATTTTTATGTAACTTTAACCGTTTACGCAGCGTACGCAGTGAAAGCTTTAAAAAGAAATATTTTTCTCCAGTTTTTGCAACATTCTTCATTGGTGCTCAGCTCCTATTGGACGTATCGTGATGTTATATAGCCTATAGCCTTCCTAGATAAATGGACTATCCAACGAAAAAAGAATTTTTCAATTTGAGTCAGTAGTTGCTGAGATCTTAGGGTTCAACCAAACAAACAAACAAACAAACAAACAATCAAACAAACAAACAAACAAACTCTTCAGCTTTATTATTAGTATAGATTAATAAAAAATATTTTTTGTGTTAAATGCTGACTAAGTGTATCTAAATCTCTTCACTGTATGGACTTAACAATTGTCTGAATTAAATGTTTATTATTATTATATTTTACAATAAAATTCAAAGTCCTGACTGAGATATCAACGCACAGCCCAAACCGCTGAACGTGATTAGGCGGGTCCTCACAGAATGTTTGCCACGTGCAGCAGGCCTCGCACGAGGCTGCTTGGTGAGGACCCGCCTAACACGTAAAAACAACCCATCAGATTTCGATGAAATTAAAACATAGAATACTTTTTATCCCGGTTATTGGTCCTCTAACTGAGTCCTCTAAGGATTTTCTCGAATGTCCACGCGGACGAAGTCGCGGGCGAAAGCTAGTTGTTTATAATCACAGATATCGTATTCTGTTCTCTGTGCTTGTAATAAACAAAATTAATATGAATAGCAAACAAGGGTGTTAATGTTGAGATCTTACGACGACCACGAATTAAATTGTCGAAAGTCGAATGATGATGAACAAAAATTTTTATTATATACTAGCTGTTCCGGCCACGCGATGCTGTGGTAATTTCATACTACAACTCTGTGACATTAAATTTGCAGTAAAAAAAATGAGGACTACATATCAAGACAAAAACTATACTTACTATCTCTTAAGTTGGAACAAAACGCATATTTAAAAAAATAAGTTAAAATCGGATCGTTAGTTTCGGAGTTAATCCCGACGATTAAAACGAGTTAGATAGAAGAGACCATTTGACATACACGCAGGCGGCCTAATTCAGTCCTGTCAGTCACAAAAGACAGCAACTGTCTAACTGCAGTACTATTTTTCACGCACACATGCGCATTACTCACACATTGGCGCATTTTTGGTCTCGTCTTACGGCGGGTTTCAATAACATAACTAACTAATAACTACCGACAGTTTCCATGGCAACGGTAGAATTTTGACATATTTTGTGCTTTTAAGATATCTGTTGAAATGTTATTCCTAATAAGCAAAAGTGAAGATGTTTAAGTTATTGAAACCAGCTACTAGTCGACTCATTGCCAATCCATAAACGTCAGAATCTAATTATAAATCTATGCATGTAATCATGGATCTTATGACAAGCATTATACGATCGTTTTTCACTTCATCTTTTTCCTTTTTTTATTTCGCAATAATAATCTAATATCACTGCGCTTGCGTTAAATATAACATTTTTCCCCTTATTACTAAGCACAGTAATCTAACACCAACGCCATGTGCTTGCGATGAGCCGTCAGCGGTCATAGAAGCCTCTCAAGCTCGACCGGTGATTTTTAATTAGAGGCAGAGTTCGTTTACCCCTTCGTAGTGATGTCACTTAAAAGGTTATCGATATAGACCATAATATCAATTTGAAAGCAAAAAATTATATTTAACTAAAAAAAACACCTTCGAAACTAAAAACGGAGAAATAAAAATTTTGTTTTATAAAATCTTAATGTTTTTTTAAGTCGGTCCCAAATACAAGTGACAACTTTTATTCCAAATATGTGTTTTGTGTCCTCAGAAAAAAAATAGTTTTTTTTAACAAACTTTTTATTTCTCGGTTTTTTAATTTTTTTGTTTTTTATTTTTTTTTTATTTAAAAATAATATATTTTTTGGCTTCTTAGTGTTGTAAGTATAGAAATTTTCAGGAAACAAGTACCTAATAAAATGATTACGATATCATCGATGTCAAGTCTATTAAATAGGCATTAATAGGGATAACCATATCTATGGGGATAACTCAAAAACTACTCGTCAATTATCGATTAAATTTAAATGGGACCACACGACTAGCAACAGCTTCCAAACGTTAAAAGAATCTTTAAAATCAGTGCACCCAGTAAAGAGATATGAGGTAACGCACATTAAAAAACACTGTCCAATTGAGAACCTCTTCCTTTTATAAAGTCAGTAAAAATTTTGCTGTTCAAATTTAGAACACAGAGGGCCTAGATAAGTACCTATATAGTAAACGATACAACATTTCTATCTAATGCATGACAATTTTTGACTTCTCATACATTTGACATGACGGGCACCAGGGAGCTTTCTCAGTACCTAATACGTCAGTTTCATAAATTAGGTATATTCTTTTCGTTAAACGTTCGATGCAATCGATGGGCGACTTGGCTAGGCACCCTGGCTCTGCAAAAGCATGCTCTACGCTCACATCAAATCAAAAAGAGCAGACGGACCTCTGGGAAGAACGAAATGAGACAAGTAAAAAAACTACGCCTCGCACTCGCCAGTGTACTTACTCAGCTACATAGCACGCATACAAAATTTAACGAAATTACGCCGAATGTCTGAAGCCAACAGCAATATGACAGCAGATCATAAAAAAGTATGAACAAATCATCATATTATTGCTATTGGTGATTAAATTAAAATCCCAACTTTTAATACTTCCAATTGTATTACAAAACTATCCATAGAGTAATACTGAAATAGAATATCGACTGTTGTCGACAATACCACATCACTACCCTATCAATTAACAGAATGATCGATGGATGCAAGGGTGGAAAAATATTGTGTTACTGCGATCAATGTTGGTTTTATATCAATACAAAATCAAACGCTTCTCCCCAGAGGAGAAAATTCAAATTAGGGTCTTCAAAAAATATCTCTTTTGAAGCTTACATACTGGGTGTAAAAGACATGAACAGTCAAACGAGAACCATGTATTCTATACATCAAAATAAGACATAATTCAAAAAAATATATTGCTGGGAAATGATTTTTATTTTTTGGTGTTAAAAAAAATTGCAAATTGTACCGCGCAATGTAAAGGGCTCAACTCGCACGCAACTCGCAAAACCGCGATAATTTTGCCAGACGGCGGCCCCGTTCATTAGTGTCCGTGCGCATCGAGTGAGCTACATTGAACGCTAACGTTTTGAAGCCATTTTTTGTTATGAAATACTAAAAAAAATTATAATGTTTCTTTGGACAATAATTAAGAAATAACGTATAGAGCACGTTTTCATAAAAAATGAAAAAAAAATTATGACTTTGACCTTCAATAAAATCGTAACTATCAATTTCCCAGGTATAGTCAATTTCCCAGGTAAAGGAAGAAAAATGTTACGATGGTGAGCAGAATACATGGTTCTCGTTTGACTGTTCATGTCTTTTACACCCTGTTTATTTAAATAACGCGACGATTTCGCAAATAGAAGATTTTAGAACGTTTGGATTTATATGATTATAATTGTTTATGTTACGACGCAAAAGGATTGGGCATAGCCTTAGGTAACATTTGATTACACATAAAGCCACGTCTAACAGGACCATGTAGTGTCTCAAAAAACTTTATGGGTCCTCAGCCTGTCGCCTGCATAAAAGGGACACCAAACCCAAAAAGTAACGAACCCTGGGTTCACTGGAGTAAGTTCGCTAGGAACTAACTTACAACCTTGTTTTTCACCTATAACAATTTTCTCGCTGGAGAGGTGAAAAGTTGTATGTTTCACACGTGAGTGATTTTTTTATGTCTCGTGCCTTTAAGTCCCTCACTTCGCTCAGTAGTGTTGATCCGTGATTTAAAGCCGGCATTTAAACTCTGCTCACTTTTTGACCAAATAAATATTTCACCTTACTTCCAACTGGGCATTTGACGGTAGCAAAACGGCCGAGCCACATATTTTGACTATGGTATAGAGTTTTTGAAGTTAGGGATTGTAGAGTTAAGGCATGTAAAGTTAGAAGCTTGGCTCTACATGAGATCTAATAACATTTTACAGTGCGATCTATATGGTTGTCGTCTTGGCAACATTTTACATGAAAATGTTTGCGGTGAGATTCCTTTTTTGGCTACAAGAGCCTAAAACGGATACTCAGCTTAAAGCGAATACAATATATTTATTATTCAATTCATGATTCGCGTCTCATTACTACTAAGCCGTTTAGAATCTCATTAAATTTGCATATGAATTCAGCTTTCCATCTGCATGCATATATACCGAATTACGAGTACACTTACGAGTGAATTATAAATATTAAATATCTCGTTTGGTATAAGGTAACTGAACTGCTTAAAAAAACAATTTTATTCCCCTTGTAAATAACATAGCTAGAGTATATCGGCTAATTCAATACTAAAATCTAAATTATTCTGAAGTCTACTTAAACCTACACAAAAAATTTCATCGAAATTTCTCAAACTGAGTTAATTTTTATACACACGAACAGAAGAAATATATTATACAAATATACATAAATATATAAATACGCAAACCATTTGCATTCCACAGATAGCATCCACCAAATTGCGATTTTATCTTTCGATTACTTTATAAGCGCAATATTCTTTTTTGTTCCAAAATTAGCTAACATCAAATGCGAACGATATCCATCTATCGCTCAGAGCTACTGTCAATAAAGGTTGGGGCCTCCGTATAAGAGGAAGCGGTCCTGGATACCCAGATAAAACTTTCCATTTATATAACATACAATTTAATTTAATTAATTCCATAAAATTTTCATAAGTTCTTTACTGGAACGGATCTAAAGCGGCTCCTGCGGAATTGTATCAAATTGACTAGGTATAGAGAAGCCAGGGTGGTGAAGGGGATTGCCGATGATCATAAGAATTCTTAGCCCTACACCTTTATTCTGCGGAGACAAGTTTTATATACAACCAGATCGTGTTTCTTTCTAGTATTTACATTATGCGTATGGCATTTCTGAGAAAAATGCATAATAATTTTCTTTACATACAGTAATTTTTCCAGTATATATTGTGATGATATGGCATATTATTTATTTTCTCCTCTCGTCGCTCTGGTAATGCTGCGCTGACACTACCCCATCTCGGTCGGCTGATACCGACGTGAATTTCAAACTTCTCAAAACTCCGATATGATCGATCGACAAGGATCCCATTTCGAACTTTCCGTATCAGGCCAACTTCAAATACGCTTTCAAGATCTTTGAAGCGCGCGTTACACAGATACGTTATGTTGATAAGTAAAAGTGTATTTTATAACTAGTGTTGAAAAACTCTCATGCTTAATTAATCAAATTTAGTTTGTCAATGTGCTATATTTATCAGATTCTAAGTATGTTTAGTTAATTTGTTAAATTTAAAGTGTAGATTGTGATGTATTGGCTGTTATTTAATAAATTTAGGACATATTAAAGTCGGAAATACCCTTATGCCTGGTTTCAAATGCTTGTAAATTAATCATTATACAATGCTTTTTATTCAAAGTAGTCTTAGATTTTAGTTAGTTTATCTAGGAATCTAAAGATATACCACATGGATGGTATTTATAAACAAAGGAAGTTACACAAAGCAAAAAGCCGACATGCTACCCCTCGGCGGGGTGATGACGTCATCGCCTAACGATTGTTCTTTACAGCTCTTTTGAGAGCCGCCGAGCGAGGTAATTTTATTTTTATGAAATTTTTTTACACAATCTAGGAAAAAAATCTAGTTTTTACTTGACTTTGAAAACGAGCTACATAGGACTTGACGAGGACTTGACTTAACCCACCACCAACCCATGGCCTGGCGCCATCTTCCGTTTATATAGGCCGAAATCGCAGGAGAGTGCGCTGCTACTTGCCGACTCTGATTTTAAAGCGTACTCAAGCTACATAGTACTGTGAGATCACGATGAATTTGGTCTATTATATCATTACAAACTGACGTATAAGCCCTCCTACATTAATATTATCATCATCATTTCAGCCGAGAGACGCACAGTGTTGATCATTGGCCTATCAAAGAACCCCAATCTAATCGTTCCTACGCTGTCCGCATCTAGCGGTTTTTTTTAAACAGCTTCCAGAGTTGCATTCACTCCCTCCACCATCGCCTCCCTCAAAGATCGGATGCCTTCACCAGATTTCGCATCAGACAAGTGCCTCTCCGAAACTGTGCTGTCATCTGCGACGTTTACCAGATCGTCGGTCCACCTTGGGGCGCCTATCAACGCAGTCTCCTGGTACGCTGTTGCCATTCGAGGACCTTTCCGCCCGGCCGTCAGTCCTCGCAATGTGCCCTGTCCACTGTTTATTTAGGTTCGTAATTCTTCTTTGGGTTATGTCAGTAACCTTAGTTATCCTACAGATCTCATCATTTCTGTATATCTAATCTATGCTTACACAGAGAAACTCCGAGCATAGCCCTCGCCATTGCCCTTTGAGTGATTATGAGTAACTTGGGTTATTGAAAAACCTAATGTGTTATAGTCCAATTATTTCACTTCCTACCGCAACGTCTATGTGTAAACCGCGCCTAGATGTTTGCGCGCGGTCTGCGGTACACCCGAAATCTAATTAAAGTATTATTGAAATTATTGTGGCTACTATGGGGAGCTTTTAGCTCAATTAGATTAGGATTAAGAATATTCAATATCAATTCGCAAACGAACAAAAATTTTCCAAGAAAATTATTTTATTTATTATTAAATATTTTGTAAGTATCATTATTATTTAGATATTTTGAAGACTTTATTGAGTGCACAAAATATCCAAATAATAGTACAAAATTTAATAAATGACTAAGGTTGATTGATTTGAATGCGATATAATTTATCCAAAGAAATACGTCAGTTGTTGACTGCGAAAAATTTCTTTCTCCATTAAAATTTGACATATACTCAGACAAGACATCATCATCAACAGCACATATAATGTCCCCGCCGAGCCTACCCCACTTTAATGGCGATTAGGCCTTAGTCAACCACGCTGGCCAAGTGCGGGTTGGTCGACTTCACACACAACCTAAGAATTTCTTCATAGGTGTGTGCAGGTTTCCTCACGATGTTTTCCTTCACCGTAAAAGCGTCGATTAAACGTGCATGTCATGAGAGGTTCTCCTTTTCGGAGTGAATTGTCTATGTGTCGTACTATTTTTAAATTACTTTTTTCCTTGACAAATTAATGTAATAAAAATTGAACATTGTATGGATCGGAAGTAAACTGGTGAAAATTATCTTGCTTGCAGTTATTTCTTTAATTAAGATCCATAAAATAGTGGCGACCGTGACAGGACACGAACCTGCAATCTTCCTCTGAAGCGAAAACGGACCCAGTTCCGCAGGGAATTCACAATCGCAGCGGATGCTCTGGAAAGAGCCCTGCAAAATGATGAAGACCCCGCAGAAACATATTCGACGTTTTCAGATTGCGCTAACCAACTGTTTTCGTGCGAATCTTCACTTCGTGATTTGTGGTGTGAAGCGGAAACTTTTGATGAAACGGAGTACGCAGCAGATCAAGATAAAGGTCTGAATTATAGGAAAAGATACTCTCAACTCAAATGTAAGGTTAGCAAAATAATTAAAAACAATGACCCCGATTCGCGATCTTATAACTGTGAACGGAAACTGGCATTACCGAAACTAGAATTACCAAAATTTGACGGTGAGGTAAAAAACTGGTTGTTGTTTTGGGGACAATTCAAAAAAATAGATCAGGATCCAAACATAGATAACACAGATAAATTTCAATACCTCTTGCAATCAATGCTTACAAATTCTAGTGCCAGACAACTCGTAGAAAGCTACCCACCATGTGGTGAAAATTACGCAAAGGCGTTAGATGCGTTAAAGTCAAGATTTGCCCGAGACGGCGTCCTGATTGAGACTTACGTCAGAGGATTGATCGTTTTGATGTACGATAAAGGACAGCAATGCACAAACATACAAGGCCTATCAACACTATATGACAGCTTACAGATGCATCTTCAAGCCCTTGAGAGTTTAGGAGTCACAAAAGACAAATATGCTTCGATACTGATACCAATGGTCGAGTCTGCTCTTCCGGAAAGCGTGCTGCGTACATGGAATAGATACAGAACAAGCGCACAAAACGGCTGCAGTCTCGATGATCTTGTTGAATTCCTGAAAAAAGAAGTCGAGTCTGAGGAACGTATACATCTCGCCCGGCAAGGTATACCAGGCAAGTCTACTCCAGAATTAAATGAACCAACGTGTTGTTTTGTCACTGAAACAAAGACAAACAAAAATAAGACTATTCCAACATGTTTATGGTGCGAAAAGGGCAGTCACTGCAGTATCGAATGTTACAAAGCATCAAAAATGACATATGGTGAAAGAGTAGAATATATTAAGAATAAAAAGGCGTGTCTCATCTGTCTCAAGCAAAATCACATAACAAAAAAGTGCAAGAGCTATCCAAAATGTCTAGTCTGCAAAAGTCGTCACTATACTCTCATGTGCCCCAACATCAGTGTTATGGATGACAGCCAAAAGAATGAGACCAAGGACACTTCAAGTCAGAATATGTTATGCAAAGTACAGTCAACGACGCTTCTACAAACATTGATAGTTCAGATTTGCTATAACAATAGATGTGTTTTGTCTAGAGCACTAATAGATACAGGAGCACAACGCTCATACATACAGAAAGACTTAGCTGAACAGCTCGACATGAAACCAGCAAGAATAGAATATATAACGCACTGCTTGTTTGGAGGAAAAGAAGAAAAGAAAGAAGAACGTCAAGTCTACGATATATGTGTCAAAAGTGTCAATAATGATTTTTCGTGTGAAATGACAGTATTAGAACAATCTAAAATTTGTGGATATTTACCTAAAATTCGTTCTAGTGTTATTATTGACCAACTTAGACAAAATAATATTTCATTGACTGAAACGACTGACTCCCCCGACAACGTAACACTACTCATAGGTGCGGATATATGTGGTTTACTAATGACAGGCGATGTTTATCAGGTAAGTAATGGCTTGACTGCGGTAAAAACAAAGATGGGTTGGACAATACAAGGACCCGTTACTGGAGTGTATAGCTCCACACTCTCATCCCATACTACACTGCATTGTCTCACTAAAATTGATCTTTCAGATTTATGGAGCCTCGAAGTGATTGGCATAAGAGATCCGGCGGAACAAACTTTAAAATGTCAACAAGAAGCTAAGATATTAGAAGAGTTTGAAAGAACAATTAAGATCAATGAGGAGGGACGCTACGAAGTGTGTCTGCCGTGGCGTGAAGGACACCGCCCGCAATCCAATTATCAGGTAGCAAAAAGGAGATTACAATCTACCACTCACCGCTTAGTACAACTTGGTAAACTTACGCAATACGATGACGTGTTTAAACAATGGCTAGACTTAGGGATCATAGAAATAGCATCAGACCAAAACATTAAAGGTCATTACATGCCCCACCACGCAGTCATTAAAGAAGCGAGTCTTACCACAAAAATTAGACCCGTCTTCGATGCCTCGGCAAAAGACGAACACGGGATATCACTCAATACCTGTTTAGAAAAAGGTGTAAACTTACTTGAACAGATACCGGAACTTTTAATGAATTTTCGTAGAGATGCTATAGGTGTCACTGCAGATATTACAAAAGCTTTTTTACAAATTTCTGTGAACGACAATGACCGTGATTATTTACGTTTTTTATGGTGGTCGGACGTAAGCGATAAAACGAAGGGAATTTTAACTTACCGCCATAAGCGTGTAGTATTTGGTGTTGCCTCAAGTCCGTTCCATTTAATCGCTACAATAAACTATCACCTAAAAACCTGTCCAGCGGAGTTTACAGAATCGTCTACAAGACTCAAAACGTCATTTTACGTTGACAACTGCGTCACTAGTCTAAAGTCGAAAGAAGCATTAGCCAAATTCATTGACGAATCTAAAACACTAATGTCTAAGGGTAAATTCGATCTCAGAGGCTGGGTGAGCAGTCCTGTCAAAGTGTGTAATGAGACTAAAAGTATTTCTGTTTTAGGTTTAATGTGGGACATACAGAACGACACACTTGGCTGTAATGTAAATTCTTTAAAAAGTGTATGTGACAAACTGACCAAGCGAACACTTTTGTCTGTGATGCAGAGGGTGTTCGATCCGATCGGTTTCACTTGTCCAACCACAATAATACCTAAAATGATAATGCAGAAGACATGGCCGACAAAATTAGGATGGGATCAAGAGCTACCATCAGTTTTAGCTACAGAGTTCAAATTATGGCTGAATCAAGCTCATCTCATTAATGAATTCACTATCAAAAGACGATTGACAATGTTACCACTAGACAAAAGTGAAAACACGTTACATGTATTCTGCGACGCAAGCAAGGATGCGTATGCTGCATGTATATTTCTAAGAGCTAAATACAAGGAACAAGTAGAGTTAAGTCTAGTGCTAGCTAAATCAAGAGTCACTCCCCTAAATAAAATGAATAAAATAACTATACCTCGGTTAGAGTTGATCGGCGCTACATTGGGGACGAGACTGGCGCAATTGGCTACAAAAACATTAAGATTACCTAATTGCGTCGTGTATTACTGGACCGATTCTAGTGTAGTTCTTACATGGATCAAAGTAGAAGGTAACTGGAGTGTCTTCGTACATAATAGAGTAAAAGAGATTAAAACAGTAAGTTCCTCTTCGAATTGGCGACACGTTCCCGGAAACATGAACCCAGCCGACCTCCCATCGCGAGGCACCTCCCCAAAGGGAATGGTAGACAGCCATTGGTGGGAAGGTCCGGCTTGGTTGCTTCAAGAAGAAATATACTGGCCTAATGTTTCATTCAACGCAGACATGAAAGGTGTAGAAGAAGAGAAGCGAAAGACAGTTAATACATCTCTCATAAAATCAGAGCCATTTTTACACAGGCTGAGATATTTTTCAGTTTACACAAAAATTATACGCATGATATTTTTATTTTTTTATTTTATTTTATTTTATTAGGTACATTAACAGCAATGCCAAAACAATGTACACAGCTTAACTAATATTAATATACAAATTAATATACAACAACATGAACATGAACGACAAAAATACAAATAATAATTTATTAATCGAAATGAGATTTATATTAAAATTTATCAGCAACAGTATTATGGAATTTAAATGATAAAATATTAGATAATATAATAATAATAAATATACTATAATCATAATATACATATATAATATAAATGTATCATATAGTGTATAGGTAGGTACTAACACAGTATTCAATCGAGAATAAACTAACGACTTAACACAGTACATTATTAAGATGATGATGATGATGGGAGTGACAAAAAAACATTCTTTACTTTAGTTTTGAAAGATTTCTTACTTTCCAAAAAGATGTCAATATCTGAGAACCTATCGTTATATAAGCGGGGCAGACGTGTCAGAACCGCGTTATTTCCGTATCGTGTGATATGTTGCGGGATATGAAATAGACCAGTGTGACGTGTGCGAGTTATGGGAACGCCAAACGACAGACTAGACAGCAATTCGGGACAGTCAAGGCGACCCCGAATGATATCCCACAGAAAACCCATGTCAAGCAGTTGTCGACGTTCTGTGAGAGTTAGTATCTTTAATTCGTGGCAATTATTTAAATAGTCGGAGGAGAGGTTTTTGAATTTGTAATTTAGGTGTTTTATAAACTTTTTTTGAATACGCTCTATTTTATTTATGTAAACTTCATACTGCGGACACCAGATAGGGCTAGCGTATTCCAAAATACTACGAACATAAGCGTAGTAAACGACCAAGATGCAAGTTAATGAATTGAAGGGACCACAGGTGCGCATAACGAAGCCTAAATTACGGAAAGCTTTATTTACAATGCTGTCGATGTGTTGAGACATAAGTAATTTAGTGTCTAAAAGAACACCAAGGTCTCGCACAACCTCGACCCTTTGAATAGCGATATTGCCGAACGTATATGGAAATGAAATTGGTCTTTTTTTTCTACTATAACTAATGATACTACACTTGTTGACACTTAGAGTGATGCTATTGTCTTTGTAATAACTCAAAACATTATCGAGATCCACCTGCAATCTACGACAATCTTCAATAGTTTGAACACGCATGAAAATCTTTTTGTCATCGGCATAGAGGAGATAGTCTGCGCTAGAAAAACAGTTGTATATATCATAAATATAAGCATTGTAAAAAAGAGGCCCAAGATGCGAGCCCTGTGGTACCCCCGAGGGGACATTTATGTAGTCAGAGCGACAACCACCAACGACAACTGCCTGAGACCGATTAGATAGATAAGAAATTATCCATCTCAGTAGGTCTCCGTGGATACCGATCCTTTTAAGTTTGCATATTAATAACGCGTGATCTACCCGATCGAAGGCTTTTTCAAAATCGGTGTAGATTACATCCACCTGTCCACCACCCTCCATATTCTTTAGTAAAAAATTAGTAAAATATGCTAAATTGTTGGATATTAAGACTAAAACATAAGCCATTGCAACTTAAAGCAAACGAAATCACCTATGATGAATTTGAGTTTGCAGAGACGTCTCTGATTAAAGTCATACAAGATAATTATCTAGAAAACATCATTAGTAAAAATCTACAGACATTTAAGGACAAAATTGGAGTTATAAGGCTTAATACAAAATTAGGATTAGGTAATGAAAGTACTGCTTTCAAATATCCAATAGTGCTACCAGGCGAGGAACCGATAGTACAGCGCATGGTAGAACAGCGTCATCGGATAATTAAACATGCTGGCGTACAGACACTTATGTGTAGTTTACGCGAAAAATATTGGATTATTGGTTTACGCCGCTTGTGTAGAAAAGTTGTTAACACTTGCATAAAATGTAAGAGGTTCAAGGCTAAACCATGTTCACCGCCTACGGGTAGCCTGCCCAAAGGACGTATGGAGGCGAACTCGGCCTTCGAAGTCACGGGAGTCGATCTAGCTGGACCACTTACATTGAAGTCAGGCAGCAAGGCATGGATCGTATTGTTTACATGTGCCACTTACAGAGCCGTACACTTAGAGGTGGTAGAATCACTTTCGACCGCTGAGTTCGTAATGGCGCTAAGACGGTTTATTGCCCGGAGAGGTAGAGTCTCTTGTATATATAGTGACAATGCTACGAATTTTCGGGGCCTAAACAATGCACTAAGTTCTTTAAACTGGAATGAAATCCTCTGCTTTTCTTCCATTGTAAAAATAAAATGGATGTTCTTGCCTCCCAGCGCACCCTGGTGGGGAGGATTTTATGAACGCCTCATCGGTGTTGTAAAGCAGACACTACGCCGAATTTTAGGTCGTGCTTCAGTTACGTTAACTGAGTTGAACACGGTTCTATGTGACTGTGAGGCGACTATTAATAGTAGGCCGCTGACTTATGTGAGCAACGATGTAGATGAGATGCAACCATTAAGTCCAGCGATGTTCATACAACCTCTTTTACAGCACGATGTCGCCGACCTCGACGAAGTGGACACAAAATCGTTGAATGCTAGAGCTAAGTACTGCCGTGTACTGCGCGACGGGTTTCGTCAGCGCTTCAGGAGCGAGTACATCAGCTGCTTGATACAACAGCGTAAGAGGACCAATCGCTACGAACTACAGGTAGGCGACATAGTTCTTCTTGAACTTGAGGACCACAGAAGGGTGAATTGGCCCATCGGTAAGGTAACTCAACTTATTCCCGGTTCGGATGGAACGAAGAGAGTTGCCAACGTTCAAACCGCGACTGGTAATAAGGTGAGACCGGTCCAACGACTTTACCCTTTAGAGATCCGCACCAAGGACTCACTTAACCTTGAAGACTGACGGACTTAGCGACTTAACTGACATGTTGATCTGACCTTCCGGTTTTTTGCCCCGCGGAGTGTCATGAGAGGTTCTCCTTTTCGGAGTGAATTGTCTATGTGTCGTACTATTTTTAAATTACTTTTTTCCTTGACAAATTAATGTAATAAAAATTGAACATTGTATGGATCGGAAGTAAACTGGTGAAAATTATCTTGCTTGCAGTTATTTCTTTAATTAAGATCCATAAAAGTGCATATGAATTCAAAATTTGAAAACACATTGTGTACGTGGCGGGGATCGAACCAGTGCCTCCCGGGTGGGAGACGACGCTCTTACGCGCTACGCCACCGACGCTTTTAGACAAGATATATATTATTTAAATGCCATACATACTCGTGCATATACGTTTTCTTTCACCAAGGTATAATACATATATATATTACATTTGTCACGTCAATGTTACAAGCGTGCTTGCCATCAGGCAGGCAGTGTGCTTGTCTGCCAACCACTTAACATAAACACTCCCGATTTTTAGTTTGAAGGCGGTTTTTTGTTTAAAAATAATTTCTTTTTTTCTTTTTAGTGTTTTAAGTTTATGAAGTATTAAGTAGAGTTTGATAGTTATAAAAATCGGTTCACAACTCAAAGTTATTATTAATTAAAGTTAAGACAGGATTTTTGCCGCTATTTTGCAGAATAACAAAAAAAACTCAAAGTCTAACGCTATAAAATTTTCAGGAAACTATTTAGAGACTTTGATCTTTAAGACAAAAAAGAATCACTGAAATTGCTAACAACTTTCGAAGATATCGAAAAAAAATCATATTGTGACAGTGTATTTTCACGATTCTAAAAAAAACTCCGGTACCGATTCATAAAAAAAATATGGGATTAAATGGCAACAATTCTGCGTAGAACATATAATTAATAATCACTAAAAACGGATCAGAATACTCGGCGTAATCGGTGTACACACATAAAAAAACATACCAACCGAATTGAGAACCTCCTCTTTTTAAAGTCGGTTAAAAATAAAAATACTCACAATAGATTGTCATCATGGATTCTCTTCCATTAAAATATCGCCGTTTCACTGCACTTACAAACATTGTATAAACTATTGAAATAAACATCTGACTGAGACGATTTGAAATACAATTTGAAATTTGAAACCTCAGATCATATACTTTTTGAAACATTTATTAACGAACGCAAAATTCTATATTCTTTGATACAACTTTATTAGTTCTAGAAGCTTAGCAAGTACGTTACGTAATAGCCGAATGCAACTCGGGCTGCCATCGTCGCCCGTGTCAATAGCCCGCACATGTCGCCACGCCAGCTGTAAACGATATATTGGTGAAACTTTCCCTTCGCACAAAGCGGTTTGTCCCCTAATCTTTTTCGACAACTACTTCATCGCTTTCTGAAGTGAAACCTTAGATAGTTATTCGATGATTTATAATTGAAAACGAATGAAGACTGAAGCATACTTTAAAAACCCGAAGCAACATGATGAAACGTCATTCGTGATCACACTAATACTGATATCTGACGTGATGTTCAACGTATATAGTTAGACAAATTTTGGGTGTTGCACTGTAGTATCGGGTACCGGCGAGTAGTAGATTGAGTACCTATTCATTTTAGGTTATTGCATCTCAAATGGTTGTTTAGGTGCTTGTGTATACCTCTCTACATTACAATATTGAGGTAAGACGTACAACATCTTTTTATGGAATGTATTCAATACAGCCAAAATAGGCAAGATCTCGTAATAAAACTAGGGTTGAATCAGTATGACGTCGGCCTATTCCATCAGATTCTGGCAGAACCGATTTCCGAATCGGCGAGGGTTCTACTGGATTCTGCTATAAATAGTATTAAGGTATGTAGGTAGGTAGACGACGTAGACGAAACCGGTGGCAAAAGCACAGAGAAACTTCAAGAAAAAACCCAGGAAATCACTGTATTCGGTCAACGTAAAAATACAATCTGACAAGTATCGAAAACAAAACGAGTATAAAAAAATATTAAAAAGTAACCAGAGAATATATCAAAAAATTGGTTGGTCTGTAAAGTCGGTTTACTGACGATAGTTGAACGTGACAACGTCTTAAGAAAATACTGATGGAATGGTAGCATTTTTCAAAAGAAAAATTTAATTTAATTTGTTTTGCCGGCCTTACATGGAACGCCTCAGAGCGAGGTAACGCCGCATGCGTCATGTTTTTTCGTGCGTGCAGCCGGCTCTATCGAATTATAAGACGTTGTCACGTCAAAAGGATTAATACCAACATCAGTCGGCAACAGTAAGGTCTAGTGTATAAGTAATTATATAATTAGACTAGCGGACCCGACAGACTTCGTCCTGTCATAAAGAAATTATTCGAATTTTTCTCGCCGTAAAAACCATCCTTGAACTTCAACGAACATTTAAAAAAAAGAATTGGCCAAATTGGTCTAGGCGTTGTTGAGCTATGCGCTTACCAACACATTTTGCGATTCATTTTTATATTATAGATTAAATAAAGAGAAAAAAAACATTAATAAGCCTTATTTGAGTAGTGTAGTGCCCGATCATGAACAGAACTACCCTTTCCTATCCAAAATATAATAAAACATTTGGTAACCCATCCGAAAGCCACCACGCACGTCGTTCCTTAACTTTCGCGATCGTTACACGACAATTGAAGTACTTCCATGGCCACTCATCGATCCACTCAATTTTCTTAGAACATCTTTTAAAACGGAATTTTATTCGTAATTCACGAGGAAAATTAAAACAGAGAGATCTCCAGTATATTTTAGCAGATCATTATTTTCGCAGGTAAGTTTTTCAGCGCACGGGCCTGCGCTCGAAATTGAGCCCAATTTATATAGAGATTAAAAGTGTTTATAAAAGCACTTATGTTTCTGTCGCTCGTTAGAACAGTCTTCTTCTAATTAAGGCTCGCCCGGGGCGGTCTGGGACAACAGAAATTAAAGGTCCATCTCCAAGCTACTGCCATTAGCATTTTTATTGGATACCTAATGACAATTTTTGGGACTTTCTTGTGTTAATACGGAGGATACGGAGGCGATACGGTTACGTTCCCTTGCCGATTTGATAAGTGTGTTGTGACCTTCACAACATTTTTACTTTCTCGTATACGAAGTAGGTACATAAAGAGGATTTTGACGGATTTAGACGTTTTGGACCTCCCTGACCCCAAAATTTTTTTCTTTCGAATTATGTATGTATGTGTGTGTGTGTGTGTGTGTGTGTGTGTGTGTGTGTGCGTGTCTGTATGTCTGTGTGTCTGTTCGTTAGCACGATAACTCGGGTATGCTTCAACTTATTGCAACCAAATTTAACATGCATGTATGACATCAAAATATAAAGTTTCTATCAACTTTTGAGACGTCTATCACGAAAGTTAAGTAACCAAGTGCGCGGTCAGTACTCGGATGGGTGACCATAATTTAACATGCATGTATGACATCAAAATATAAGGTTTCTATCAAGTTTTGAGTCCTTTCCGTTTTACGAGAAAGTCAAGGGGAGACCACTCCCGATTTTTTAATTTTATTTGCAGTCACTTCACCGTAGCCTATAGACGCATGCATCACTGATGTAAAACACGCGCGCTGCCAACCCTAGTCACTTTGCCGTAACTTTGATGTCGACCCTAATGCACAAGATAGAATATTTTATTAATAGGTATATTACGAGATGGTAAACAAGCTTACGGCCCACCTGGTGTTAAGTGGTTACCGTCGCCTATAGACACTTGCAATATTAAGGGTAAATCACATAACACTGCAAGCGCGTTGCCATCCTGGGGACTAAGATAATATGCCTTCCATGCCCAGTAATTACACTGGCTACCTTTCCCTTCAATCCGAAACACAGCGAACTGCTTCAAGGCAGAAATAAGAAAGGCGGTGGTACTTACACAGACGACCCAGACGACCGACACTAATTAGTTCCACCAACCCCTTTTCATTGCCGGAACATAAGACGCCATTATATTGTTGATATCTCAACAATCCGCACAAAATCTTTTGATAGCTCTTTTTTAATGCGAACTGCTAAGGAGTGGAACTTGTTGCCTGCTCATTTGTTCCCTAATAACTATAACTTAGATGCCTTCAAAGCGAGAGCGAATATTACGCTACTGCTATGTAAGCATGCAACATCGTAGTCTGCAGCTTCACTTAACCCGGCGTCAATGACGTGAAAATAATTACGCGGACAATGATGTCGGAATTTTCGTCTAAGAAAGCATCATTAACAGACTTCTTTCTTTCACTGTTGGAGTCAGACTCTTCTAACATGTCCAAAATGCTCCCAGGGTTACTTGAGAGTGACATAATTGTAAATTACAAACAAAACATAATAAATTTATCAATAACCATAAGAAAACACATCAAAAAATATGTCACGAAAAAACAACGCCGTTGATGACGCTGGGTTGACCCGTTTTCACTTGACGCTTGTATATCATCCCGTGCAGATGTCTTCGCATCAAGTTCATTAGCAGTACGGATGGAGGGAGACTATATCTCCAGCTACTAGAATGTTCGAAACTATAGAGTACGTAAAATTCGAAATATAGCCGTTTGAAATGAGCTCGGGTCAATATGACCCAGCGTCATTGACGCCGGGTTAAAATCAGATAATATTGTGGACAAATGCTTTCCTATTTTTAACCGACTTCAAACAAAAAAAGGAGGAGGTGGAAAAAGGAGGAGGAGGAAAAAAAAAAGGTTCTCTATTCGACTGTGTTTTTTTTTTTTTTTTTGTATGTATGTTCCGCGATTACTCCGCCAATAATGAATCGATTTTGATGATTCTTTTTTCGTTAAAAAGGTCATACTTCAAAGGTGGTCCCATATAAATTATACCGAAATTGGTTCAGTACTTTTTTGTTGAAATGATAATTTCATTGGGGATGAAACAATAATATCGTCCACGAACACAAAAATAATGACAATTTTTTTTGAACTTGCTTTTACCTAATATGCAATAGTGAAATTTTGGTTAGTAGGTCCAATAGTCAACACATAAACTATGACAAATTTCAATTATAGTTCATTAACTTACCATTAAAACTATACCATTCATTCTGAATGAATGGTAGGCATTTGTAATGAGCTATAGGTCTGAGACGTGATATTATTTGTTAACCGACTTAAAAAAAAGAGGAAGTTCTATCCGAATGTTTTTTTTGTGTTTGTTACCTGATACTCCGTCAATTTACTAGCGAACCGCCCCGGCTTCGCACGGGTGCAATGCTTATGTGAATATGCATGTATTATACATATAAACCTTTCTTAAGAATCACTCTATCTATTAAAAAAACCGCATCAAAATCCGTTGCGTAGTTTTAAAGATCTAAGCATACATAGGGACAGACAGACGACGGATAGCGACTTTGTTGTATACTATGTAGTGATTTCCACTAAAAATAATAAAATAAAATATTTTTAGCAATAAAATAGGAAAACCGACTTCAATGCGTACAAATTTAAACTAAAAAGTAAGAAATAAATAATATTTTTATGAAGTAGTGGAAAAGAGCGTCAAAGAAAACCAAGGAAAGTATTGATACACATTTATAATTCTTTATTTATAATTCATACTCGATATATTTGGAGTCGGTGCCAGCCTAAGCAAAATAAACTTACCTAATAGATACGAACTTGATTAATCCATTAACTATACATAATAATGAATGCATAATAAAGATGCGAAATAATCTGCCGCTCCGTGAAGTTCGAAAATTGCAAACACTATCCTCCTTGGCTAGCTGGCACCGGCTCCAAATATATCGAGTATGAATTAATAGGTTGGGGAAAAAGTTTCTTCGCATTTTTTAAGAAAATTCAAAACATTTTTTAATATAGTTTATTTACATTTAACTAAAGTATGTAGGTACCATTTTGTTCGATAACTTTTTGCCATCTTGTAGGTAGGGACATGATCCCATTGCTATAGAAATTTTGGGACTTCTGGTCAAAATACCGTGACAAGTGGTTTTGGCAGTCCTCTCGTGATGTTAGCCTGACACTGCCTAAAGAATTCTGAAGAGACCGAAACAGGTGGAAATCTGAAGGTGCAAGGTCAGGACTATACGGCGGATACATTAACACCTCCCAGCCAAACTCTCTTAATTTTTGCTGAGTGGCTAAAGATGTGTGAGGTCTAGCGTTATCATGATGAAAAACCACTCCCCTTCTGTTGATTAATTCCGGCCGCTTTCTCTCAACTTCTTGCTTTAATCTCATCAGTTGTTCGCAGTAGAGTTCAGAATCGATGGTCCTGCCTGGTGGTAACAGCTCATAATGAATAATGCCCTTCCAATCCCACCACACACACAGCATCACCTTGTTGCGAGTTAACCCGGGTTTCGCCACAGTCTGTGAAGCCTGACCGGCCTTTGACCACGACCTTTTTCGCACGTTTTTGTCGTACGTGATCCACTTTTCATCAGCAGTTATCAGCTTCTTCAAAAATGGTTCGGTTTCATTACGTCGTAATAAAGAATCACAAATGAGTACACGGTTCATTAGGTTTCTTTCAGTGAGCTCGTGAGGTACCCAAATGTCGAGCTTTTTTGTGTACCCAGTTTTTTTCAAATACGCCAAAACTGTTTTGTGGTCAATTCCCAGTTATTCAGCTACGTCGTAACTACTGACATGCCGATCTTGCTCCACTTTTTCAAAAATGGCATCCATTTTATCTGTAATAGGGCGACCAGAGCGACGTGCATCTTTGACATCAAAATTTCCGGATTGAAAACGCTTAAACCAAATTTGTGCTACTCTCACAGACACTGCACTAGGTCCATAAACATCGCAAATTTTTTTCGCGGCTTGCGTTGCATTTTTACCTTTTTTGTAGTAAAATTTTAAAATGTATCGAATTTCTTCATTAGATTCACTCATCTTGGCGGTACGAAAAACAAATGAAAATCACACATTTTCCTAATTTGAATTTGGAATTATGTTCTTTAAAATTTAAACTTTCAATGATACCAAAACCAGCCAGATACAAATAGTATAGCCAAAGAGATTTTATTACAAGTTTATACATACTATAATGCGAAAAGACTTTTTCCCCAACCTAATATAAATAAAGAATTATAAATGTGTATCAATACTTTCCTTGGTTTTCTTTGACGCTCTTTTCCACTACTTCATAAAAATATTATTTATTTCTTACTTTTTAGTTTAAATTTGTACGCATTGAAGTCGGTTTTCCTATTTTTTTGCTAAAAATATTTTTAGTAAAAAAAATCTCTAGGACAAATAAAAAGCCATACTTTGTAGACCAAGCAAAAATTTGTACCCTTTGGGTTCGAACCCCTAGACCACAAGAGCGGTTGATACATTTGAAATAAAAGTCAAACAAATCTAAATCCATTTGAATCCCGTCTATACACTTATTCAGGTCTAAAGCGCCACTTTGTATTAGGCACTTTTACATTTTCTAAGGAAAGGTCGAATTTGTCCATAATTGGTTTCGTTCAAAAGACCGCGCCTCAGCGGGACATTTTCCATGTTCTTTTCTTTGCGAAATGGCCGACAATTTATTTTCGTTATATCATTTCTTTGTATTAATAGATATAGATAATATTTCTCTTCCTTTTGCAGAATGGTAATAATATTTTTCTAAAAAGTTCTTTTGACATTTCTTTTTATATATTACGAGATGGCAAACAAGCTTGCGGCCCACCTGGTGTTAAGTGGTCAGCGTCGCCTGTAGCCACTTGCAATATTAAGGGTAAATCACTTAAAACTGCAAGTGCGTTGCCATCCTGGGGACTAAGATGAAATGCCTTCCATGCCCAGTAATATATATTGCAAGTGTCTATAGGCGGCGGTGACCACTTAACATCAGGTGGGCCGCTTGTTTGCCATCTCGTAACATAAAAAAAAATGTTTTCCTTCATCGTAAAAGCGTTGATTAAACGTACATTATGAATTCAAAATTTTAAAACACATTGGTACGTGGCGGGGTTTGAACCGGTGCCTCCCGGGTGGGAGACAAACGCCCTAACGCACTACGCCACCGACGCCCGAATCGTATTAAGCGTGATATAATGTATAAAAACATGACTCAAATTGCAGGGACGAACGTAGTATAGCGTATTATGCGGGAAATCGGGTTATCTTCGTTTAAAACTTAGGGTGCCTTAGTTCCGAAGCATGTACTCAACAGTTTCCAGAGCTTTTAGCTTCTCCTTGTATCAGGAAACTAATAAAAAAGTGGACACATGTAGCCCGTACCGAGCAAAGCAAAACAGGCATTAGTACAACAAAAACAAAGTCGATATTAGCTCGACTATACAATACTGCACGCTGTGCCACTTTTACCAAATCCTGACAACATCTACAGTAAAACAGTCGTTATTTATCAATGTGTAAGGTCGTAAATTCTTTGTAGGAACATGGATCTCTTGAAATGACATCTCCAATCTGTTCGGACGAAAATAAACTTTGTGACAATGGGATAAGACATATAACAGTTTAAGAGATGAGTTGGGTCGTGACAGGATATTAACTGTCAGCTGGCTGGCGCCATATCCGGTGCCCTGACTACTTCCGGTTCCGGTAGAGTTGGCTCAATGATTTATGGGTATTTGAGGTAGTATTGTTCACTCTGATTTAGGGGCAGGTAATGTGTAATTAAACGTATAATTAATGATCATGAGTATTACGAAGACTAAATGCCGATCTAACAGTCAGAAGCTTTGGTTTCTACCTAAGCGAAACGTTGTATTTAATTCATGGTTCGCCCTGAAAGCCGTGTGATGCCGGCAGAGTAAAATAACATATATTTTTTTATGTTACGAGACGGCAAACAAGCTTACGGCCCACACCAGATGTTAAGTGGTCACCGCCGCCTATAGACACTTGCAATATTAAGTGTAAATCACTTAACACTGCAAGTGCGTTTGCCATCCTGGGGACTAAGATGATATGCCCTCCATGCCCAGTAATTGCACTGGCTACCTTTCCCTTCAATCCGAAACACAGAGAACTGCTTCACGGCAGAAATAAGAAAGGCGGTGGTACCTACCCAGACGACCCTGCATATGGGTCTACCACATAGTAAACATCACGAGGTATTGATAATCTTATACTCCGTCAGTTAATCTACATTGGGCAAGCGTGGTGGACTACTGCCTAAACCTCCTTCGAAAAAGATTATGAGCGTAATTGTATGCATGCAAGTTTTAAAACACTCCTCAAAACAAACTCTTACTTGCCATTTCTGAGGAAACATTAGAAAACATTCCTTCGCCAGTTAGTCCTCTAACACAATCCAGAAGTAAAACTCGTCTATTTAACAACTCTCCGGGTTTGTGTCTCGAACTCCAGACCACTAATTCCATCTCCGTGGCTTTCAGCGCTTCATTAGAGATAGGGGACCTGCATTTTGTGCAACCAGTAGGGAAACGACGCATTTGAAGAGTGTTCAAAATAAAATTAATTCGGCGTACGTTTGCAGGTTTGCATGATTGATGTTAATTGTAGTTGTTGCTGACCGATATTTTAAATAATCCTTTTTTATATAGTTGTAATATAATACTAGAAAAATGCACTGAAAAAAATCGACTCGAACCCGCACCTTCCACAATCCGGGTGGACACCCGGATTGTGGAAGGTGCGGGTTCGAGTCTCGCCTGAGGCAAGTCGATTTTTTTCAGTGCATTTTTCTAGTATTATATTTACGCGTTTGTAAACGCAAAAATAAAATTATTCCATAGTTGTAATATTTTGGCTCAGTATTTAATAAATAAAGAAAACGTGTTGTGACAATGGAATTTTATTTAAAATTAAGACAGCGAATATATCCCAATATAAAATATTTAAATCTCTGTCACTACATAGCTAGGTTTTAATTACAAAGTGTTTTTACAACATATATAATCTATTCTGTTTACCTATATATTCTGAGCGCTTTACGACGCACTCGTAAGGAGTCATTTAGAATGTAATGCCGTAATTTGGTCTCCACGTGCCAAATATAAATTTATGTAAGAACGCATTCAAAATAAATATATTAGGTTCATATACTTGAAACAATTTGGAGTAAATCCCTGTTTTTCCTTGTTGTATCCAGGGCCGGATTTAAAGGTCTGGAGGCCTCGGGGCAACAAAGGTGTGGAGGCCCCTTAGCCCCAAATTATTTTCCAAATAAAATGATAAATTTTTTTCAATCGAGTTTTCGGTAAAAAAATAGGCATACTTCTTTACGACCTTTAATCAACGAACAAAATAGAAAGATATTATTATTATTATTATTCATGTAATCATGTTTGTACAAAGTACCGTAGGTAAAGGTAAAACGCGAAATAAAATATGAAAGGAAAAGTTGTTTACTGGTGTTTACTAGTCTGAATTTGAAAGTTTTTTTTCCGAGGAGTCTATTGTGGGGGCCCCTCTTTTGTGGAGGCCCTCTTGCCCTCCTCTAAATCCGGCCCTGGTTGTATCCTACTCTGTTTTTACTCTTGATGATAAGCTGGAAGTCGGAAGAGAAGTCGCTCTCACGGTGTACTTGCTGAAAGTGTTGAGGGGTACTATACACAATCCGATGGTGTTGGAGATAGTGCGGTTTAGTGTCCCATATGAGTGCGTGGGGCGCAGGCGCAAGCCTCGCCTGCTAGTGGTGCTGCGAGCGCGCACCAACCTACTACAACAAGCACGGCTCATTCGTGCGCTGCGTGTTCTCAACACTATGGCCCAGAAAACGGATTTCTTTTCTAGTTCGATGAGTGAGCTCACTGGATTCGCTTCTTGTACATTAGCTGTGACTACACCCTCGCATTAGGTATTTAAGTACCTGTAATAATTATGTAAGTTTGTGTGTAATTTTTAAAAATAAACAAAAAAAGTTATTTCCTGAAGTTTGCTGTAACATTTTGCCACTCGTCTCCGTCGTTTACAATAGTATTCGAAAGAGTTGGATATAATTTGTATACTAAATAGAATCGTCGGTGGCGTAGTGCGTAAGAGCATTGTCTTACATCCGGGAGGCACCGGTTTGAACCCCGCCACGTACCAATGTGTTTTAAAATTTTGAATTCATATGTACGTTTATTCTACGCTTCTACGGTGAAGGAAAACATCGTGAAGAAAACCTGCACACACCAATGAAGAAATTCTTAGGATCTCTGTGAAGTCCACCAACCCGCACTTGGCCAGCGTGGTTGACAAGGCCTAATCGCCCCTAATGTGGGGTAGGCTCGAGCCCGAGATGGGGCATTATAGGAACTGTTGTTATATAGATGATGACTTAAGCTATCTATACTGTATAAATAAAATTTGCTGGAGACATAGCTTTTGCATGTTAAATATTAACAAACTCACTTTCGTGTTTGTAACATAAACGTATTTATAACATTGAAACAACTAGTTTTGAAGTAAAATGGTCACATACTGCTCGGATTCATAGCAGAACTATGTAAGCCATTTCCAAACGGCCAAGCTGCTGGTACTTTCTTATTTCTGCCGTGAAGCAGTTCGCTGTGCGGTGTTAAGTGATTTACACTTAATATTGCAAGTGTCTATAGGCGGCAGTGATCACTTAACATCAGGTGGGCCGCAAGCTTGTTTGCCATTTCGTACATAAAAAAAAAGATAGCGTAACTACTAGATAGAAATATTCTAGAACTAGACGATACACTGAGGCAGGTCGATTTTTTTTGTGATTTTTCTAGGTTAGATTTATTTTTATTTTATTCTTTCTTTTCTTTGTTATGTGATACGCAATAAAGATATTTCATTTGATTTGATTTTGAGTTTTAAAGATATTTACGCGTTTGTTAACCCAAAAATTATTCCATAATATTCTAGAACTTTTCACGAGAAACTTCATGTGGCTACATCTGGTGTTGTTACAAAGCTCTTTGGCTGGTTTTACAATCAGCGTGCAAGTGTGCACACTTATCAGCTCGGAAAGAGAACGCCTCTTTTTACTATGAACGCTATAGAGAGGCGGCTACGGAAAGGTGGCTACGGAAAGACGGCTACGGAAAGGCGGCTACGGAAAGGTGGCTACGGAAATGTGGCTACGGAAAGGCGGCTACGGAAAGGTGGCTACGGAAAGGTGGCTACGGAAAGGCGGCTACGGAAAGGTGGCTACGGAAAGGCGGCTACGGAAAGGTGGCTACGGAAAGGCGGCTACGGAAAGGCGGCTACGGAAAGGTGGCTACGGAAAGGCGGCTACGGAAAGGCGGCTACGGAAAGTCTGCTACGGAAAGGCGACTACGTCTTTTTAATAGAAAAAACAGACGATACGGTTACTTTCGTTTACACGGCCGTTTTTGCCGTTTCGCCGGTTTTGCCGTTCAGAGCATGCTTAGCGGCCGTGTAAACGACGTTTGTATGTGTGCGTGCTCCGATCCGTCACTAAATATGGAGTCAAAGTACTGTATCGTTCTCTATACTGTGCTACAATCCAACTCATCAGTTGTTTCGGGTCTTAGGTGAAGATTGCTTCTATCTTTCATGTAATGTTCACTATGACGCAGGTTAACAATAATTAAGGAACAATAAAGTGCTATGCAGTATACTCGTTACCACTCGTAGCACTGGCTCGACATCACACGTCAGCTCTCGGCTGCTCTAGCGGCACTGACTAGGTGCCCCACAACAGAGTGAGCACGACACACCTGTACACTACATTCGGTTTTGGTTTCACGGTTTCCCGGAGTGCTGATTAACTTAGATGTGTCACTGACACTATTTTCGGCTGCAGCATAATGTCATAATGCCAGAAGTGGATTTGTGTGTCAACATATGTGTAACGTGGTACTATAACATTGCCATGTTATAGTACCATCGTCCCTATTACTGGCTGTATTTTTAAAAATAATCAATCAAATTCAAAATCATTCATCATGACATTTGGTTCGTTTTCGCGCTATTTGACTCATTCCATCACGTAGTGATTACCTTCTCTGTGCATTCCATTGCTGACCGTGTCTTAGAACACATATTATTATCGTACCTAAGGGTCTCGCTCTTGACCTCGGCTTGGGCCAAAATATTACTATAATACGTACACAAAAATTATATCAAGGCACTAAAATTAGTGCATTTTATATACCGTATAGATCCTGTTTAATATCTCAAATAAAATAGTGACGAAAACGTGTTTTAATTAGTGGACCATACTGACAGAGTTGGACCATAGGACACGACGTTACAAATGTTACCCAAAGCTCTGCTCAACCCCCTATAGGATTATGAGCGCGATTGTATCAGAATATCTATGAAAAATAAGTATTAAAATTATTTGCTGACAGCAATCAACATAAGTATTTTTTTTAATTGTATACGATATCCGTTTCAGACGTCCAATTGGCATTTAATCCGGTTATGCCAACATTAAACTACCCACATTTTCTCTTTTCGAAGCCGGAACGCTTTAAACTCGTTGCAAATGCCGATGCTTATCTTAAGCCGCGCACGAACCATGCATTTAAATTTTACGTTTACCCACTTTCGAATAATATAGCACGTTTATGCATTTTGAAATCTGTTGCCTCGCAGACAAACTTCTGTATAACTCTTATACCTATGTATACAGCTGAAATTTAAATTTAAATCTTTCTGTTTTCGAGGTTGAAAAAAAGACAATCCGATTAGCTATTCGTTTAAGGAAAAGAAGTGCTTGTACCTACATATGAACAGTATAAAATAAGAAAAAATCTCCAAAATATTTTTTTTACTATAATAATAGGTACTTCCACGCTCACACCAGTTATCTAGCATTAATTAAGTACAAGAAACTTATATACAGGGTGTAAAAGACATGAACAGTCAAACGAGAACCATGTATTCTGCTCACCATCATAACATTTTTCTTCCTTGAGACTATACCTGGGAAATTGATAGTTACGATTTTATTGAAGGTCAAAGTCATAATTTTTTTTTTTCATTTTTTTATGAAAACGTATTCTATACGTTATTTCTTAATTATTGTCCAAAGAAACATTATCATTTTTTTAGTATTTCATAACAAAAAATGTCTTCAAAACGTTATCGTTCAATGTAGCTTACTCGGTGCGCACGGACACTAACGAACGGGGCCGCCGTCTGGCAAAATTATCGCGGTTTTGCGAGTTGTGTGCGAGTTGAGCGCTTTACATTGCGCGATACAATTTGCAATTTTTTTATCACCAAAAAATAAAAATAATTTCCCAGCAATATTTTTTTTGAAATATTTCTTATTTTGATGTATAGAATATATGGTTCTCCTTTGACTGTTCATGTCTTTTACACCCAGTATATTCTACTTATATTCTACCTATAGATAGTCTATATCTTCGTGAACTTGGTTTATGGATACTACACAAAAGACAATTTTTAATATACTTACTTACATAATATTTTGGATAATTTTATAAATTAACTTAAATATATAAGTATATATTATAAACAACCATGACTTGTCAACGTCAAGAAGTACTTGTACAGACAACAGCACGTTGGGTTATCACAAGCTTTCAAATTTTCCCAATCGATTATGCACTTTATATTGAATAAGCTTAGGTTGAAAATCGTTTGGAGAAATTTGTCAGTTTTTCAGTCATATATATTTTTCGTGTCGTTTATTTAGTAAAAAAACAAATGATTCTAAATTTTTTTTCAATCTCATCGCAAACAAATGAACAATGAAACAAACCAATCGAAAAATACAATTCCTTTAATCAAACACCAGTAGCCACGCGCCATTTGAAACCAATTTCGAATCCAAGAGGAAGCCGACCAATGGCGAGGCCGCTCGAGGAAATGACGTGCTGCAAAACGAATGGCTGTGCGATCGCTATCTACGTAGCCTGATGGTGTTAAATGGTTTTTTGTATACAACATCACTTTTTAGGGTTTAGTTGTTTTTTTTCACTTTCTCGTATAAGTACGTAGTATAGAGGAAGTCTTGTAATCGTAAAAAAATTCGACCAAAAAAACCGTTTTTGGAATTATGTCTGTGTGTGTGTGTGTCTGTGCGTTAGCACGATAACTCGAGTATGCTTAAACTTATTGCAACCAAATTTAACATGCATGTATGACATCAAAATATAAGGTTTCTATCAAATTTTGAGCCGTAGATCACGAAAGTTAAGCAACCAAGTGCGCGGTCGGTACTCGGATGGGCGACCAAAATTTAACTTGCATGTATGACATCAATATATAAGGTTTCTTTTAACCTTTGAGTCGTTTCCGGTATACGAGAAAGTCAAGGGGAGACCACTTCCGATTTTTCTACTTGCAAGCATATGTCTGCCTGGCGACCACAGACATAAATCAAGATAGAACGGCGATCATAACTCGTTTTCATACAAACAATGTGTGTCACTTTACATTTGTGAGGTGACACACTCAATCATATTCATAATCGATAGTGCACATTTTAGTCTTAATCTAATTAATAACTGATAACGTTCTGTGACGAGTCTCGACGCGCACTGACGGAACTTTTGAGAAATCTTGTCAATATCACAAGATTTCGGGCACGCGGGACACACTCACTTCACCGTTCTATCTTGCTTTATCTGTGCTGGTGACCAACTGAAACACTACACTAATAGTCTTCTAATACATGCGGACTAGCTCGATTTTGGAGCAGCCCGAACTGGTCTAGTACCACTCAACGACGTAAAAAATATAGACAGTTTATACACGAACATAATTCTATTTTAAAGGCACGCAAGTAGTCCCATATTTACGTACTGTTATTTGTTTAGAGACTTCGCGGAAAGAAAGTGACAAATGATTAGGCAAACTTGTTGTTAGAAAGAGAAAAATATATCTCGTAGTTACGTATCGATTGCGACTTAGCGCTCATTGGCGCGAGCGCGCACCAATACCGATAACAGAGGATGTTCGTGCGCTTTTTGTCAACAACAGTTAAATTGAATAACTAAATGAAATTTAAATAGTTTTTCAAAAAAACTGTACTTTCAAATTAAATTACACGTTTTTCTTGTCTCTAACAGTGGCAATGTAATTTTTAGACCACCTAAAAACACAGGCAGGCATTTTTTCGAGCGATAACTCAAAGTCGACTGGCCGCGACGCAAGAGCATTCCCGTCTGGATGCAAATCCGGTAAATGCCTGACTTTTTCGTTGCCATTTCCGAGCAGGTGCGACGTATCTATCTACCTATTCTTTTTTTAAATCTTAAGTGGGAAACTCACGATCCCTCCATTTCCATCAGTCGGCGCGATGTGAATGTCATCCAAAAATTTACCAAACACACGATCACTGCATTCACGTCACTCCAATTTACTTTCATTCTACGCAGCGACTTCTGACACGTCACGAAATGGACGTGGGATCGGCAACACACGAGCGGTTTGGAGCGATGGAGTGATGGATTTGGACATCCAAAATTTTTAGTCACTCTATTCAAGCCACGTGCCCACGTGAGATTCCGAACACACGGAACGATTTTGGCTTATTTTGGAGTGATGGCTTGGCGTGATGTGCCCTGGAGCGATCGTCAGTTTCCCTCTTTAGCTTCCACCTTACAGAAGACCATAGTCAAACAACACTATATTTTTGTGGTGTTGTGTTTCTGTTAGTGACATGGGTTGGTGAGTAGGTCGCCAGAGCGCCACGGGGTAGGGAAGTGGACTAGGGCTGTCAGCGTGCGAGTGTGACGTCAGTGTTGCAAGCGTCTATAGGCTACGGCGCTTACCACCAGGCAGGCCGTATGCTTGTCTGCCTACCACTTAACATAAAAAAAGACTGGAAGTACGAGGTGAACTACGTGATACGAGGATGTATGTGTTAGTTCGAGTTATAATTCAGGGATGATAAACATATAAAAGTTTGAAAAATGTCCAATCTCATTTGAAGTGTAGTTATTTGAATACGATCTTCTGTGAGAAGGCGGTATTTGACAGGACAGGCGCTGGAGTTTTGCGATTAATATAAGTCCTCTCATAATCTATTCAGGGGTTTGAAGTTAGGAAGTTAACGATTGATAATGTAATCTTCGTTAGCAATGACCCTTAAATGAATAAATGCTATTTTTCATATAAAAAGATCAATCTAGCAAATATCTCCATTCCACTTAATGGTACACTGAAATAGAATCCAAAAGCAAATATCGCTGATGCGAGAGATAGGATATGCACGCGATAGAGACCCTCGCCTTGCATGCAAGCTGTTTCTTCATGCCTCTTTTGAATGACTCAGGAGTGTTAGAAAGGGGAACACGTCGTGTGCTGCCAGAGAATTCCATTTTTAATACTACGGGATGGCAGAGAAGCTTGCGGCCCACCTGGTGTTAAATGGTTACCGTCACCTATTAGACACTTCCAATATTAAGGGTAAATCGCTTAACACTGTAAGTGCGTTGCCCTCCTAGGGCTAAGATGATATGGCGGCTGGTCTGCAAGACTGGCGATCTGTTGTCCCGCCGGACAGCGGACAAGAATGAACGGTGCTCCGGTTGGGCCCGAAAGGGCGGGCACAGATGGCTTCTCGGTGACAAGCGAATTGTTGCGATCCCGGGGTGCTGTCGTAGTGTGCCTTGGCGGGATGCCCGGAGAGGACGTTTAGTGGGTAGGGGGGGAACGCCTGTACCTCGACTCCCACATACCCCTGCAGTTGCATTGTACTGCAGGGATGATGCGTAAATGCATTTGACCTCTCCGCTAAAAAAAGGGCTAAGATGATATGCCTTCCATGCCCAGTAATTACACTGGCTTCCTTTTCCTTCAATCCGAAACACAGCGAATTGCTTCACGGCAGAAATAAGAACGGCGGTGGTACCTACCTAGAAGTCCCTGCATATGGGTCTATCACCTAGTGAAACCATTTCTTGAGTGTGTGACATAGAATCGAGTTGACGAGGTGCTCGTAGGAATTATTACCGTATATCGGTATCTAACAACAAGCAAAAAAAGATAAAAAAGATATTTATTTGTTGGAACATAGTGCGGGAAAGATCTTATATTAAACAGTTTTTGCTTGACATGTTCTGCCTTAGAACCACTGCCAAATGCTGATTTATTTAACGTTCCCACAGAAAACTTCACATAATTGTTTACCTAACTCCATTTCCCCTCACCCGCTACTAACCCGGTTTAATTTAAAGCGAAATTCGGCCAGTCATCGAACCCCCATTACGACGGCACACCAATGTGTTCCGAAACTCAGTGTTACGTGCGCGAGTGATTTGTAAATGACCTGCAATTACCCCGTGGAAATTTTGGTACAATACCTCTACACACGTTACCTTTCATTTTGTCTAATGTGGAGCTAAATTAAATCAGTTGTTTGGTATTTTTTTTTCTGAAAATGCTGGATTGCAAAGGGTTACGTGCGTGGCTTGTGATGTTATTAAAAAAAACAAAAAAAAAATCATAGACAGATCAATAGTGGCCCTTATTGAGCACAGAGGGTGGTGCCACAGGTTTAACCATAGTATAAGTACTTACAATGGTTTTACATTGTACTCACTTCCAAGGACATTACGTTGATTGTCGTTATGCCTTGATGTGTCTACTTCTTGTCGTACTAAAAGGCACGATCTTTCTTCTTACCTTTTGTCAGAAGAGACAAAGACAGAGACGAGATCGAGAATGATCTCTTCTCTCCTATTCTTTTCTTATATTAAAACGTTTCTTTTATTTATATTCTTATTAGTTTTACTAATAGCTGTACTAACGTAATACTTAGCTATTTTAAATAATCGGGAGTGGTCTCCCCTTCACTTTCTCGTATACCGGAAACGACTCAAAAGTTGATAGAAACCTTATATTATGATGTCATACATGCATGTTAAATTTTGGTCACCCATCCAAGTACCGACCGCGCACTTGTTAACTTTCGTGATCGACGGCTAAAAAGTTGATAGAAACCTTATATTTTGATGTTATACATGCATGTTAAATTTGGTTGCAATAAGTTAAAGCATACTCAAGTTATCGTGCTAACGCACAGACACACACACAGACATAATTCCAAAAACGGTATTTTTGGGAGGTCCAAAATGTGTAAATCCGTCAAAATCTCGAAGTCGAATTTTTTGACGATTATAAGACTTCCTCTATACTACGTATACGAGAAAGTAAAAATAAATGGCTTTAGACTTAAGACACAGCTTGTTGTATAAACACATTTAATCTACTAATAAATAAGCTATTTTTATATTATTTACAGCAGTGGCGTAGCGTGGGTATCGGCCGCCCGGGGCGGAAGATAATTTTGCCGCCCTCTTATTTAGGTATTTCAATTTAATGTATACTATGCATTACACACTAAGAAGTTCAAAAAGTATAGATGCGTTGCACTCGCTCGAAAATGGCAACGAAAAAGTCGGGCAATTGCCGGATTTAAATTCAGTTTGAAACTAATGAAAAAAGAATCTGGAACGCTCTCGTATTTCGGCTGGTCGACTGCACTTCATTGCAACGCTTTAAGTGTGTGATCGCTCGAAAAAAATGCCTTCCTGTGTTGTTAAAAAGTGTACAAATTAGGTACATTATCACTGTTAGAGACATGAAAGGTGTCATTTTATTTGACAAATATATACAATTTCATATGGAACATTTTTTTTTGGGTTTTCAAACGCGTAAATATTTTTAACACTAGAAACCCCTCCTCCGCCTGTCCGAAAAAAGGGCAGGTCGATTTTTTTCAGTGTATTTTTCCGGCCTCAAAAATATTTACGCGTTTGTAAACGCAAAAAATTATTCCACACTATAAGGTAGATTCATCTTAACTGGACGTTTGCAAAAATATTTCGTTCGGATTTTTGAAGTGCAAATTTCAATGATTTGAAGAAAAAAAATTACCATAAAAACATAAGCACCAAGCACTGACAAATTTCGACGGCGAAAGCAGTATCATGGTAGCGTTCCTAGTGGTTAACGCAGCCGCCCGGATTGCGGAGGATGCTGGGTTCAATTCCTGCCTGGGACAGGTCGATTTTAGCAGTGTATTTTTTTTTGTCTTAAAAACAATTTAAATTTCATTATGTTATTCAATTTGACTGTAATTAACATAAAGTGCGCGTATGTATATCCTCTGTTATCGGTATCGGTGCGCGCTCTCGCCAATGAGCGCTAAGCAACAATCAATACGTAACTCATGGGGTATATAAATTTATCTCTTTCTAATAACGGGTTTGCCTAATCATTAAATGATCTATGCATAAAACTTTCTTTGAATAGTCAAAGTCATTATCGCTGATAAACAATTAAAGCACAAAATATTCCTCGTGAACACAAAATAAACTACGGCGAATCGCCGCAAGTCAGAATAGACGAATGCGACTGTAAGGAGGGTATTAATGAACTACGGAAAGAATTATCACGCGTAACCCAATTATTGGAAAAAGTGGTAGGATCACAAGACCAAACTATGAACTTTATGCGAGAGAATATAACTGACGTTAAAAATGAAATAAAGGAAATCAAATCATTAACCGGTAACCTAGCCACAGACCAAAACAGTCTAAGGGAACAACTTACGCAACTGGATATTAAAGTAAATAACGGAGAGACAAATATAAAACGCTTACAGACAGAAATTACATCTCTTAAATCTAATCAACCTACTACGTCACCATCGTCACACTTTTTGACCCAATCCAAGCAAACAGAAAGTGAACAGATTATCTGGGAATTGAAGGAACGTAATGAGAGGGAGAAAAATGTAATAATTGTGGGAATTCAAGAACAAACATCATCCAATACTAATGACCGACGCATTATGGATCAAACAAAAGTCGAAAACATATTAACTACGTATTTTAAGGATGTACCGAATCCCACAAAGATTTTTCGCGTAGGCAAATATAACACTGACAAAACCCGTCCCCTAAAAATATGTTTTAATTCTAAAGAACATGCACAAAGACTACTTCGAAACAAGGAAAAATTACCCACAGAACTAAAATTGTACAACGATCAGACTCCAACACAACAAAAATACTTAAAGGATCTTAAAAAAGAGTTAGCTCAGCGTCAAGATAACGGAGAAACCGATCTTGTTATAAAGTACATAAAGAATATACCAACTATTATACACTCAACGCCAAAAAACTAGATCCACCTGTGCTGATTAGAAACCATGATACCAATATAAATACCCATGAAATATTAAGCAACTATCACAACCTGAAATTAAATTTTCCCTCGTGTCTGAATTTTTTCTACGCAAATGTACGGAGTATACGATGCCAGGGTCGATTTGACGAGCTCAAGTGTATTCTACAAAGTATACCCTCGAAAACGCACTTAATTCTGTTAACAGAGACCTGGATAAAAACAGAAAGCCAAGCCCTTTCACTACAAATAAAAAACTACACACACTATTATAATTACAGGACAGATAAGACTGGCGGTGGTGTCTCAATATATGTGCACAATGATTTAAAACATAGCTTAAGTGAAACCGTTTACATTGACGGTAACAACTTTCTATGGATTCAACTTGAAAAATGTGCTCTGGAAATCGGAGTCATATATTACCCAGGTGACAACAACTTCAATAAGTTTTTGGAAGTTTATGATTCGCAGCTTCAAAACAGAAAGAGAGCAATAGTATTCGGGGATTTTAATGTCGACCTTTTGACGAGAAATAACAAAACAAAACACTACAAACAAATCTTACAAGAACAAAATTATAAAATACTTAATAAAATAGACAAAAAACATGGCACACGTGAGACATCGTCTACAGTTTCGATAATAGATCATGTTAGTACAAATCTCATAGGCAACAGTTTCCATATGGTAATCATAGACTCACCCATGTCTGACCACAAGCAGATATATCTGCAAATGAAAAAATATAAACCTATCCGTAAACAAAGAAGAACATACCTCGCAGTTGATTACCAAAAATTATATACGACACTGGCCGGAACTGAACTCGGAAACATAAAACCTGAATTCTCTTCCCTCATGAAGCTTCTTCAAGACCATATTAACCAAAGCAAAGAATTAAAGACCAAGATCCTTAACCCACCACAGAAGGACTGGATTAACCGAGATGTATTACGTGGCATAACTGAAAGGAATGAACTATGGAGAAGATTAAAACGGGAACCGACCAATGCAGCTCTAGAAATTGAATTCAAACAGATGAGACAGGCTGTTGCAGACATAATTAAAAAAACCAAGGACGCATACTATTATAAGGAATTCCTGAAAAACAATAAGGAACCGAAGAAAATGTGGTGCTTATTGAACGACCTGGCCGTTAACAAAGTTGGTAAATCCTGTATTCCTCAAAAACTTACAATGGACTCAAGAATTATTACAAACCCTTCTGAAATATGCGAGACTTTTAACCAATTTTTTTCCACCATAGGGACTCTGCTTGCCAAACAAATACCAGACCGATTTCATAGAGATAACACAAACATTCTCCCAAAGCTGGTCAAGCATAACAAACTCTCTCACTTTGAACCATGCAGTGTGGATGAAGTTAGCAAAATTATTGACAATCTTGATCCTTATTGTAGTGCCGGGATTGATGGTATTTCAACTAAAGAAATAAAATGCGTGAAAGATATCATCACAAAAGACCTGACGAGATGCATAAATGAACTTTTACAACAGGGTATTTTCCCCGACACTATGAAAGTGGCTAAAGTGAGCCCCATATACAAATCAGGCTCAAAATTAGATCCAGGCAATTACAGACCTATATCGGTGTTGCCGGTCATGTCCAAGGTACTAGAGAAAATAATATATAACCGCCTAGAAAAACATCTTGACTCTATAAACTTTTTATATGAGCGGCAGTACGGATTTAGGTCTAAGTCGAATACTCTCTCAGCTTCTATTGATCTAGTCACCAAAATTAAAACTAATATAGACAAAAAAAGAACTGTTCTTGGAGTATTCATAGATTTAAAAAAAGCATTCGACACAATAAGCCATTTTCATCTATTAAAAAAGCTAGAAAGTATCGGTATCACTGATAATGCACTTAAAATTCTCATATCGTATCTTGAAAATAGAACCCAGATAGTTAAAATTAGTGAACACCAAAGTAACGCTTTACCTATTACCTGTGGAATCCCACAAGGATCCATATTGGGCCCCTTGCTCTTCTTGATCTACATTAATAATATACGTGACTTAAATTTATATGGAGAGACTACGCTATATGCTGACGATACTTCCTTGTTTTACTTTGGTTCGTGTATAAGTGACATTGTTCCAAAAGCGCAGGCTGATTTAGATAATCTGTACCTATGGTTCCAATGCAATCTTTTAACCATCAATATATCCAAAACTTGCTATGTCATATTCAAATCAAGGGCAAAAAAAAATCCACCCTTCACACCCCTGCTCATTAATAATATACCTATAATAGAGAAGAATAATGAAAAATATCTTGGGTTACACATAGACAGTTACTTAACATGGAATGCACACATAGATCACATAAAGAGTAAATTATCTTCACTCATGGGTACACTTAGAACGGTTTGTAGAAGCCTTCCGTATCAAGTACGATTAACAATCTACAATTCACTAGTAAAATCTCATCTTTTATATCTCATTGAAGTGTGGGGCACTGCGACTAAAACTAAATTAAGTCAACTTCAAGTGACCCAAAACAAATTGATAAAAATGTTATTTCATTATCCGTATTTGACACATACCGAAAAAATATACAAAGACACCGGACTAATGAACATAAAACAACTGTACAATTACTCTACCTGTATCTTAATTTACAAAATGACTAACAAAATTATACATACAAATACCACTTTCACAAACATAAAACAAATACAAAAGCGTAGCACACGAAGACCTTATCATCTAGTTCTACCGAAAGTAAGAACCAAATTTGGAAAAAAAAATATCACCTTTGAGGGAGCACAGCTTTATAATAAGCTGCCAGCGACCATTAAGAGTGCGACTACTCTGGGAGCCTTTAAAGTAAAATTATTTAGGCACATTTTATCTGACCATAGCCTGTTGCGCAAATGAGTACATGGTTTTGGTCTTTGTTTGGCAGCTATATGTAAATCTAGTGTACATTACCTAAATTTTATTTGATTGTCTCCATTATGTTTCATTTTATTGTTATTTACGATTTGTTGCTACTCGCTATAGTTATGTATACTTGTTTTGTCTTGCAGTGTCTGCGGCGCGACATAAACTATAAACATGTATTGTGTCTTCGTTCTCTAATAAGTGATATGTATGTCTTTTATGAGAATAAATTCTTTAAACTGATAGACGGTGTTGCCAGCAGTTGCTACAAAATATCATTCAAAGAAAGGGAATTCGTTACAGAAAAATTCCATACTCTTTTCAATTGGTCCGAATTTGTAGTTGCAATAAAAATATGAAATGGTTTAAATTTTTTTTAATTATTGTGAAATTTTGCCGCCCCCTCAAATGTGCCGCCCGGGGCGGGCCGCCCCCCCTGCCCCCCCCACGCTACGCCACTGATTTACAGTACCTACTAAATTTAAGTTAAAAGTCCAGATTACCGCTCTTCCTAACAAAAGAACAAGCCGCCAATCAGCGCAGTCCTCTTTGAATTTACAGCCAATCAGGCTTCTGTTGCGGTTAGTTGCAGTAATTGTGAATGGCGCGCAATTAGAGTTGTCATCCGATGAGATTTTAGCTTTCCATGGAGAGGGAAAATAAAGAAATCTACAAAAAAGTTAATTAAGTGTAGACAGCAGTCAGGGGTGAAATAGCTTTACATTCTATTAATATTCTAAGTGAATAGCTAACTTTATATCCCATTACCCGCCGTTATGTTTTAATTTGCAAAAATGTTTTCTGTAGAATTTACTTCTGGATTAAATCTTGTTGAATTAGTTTTATCTCTTAATATGTATAGTAAATAATGCCAACTTCATCGTCATTTGCAGGTTCTGCCCCGAACAGGGATGATGCATTGATGACTGGGTATAAATATCAAAAATAAAAAAATGGACACGTATTTTAACCGACTTGAAAAAAGGAACATGTTCAATTTGAATCTATATTTTTATGTTTGTTACCTCATAACTGTTTACTGGGTGTACCGATTTTGATGATTCTTTTTACATTTGGAAGCTGGTGCTTGTCAAGTGGTCCTATTTAAATTTGAGCGACATCTGACGAGTAGTTTTTGAGTTATCCCTAATAATGCGCGTATTTACTTGACATCGATGATATCGATCTCATTTTATTCCTTGTTTGTCTAAAAGATCTCGAGATAGTTTCCTGAAAATTTCTATACTTAGGTACAACACTAAAAATCAAAATATAAATTATTTTAAAATAAAAAAAAACACCTTCCAAACTAAAAACGGAGAAATATAAAATGACAAAAAAATAGATGTTTAAAAAAACTATTTTTTTAAGGTCGGGTAGTGGTCGGTACCAAACTCAAACTTTGGGACCAATCTCAAAAAAATTATGTTTTTAAACATACATTTTTTATTTCTCCGTTTTTAGTTTGTAAGGCAGTAATTTTTTATTTTTCAATAAGTACTCTACTTAAAAAGATATTAGTAATTATAGTAACTAAGTTCAGGCGTTGTAATGAGGTCACGGTTTCGTAAAAAGTGTACGAAAGCATGACGTCACACGACATTTCAACGCCGCTATTATTTGTTTATGTGATAAAAAATAATACCTATCGTGTTCTATCTGACAGACTAAACAAAATATCACTCATAGTGACTGTTTTACTTAGGGTAAGTTCGGGTAAGTTAGTGTTATTTACTTACTTTAGGACTTGCTAGGTAACCAGTAACGTGCCAAGCTACTCAAATATATTTAATGTTACTCTCAGAAAAATGTTCCTGTTTTTAGAGATATAATTGAAAAAAAAATGCATGAATTTGATTTTTTTCCGACAGCGACAGTACCTACCGTGTTTGGATTAGTAAAAATAAAGCACCAGTCTTCAATGTATTTGTTCTAACGTCTTACATTTTTATAAGTAACTAGCTGTGCCCGCGCGACTTCGTCCGCGTGGATTTCCCGTTTTTGCAACAGTTTTCATTGATGCTAAACTTTATACTTGCTTGTTAAATGAAACCGCTTGTCACAATCAATCAATCTCAATTTATTATTTTTTTGACAGTTGTCATAATTCAAATTTCAAAACACCATAAACTATATGGCTACTTACGGAGGTCGGCTACATCACACGTGTGTGTTTCTCTGCTGATCGTTAAAAAAACTGTTTTCTCGCGGTCGCAGATATGTGACTGATGCAAAAAATAGATAAAAACAATCCTTGATGCGGATTTAATATCATGTTAAAATTTCAACTCAATCGGTGCAGTATACTTTTTGAGTTTTTGAAGCATACACAAACCAACATAACATTTTTATATATATAGATGTTAACTTATCGGAAGATATTGCTTTCTTATAAGTAATAATATTAAGATATAATAATATATAACATATTTCTTACCGCACAGTTCCTCCACAGAAGGATCACCCTGAAACAAGAAAAAAGTGAATTAATGCCAAATATGAAATGTTTATGTAGATGTACAATTGTTTTGTTCCTGTGAATATTATATATGTAATTAGCTGTCCCGGCCACGCGTTGCTGTGGTAATGTCATACTACTGACCTATAACATTGTATCTGCAGTAAAAAAAATATGACTACTTATCATATATTATCTCTCAAGTTAGATCAAACTGCACACGGTGTACAAATTTGAATAAAATCGGTTAAGTAGTTTAGGAGCCCATCGCGGACAAACAACGTGACACGGAATTTATATATATCAAGATATTTATAATTCTTAAGTAAGTGAAATTATTATAACTAATAATATAAAACTTAATGAAAAAAAATTTCATTTTCATTTTCAATTATGAATTAAATGCTGAATATGGTGAATAATTATGCCTTATCTATTTTTGTGCTAGTGGGGCACTAGTTTATGATGTAGCTTACAAAAAGTTGTCATTGATTTTTTTCCGCTATGATATCACATACGATATATTGGAAACTATCAACTTAAAGTATAAGGCTACCGTCCATTATTATGACTTTCCAAGTTAGAGCCCGACATGAAATATTGCAGTAACAGCTCTTAAGGCTGAAATTATGTTTCTAAGAAGACCTCAAATTTAATATTAACACAGCCAAGCATTATTCTGTGAATAAAACGAATCGTATGTTGCTAACTCGAAACCAAATTAATGAGCTTCCGACAAACCTTCAAGATCCTTTAATAAATAAGTCTGTTGTGCTCGTATACTAACGAACATGAGGTAAATATATAAATTTTTAACGTTATAAGCATCGAGCATATGATGCGCTCGATGGTTTTAAGACATGCTTATTTGTAATCCATCCACAGTATACTTGCACAAGGCGAAAGCAAAAGAATACAATTCGTTTATTGATTTCTCTTATGCTTTTGATATCATTAATCAAGATTCTCAAAGTCTGCGGATTGGAAATGATAATATTAAAATGGTTTTCGAGCTTGTCGTTCTTTGTTACTTAACGATGATGGTTTATGACTATGGTCCTGGCTCAAAATATGCATCCGCAACGTCCAGGACAACTGGCGTACTTCAAGGATTTATTTTTGGACCTATACTATATTGGCCATAAGGTCGCGCAATATTCGGGTAGTGACTTCACAAAGTGACCAGTTGAAAAAGTTGCCTTAACAACCAGGGCAAACTGCTCAATTGAATGTGTCTCCAATGCACAGTACGTCTTTGTTTACCTAGGCTTAAAAATTTAAAGGTTAACGTTTTGCTTTATTGTAAACCATAATCAAGTATATTCGTCGACCTTTTACGTAAAACTTAAACGTTACTTTAAAGCGTAAAATCGATTGTGAAAATTTTACTGTCAACACCAGTAATGACCAAAAACAATATGCAAAATAAAACCATATACATACATATAATTTCTTTTTTTTTTAATTACGAGGTGGCAAACAAGCTTGTAGCCCACCTGGTGTTAAGTGGTTACCGTCGCCTATAGACGCTTGCAATATTAAGAGTAAATCACTTAACACTGCAATCCGAAACACAGTGAACTGCTTCACGGCGGAAATAAGAAAGGGGGTGGTATGTACTTACCTACCCAGACGACCCTACAATTATGAGTCTACCACCTAGTAAGAGATAATTAAGGTTACGTACATTTTATTCACTTTTCGTTTTCAGAGGATTCTTTATTATGAGACGTAAGTAGTTTTGATTTTGTGTAGGTATTAAGTTATACTGTTGAACAATTATTCATCGTTATTGATATTCCGCAGTTCAACAAAGTGATTTCAATTCAAATTTACGTTGAAGACTTCTAAACTGAAACCATATAAAACAAATTACTATGGATATTCCACCTTAATTGATGCTTATAAATAACTCTTTACAAAGTTGACTTTACAAGGACTAAAAAAGGCGACGACTTTGCTTTCTCCTCTAGCCCGCAAGCAAAGTTTCTTAATGCAAGTCATAATAACACAACACTGTTTGTATTAAAAAGGGCTTGATTTTTGAACCGTAAATAGAATTTAAGATCGAAAGGCTTCCACGTTTATCATACATAACGTACCCAATCTCACGTTTTTAGAACATTAATTTTCTACGAAGTTTAACCTTTTATACGTAAGAAAACAACTTCAAAAGGTTACAAAGGCGTGGGTTACAAGAATCCCATATAATAACCACTATGTCTATACTTAGTTGAGGTTATTTTTGTACGACGAATACTTTGAAATGAGAGCCTCGAGGCGCATAGATAGGGTAAAATTTAGTGACAGCCTCATACAATGACGTGATAAGAGAGAGGACACCTCTCTCTTATTCATACATTCTTATGGAATTATTTTTGCGTTAACTAACATGCAAATATTTTTAAATTAGATAATAGACTGTCCAGGGCAGGAATCAAACCCAGCATCGTCCACATATTTTTTCATTTTACCTTATCTGTCCTGGTTATTTGATTTGGTTACTGAAGTATTGTAATTTTTTAGGTTTAGTGTTTGTAGGTGGCAGGCTGGCGACCCTGTCACAATTTTGAGGCCTTGCATGGCCCAGTCACCAGATGCGGTTCTTATGTGTAACGAAATATTACTTAAGGCTCTGCTCAACCTCTCATGGGACTACGAGTTAATCGCATGTAATGGTCTCTCTTCCCATTAAGTACTTATTGTTGAGAAACTGGTCTCATTGGTCTATTATACATTTTTATATACTCACGTCACGGCAAAGCCAAGAAAAAAAGATGGTACCAAATATAAAGGAAAAATTCGCCGATTTTCCGTTATTCTATTCTTACAAACCTTTCGCCGGCATTAAGTCCTTTACACCTACTATAAAAAATAAAATACGAAAATAAAAAAAAGATCTGGGAAGATACAAAATAAATTGCTTCACTCACCAACAAAGGGCCGCTAAACAAGTCTATAGTCAGAAATACCTATAGCACAAAATAAAAAGTCTACAGAAGAAAAGTTCGTGGTAAATAAATTTTATCACCTACAGTGGTCGTTATAGGGTTATTAAAACTGACTTACGGCCTATATGATTACTTATACATTATTGATTTCAGAGTGTGATTCTGTAATATGGGCCTATTAGAGAAGCACACTCAGAAATCAATTACGTCTTACGAATCGTTTGTCACTTTCTATTAAGCACAAAGTTATAGAGACGAAGGACACTCAGTACGGCGTTGATTCTTGAGATTCATTCTATAATACCAACATTAGAAAACTTCCACATTATCCGATCCGATACGGTATCGGAAGCCGACATGGTATCAGGGACAAGTAAAATATGTTGTTTTTCACACCTGTCATATTGTACGGTTCGATATCGGATATTAATAAATTTTGCTTGCGCCGATATTGCTTCCGATACCGATATCGGATCAGATAATGAGGAACCACTCTCACGTAAACCACATAATATTTAAAAAAAAAACTAGATCATACCGTCGGCCATTTGCAATCCACGACTACCAACCTAAGGTATATGATGAATTTGAGTTGATATTTCTTATTCAGAAAATTAATATAATGCGAAATAAAAGCAGTGAATCTGAAAGCAGCCCAATACAGTCCCTACTGTATCGTGTAGAAGTGGGAGAGTAGCAAACGGCCAACGACATATAGGCGCCTCAAATTTGAGTGACTAATTTGGGTATCAAATTAAGGGGTTTTTGAAGAGAATAGGTACGAAAAATAAAATAATATCACTCTTAAACCTAATATAGTGGATTATGGCAGACAATAACTAGTCCAAGGAGCACCGCACTACGCAAGCGCCGCGTCCGATGCGCGTTGCTCTGCAGAGACGCGGTGCGGCGCAGTTTATCGGCAATGTTTGCCAGAGTCACTGCAACCGCCCCGCGATCGCGTCCGATGTATGGTGCTTCATAGACACGCATACAAAATTCGGTCGCCGCGCCGCGTGCGATGTGCGGTGCTCCTAAGCACTCCCATAGAAAAGAAAATAAAAACAATGAAATTGAGAGCAGTCCGACGTGAACTCACATTATCTACCCCGAATTCCCGAAACAGTGGTAGGGTTTTGACGATTTAAAAGTACTTAGCAAAGTCCATTTAAATAAATAACTTATTGGTTTCAATTTAACCTACTGTATCGTGAGAAGGGAGAGTAAGCAACGGACAAAAAAGTAAATGAGTACGAAATTCGCGCGGGCTATCCCTCCCTCTCTCATGTGTCCATCTAACCTTCTGTTCTCCGTTTATACTGTGCCGATGCCTAAGGAAACTGTAACGGTATAACTTATTTGTAGTTTCCCTGGGAGACGAGTTCAAAACGGACCGGAGTTATGAAAGCGGAGGGCGGCTACTAATTCAAATTTATTGCGGCGGGAGTTTCGGACTGAATATTGTAATGTGATGTGTATTGGTGGGCTCCGAGAATAAAGATACTATGTTAGTCAGGGCCTGTTTGTTTATTTAAGTAGTTACTCTTGTATATTAATGATAGCCCAAATTTTCGTGTTCTTCAAGAGGGAAAAGTTTATCGATCAAATCGTATAGGAGAAAGGCGTAACTTTATGTATGTATGTATTCAAGAATGGGCTTTAATAATAACACAATAAGACCTTGTTTAATAATTTCTTATTATTCGAGGACCTGGTGTTAAGTGGTTACCGTAGCCTATAGATTTGCAATATTAAGGGTAAATCACACTGCAAGTGCGTTTCCATCCTGGGGACTAAGATAATATGCCTTCCATGTCCAGTAATTTCACTGGCTACCTTTCCCTTCAATCCGAAACACAGCGAACTGCTTCACGGCAGAAATAAGAAAGGCGGTGGTACCTACCCAGACGACCCTACATATGGGTCTACCACCTAGTAAATAAAAATATGACGGCGCTATGACATTATTAGGTTCAATTGTAATTTAATTTGTTATTTACATTAGAAATAGTCCACGTGGGATTGCGAGTGACGTCAGTGCCGCACGAGCTATCGTACGATGCGACGGAATAGTGGTGGGGCGTGCCTTTGTTGCAGCGGTGCGCGCTCGACAGAGCTCAGTCTGGTTCGAGGTGCCGCTGAGTGCGGACGTTTCTATGGTTGTATTAGGAATGCTTGTGGAAGCTATGTCCGACGGTTGTGTGATAATAGTTAGAGAGAAGTGAAGGCTAGTGCCGGTGCAATGTTTAATGTGCCCTAGGTAAACCTACACACTGGGTCACAAATCCCAGGCACTACTCTGGTGCTCCGCTTTGTGACGTGTGTTGATAAATTGACTCGGTATTCGTATATGAGATAGTGATTCGAGCTAAATCCTGACGATATTCCCGACATATTATTATAATTTAACGCATATTCCAATTATGTAGCTTATTGCTGGAATCTTCCATAGAATACCACTGAGTTCGATGTTCAGCTCTCCTCTTCCAATCCCACCCGTTGCTTTACTAATGTAACACTACATTTACCTACACGCGGTCTCCGCTCAAGAACCACTCTGCCTCGAGGGCCAGCGGTTCTGCAGGCTGTCCATTGCTACTTTGGTTCTAATGAATGACCTCGTTCTGGATTCGGTCTCAGAAACTCCGAGCATAGCTTTCTCCACAGTTCTTCTTTTTCCCTAACCCGTCTGCTCCTCTCCTCCCCCTCCCCCCCCCCCCCACACACACAGGGAGAAGCGAATGAGAGAGGAAGAAAAGAGATTAGAAGACCTTCCGGACCACAAGGAAGAGGAGTAATCTATCATGGATACCTGAAGGGCGGTCCTCGGGTTATGCCGGACTCTTACCAACTAAGCACCCCCTTTGTCTACTACCAAAATGGTTATCGGAAGCAGCCGCCCTCAGGAGAGGGGGACATGTATCTCCATTGTTTGATCAGCGACTTTGAACTGGTGGAAAACGCACACGTTGAGTGGTCACATAGGCTATATTTTATTTAAAAATCAATCCACATGAAGTCCCGGTTGGAGCTAATATTTTAATAAACATGCGAATTTAATTCAAAGCAATTAGGTAAACGACAATTTAATTTGCAAATTTATTGGCATTGTATCAAAGTTTGAATTGTAATTCCACCTGCCAATGAAAAGGGTATGACAATTTAATCTACTTCTGATTGGTTTAACGAACTTAGTTGACCGGGGATGACCTTTAGGGTAACTCCATATGAAATGATCAATATAAGGATACGGACACTGGATTAATCGCTCGAATTTCGAGTGCTTAATCTAAGAAAATAAACAACCTACCTAAACACGATAAATTTGGTACATTCAAGATATGGAATTAAATGCCAGCACATGTGTTCCCTCCTTCCTGCAATCCTGGGTCATTCAAAAGAGGCGTGAAGAAGCACCTTGGACGTCGGCAAGGCGAGGGTGGCTAGCGCGGCGGTTTATCTCTCGCACCAGCTATCTTCGCATTTGGACTCCACTTCTGCTTACCATCAGGTGGAATGGAACCATGCTAGAATTTTCTACGGAAAAAAAAATCGGTAAAGTTTCGGTAAGTACAGAAAATTATCGGTCTCACTCACATTGTCTTGCATCGAATGATTGGGGTAAGCTTTACTAACGTGGACCTCACAACTATCGATTGAATAAACAAAGTTAGCAACTGTCAAAGCCAGACCGCTCCTACAATAGTACAGAAACAAAATGGTGACCCTTTGCTCATTGAGGCCGACATCGATTTTCTGTGTCCATTAATAGGCGATTGAGTTAATGATGTAATGAATATAATACGTAGTATACTTAACAAGAATAATCTTGTATTATCTATTATATAAAAGGCAAAGTTGGAACTAGATAGCTGAAATTTTGCACAGAGGTTCCTTTTATGACGTAGGCAAGGGATACGGACGGATTTTTCGAAATTCAACCACTGAGGGGGTAAAATAGGAGATGACAGTTTGTATGGAAATCCGTCATTTTTTTTATTAAATTCATAAAAATTAGTATATAGCCTTTCGATTAAAAACTAAGAAAGGGGTATTTTAGAATTTCTCGAATTTCTGAAAGTTTGTGTAGAAAACCCATCATTTTTATAGGTGAAATCCATACAGATTGGCTTGACAGCTTTTATGTTTAAAATTAAGAAAGGAGTATTTTAGGATTCCTCGAAATTCAACCCCTAAAGGGATGAAATAAGAGAGGGAAGTTTGTATGGGAAATCCGTCATTTTTATAGTAAAACTAGTGGACCCGACAGACGTTGTCCTGTCCAGCGGACAAAATTGTGAATCTAAACCATTCTCAGATCCCCTTGAACACACACAAAAAATTTCATCAAAATCGGTCCAGTCGTTTTTGTGAATCTAAACCATTCTCAGATCCCCTTGAACACACAAAAAATTTCATCAAAATCGGTCCAGTCGTTTAAGAGAAGTTCAGTGACATACACACTCACAGAAGAATTATATATATTAAGATACATAACAATTGGTATTATGACTTTTCGGCTGAGCTTTTCGGTAAAAATTAAGAATGACGTAATTAAGTATTTTTCGAATTTTAATCCCACGGGGACGAAGTCGCGAGCAAAAGCTAGTATTTTATATCAGTACATTAGAGGAAGTTTGAAAGTAGCATCATTGGCATAAATCAAGACTTAGAGGTAACGGATTCGCATTGTATGGGCATATAATGAGAAGATATGATGAGCATGTAACAAAGAAAGTGATAAAAATTAATTTGGATGGATAAAAAGGGGGAGATGGATAGACTGTGTGAAAAATGATATGGCAAAGAAGGGTGTTAATGTTGAGATGACGACTGATCGAGGAGAGTTGAAGAAGAATATTACGACGATCACAAATGAAATTGGGAGATTGGGATTTTTTGAATATCTATAGTTTACCGTCTGTACCACGGCGAGTGCTCTGAGGAGCTTTTTTCCCTAATCTCGCTATCTCCCTTCCTTTTAATGACTACGTTAAGGTGCCACCGATAAACTGTGCCTATTTCCATTAAGAATTAAGAAATTTGGCAATTCATTTCTCTATCTCACAATCAAGACATGGGATTCGATGCCAGCACACGTGTCCCCTCCTTCTAATCCTGGGTCATCAAAAGAGGCATTGACAAGTAAAAATATTAACAATATCAATGTAGTCGTAGATTTAGTAAGAACATGGTTTTATTTTTAGCAGTTATAATTTCTGCACATGTCAATAAACTGCTTACCAAAACGCAATGGCTGTATAGCCGTTAAAAAACCGCAAAACTCAAAGTAACAATGTTGAATATAAAACGTTATACATAGTTGTTACGTGTAGGTATAAAAATAAACGAATTTTATTTTTATGTGCTGTTCGGTTTAATGTTAGAGGTCAAGTACAATTCAAAAATCAGTGTAGTACGTGGGCCAATCCCGATCGCCGAAAATTCCTGGTGTTCCGTTTCACGCAGTACGCGACATGCCCCCAGCCTTGGAAGCTACAGGATTGATTCCAATTGCTGCGAAGATTACTCTTGAAACAAAGGACATATCTTGGAAAAAGCTCTCCTGACGGTGCCAGCTGCTGTGCGAATGTCGGCTACTCTCGAAACTCCGTCGTTGCCCGGAACAGTGCTGATGATGCGCCCCAAATTCCATTTCAAAGGAGGCAGATGATCATCCTTCAATAATACAAGGGTGCCGGGTTGTAATGAATCGACATTCTCCTTCCATTTGCATCTGGTTTGTAGCTCAGAGACGTACTCCTTCGCCCATCTAGACCAAAAGTGATGACGGATCAGCTCCACTCTCTTGTATCGGTCATGAATATTGCCAGGATCATTTCTCATGTCTTCATATACTGGCGCTGTAAGGGAACGACCGACTAGGAAGTGTGCAGGACTTAAAGGTAAAAGGTCTTGAGGGTCTGCGTTACATAGGTGAAAGGGGTCGTGAGTTAAGGATCGCTTCTACTTGTGTTAGTACTGTAGTAAACTCCTCAAAGGTTAAATGCGCATTCCCTACGACTCGCATCAAATGATGCTTACTCGATTTTACTCCAGCCTCCCACAGACCACCAAAATGAGGCGTATATGGTGGAATGAAATTAAACTTTATCGATTGCGTAATAGCGTAATTAGATATATCTTGTGAGCAATTTGATATAAATTTTGAAAATTCTTTCATGGCTCCAACGAAATTTCGACCATTGTCTGAATAAATTTCAGCTGGTTTTCCACGCCGTGAAATAAAACGTTTTAATGCTAAAATATATGACGCTGAAGAAAGATCGCTTACAAGTTCCAAATGTATGGCACGTGACACAAAGCATACAAATAAACAAATATATGATTTGCAAGTTCTTGCACCTCTGCCTTTACGATTAAGAGTGAGCACTGGTCCTGCGTAATCCACGCCACAATACAAGAATGGGTAAGTAGGAGTCAAACGTTCTTTGGGCAAGTTACCCATAATTGGGTTAAGTGTTTTACCTAAAAACCTCTTACAAATAATACAGTCGTGTACTATTTTCCTAACTACGCTCCTACCACCTATTGGCCACCATTGTTCTCGAACACTGTACAGGAGTGCTTGAGGTGCCGCATGAAATAAGTTTATATGCTTGTGTTTCAGCAGTAGTATAGTAAAATGGTGCTTAGAGGAAAGCAGAATTGGGTGTTTCTTACTATACTCAAAGTCTTCAGAGTTACTAATACGACCACCGACACGTAGTAGTTTTAAATCGGTATCTATAAATAAATTTAATTTAAATAGACTTGGCTTATGCTTTAATGATAACCCCTTTGATAAAATTTGATATTCCTCGTTAAATGATTCTATTTGTGACAGCCTAGCCAAGCGCATCTCAGAATGTCTAAGCTCGCTTATTCTTAGCTCACCAAACATTTTATTTGTATTGGACGAACGAATATTATTGATAAAACGTAACACAAATGCGAACGTACGTAACAAACGTTGATATTGGGAAAACCGTGAGAATGTAATTATATTACGCTCAGTGTTCTGTTCAGAATGAAACACACGAACTACACCTGGCCTAAGTTCAGGCAAGTCGTTACTCAGCTGTAGTTCAGTAGAAGTTAACTCTTTACAAATGAACTCGGCGCTGCGCAGAAATGTCGGACCGTTCCACCATAGGTTTGAAGAAGCCAAGTCAAGAACGTCCATACCGCGCGATACCAGGTCTGCAGGGTTATCTTTGCCGCTTACATGTCGCCACGACAATCCTTTTGTTAGGTCATGTATCTCAACTACCCTATTTTGAACGAACGTTTTTAATAGATTAGGTGCCATTCGTAACCATCCTAATACTATCGTTGAATCTGTCCAGAATACAACTTGAGCAAATTTACATCGCAACGATTCTCGTACCCTCGCATAAAGACGTGCGCCTAACAAAGCACCGCATAATTCTAGCCTCGGTATGCTAACAGGTTTTAACGGCGCAACCTTCCCTTTTGAACAAAGTAATTGATTTATTATAGATTTATTACCGTTTGTTTCGATAATAGATCGAACATAGATACATGTTCCATACGCTGTTTGAGAGGCATCCGTGAATATGTGCAGCTCAAGACGTGTGTAATTATTTGCAATTACATGTCGCGGTATTCTTATACTCTCGAGTGCAGATAAACTGTTAGCAAACCGGTTCCAGTCAGCTGTGACGTCACGCGGAAGCGCGTCGTCCCAATCTAATCTGTGTAGCCACAGTTTCTGTAGTAATACTTTCGCTATAATAATTGCGGGACTTAATAAACCCAAAGGGTCAAATATTTGTGAGATATGCGATAGTATAGTGCGCTTTGTAATTTTACAGTCGTTATTATATGTATACCACCCCTGTTTATTAGAAGGCTATATCTTGCTTATAAATATTGTATGAAAGCTATGTCACTGTTAGATAACATAACCTGTAATCTGTTGGATGATCTCTGTATGTCAAATTGTGATAGTTATTGGCAAAGAGTTAAAAAACCATTGTTGTGGTCTGTGTATAATGAGTGTAAAGAAATTAATATTCATAATTCAAATCCTATTGAGATGTTCAATTTAGATACGTGGATTACCAATATAGATATAAACGGGACTATACATATAAATTTAGAATGTATTAAAGGAGCTAAAAATAGTCAAGAGCATATTATTAAGTATGAAGTAATAAAAGAGCTACATATGAAATATGCGGATTGGAATAAATTGTATACCGATGGATCTAAGAGTAATAGTGGTATTGGAGCTGCTTACTATGACCCATTCAGAAAAAGATCTGGCATGTACAAAATTGAACATCACAATATTTGTATCATGACGGTGGAACTTATTGCTATCTCAGAAGCACTAAAATACATACAAGGACAGAATTTCAGCAAATGTGTAATACTTTCAGACAGCAAAAGTGCCTTGCAACACTTGGCTCGGTGCGCCTCTGGTTGTAGCAGAGGTGTTCCGATAGCCTATGGCATCCTTAATACTATACATAGTTTGAACAACGAACAAGGAATCAATCTGAGATTGCAATGGGTTCCGTCTCATATAGGCCTATATGGCAACGAAGAAGCTGACAATCTAGCAAAATTGGCAACATCCTGTAGTTCGATCTATTCAATTTCTCCATGTTATACTGAAATACTTCCCAAATTTAAGTACATATGTCATCAACAGTTTAAAGAATATTTTGATAAAAGAAGTACAGAAAAAGGAATTTGGTTTAAAACAATCCAAAGCCAACCTCCTAAGATACCATGGTTTTACAATTTTAATTTAAATAGGAGACATATTGTGATGCTACATAGATTACGATCCGGACATTATCCTTGTAACAAATTTGCTTATTTAATGTTAAAATCAAATACACCCAATTGTGATCTGTGTGGTACTATAGAGGACGTCCATCACATCCTCGCAGAATGTGAAAAGTATCACGGGCGGAGAGAAGCGTTTATAAAATTATTTAATGTTAATACATATAATATAGGAATATTTTTAACTATTTTATCAGACCCAACATCTGAAGCAGCTAAGCAGCTAATAAATATATATTTTAGTTAAGCGATTCTCTTGTCCCGTGCTGTAACTTTAAGGTAGATAGGAGGTTGAATTAGGGTTCGATGGGGCTGACATATCTTTTAAGATAAAAGCCCCTAAATTTAAAAGATTAAAAAAAAAAAAAAAAAAACAGTCGTTATTAAACTTTGATTCGTAATATAATTCATCAGATAAATAATTCCATCCTAAACCTAAAGTTCTGTTCTTGTGATTATTATTCATGTTTAAGTTTTTGGTATCACTATGATATTGAATGGATTGGTCGCATTCAAAATTAAATATCCATTTTCTTAATGGAAAACATCCCGCCTTTAACGTATTTGATATTTTTTCGCATAATTCGCTTAATTTATGTTTGTCGTCCAATCCAGTCACTAAATCATCGACATAAAAATCTTCTGCAATCACTCTTTTGACGTCACGATCCTCACAATCCATAGACAGCTGTTTCAGACATCTTACAGCTAGAAAAGGTGCTGAAGCCGTGCCATAAGTAACAGTGTTTAGCCTGTAAAAGTCTATAGATTCGGTCGAATCATCTCGCCACAGAATTAATTGCAAATCGCGCTGACTTTCTGTCACTAGCACCTGCCTATACATTTTCTCGATATCTGCACACGCTATATATCTGTGCTGTCGCATTCTAAGTAGTATAGCCAGCAGATCACCTTGTAACGGAGGGCCTACGAGTTGTAAGTCATTAAAGGACCGCCCTGAACTTGAACAGGCACTAGCGTCGAATACCACACGTAATTTAGTGGAGGAACTGTGCTCGCGCATTACCCCATGGTGGGCAAGTATATAATTTGGTGTTCCATATGCATCAACACGCGTCATATGACCCAAATTTATGTATTCATGTATAAAATCGGAGTATAGTTTTTTATACTGAATATTATTTTGCAGACGTTTCTCTAAAGATAAAAATCGCTTTAAAGCTTGAGGATATGATTCGCCTAAGTTATTTGGTGATGATTTCAAAGGAATAGATACACAAAATCTTCCATCTTTGTCGCGCCTTGTAGTTTTGATGAAAATATTTTCGCATTCCTTTTCTTCATCAGTTAATGTCTCACATGGACTTGTTAATTCCTCAAGTTCCCAAAATTGTCGCAGTTGAGTATCAAGATTTTGAGAAAAATTACATTGTACATGTCCTGCAGTACCGCGCATACTAACGCCCACGGGACCCGAAATTATCCAACCTAATCGTGTATTTTGAAGGAATGGGCCGTGGGGCAATCGCATTCTACCATCACTCAATAAATCCCAAAACTTATCAGCGCCTATTAGGATATCGATGCTTTGAGGTTCATAAAAGGATGGATCCGCCAATTGAATATGATCGGGAATCCTAATTTTCGAATATTGTATAGGTATACCCGGTGTCGTAGACGATATGTTCGGCAGCACATAACACTGCATACGCGTTACGTATGAACTGGTGGAGGCTTTAATTTCGATTTCACAAATTTGTGACGATTGTGTTATCGAATTACCAACACCACGTATTTCGTGTGTGGACTGTATCATAGGTAGTTGTAATAATTTGCATAAAGAACTAGTAATAAAACAACGTTCGCTTCCCGAGTCTAAAAGTGCGCGCGCTTTATGATAATTATTTTGTATATCGCTAACTTCAACTATAGCGGTCGATAACAAAATCGCTGAGTAGTGGGAGCATACGTCAGTGTTCGTATTTGAATAGGTGGGACAAGGCGGCCGCGCTGGCCGCGCTGTCTTAGAAAGGGACGAGTGCATGGCTAGAACCTGTTTGTTGTTTTCGCAGTCGCGCGGTAGCAATAATGTGCCTAGTTGAACATCTCTGTGCAACAACGAATTATGTTTTTGATTACATTGTTTACAAGGACCGAATCTACACACGTTAACGTTATGTCCCGGGCGCAAACAATTCTCGCACAGTTTATTATCTGTAACAAACTTAAGTTTTGTGTCCAAATTAGTGCTTAAAAACTGTTGACATGTAAACAATCGATGATACCCGTTATTACAAAATGAACATGATTTCTTAAAGTGATTTTGTGGCTTATTGGTGGAAACATTACAATGAACCTTGGTGTTATATAGTTGTGATTGCCTTTTATGCTCAGTTTTGACGTTGCTATGAGAGTGAGAAGTTTGATTCGCTTGTAATGTCTCCAGCATGTCCGCTCGGTCTTTTAAAAACGATAGAAGTTCATCTACCTTCAGCGGAGATTTGGAATTGTTAGATTGTTTTAAAATTGTGTTTTTATACTGTTCCCATTCTCGTTCGGAAATTTTATCTAATTTGGACACAACTAAGTATATGATGAGTGTATCCCAGCTGTCTACTGGTTCACCCAACTTTTTTAAAGACCGGAGATTCTTTAAAATATTATCAATAAGGTTACGCAATGAATTTGTTTCCCCTTTAGTAAGAGTTGGAATATTAAATAATGCTTTTACGTGGTTGTGCACCAAAAGCCGATAATTATTATAACGATTCAACAATAACTCCCATGCAATCAAGTAGTTATCAGCACAAAATTCTATCGAGTCTATTACTAGTGCTGCACTGCCTATTAAAGAGGATTTTAAATAGTGAAACTTTTGAATATTACCTATTTGATTCGAATCATGTACTAGAGAGGAAAATGTATCTCTGAACTGCAACCAATGCTCACTGGTACCGTCAAAGGTGGGTACAGAAATAGTAGGTAATTTAACAGAATTACTTGAACATGTTTTGGAACCTGAAGCAATGCCTTCCTCTTTTAGTAGACATTCAGCTCGAGCCAATGTGCTGTAATAGCAATCCTCAAATTGTTCGCGTTGTATTAATTGTTCTTCAAGATCGATTTCAAGAACTGATTCTTCGATTTTGCTTTGAAGATCGCTAAATTCAGCAAACAGTTTCGAGCCACCCTGGATTCGTAATTTCAAATCCTCTTTTGAGTGAAGAGACAAAACCCTATCACTTTCGGTTTGTAAAGCATTTACGAAATTAGAGAATCTTGTGAACCGTCCCTTAATTATGCCCCGTTTTTTGACTAAATCACGAATGAGCAAATTTGTGCCTTCGTCATTCGTTACGGTTATTTTCAAAGGCGACTTTGAACGAGATCCACTTGTGTTTTCCGCTTCGCTTGACATCATGGTAGTTCGTGAAAGTTGGAGTATTGAAATTTGGTAATAGAATAGATGATGCTAGCAAACGGCACCGTCTAAACCAAACAGGTACTCTCCGCGTATCAATCACAAATTGCAAGTAATTTACCACAATACTAAACACAAGTTAGCAAGGAGATGACTAGGAAAGGATGGGAGCTAGTGGTCGTACCTTATTACGCTGTATTCTTGGCTTGATCTATAGCTTCGTATCCTCGCGTTCTCTCAGTTATCCACTTCTTTTGATTCCGGATTTTCTTAGTATTTGTAGCAACGCAGATCCAGATTCGGCTAACGAAGGTCCATATGTTACGTGTAGGTATAAAAATAAACGAATTTTATTTTTATGTGCTGTTCGGTTTAATGTTAGAGGTCAAGTACAATTCAAAAATCAGTGTAGTACGTGGGCCAATCCCGATCGCCGAAAATTCCTGGTGTTCCGTTTCACGCAGTACGCGACAATAGTTAATAACTCAGAGAAGGCAATTTCACCACCTTTCAAACACAATAAACAGTAAAAATATAATTTGCAGGGTCGACGTTCGAAACGGTTTTATGAATACATTTCTTTTTACGCTTTCCCTTTATATGAGGTTTTATATACAATACAGGTATGGCCATATGATGCAGGCAGAGTAGAATAGCATCATTCCATATCCTCCAATGAGTGTCGGAGAACGCGACTAATGGATCAGAGATACAGGTTGCTTATAGGTTCTAACCACCTTTATAGAACTTAATCACGGTGGATTTTAATAGTAAAGTTTCCAAAAAAATACTATATGCAAGCTATTTGACACCAAATGTGTTACTTGGATTATTAGTTAAAAGTTAAGTTTTAATTAAAAGTGATAGAAACCTGATATTTTGATGTCATACATTCATGTTAAATTTGGTTGCAATAAGTTAAAGCATACTCGAATACACAGACAAACACACATACCTACATAATTCCAAAAACGGTATTTTTGGACTCAGGGAGGTCCAAAACGTGTAAATCTATCAAAATCTCGAGGTCGAATTTTTTGACGATTACTCTACGTGTACGAGAAAGTAAAAATATATTTTTCAAATTTGCATCACATATCGTATACCAAAGAATCTGTAAAGGTACCTATAGGCTTCAGTTTTCAGTTATGAATACTGTATATATAGAGACCAAAAGAGAATGAGTACAGTAGAGGAATTTAAAAGTAAGAACAATAATAAAAAACCATCAAATAAAGTTTTGACGACGACACTATTTATCATGTAAGATTTTTTTTCTTTCGTAAATGTTTACCGTTCATATTTTATACACATTATTTATTTAAAGCTGTATATATTGTAATAATTTATGACTGAGAGTAGGTCGAAATCAATAAGTATTACAACCCACTCAATTTACGCCTTATTATCATAAAGCCCACATTCGCAGCGAAAGGTTAATTGGGAATAATCCTTATACATCCACTTCCTTGTCACAAACAATTTTATTTGTGATCGATTTAATAATGTTTTCTTCTTCCATACGTCGCCATCTCAACATTACGCCCTTGCGATATCATATTTCACGCAGTCCATCTATCTTTTCTTCAATCTTCTTTCCCTTCTGTGCCTCTCTCAATATTTCTGCCACTAATCAAAACAGGATAATCATTATAATACTCCTACCCATATATCTCTCTGTATTTAAAAACGAGGTAGTCTTTCACGATATTAGGTACCTTAATAAGTTGAGTAATATTTAAACAAAAAGAACAATATTTTAAAGAGAGATATAGAATTATTCGTTCGAGGCCAAACCACATATTTTGACTAATGTGAAGTTAGGGCTTGTAGAGTTAGAATTTTGGCTCTACATGAGATCTGATAACTTTTTAACAGTGTGAACTATATGGTCTCGTCTTGGCAACATTTTACATGAAAATGTTTTTAATGGGATTTACATTTAAATTTTTCTGTAAATTGAAATGTAAATCTCAGTCGAAGACCGCAGTCGAAATTACGCAATGCGAGAAAATATACATAACAATTAAGTGACAAGGTTTTAAAATCTGGTTCACCCTTGTTTGGTATAACAACGTTTAGTCGAAAATCATTTCTTCGAACAACGTTTAAGAAAATAATCACTTTGTATAATATCGATTGACATAATTTTCATTTCATCGAATGTTCATTTGCGATAACAACATTTGCGCTATTGATCAAAAAGTATAATGTTCATTTGATGTATTGTTCAGGTGGTATAATTTTCATTTCATCGAATGTTCATTTGCGATAACAACATTTGCGCTATTGATCAAAAAGTATAATGTTCATTTGATGTATTATTCAGGTGGTATAATTTTCATTTCATCGAATGTTCAATTGAATAGGTTAGCGAGGAGCGAAGCGACGAGCGAGTTAGGTTGACATGAACAAAGCGCACGAGCCGAGCGAGCGAAGCGAGCGTGCCGCGGCAGCGGCCGGCGAGTGCCAGAAGCGACTTTAGGGCGTTTTCACTGAATTATTACTGAACTGAATATTCGATACGATCTTTCGACCAAATCATTATTAGTCTAGTTAAACATTAGGTTAAATAAAATTAGTGCATTTGAAAATTCGGTGAAATGACATTATGTCAAATAAATAATTATGCTAAATAAAATTCTACCAATTAAACATTAGGTTAAATAAAATTAGTGCAAATGAAAATTCGGTGAAATGACATTATGTCAAATAAATAATTATGCTAAATAAAATTCTACCAATTAAATATTCGGTCAAATGAATAATTATGCGAAATGACTTTATTGCAACTAATATTAGACGAAACGATTTTCGAGCAAACGTTGTTATACCAAACAAGGGTAAACCTTAAAATCTAGACTAAACGTTCATTCATGATGAAACATGTGATGAAACTGTCAAATGTTCGTTCGCCAATTGTTTTTTTTATCAATTACAGATAGTTTTGAGAGATGTATGCACAGAGCGGATTAGCCTCTTAATCACTCAATCAATCAACAGACTCTGCCCATTTACTGATAGGCCTGGGCCTCTGTCACACGACAATCCTACAATTTAGAATAATTTAGTGCATGGCAGCCAAATAACTCTACATTTTCTTTGTTTTTCTGTCGAAGACTAGGGTCTCCATGGGATAGGGGGTGGAGTATATAAGGTTGGCAGCGAGGGAAAGAATCATCTGTGGCGTCTTTCAATCATCTCTCTAGTCAAAGCTACGGTGACTGGGCTTACCATCACGCAGGCCGTGCGCTTGCTTGCCAACCACATAACATGCATTAAAGTTTTTGAATAAATAAACATAATAATAAATTTATTTCGATCAACAAGGTTCATTTAGAATATGTGGTGTTGAAATCAAAGTAAAGTTTTTTCTCCAAGTGAGAAAAAACTTTACTAACGCCGACATAGGAACATGTAAACATACAGAACCTTAAATAACATTTGGTTCCACAAACGCCACAGCTGCCGATATGGGTCATGCAGTGCTTCTAAATTGCCAGCCTGTCGCCTACATGAAAGCGACACAAAACCCAAAATGAAACAATCCTTTAGTAAGCAAATCTTCAAAAAGCCAACAATAATGCAATAATTGTATGATTTCGATTTGACTTGACATCATTTCTAAATAACCAGCATCTAAAGGTGATTAATTACAATAATGTCATACAAATTTTCTTCATGTCACTATGTCAGATGACTTATCTTTTCAATACGAGCATAATACACGAGTGACGTGCAACATATTCCAACAGCATTCATTTGTAACGAGTTTAATCAGGTTTAAATCAACATATTTCCGATTTTGGTATACGGGAACAAATATTAATGTTTCGGGCCAGAGGCTTGACAGCACGCCCATCTGTCAAACGGATTTTAATCAGAAAATATCTGCTAAGTGGAACGGCCTGATAGGGGTTTAATAATCGTGTCGAAGTATCGAATATCAATCAATTCAGCGCTCTAGCCGCTCGAAATTGGAGCGCCCGAACTGGTGAAGTAGCTCCAACTTACAGAAGACCACAATGAAATAACGCTATATTTTTGTGGTGTGGGTTTTTTGTGGAGTGTGGTGTTTCTTGTGGTGACTAAGTTTGCCAGAGCTCCACGACGTAGAGAAGGGGACTAGAGTTTTCAGCTCAGCGTATATCACGTCACTGTTGCCAACATCTTTATTTTGTCTTTTTAACACGTTGAATGTCATGACGGACACCATGTATTGAAAAAAAGAATGAAATATCCATAAATAGCAATATGCAAATTGCCACTCCACGTAAAATAAATCACAATAGTGAAAAATACATCGACAAAAACGTAGCACTTGAACCGTAAATCGGAACTCAATTTACGGTCATTGCGAATGACGTGCGAACACTCATTGGTTTAATACATCTCTCGGCGGACGTTCATTCGCGGAATCTGTCCGCACTCGACCATGATTGGCTGCTCTCCACGCCCGTCCCGAGTTAGGAATGGACGCCATTATTTTGTAAATCATTGTGCTTAGTTGGATTTAGTTTCGCATGTGTTTATGTTGCCTGCGATACAGTAGACGAAAAGATCAGTTTGTTTACCGCTGCAATCATCGGTCTTTACGACGTTCACGCTCCTGTTCACAAAGTAAAATTAAAACACGCACCAACTCCCTGGCTCACTCCAGAAATAAAATTGCTAATTGACAGGAAAGCAGTTGCAAAAACAAAATATAAACATCGGCCCAGTGACTTAAACCGGGAGAGATATATCGAGATCCGTAATCACTGCAAAAAGGTGTGTAGGAAAGCTCAACGCCACTACTTCCATAGTTCTGTTGAAAACGGAGATCCAGCAAAGGTGTGGAAATTTCTTCGATCTATGGGTATTGGGAAGTCACGCCAAGCGTTGATGCCTGGTGGTTTTGACCTGAATTCTCTAAATACACATTTCTCTTCCTCTTCTAATTTTAGCGGATCTGTAAAAGCTACAACAATGAACTATCTATCATCTCTACCCATACCCGATCATTCTCCATTTTTCATTAGTCAATTTTCGGATTGTGGTGTTAAAAAGAGCATTTTATCTATTGCATCGTCAGCAGTGGGCTGTGATTCGTTAAGCCGGAAAATGATAATACCAATCCTGGATGATATCCTTTCCATCATTTCTCATATCCTCAACTGTTCCATACAATGTGGTGTTTTTCCTACTGCGTGGAAAGATGCCCAAATCACCCCACTACCTAAAAAACCCAATCCTGCGTCCTTTTCTGACTACCGCCCAATTTCCATTCTTCCGTTTCTTGCAAAAATGCTAGAGCGGTTAGTCTATGACCAACTTACTTCGTTCCTTTGTCATAATCACCTCCTTAATCCCTTCCAGTCTGGTTTCCGTTCGGGTCACAGTACCACCACTGCACTTATCAAAATAACCGACGATATTAGATGGGGCATGGAGAATGGCTTAGTAACTGTATTATCCCTCCTTGATTTCAGCAATGCCTTTAACACCGTAGATTTTGATGTGCTCCTGGGTATACTACGCTCAATTAACATATCTCCAACGACAATTGACTGGTTTCGTAGTTACCTGTTTGGTCGCCGGCAGAGAATCTGCATTGAAGATTCTTTATCTTCTTGGTGCTGTACTTCTGCTGGGGTTCCACAGGGTGGCGTTTTATCTCCTTTGTTATTCGCAATTTTTATAAATTCTATCTCTAATAAGCTTTCGTCATCCTACCACCTTTACGCAGATGACTTACAAATATATTGTCAAGGACCACCACACCAACTAGCAGAGATAGTAAGCAAAATAAACTCGGATCTAGTACATTTATGTGAGTGGATTAACTGCTACGGTCTGCAACTAAATCCTGCTAAAACCCAAGTTATTGTTATTGGTAGTCCTCGATTAACATCTAAAATTGACTGGTCTATGGCGCCCAAGGTTATTCTTGATGGATCTCACATACCATTTAGTAAGACTGTAAAGAACTTAGGTATTCACTTCGACAATAATTTGTCTTGGTCTTATCAGCTCCAGGAACTTAGTAGGAAACTATTTGCGTCGGCAGGTTCCCTAAGAAGACTTCGAAACTTCCTGCCCACTACTACTAAAATTGCGCTAGTTCAATCTCTCCTTCTCCCTATACTTGATTATGCTGACTCTAGTTTTCCCAATTTAACCGAAGAACAACTAAATAAACTTGAGCGACTCCAAAACTTTTGCATACGGTTTATATTTGGCTTGCGCAAATATGACCACGTTTCAGAATTTCGTAATAAACTCAAGTGGTTGCCCATTCGTCTTCGCCGGAATGCACATATCTTATCGCTCCTTTATACTGTCCTGTTCTATCCCAATACTCCTCTATACCTTAAAGATCGATTTAAGTTCCTTCACGATACCCATTCCAGAGTTTTAAGATCGTCGGAGAACTTAAGGCTGGAAACACCGTCCCATTTCACCAAATTTTATTATAAATCTTTCTCAGTACAAGCTGTTTTGTTGTGGAACGCTTTGCCTGTCCAGATAAGACAAGCTCAGACTTTATGCAGTTTTAAGAAGCAGGTTACAGAACACTATCTGTCGTCACTATGATACTAAATTTGTTCATATTTATATGTATTTTAGTATATATTTATGATATATGTATTATTACATAGTGAGTAGTTAATTATCTATGTAAGTTTATGTAAATATTTGTATGTAGTTTATTTTATATTATTTATTTTAAGTTATACGTTGCCATCTTCCTTCGAGTACTTTGTCTTTTAGTCCTGTCCATCCTAAGGTTACCTGGAAGAGATCGCTCTTAGCGATAAGGTCGCCCTTTGTATGTACATAATTGTAATTAGTATAATTATCTTTGTATTTGTTGGTTGATGTATGTACAATAAAGATATATTGTATTGTATTGTATTGTATGTATTACATTGCTAATAATAATAAATCTGCTTGAGCTTCTTAGGGTCAATAGCAATTTTCACCATAATTTCTTCTCTTTTAAAGCTTCTCTGCTATGGAACTCTCTGCAAGCCGCCAAGATAGATCTGCATCGCATTACCCCATATCCTCCAATGGGTGTAGTAGTAGTCGACTAGTGGATTAGCAAAGGACTGATCACCTTATAGTCCGCCAACCAATCCGCATTGGGCAAGCATGGTGGACTACTGCTTAAACCTCCTTCGATGAAGGAGAGGCCTCGTGTCCCAGCAGTAGGTCGAATTATAAAGGCCGTTAAGATGAGATCTTACCAAACAACTCCACTCACTTATACTTGAGCCAGAGTCGATAAAAATATATGTAAACAAACAAAATGTAATTTTGTTTAGGTTTGCCTCTTTCAGTAGCTATCTTTCTTCTCATCATTCACTCATACCAAAATGACGGAGTATACAGTGATCAATACCTATGTGCTGATCCATTAGTCGGCTTCTACGACACCCATTGCAGGATATGGGGTGTTGCTATTCTACTCTGCCAGCATCACATGGCTTCTGGGAAGACCTAGGCGAATGATATTCCGCTAAATTGGCTTATTGAAGAAAGGTGAAAAGTACTTTAAAAAGCAGAACATGTATGAGGACTATAATGAGAGTTAATGAAGTGAAAGACGTAAGGATTGTACGAAGTGGAAGTATGTGATCTTTGGAGACCTGAAATAGCTCAAAATACCTATGTATATACTCATATTTTCTAAGTGATCTCTGTACACAAAAATAGTCAAAGACAATAATAGCGTATTGAGAGCTTTCGTCAACCTAAATTTATTCATACAACAGAACCCCCTTGTGAATCATTGAAAATTGAACGAAAAGCATTCCGATTCAATCCGGCTAACCCTCTCACCCTCAGAAACCTTCGAGAGTGTCCTCGTGTGTGGTGACTATGAGTTGCATGCGTTTTTTGTCTGAGAAAAACTCATTTATTTTAAATAACATTTTAATAGCAACTCGATTAGTCGGCAAAAACTGCCGAGTTTTCTATTTAATCAAATTTGTAGTAACAAATTTTATGCATACTACGTGAACTTGAATTATAAAAAAACTCACACTCAAAAAGGGTCCAAACATTTTTCCTTACAACATAAAATATATAGTTAAATAATATAAAATAATATATACCATGGAGAATTCTTACCTCAGAGGAGTATACTATCTCAGAGAAGGCGTGGAAATGTCTTTTCTACGATCTGAAATCGTGGTAACTCAAAAACTGTGATTCGTTGGGATTATTTTTCATCAATTTTTAGAGTTGTTCTCAATATCTTCAGAGATAGACGCAAGAACCGTAAACCCGTGAACTTGACCTTGGATAAAAACAGCGAAGCAAGATTGATGGAGACTTGTAATTTTTTTTTATTATACAAAATCCATCGTGTTGAGAATTAATAAGAAAGCGTCGGTGGCGTAGTGCGTAAGAGCGTCGTCTCCCGCCCGGGAAGCACTGGTTTGATCCCCGCCACGTACCAATGTGTTTTCAAATTTTGAATTCATATGTACGTTTAATCGACGCTTTTACGGTGAAGGAAAACATCGTGAGGAAACCTGCACACACCTATGAAGAAATTCTTAGGTTGTGTGTGAAGTCGACCAACCCGCACTTGGCAAGCGTGGTTGACTAAGGCCTAATCGCCCCCAATGTGGGGTAGGCTCGAGCCCCTCGGTGGGGACATTATATGAGCTGTTGATGATGATGAAGCTTTTCTCCTATTTTTCTCCATAGAAAACAAAGATTTTATATGGAGATGCGTACGCAACCGAGAAAACCTGAACAGAGCTGAATAAGTATGGTTAGTCCCTTATAATAATAATAATAATATTCTTTATTATCAGGTAACAATGACCCATAGATAAATACCTTACGGACTAACATACATATCAACTATTTATATATAAAATGCATTCACTTATGTTGCACTGTTCTGGTAATGTGTACAGGCAATCTACCGCGGAAACGCCGGTACACAACCCCTTTCGGCCAGAAGTCCTCCTTCATAAAGGTGTCCAGCTTTTCGGTAGGGACTCGTACAACAAACGACTTAAAATTAACGTCATGTCGTGACTCCAACGGCTCCACCCTCAGAAGGAAGTTGGTCTTCATCTTAATGTACTCTGCAACGTCCTGCATGGTCATGGTATGGTGCAAGCGTGACAGGTACATCGGTGTGGTCGGTATCGCAGCTCGTAGAAGGAAGTTGGGCCCTGTCGGTGCGGTACCGCAACGGTTTCGATTCGGTCGCGAACGGCGCGGTTTCTTTCTTTGGACCAAGACAAAACCTTCATCGTCATGATCCTCAGTCCTGGCATGCTCAGGCACTTCCTTTACCAATCGTTTAGACCCAGCAGCAGAGGCGTAGTCCCGGCCACTGCACTTTGATGGTTTTGCGACAGATACATCTGTCGCGTGAGGCACCACGAGTGATGGTGTGGTGCGGGCAGTCGGCTGCGTCGGCGCTGACGCTGGCGGCTGTTGGGCACTGGCGCGGGGTGCCGGCGACTGCGGGGCGCGGGGAGCCACTGACTGCGGGGCGCGGGCTGTCAGTGACCGCGAAGGGGTCACGGTTGCGTCAGCGTCACACCGCGATGTTACCGGTGTCGAAAATGCTGACTCGATACTGAGCGACGGCGGCGTATTGACGAATGCGCCGCGCTGTTTGTTGAAATTACAGTCATCGATATACTTATAGTTACTACTTCATATTTGCATCGTAGCATACATTGCTACGAGAAAGAACTGCGTTACAAAATCGTAGCAATACAAACTTCATGGTATTATTATTTTCTTTGAGAAGGAAACTCTCGTCTTTCATCTTATGGTTAATTACTACTTATTTTCAACCGACTTCAAAAAAGCAAAAAAGGAGGAGGTTCTCTATTCGACTGTATGTTTTTTTTTTTTTTTTTTTTTTTTTTTGTATGTATGTTCCGCGATTACTCCGTCAATTATGAATCGATTTTGAAGATTCTTTTTTCGTTAGGAATGACATACTCCAAAGGTGGTCCCGTATAAATTATACCGAAATTGGTTCAGTACTTTTTTGCTAAAATGATAATTTCATTGGGGATGAAATAATAATATCGTCCACAAACACAAAAATAATGTCATTTTTTTTTTTGAACTTGCCATTACCTAATATGCAATAGTGAAATTTTGGTTAGTAGGTCCAATAGTCAACACATAAACTATGACAAATTATTTTATGAACTTAAGTTAAATAACTAGGTTCATAGTTCATTAACTTACCATTCATTTTGAATGAATGGCAGGCATTTGTAATGAGATATAGGTCTGAGACGTGATATTATTTGTTAACCGACTTAAAAAAAGAGGAAGTTCTCTATCCGACTGTTTTTTTGTGTTTGTTACCTGATTACTTCGTCAATTATGAGTATTACGACTCGATTTTAATGATTCTTTTTTAGGTACGTCAAGATCAGAGATGGCCTGTATAAATTGTATCGATATTTTTGAACAAATCAGTAATAACAAAAAAAACGTTTTAGTTAAAGTTTTCATTAAGTTTTAATGAGCGCCTAGTAGGCCTATCCGTTTTCAATAAAATTTAATTAATTTCCACTAAAAATAATAAAATAAAATATTTTTAGCAAAAAAATAGGACAACCGACTTCAATGCGTACAAATTTAAACTAAAAAGTAAGAAATAAATAATATTTTTATGAATTAGTTGAAAAGAGCGTCATAGAAAACCAAGGAAAGTATTGATACACATTTATAATTCTTTATTTATAATTCATACTCCGATATATTTGGAGTCGGTGCCAGCCTAAGCAAAATAAACTTACCTAATAGATACGAACTTGATTAATCCATTAACCATACATAATAATGAATGATGAAGATAAGAAATAATCCGCCGCTCCGTGAAGTTCGAAAATTGCAAACACTATCCTCCTTGGCTAGCTGGCACCGGCTCCAAATATATCGGAGTATGAATTATAAATAAAGAATTATAAATGTGTATCAATACTTTCCTTGGTTTTCTATGACGCTCTTTTCAACTAATTCATAAAAATATTATTTATTTCTTACTTTTTAGTTTAAATTTGTACGCATTGAAGTCGGTTGTCCTATTTTTTTGCTAAAAATATTTTATTTATAGTTAAATACTACTATTTGCATACATTGCTACGTGGGAGAACTGCGTCCTTCATCTTATAGTTACTGCTATCAGCATCGTAGCACGGTAGTATACATTGCTACGAGCACGAACTACGATACAAAGTCGTAGCAATGATACATAACAAAGTATTTTAGTAGTATTTTCTTTGAGGGGGAAATTCTTTGTCTTCAACACCTGATGGTAAGCGATGACAGTATTGGAACAGAACTAAAGCTCTTGACACCACATAACAAATAAAAGAGGTTAAAAGTCGTAAGTAGGCGGGGCGCGTGCGCTGCTGGTTATGAGTAAGCACTCATACTCGATGCTTTTCGAAGAGGAAGTTTAAAAAATAAATAAATCTAAAACACCGTCTTGTGCTATTTTAACTGGCATGAAACAAAGTAAGACTCATAATCTTACTAATGGAGACATTTTTTTTCACCGGTAAGTACAAATATACTGTTAAATTGAAAAAATATTATGTCGCGTGTGGCGACACTGGCTCTGGTATAACATCGCTTGATACGACTTCTAACCTCTTTTATCTGTTCTGTGGTTAACACTGTTGCTGGCGAAAAATTTTGATGAGATGTTCGTAGCTATCCAGAATTAAAACTAGCCCTGTCACAATAAAACCGAGCAGAAGTTCGTAATGCTCAATAAACTTCAAATTGTAGAAAACATTTTACAAAATTCTTTCAAAATTATTGTCATCCTATTTGCGTGCGCTATAATTTGTGTAATTAATTTACTTATCCATTATGCGGAGATTTCTATCAATGAATAATTGACTGTACTAGTTGACTTTAATGACAAAACCACAAGTCCAATATATCCGTCGAACACAAACCACTTGGTCACCCTATCTGACGTCACAATGTGTATTCAAAGGCGGCTTGGAGAGGCCTCCTACCTGCCCTTCTTTTGTTTAGCGGCCTCGGGGGCGAGTGCGGAACTAATTTATAGGTTTCTCCTGAGATATATGTTCGCCTGTGTTGTTTATTCTATTACAGGGCAATGAACTGTTGTGTGTTCTAGTCACAAATATAAATGTCTTCTTCGAAATATTGCTATATTGATAACAAATCGATGTGAGGGTACAGTTGCAAGATTGGTATTTTTTCTCTAGAAATCAAATGTTTAATTATAATTAATAGTCATGCATGTACCAGAGAAATAAACACAATAATTTAGACCACTACTTATGTCCTAACTTAATATTATAAATGTGAAAGTGCTTTTGTATGTTTGTTTGTTACGTCTAAACCACTGAACCGATTTTGATGAAATTTGGTATGGAGATATGGTATGGAGGTTTGGACTAGGTGGTAGACCCATACGTAGGGTCATCTGGGTAGGTACCGCCGCCGTTTTTATTTCTGCCGTGAAGCAGTTCGCTGTGTTTCAGATTGAAGGAAAAGGTAGCCAGTGTAATTACTGGGCATGGAAGGCATATCATCTTAGTCCCCAGGATGGCAACGCACTTGCAGGGTAAATCACTTACCCTTAAAATTTCAAGTGTCTATAGGCGACGGTGACCACTAACATCAAGTGGGCCGCAAGCTTGTTTGCCATCTCGTAACATAAAAAAAAATAATAACCAATCGATGTGAGGAAGAGAAATCAAATTATTGCATGTACCAGAGAAATAAACACAATCATTTAGACCACTACTAATGTTCTAACTTAATATTATAAATGTAAAAGTGCGTTTGTATGTTTGTTACGTCTAAACCCCTGAACCGATTTTGATGAAATTTAGTATTGAGATTTTTTAGCCCTGGAAAGGACATAGGATACTTTTTGGCACGATAGCCGACATTAATTTGTCAGATTATTTTGACAAATGTATTGTTTAACGTGCCAGTGTGTTGGATTTTTTAATCTGTAAACTTGCATGCTAACTGAAATAAATAAATTAACGCGAGCAAAGCCGTTAGTGACTGCTAGTAACCAATCCGCATGGAGCAAGCGTGGTGGACTACTGCCTAAACCTCCTTCGATGACAAGGAGAGGCGTTGTGTCCCAGCAGTGGGTCGAATTATAAAGGCTGTTATGATAATATTATGACATGAAGGCCAAAAGCTTATGTTGTGTTATAGAAAACGTTCTCGAATATCGACGGAAATTTGCTACGAATCCTTATCTGACATTCGTCGAGCGACGCTAATGGGATTTATCTGGCTCCAACTAAACATTACTTGGAAGACTTATGTACAAAGCAATAAGAGTCATAAAATTGTCCACATTACACGTGTCTTCGCAGTCAAGGACAAAAATGGTATAGGTATACGTGATAGCGTTAAGAATTACTTTTTGGAGCAGGTCTGATTTTTCGCTGTCACTTTTCCAGACAATTTTTTCGAACACACCAACTAATCCTCATAATTTTTCTTCGAAATATGGAGTTAAGTAACGAGATTAGCTTTTTGATATAAAAGAATTGAAATCTTTTCGAGGTCCGTAATACGAATTTGACTTTGAGTAAATAATAAAATCTTGGCCCATCTACCGCAGTGTCTCAAGACGCTAGTCTTTACAACGTGTGTGTTGCCAGCGATGACCTACAGAACTGAAACGTGGCCGCTTACAATGGACCTCATAAGAAGACTCAAGGTCACTCAAAGGGTAATAAAGCTCGGATGCTCGGAGTTTCTCTGCGTGATTACATCAGAAATGATGAGATCCGCAGAAGAACTAAGGACACTGACAAAGCTCAAAGAATTGCAAACCTTAAGTGGCAGTGGGCAGATCACATTGCGAGGAGGACTGACGGCCGTTGGGGCGGAAAGTTCCTTGAGTGGCGACCACGTACCGGGAAACGCAGCGTTGGTAAGGGCCCTCACAAGGTGGACTGACGATCTGGTAAAGGTCGCGGAAAGGTTGGATGCGGGCAGCGCAGGAGCGACCGGTTTGCAGATCATTGGGGGAGGCCTATGTCCAACAGTGGGCGTCTCTCGGCTGAAATATTGACATAATAAAAGATATTTTTTTTTGTTAAATAACATTTTATTTTTGTTAAATTACAATTAATTGTGGGTAGTCTTGTGGTACACACGCAAAATAAAGTGCTCTGTCTTTAATTTTTGTTTATTGTATATTAATAGTAATTACTTACATGTTTTTTATGTAAAGTCAGTGCTTGACTCACTACCACACACAATCACTTAATTATTTGCACTTCACCATTATTATATTCCTCATAACGATCCAATTTCGCCTTGAGTATGGATTCTAGGCTGGTCAGTCATATTGAAGAGCTGGAGACGCTATTTACTTCACGCATGGGTGCTTATGAAAACCGCCTGCAAGAATATGTGATAGGCAATGCATCGCACAGTGAAATATCATCATTATCTCGTGAGTTTATAGATTTTAAGACATTTGCCTGGAAAGCCCTTGCTAATATCAAGTCGCAGATCGAACTAATATCTCTTGGCCTAGACAGGCACGAAACTATTATGAGACGCAAAGTTTTACTCATACATGGTCTGCCTGAGTCTCCGAATGAAAATTTGCCATCGGCCATCCAATCTTTATTAACTGACCGTATGAAGGTGTCCGATATCAGGGCTGGTGATCTTGAAGTGTGCCATCGCCTTGGATCAGCACCGAATAAAACTAGACCTGTGCTCATCCGATTTCGAAATATCGAACACAGACATCTTATGTGGGATAGTAAAACCAGTTTGAAGGGTTCAGGCATCACAATATCAGAATTCCTCACAAAGTCAAGACATCATCTTTTCTTATTGGCTCGCAAACACTTTGGTATTAATCGCTGTTGGACTGCGGATGGAAGAATTGTGGTGATCCTCGAGGATAATAGTAGGCGTAAGATCGAGACTATTTCCGATCTAAAGAAAGTAATCTCGCAGGATCCATTGACTAGTGAAGATGCCGCCAAGGAAGCTACCATTGCTGCTGATCTACCTCATAACAAACAACCTGCTTCTTTGCCTAATGCCCCCAAGAAAACTCGTAGAAGGATGTGAATAATTGTTTGTTCTCGTACTCATTGTCCCTTACTTAAAATTACTAGGTAACTCTTCACATGTTACCTTTGAATAGTTAGTCTTTCTTAATTTGTCACTCTTTTAAGCTTTCTCTTTATTTGTTATTTTGGTGGTATGCGTACTTTTTTCGTTGTTTAATAATAAATTTTAATTTCTACCCTTTCACATCAACCTCTTTAAAATCAAGTTGTTTTTCTGTCAACTGTCATGGTTTTGTGTTTATTTTAACGTTTGGTTTGATATGTCATGATAACTTTTTTTTCTGGCAGACGAATACATGTCATACAGCCATGTTTCGTTACTTTGCTTTATGTTTAAAACTCATTATTTCATGTTTTCTCTGTGTATATTGCTTGATTTTAATTCTTAATTTTATATTTGCACTGCGTGTGTTGCTTGATAAGTAGCTATAATTTGGTGTTATGTTTTATTTAATATTTTTTTTTGCTTTACATTTTTTTATTTTTTTTTGTTAAATATAGATCTCTCTTTCAGCCATGTAGTAGCGAGTCGAAGTGTGTATTCGTTTTTAATTTAGTGGTTTTTTTTTTTTTGCATCTTATTTCATAGGTATTATAATTATTTTATCTTATTATATTTATTTTATATATACATATATTTTCTTATACTTATATAATTATTCGTATTAATTCTATCATACATATTGATAATATTAATATTATTTTTGACTATGAATGATATTATTGACCTTAATGACAGCTTTTTTTCGTGTTCTTCTTCTGGCAGTTTCGTAAGCGCGGATAGTGATTCCTCCACTTGTTTACACCTGCATGATCAGTTGGACTCCATATTTTCTAACTTTCCTAAAAACTTAAATATTGTCCACATCAATGCCCAGAGTGTTCCTAGCCACCATTCTGATCTCTTAGCGTCGTTCAGTAGTGATCGAGTGGACGCAGTGCTTATCTCTGAATCCTTCCTCAAACCCTCCCTGCTTTCCGCACACTTTGCTCTTCCTGGCTACATTCTTATTCGCAATGACCGCTTAGGTAAAGGTGGCGGTGGTGTTGCTGTCTACCTTCGTGCTGATCTACCATTTCGTGTCGTTAGTATTTCTCCTTCCTCTTACTCCGAATCATGTGAGTACCTGTTTATAGAACTTATTCTTAATCATAACAAAGTCCTCCTAGCAGTACTCTACAGTCCTAATCTACGTGTTGACTATTTCAGCACTCTAGAGAATATTTTAAGTGAATACCGTCCCTTATACGAAAATTTAATTTTGATGGGTGATTTTAACACTTGCCTACTGAAAGGTGACCATCGGGCCCATAAACTCCAATCCATAATTTCTTCCTATGATCTCCATATCCTACCCCTAGCCTCTACACACCACTCTCCTAACTTTAATCCTTCCCTCTTAGATTTAATCATTGTTTCTTCCGCAGACAAGGTTGGTATTCATGGGCAAATCGTGGCATCTTTTTCATATCATGATCTGATTTACTTATCTTACCGTGTCCGTGCACCCAAGCGTCGACCAAAGTACCTATTTCTTCGTAACTACAAGGACGTGGACTTGGACGCGCTTGGACGCGATGTCAGCGCCACGGATTGGACTTCGGTATTGAGTAGCACTGATATTGACAATAAAGTGGCTGTATTTAACTCTTTACTTTTGAAACATTATGATCACCATGCTCCTGTTAAAAGGGTAAAAGTTAAACATGTCCCTGCACCTTGGCTCTCCAATGACATAAAAGATCTCATGTCGCTTAGGGATAAAGCTAAGCGAAGACTTAAGCGTTGTGCCTCTGAACTTAATATAGCCAGATATAAACACCTGCGTAATAGCTGCAATCGTCTAAGTAGAGATGCTAAGAGACGCTATTTCCATGACTCACTTATTAATAAAAATTCTGCAGATGTGTGGAAGTTCCTGAAGTCTGTTGGCATTGGCAAGTCTCCAACTGTGTGTGGCTTTAATTTGGATCTGAGTTCCCTGAATAATTATTTCTCTTCTCCTCCGGCTCTCATAGACCCATCATTGAAGTCCAGCACTTTGTCGGGTTTTTCCACACAATCTGCACCTTCCTGTTCTGTCTTCAACTTTTCTATTGTTACTGAGGATTCTGTCTCTAAGTCAATTTCGGCCATTTCTTCTTCTGCAGTCGGTAGTGACAATGTTTGCTCGAAGATGATTAAATTTCTTATTCCCTCTATCCTTCCTATCTTAACCCACATTTTTAATTTTTCACTTTCCTCTAACTGCTTTCCATCTATATGGAAACGTGCGCACATTATTCCTTTACCTAAAATATCTAACCCTACCTCACTTAGTCACTATCGTCCTATCTCCATTCTTCCTTTCCTATCTAAAGTCCTCGAGCACATTGTCCACAAGCAGCTCTCATCTTTCTTATCTAAAAATAAACTTCTCAACCCTTTCCAATCTGGTTTTCGCCAGGGCCATAGCACCGTTACGGCTCTTATAAAAATCACAGATGACATTCGTTGGGCTATGGAGAGGAAGCTTGTTACTCTTTTAGTCCTCTTAGATTTCAGTAACGCCTTTAACTCTGTAGATTTTGATGTTCTTTCTAATATCCTTAAGTCCTTAAATATTTCTCCTCAAGCTGTAACATGGTTCGATTCGTATATTCGGGGCCGCTCTCAGCGCGTTCGCCTTGATGATTCACTTTCTGATTGGTGTGAACTCTCTGCTGGTGTGCCTCAGGGTAGCGTTCTCTCTCCTCTTCTGTTTTCCATCTTCATTAATTCTATTACTAGCATAATTTCCTCACATTTCCATCTCTACGCGGATGATTTGCAGCTCTATAGACACTTCCCTGTTTCTGACCTTGATGTTAATATAGCATCACTAAACAGGGACCTACAGTGCATCAGTGTTTGGGCGAGAAGTCACGGTTTGCTCATCAATCCTAACAAGTCGCAAGCTATCATTATTGGCAGCCGAGTTATTCGGAACTCAATAGATTTTTCTTGCCTTCCTCCTATTAGCTTCGAAAATTCCTTGATTCCATATTGCGAGACCGTTAAGAATTTGGGTGTAATATTTGATGGTAACCTATCATGGAGATCGCACGTCAACGAAGTAAGCAAGAAGGTGCATTTTTCTTTCCATTCCTTAAAATGTCTCCAAACATATTTACCATTACCCACAAAAACCTACCTCGCCCAATCCCTTATTCAGCCCATTTTTGATTATGCCGATGCATGCTATCTCGATGCTACTGAAGACACATTAAACAAACTAGAGCGTTTACAAAACCTTTGTATAAGGTTCATTTTCGGCCTAAGAAAATATGATCACGTGTCTGTTTTTCGTAAAAAACTTAACTGGCTTCCCATCAGGGATCGTAGGAACACTCGCATCCTTTGTCTCCTCTTTAACATCCTTTTTAATCCGTCCTATCCTAGCTATCTCCGTGAGCGATTCTCCTTCTCCAGGTCCCCTGATATTCCCTGTCGTCCTCACCTGCGCACACTCCTTAGCTTTCCACCTCATAAAACTGACTTTTATTCCTATTCCTTCACTGTTCATGCGGTTAGATTGTGGAACTCACTGCCATTCTCCATTCGTGATTCGCAAACTTTACCGCAGTTTAAGGCTCGAGTGAAGGCGCATTATTTTTCACAAATTAAATAAATATGCGTGCATTTTATTTTATATATTTAAATATATATATATTTATGTTTATTTTATAATTATACTTTGTTTTGTTGGTACACACTTTTCTACCATTAAAAATATCTCTCTCATATGTGGGGCTGCTGGAAGAGATTTCTAATAGAAATAAGCAGTACCTTTGTACAAATTTCTGTCTATTGTATTGTTCTTTTTGTAATTGTTTTGTGTGTACATAAATTGTTAAATAAATAAATAAATAAACATTTTTTTTTATTAATTATATTGCGTGCACGGAGTGATGTGAGATTTGGCATATTCAAAGATCATATAGGGAAGAAGTGGGAAAAAAATTATGTGCAATATGTGATACAATAAATATGATTGAATATAACAATCATATTTTGCCGACAATAAAACTTACTTTTGTCCACACCTACCTATATCAAGGGAAAATATTTGTAAGTTTGTGTGTTTGTTATAGTTCTCGCTATAGATAGCAAATGAATTTGAGGGATATTTCATAATTACGAATTCAATAGATTATTATAAATCTAAAAAAACTTTTTGCCATCATAAAGTCATACTTTCCTTCCATAAAAGTAGACAGCGATCACTTTTCTCCACTTGCTACGATACTTAGGTACATTTTTTTTTTCTCCTCATCGACTCATATTTCGAGTAATACTAAAACTTTTACTAAATACAAAAAAGTAACTACACTGTGTTTTGTGGATGGCAATAAACTAATAAATTTTATTGTCAATGAAAGAGAAATTCCTGGAAAATGCGAAGCAATTGAAAATTGAACAAAATGGCCTCCAGCCGTCGAGACCCTAAGACCAAATTCAATTTTACATCGTAAATATTCAACCGAGACGCCAACATCGGTATACAGCCCTCAGTAAATTGAACCACACCGATTCAGTTTGGAAACGAACGAACTTCCGAATGAATTAATGATTAATGACCGCCCAATAATTCGCGAAAATAACGCCACTGAATCTCGAAAATGTATAAGGAAATTCACGAGCAAGATAAAGTAGATGGGCTGTGATATTTTTGTACCAAATAATTGTTAATGAACTTGTTAAAAATAAAATATAAAAAATATATTTCATATAATTATAGATCTGATTACTTAATAATCAACAGTTTTTATTCCAATTAAGTTAGTTTAAGTATATATAATTTAAGTTTGCTATTAAACTAAACACGCTTCTAGCATCTTCTAGCCGCTGGCGCGGGGCTAACGGCGGTCTGACGTCAGTAACTTGTACAGCGTCTGCCGCCCGCTCGCGTCCGCACTACATTTATACCTAATCATTATATTCTGATGACGACGATGACGTTACGGCAGACGTTTGCAGCTTCAAAGGAAAATGTTTAAAGGACATGTTTACGAATCTTACAGGAAAACTTTAAAAGTCATATTTTAAGTTGTTAATGTATATCTATACTAATAATAAAGCTGAAGAGTTTGTTTGTTTGTTTGTTTGATTGATTGTTTGTTTGTTTGTTTGTTTGTTTGTTTGGTTGATACCTAAGATCTCAGCAACTACTGGCTCAAATTGTAGTCTATATTTGGAAACAAATATTTAATAAAAATACCGTACTTCATTGCGCGAATACGGTCCAAAAATGGGGTTACATTTTCTTTAACACATTTGCTTATAAATGCTGCTAAGTAAGATAGTGTGTTGACAACTTTAGCTATGCAGGCGATATGGTGCCGCTGGTCCTCCTAAAGATGAGATACCTTATAAGTAGAATAATACATATGTAATACTCGTTTATTAACACAGTTCTTAAGATTTTTTTGTTTTATTGAAGTTTCAAATCACAACCTAGCTAAATAAGTTTCCCTTCAAATTCACACATGGTAGAAGTGACTCTACAGAAAAGCAGCAAAAGTGATTTTCTCTTCTTTAGATAAATGGCGTTCGCGGTATATAACGCATTTCGCCAATGTCAAGCAAAAATGTACATAGTAACAGACAATTGTACGGTAGATGGTTAAAAATGGAGTCTCTCAACACGTGTTTTTTAGAACAAAAACTCGGGAGAAACTCCAAAAGTGATTTCAGAAGCAACAGATGTTTATATTGGTTGTCAAAATGTTGAACATAATAAGAAGAAGAGAGACAAACGTATTAAGTACGTTGAACATATTAAGAAGAAGTGGAAAAAACACATTCTAATATAAAATAAGGATTTGATAAGAAATACAGTCAGTAAAACGTTTTCTTCGTTCGTATGCAGACGATGCTCGCCGTACTTACCTCTTAATGTGACTGTTAAATCATAAAATACCTCGGTAGCGATAGAAAGATCCTACTTACATCACAAACATAAATCACGAATTTTCTTAAAACATTCTGAATTCAAGTCACTTAAAACTTTGCGGCCTAACATTTTAGCGTTCCGTTTTTTTAACGATCAAAGCTAAATAATTCTGTTTCTACTACAAAAACCTAAATCAGATATTCTGAGAAAACTCGAAATATTACCTAAAAGTTACAGAAAATCCCTAAGGCAACGTAGAAGTTTCCAAAAGTTCAACAAGATTGATTAAAACACAGACAAAAAATACTGTTTGTTAAAAGTTATTTTGGTAAAAGTATTCGATGTAATTAATTATTTACAGCCAGTCCGGCTGAGATGATTGAGTGTAACATCTGTCCTGGTTGTTGACCTTTGTTTGTTGGTACACTGAAGGTTTCTTACTTTTGGGGTTATTCCCCTTTTTAGGTAGGCGACTGGCTGGCAACCTTCAAATCATAAAACACAATTTTCGATTTAACACATTCAGTAAGTCTGTTATAGCATAGCAGTTGGCAGGGCACATTGCGAGGAGGACTGACGGCCGTTGGGGTGGAAATGTCTTCGAATGGCGACCGCGTACCAGGAAACTCAGCGTTTGTAATCCCCCACAAGGTGGACTGACCTGACTGGTCGCGGGTAGCCAAAGGTAAAGAGACTAAGAGACGCCCGACGCGAAGACACGTACTGTATCGTTTCCAGCCCTAGAAGGAGGAGAGTTGGTATCAAGGGACAAAGGACGAAGAGTTAAAAATAACTTGTAGGGAGTCAAGACAGTGCGGAGGGGAAAGAGCCCAATGCAAGTACCGCCGCACTCTCCCGACGATTCGGTCCGTACGCCGTGAGGCAGGAAGCACCATGGGTTGGTGGTGGGTTTGGTCGCGGGAAGCCGCTGGATGCGGATAGCGCAGGACCGACCGGTTTGAAGATCCTTGGGGGAGGCCTATGTCTAACAGTGGGCTTCTCTCGGCTGAAATGATGGTGATGATTGCATAGCCCGGACTGCTGAGATTTTTTAGAGTGTAACATGTGTTGACTTTTGCGTTTTATTGTTTACTGTAAGGCATTGTTACTTTTTGGGTTTAGTGCTCCTGTTGTGTATGCGACAGGTTGGCAACCTGTTTATGTAGAGGCACTGCATGGCCCTTACTGCCAGATGCAGCTTAATGTGTAACAAAATGTTACCTCTTGCTCAACTCTTCATTGAATTACGAGCGTGGCCGTATGTATGTATGTAATAACAATAAAATCTTAAATTACTTCTTAAGTATTTAAATTAATAGAATTACACAATATGGAATAATTTTTGCGTTTACAAACGCGTAAATATTTTTAATACTAGATAAAAAAACACTGAAAAAAAAAATTGGTTGTCTGTAAAGTCGGTTTACTGACGATAGTTGAACGTGACAACGTCTTAAGAAAATACTGATGGAATGGTAGCATTTTTCAAAAGAAAAATTTAATTTCATTTGTTTAATAGATTTCGCATTATAGTATGAATAAACTTGTAATAAAATCTCTTTGGCTATACTATTTGTATCTGGCTGGTTTTGGTATCATTGAAAGTTTAAATTTTAAAGAACATAATTCCAAATTCAAATTAGAGAATTAGATTCAGAGCGAGGTAACGCCGCATGACGTCATGTTTTTTCGTGCGTGGAGCCGGCTCTATCGAATTATAAGACGTTGTCACGTCAAAATCGACCTGCCCGGCCCGGCCTTCCCATCTATTAAGAAGTAGCCTAGTATTAAGAATTACACATAGTTTATCGATGTGACTTATATTACTCTTCGCTAATTTTTCGTGGTGTGATAATTTATGTAATTATTTTTATGCTATACGATAATTGCTTACCAACAGGATGCATACGTTGTGGAATGTACAATCGAAGTTTTTTATTTAATAGTGCCTTACAACAAATCGATAATTTCATAGGTAGGTACTTAAAGTTCCTGTTGTTATCGAACCGGTTAAAAGCGGTATGGACTAGGTCTAGCTACTCGTACAATTACAAATTCAAACTGAAATTCTGTAAATAAATTTAACGTTCGGATCGCGTGCTCATAATACGAGTTACATTTTAAGCCAACAATTTCGGTATACTACGTTGATTTACTGGCAACACAGCGATCTGATAACGTGCATGTAGTCTAGCAACACAGCTAGTTTTGTTCTTTTGAATATACGCTTATTAATCTCAAGCGTAAGTTAAAATTCTGTTTTCAGAATTTAAATTACGTAAAACTTTACAATTATGCAGCCATTTTGTCGGGAGTTTTGTTGTGAATAATTTATTTAAAAAAAACTGCCTCCCAGACTAAAAACGGGGATTCATTTATTTTTTGCTTTTTAATATTTTAAGTACCTATAGAAATTTATAGCAAACTATCTCGAGATCTTTTAGACAAATAAGGAATAGAACTATTACAATATCATCGTCGTCAATTAAATAGCTATTATCAGGGATAGCTCAAAAACTACTCGTCAGATATCGATCAAATTTAAATGGGACCACATGACAAGTACCAGCTTCCAAAGGTCGAAAGAATCTTCAAAATCGGTACATCCAGTAAAGAGTTATGAGGTAACAACCATAAAATAAAATAATAGTTTAAAAAAAAACTAAACAACCACGCTTTTATGTTAAAGTGAAAAATATTTTTTTAGTATAAAAACTAAATAAAGAACGAAAAGTATAATTACTATTATAAGCGTGGGGTGCTCAATTACATTAGTTCTTAAAAATATTCGATAGGTACAATTAAATTGACCAAATCATTTCGTGACGGCCATCAGACGTCGATAACTGCATTTTCTAGAATATATACACACATAATACTTGTATTTGCTTATTTATTTACCTAAGATTTTTACATCACGTTCTACACGTAAAAGTAAATGCGTTTCATTCGTGATCAGTCGATGTCTGCGTCGAGTTCCACTTTGAAGTCTAGCATCAAAGTAAAAGGGTCACGCCATTTATAAATTAAGATCCATCACTAATTAATGCTAACAAACTTTAGTGCGTATAGCGAAAGGAATAAAGTTAATTTTCAATGACGAGACCGACGCTAAGACCGAAAAAGATAGCAAGAGAAAGATGTCATTCACACCGCATCATAACCTAGTGTTCGTAGAGGAAGCAATACCTAAGTTCACGGGTAACGATCCTATCTGTACGGCAACCAAGTGGGCTCAAGAAATGGAAGATTATGCCGAAATATTTGGTTTATCTTGTACCCAGCAGCAGCTGATCGCGCGAAGATTATTAAATTCGACAGCTGCATCAAGTTACGCTCGATCCGAGAAAACGTTCAAGACACATAGTATGATGAACTAAAAGCAGCCTCAAAAGTTACCAGACTCGATAAACGCTAAGCAAGTATATGAATTACTGAGTGGCAGAAAAAAGAGTAAAGATGAGAATTGTTACTTCGGCCTCCTGGAGGTCACTCTCAAAAACGCCTGTGTGTCGTACGGCCTCCAGTAGGCTTATTCGCTAACTTTTTTTGACACTTAAAAGTGATCATCACTGAGTGAATTACATATACATTGCTGTTTTACACGACACGCTATTACGGCACTTGTCGTCTAAAAACAGCAATGGATATGTAATTCACTCGGTGATTATCACTTTCAACTGTCAAAAAAAGTTAGCGAATGTCAAAAGAAATTACTGGAGGTTAATCCATTAATCCACTGTTTTCCGATGATGACAATGATGATTATTATGATTTGAAAATATAACTGTACTAATTTTATTACATTCTGTTAGCTTATTTTATAATGATTTTAGTGAAAAAAACTGTTATTAATAGTTTTATTACAAAATTTTAAATATTTTGAATTTTTATTACACGCGGAAAATTCGCGACAGGATGTCCGGATTTAATTGACACATGCGCGAAATGTTACAAAATGGTGGCGACACTATAGGGGCTATACATATATTAAACAAAGTCGCTCTTTCTGTCCTGTAGGCTTAGAACTTTTAACGGATTTCAATGCGGTTTTCACCAATAGATGTAAAAGATAGAGTGATTCTTATAATCGCATCCAAAGTGACTCTCACGGAATCACATATGAGATGACACAGTGAGAAGACGAAGGTAGCGGACGTGATTTCTGATGCACCATAAGGTGCCCTCAAACCTTCACCTAGGTCCTAACTCCCAGGCACTGTTCCTCTGTGCAACACGATGAACCCAGCACCCACACGGTGAATCTATAGTATGCTAAGAGTTGTAATGTGAAGTAAATTAGAAAAAATTGCAAGTTTGCTATGATGTTCGCTAGCCCTGTAAGTTGCGGAACTAATTGTTCATTTGAATAAGTAGGCAAGGTGGCAAGTTACGCCATTAGGATAATAGCCTCATTTGAATAGTATTCGTCTTGATAAGTTAATTTGGCATGGTTTCAGTACGTGGAGTGGAAAGACGCCAACTTGCGAGTTTGCAACGCATATGTTGGGAAGGAGCGAACAACGTTAGAAACGGTTTATGAATGTTATTGATAATACTATTTGTTTACCCTACTCCCTATTTATATCGGGTCGGTGCTATATGTTACCACACTGTGCTGTATAACATATTAGAGATCGTTTCATCTAAAACTGAACGCCGCTGCATTGACTAATTCTTACATGCACAATTAGTGTACAGATGCAACACACTCAAAATTTGCTATAGTCATTGGTCACTAGAGGTGTGTCGTTGTACATATCAGGAATAACGAAACGCAACCGCTATCCCTTTGCGAACAGCGTGAACCCTAGTTAAACCGTCATCACATCATTGGTCTGAGGTCTTCATGCTACAACTAATATGCATATTTCTCACTCCCACTTAAGCTAATGTCCTAATATCGGTTCACTCGCTCACGTTGTTGACGTTGTGTTCGAAGGTCTTAGGATTATTATACGTCGCGTGGCATATAGAGAGTTGTAAAAAACGGATCACTTCTGACGTTTGACAGCGAGTGATGGTTAATAAGCTCTAGTAAGGAATCATAACTTCGTTTCGATGCGATTTCGAGTTGCCTGTTTCACGGATCGTTGTCGAAAGTAGATAGCTTTGGGTTCGCTAGATAACCAACTATCGTTGTGGGGCCAAATAGATAGTTTCATAACTATCTATGTGAAATAACGCCCATTACTATTGGTCAGTCAGTTGATTCAGTCGTCGGCTAGACACGAACGTGGCAGCACACTTCAATCACTCATAAAAGTACCGTCAGCATCAAGTTTAAAGATCAGTTTTAGATTAAATAATCTCCACCACATTGCAAATTCTTGTAACAGAAGCTGCAATAAGCACATGAATAATGTTCTGTAAATAATACTGATCAAATAACCTACATTATTACTCTTGTATTATATCAGTTACTCAATCGAATAACGAGTTAAAATTACTAAGTAAACAACATCAAATTGCTATTCTATCCGCAAACATTCCTTAAATACATAAGTACTATAATCAAGTCTCCTAAACGGTTCAGAGTCGAACTCAGCGAAGCGTGAAAACGAAATGAGGCAACATCACACGATTGCGACCTCAGGCTGCTTTCATCTAACTGAAAGACATAATTAAGGGGATGTATACGAAAGAAGTCTGCTGTAAATACTCTGGACGGACTTGTAAAAATGTTTGTAGGACACCTTAACCACAGAGAACGGGGTTGATGAACTTTAGGTAAGATTTATACACGCCGGCGCATGACGGAAATCATTTTACAAAGTTAAATGCTTTCCGTCAAAAGCATTTTTTTCTGTTGTTCTTCTTTTTTTATTTATTCTTCTTCTTTATTTATTTATTGAGGTAACAACCATTTCTGCAAATCTCAAGTTAGGAAAAAACCCTCTTCATTTGGTAATGTCTTATTTCTTGATATTTGCATGAAAATATGGGCGTCACACATTTTAATGCATCCAGGGAGTGCTTGGAAAGAAATGCACCGCAGTCACACCACAAAACCTTTATTTCAATGATTCCTCATAGCTGTTCATCAACACGGATGCTTATGCAACGAAACGACACCACTTTCACTGCACAAAATCCACTCCGAAACAATTTTGAACTATCCAAATAAAGAACGACGTCCAGACGCCATGGTTTCCCACCAAGCACTCTTTTCTGTTGTTATTAAAGTGCATATTTCTCTACCTTCTTCTTGCAATCATTCGAGGGGACGTTTCTGTTAAGGCGTATAAAATAGATAAAAGAACATACTCTTTTAACTAAGTTTTCTTTTAGGCTGCTAAGAATCCTAAATACTTGTTCACGTCTCAACAAGAAAGATCAGGTAATTTGAGCATTTAATGGAAATTGGAATGACACGCACCCTCCATGCAATGGGTTGAACAGATTAAGGGTCGTTGCACATTTATCAGCTCGGAAATTATCTCTTTTTTTACTATGAACGCGCTTTTTTTACTGTGAAAAGCGGCTACGAAACGGATCTAATTGAAAAATCTTTTTCATAGTATTTGTATAAAATGTAAGGAACATTGCGCTCATACAAAAATATAGTTCCAAAAGTTATCACGCTATTAAGTTCTTGCATGTATTTATGTAGGGGTTTCAGATAATATTCAAATAACAGTAGCAGTCTTAAATATCCAGAAGTCAATAATCCCTTGCATTAGTGAGACCTGTGACGAACCAGAGTTTGGAGCTATGGCATTAATAAATCTCACTTAAATATTACATAGAAAAGCTCCGTCAAAAGTTCATGCTAGCTATGCTGCATTATTTTGTCAAAGTCATCCCAAAACATAAAAGTTTGAATATTATGCTCTTTGTTTCAATTTACCTTAATGGATGTCTGATGTGATTTCTCGTGAGACAACGTCATCATATATTGAAATTAATGTATTATAATAGCGTGTACATTTTTATCACCCCGAATAATTGAAGGGGTCCAACATTACATACAAACAACTCTTGCTATGAAATGAACATCGAAATCACGAAAAAAATCTGCTGTTCTGTACAAAAGTCTCTACGCAACCAAAATGTATGGAAAAGCTGTTTTTTTCACGATATCGATGTTGGTATGTAGTGTATGAAGCGTCCCTTAAATTATCCGGGCCGATAAAAATGTATAAAAAAATATTTACATGGATAATCAATGTACGATTTTCCGTCAAACGTAAACCCATAAAAAAGTTTGCGTGTGCTGAGTTTTGAAATTCGTCAGAAAATAATTAGATTGCTCTTTAAGGAATTAGAATTATGTTTTCTTATAAGCAGATGAAAAATTAACTGAAGATGTAGACTTATACCCGAGATAGAAATAGGCAGAAATCTTAATACTTGTTACGATGTGCTCGACGATTTCAAGTGTTTTTATCTGGCCCGTCTTTAAGGTGTTTTCCATTTGATAGATAAACGTTCGCCTAGAGGTCTTCCCACAATCTATTCACTCATTTCTCTCTTTTGTCTCTACACAAATTTCGATACCAAACGACCTTCGACACGCGCTGGTCGGCGTAAACTTTACCTAAGTAATTTTGCTCATTTCTTATCAGTCGCAGAGCTCTCAATATCTTGGACGACAATCACGCGGAGATACAATCTTGTCATAATAACATGAAATCTTCCCATTATATCTCTAATCGCAGTCGAAGTTAAACTCCACTCGCGACGTAAGACTTCTGAATGGGGGAGCCCCCTTTACTTTTCAACTTGCGGTTTCTCCCTTGCTTTTTTGAATACACTAGGAGGTTGTGAGGTGGCCATCTGATTAAAATTTGCAGGACAGAGTATTGCATAAATAAAGATGCACAAAAATTTCTCAGCGCTCCTCGGTGTACAGATAAATACTAGTTGGCTAGTATTATTTTGGATAATAATTGAAAACATTTCAAAAAGTCAAGTTATGATAATTACAAAACCATTTGAAGCTTTGATCATCTAGAACACTTGTTTTTACAGAATTTATTACTTGCTGAATTATGAGAAATTTAAAAAAAAACTAAAAATGGACAGCCTAGGATTACTAACAGAAAATGTCTTTGCCATCCATCTTTTTTATTCATGGCTTACTTAACCTCAAAGATTTGACAAGTGCGTCATCTTTTTTTATTATTTATTTTGTAGAGCCCACTCTTAGAGCCCACTTCTTTGTCTGAGCTCATGACATTAGCCCCAAAAACCCTACAGTTGCACTTACGTCGTTTTAGAATGAGGGAGTAATGAATTTTTAAATTAAAATGCTTAGAATCAAAATTAAAGAAAATAAAAAGACGTGTTGAGTCTTTTAATGTCAATTTTTCATCGATATAATACAAAAATTCTATTAAAAAAATGTAATGTTGTCAATTATCTAGTGTTGAATTTAAAATTAAACTAATTGTGATGTGTGGTAAAGCTCGGTTTGACCTTAAGCCATTGCTTATTATCAGAGTAGATGAAGGCCAAGATTTTCCCTGTTAAAGACTATTAAAAGAATTTATCGACCGGTATTAAGTTACACAGCACAGGATCAATTAGGAGTGGCATATTTCCGACAGGGGACGTCCCTTGGCTGATATGATGAAGTTACGTTTCGACTTAGTGTTTACCACTCCACCGTCTAGCTCCTCTGTTTTTGATCCTTATACGATATACTGATATATTTATAATTATGTAGTGGGATAAACTCGAGCTGTAGTAGGATTTGGCAATCCAAGTGGCAGCCCATCTCACAGAGTCTAGGGATTTAGTCTAAGGCCGCTCACTCGATCTTTTACAGTCTTTTACAGTCCACAACACTTATTCTGAAGATCATCGCATCGGTTTCCATCTGAACACCATATGAAAATAGTTATTTTGTCTGTATTATCCTGCTTATACAATAAAAGTTGCAGCTACTAGCATTAGCAGCACCCCTCGACACCCCAATAACCCTTAGTTCTCATTGACATAAGGCTCCATTGTTCTATCCTCCGTTCATCTTGCAGCGGTTACGGATACGGTCTTTCGGTTTAACGTTGTGTGGCCCAAGGTATAAGATAACATGATCTATGGCCTTCATAATGTTCATGAAGAATAACTGTGAACGTATGTCGAATTTAGAAAAAAGGAAAATAGTTTTTTACTATGTTAGAAGCATTCTTATATATCATAAAAATCAGATTAGAGATAGGGGGCGTAAAATGTATCTCCGTGATCGCCATTCGCCGTTCTCACTCTATTATCTATTATTATGAACTAAACTGCTTTCTAGAGGTAGGTTAAGGGTACTTTTTTGAAATGTGGAACTTCATCGGCTCTTTTAAGGATCTTGAACTCGAACAACTTTAGCAAGCAATATGTTTTGCATTTTTTTTAGTTTTTTTTCTTCGCGGGTAGTTCTAGAAATTAGACACATAATTTTGCTCCATAAGTTTTTTAATATTATTAATTATTTTATGTACTTATTTTGAATTCAAATTATTATAAATGTATTAGTGTACCCACCAGTGAGTGTTGGTGATATAAAATTTCATCACTACTTTACATTACACAATTATACTTGTCACCGACTGTTTATCACTATCCACAAACATTAACTATCTACACAATGGAAGTTGCCCAAATTGCGGAAAATCTGCAGGACTTGGCTTCCCAGTTTGGGGCAAGAATGGGGGAATTCGAAGTGGCCCTTCAACAACAATCCTTGTCATCTTCATCGTCATCTCAACTACAGACAGTGAAGGCTTTGGCTGCGGAGTATCTTCAATTTAAAGCGTTTGTTATGAAGGCCATCCAGACAATAAAGTCTCAATTGGAGCTCCTCAACGCTGGGATAGATCAGCTGGAAACGCACACACGACGAAAGGTATTACTTGTACATGGTTTGTTGGATGAGCCGAATGAGAATACCGAGTCGAAGGTTCTGGCCATCATTAACAAACAGATGAAATTATCCACCATCCAACCCGATAGCATTGAAGTGTGCCACAGACTCGGTGTTAAAAAGGATCGCATGAGACCTGTGTTGGTACGATTCTCCAATATGAAGGCTCGATCGGCGGTTTGGAGTGCCAAGACGCTGCTTAAGGGGACCAAGGTTGCGGTTTCGGAATTCCTCACTAAATCAAGACAAAACGTCTTCAATGCGGCCCGTAAGCATTTCGGCATGCAGAATTGTTGGTCTTCAGAGGGTACAATCATCGTTATACTGCCTGACAAAAGTCGAAAGAAGATCTCTTCCATGGCAGATCTGCAAAAATTGCAATTGCAATTTCCCACATCGGTAGATAAGTAGGTTCTGCTTCGTTATTAGTGAATTTTCTAATATTATTTAATATCATGAAAGTGTAAGGTGTTTTGCAATAATTTTTATTTAGTTTTCTTTTCACTTTGAAGTTGATTTAAGCTATGTCCACAGATTGAACTAGATATGTCTATGTCCACAGACTAATTAGAGATAGGTACTACGTTCTTTTGTCATAAGCGTAGACAGAGAATCCTAAGTATGTGTTGTCAAAATGTTTCTTTTTTTGTGTTGTTTTAAATTCTCCCTATTACGGTAGGCCAAAGGGATTTAGCCCATTCAGCCATGTTTTCAGTATTTATCTTCTGTATTAACGTTATTGCAAAACGTGTACAAATGAATTGTGTGACATACAGTCAAGTACTTTTAGTTTTCTTATTTTGTTTTTGTGTATTTTTTTTTTTTTGTTCTACAGCCAACTCTCGCCGGTGGATATTTATTTCATTTAGTTGTATTTAGTTATTATTTTATTTAGCATTAAGTTTTATTCTAGTTTTATTTATATATATATATAAATATTTTTTATTTATATTAATTATATTTTATATGTCTATTATCGATAATCGATATTTTACAGATAGCTCTTCAGATGAATTTGAAAGTGCTTGCAGTGACATATCTTCAGCTTCTGATTCCGATGCACTGTCATTGGATTTGGAACTTCAGTCGGTGTTTCATGGCAAATCCTCTTTCCTTAACCTCGTGCACATTAATGCCCAAAGTGTTGTAGGACACATTTCTGATTTAATTGCATCATTTAACAGCGGTGTAGTTGATGGAATTTTAATTTCCGAATCCTGGCTTAAACCTTCCTTACCCTCTTCAATTTGCACTCTTTATGGCTATAAACTATACAGAAACGACAGAATCGGTGCAGGTGCCGGTGGTGTATGTGTTTACTTGCGAAACAATATCAAATGCAATATTGTTGACAAATCTCCTAGTGAATACTCTGGAAATCTTGAGCATCTTTTTTTGGAAGTCCAACTGCACCACACAAAAATTCTTGTCGGTGTAGTTTATAGCCCTAATGATAAAGTTAATTATTTTCATTCTTTTGAAACTTCTCTTGAGCACTTAAGTTCTACATATGACCACGTAATTCTCATGGGTGACCTAAACACGTGTTTATTAAAGCACAACTTTAGGTCTACTCGTCTAAAATCCATTATTTCTTCAGTCAACTTTGAATTGTTATCCCTTTCACCTACTCATCACACCCCCAATTGTCAACCTTCTCTTCTAGATGTACAAATAATCTCTAAACCTAATTTAGTTGTTTCGCATGGTCAGCTAATAGCGCCATTTTCCTACCATGATCTTTTATATCTCTCGTACAAAGTACGCCCTCCCAAACGAAAAACAAAGGTTATTCTTCAGCGTAACTTTAGGTGCATTAATATTGATCGCTTGAGAGAGGATTTCAATAAAATAGATTGGTCTGCTATTCTCAATGTTAATACCGTTGATGATAAAGTTGCAATTTTCAATAAGCTCTTACTTAATTTGTTCGACACTCATGCTCCACTTAGACCAGTACGAGTTAAGCATCTTCCAGCTCCTTGGCTCACTCCACACATCAAAAAAACTATGCAGCGTAGAAACAAGGCTAAGTCTACCCTTAAGAAGATGCCGAGTGATGATAACCTACAAAAATACAAAAGTCTTAGAAACCTCTGCAACAGGTTGTGTAGGGACGCCAAACGCCGTTACATCCATACATCTTTAGAAAATGTACCTCCTGCACAAATTTGGAAATTTTTGAAGTCGCTAGGTGTGGGAGATTATCATGACAATAATTGCAACTTACCAAACTTGGATGCACTGAATAAGCATTTTTCTCAACCTCCTGTCATCATTGACAAAACTATCAAAGATAAAACATTGACTCTTCTTAGCAATGGTACCCCACCTGACTGTGACTCATTCTCGTTTCGCGATATCACGGAGGATGAAGTTAAAGAGAGCATCCTGTCGATCAAATCCAGGGCCGTGGGTAACGACGGTATATGTCGTGATATGCTGGTTCCCATATTGGAAGACGTTAGTGTCATTATCACGCACATTTTGAATTTTTCGCTGAAGACTAACGTCTTTCCAAGTGAGTGGAAGCGAGCCCATGTCCTTCCCCTCCCTAAATCAACAAATCCAACAACTTACTCCCATTTCCGCCCAATATCCATACTTCCCTTTCTGTCCAAGGTCCTCGAGAGCGCTGTTCACATCCAACTTTCCTCATACCTATTCCATAACAACCTCATTAATCCTCTCCAGTCCGGTTTTCGTCCCCATCACAGCACAGTGACAGCTCTATTGAACGTCACTGATGACATTCGTCAAGCATTAGACAATAGGCTGGCTACTGTTGTTGTATTACTTGATTTCAGCAGCGCTTTTAATTCCGTTGATTTTGATGTCCTTTTATCCATCCTTGGTTCTAATAACATTCTACCCTCCGTGATAGCTTGGTTCTCTGACTATCTTCGCGGACGTCAGCAATGTGTCAAGTGTGACGAGTCATTCTCAGACTGGTGTCATCTTACTGCAGGCGTACCGCAAGGCGGCGTACTCTCTCCTCTTCTTTTTTCAGTGTTCATTAATGAACTTACTAAGGTTATGTCTCCTCCCTACCACTTGTATGCAGACGATCTACAGATTTATAGGCATTGTAGTTTGGATAATGTCAATGCCATCGTAGACAACATCAATAATGACTTGCGTGTGGTGCAGTCTTGGGCTGAATCTTTTGGACTATTAGTTAATCCTAATAAGTCACAGGCGATAATTATCACGAGTAACCGGATGCGTAATCAACTTCAAAGCAATAAAATCAGAGAGATCTTATATAACAACGTTGTTATACCATTTGCAGAAAAGAGCAAAGACCTTGGTCTGACGATCGATTGCACATTGTCTTGGTCTTGTCATATCAACGAAGTTAGTCGTCGTATGCACTTCTCATACCACTCTCTCAAGCGTCTTCAATACTTCCTGCCATTTAAGACTAAAGTTATGCTTGCTCAAACTCTCCTACTCCCCATTCTCGACTATGCTGATGTCTGTTATTTGGATGCAACAGAGGAGCTACTTAACAAGTTGGAACGCCTACAAAATCTGGCAATTCGGTTCATTTTCGGTTTGCGTAAATTTGACCATGTTTCTGAATTTCGCTCGAAGTTAATGTGGCTCCCTATCCGACTTCGCAGAAATGTGCACATCCTTACCCTACTATATAAAATCCTTCACAATCCTGAACATCCTGCTTACTTGCGCTCCCGCTTTGATTTCCTTCCGTGTAGTTCTCGTCCTAGACGTGCTTGTGTCACAAAAACCCTGGTTCGTCCTCCTTCCAAATCCAAGTTTTTTGCCAGATCTTTCACTGTGCGTGCTACACATTTATGGAATAATTTGCCGATCAACATCAGAGAGAGTGTATCAGTGACTACTTTTAAACATAAGTTGAAAGAGTACTACCTCTCGAATTTGTCATAAGAGTATTTATTTATATTAATATATAAATATATATATATATGTATGTTTATTTATGTACACTTATTCGTAATAGTTTTTATTTAAGTATAGTTTTTTTTTTTATATTGTGTAAGTATGTAATTATGTGTAAGTATATAAGTAGTTAGTATGTAAGTAATAATATTTGTCAAAATTTATTGTTTATTTTGGTAATTTGCTGCTTGTACACATTAATTAATCCCGCATCCAAATTATCAAACTAAAGCTAGGGTTGGCTGGAAGAGATCTCTAATAGAGATAAGCTCACCTTTGTACATACTTTTCTAAATGTATATTTCTCTTACTCATGTGTACAATAAAGAATATATAACTTTTAATTACTGACTGAAAGAATGCAAACTCGGAGCTAGGAAACGTCGGAGGCCAGGATAGAAGTAGGTATTATAAAGGGTAAGAAAAGTGTGTTAAGGAAGTGGAAGGAATATTTTGAAAGAGAAGGTGATGAAGTACAAGATCACACTCCACACCTGAAAGAATGCAAGTGAAAAAAATATGTATGAAATTGTGGAAGCGTTGAAAAGTGTAAAAGCAGGGAAATATGCATTTTAAGACAAGATTTTTCAGGAATATGAGGATCAGGATATTACTTTATGTATGTATGTATTTTAATTACTGGCATTTTGTCACATTTATTAACATTGATTTATAAATTTTCTAAAGAGCGGAGATGTGCGATATTCGAAGCGGAGACGAGAAGAGATGTTTTTCAACAAAGGTGTATTCACCAAAGCTGAGCGAAGATGCGTACTGATTAGACTGTAGCGGAGATGTGTGCGGTGTTTGTCAAGATTGCAGTTTAGTTCGATCTGACACCAAATCCGCCGCTGACTATACGCAGCTCACATCTCTTCTCGTCTCCGCTGCGTTCAGTCAGTCGGCGCCAGCTTGCGAGGCACAGCTCACATCTCCGCTAGCGCGATCGCGCCATACAAACATGATACATCTCCGCTCGGTAGTATCCACTGAAGCTGAGCGAAGACGACATTGTTAATAACGAATTTCTCTTGGTTGTTTAAAACACAGCTCCTCTCTTCTCGTCTCGTCGCCGCTTTGGTGGAGTCCGGGCTCTAAGACCCTCTTCCATTTTCAATTTCAATTCTAATGCTGCTTTGCTTTATTGATTGGGATAAATGCCCCTCCAAAAAGCAGTGTTAATAAATTCACCCTCTGTTCCCTTTGCGAAATGTCAACATCTGTTTATTACCATACTAAAATAACGTTCCGGTGTAAGGACATGCCAGTTAAATACCGTCAGAAATCAGATGATTCGCTAGAGAGTTGCCTAAATAAAGGGATTAGTTATGGAGTAGAAAACGCACCTTGAAAAAATTAGTGTCCCTTGGACTTACCTACGTGTTTTGGTAAAGAAAGAAGACAGTCGAACTTTAAAGAATAAGTATTCTTTTTATATAAAAAGTGAAAGGTGAAACAAATGACTCCGAAATGAAGTGGAGGTTAAATGCAAAAATAGCTAGTTCGAGAGTGATAAAGCTCTGCACTAGCTATCCTAGTCTTGCCGACCTGATGTATATCGAATTTGCCCGGACTATATGTAATTTATCAATAAATTGTTGAGTAATAATAGGTACTTACTTTGTAACTTGGACCACGAGCTTTAATTACAAATATTTTCTGCGGACAATCTTAAAGCAAGTGAGTAGTCAGAGGCATGTGGCATTTTAATAATTCGCCGGCTGCCGAGCGCCATATTGTGCACGCACGCGTCACAAAATGGCTGACGTTGCATGTTTGGCGAGTGTCTCTCCACATTACGAGACGTTCTTCTTTGAGCTGCAGAATCTTACGATTTGTTCTGTTCATAACTTTATAAGCAATTTCTACATACCTAACAAAGAAAATTGAGACATTTTAGTCAATTTAGGAATTTTGATAATTTAGCTAATTCTGAAACTATTCAGAGATACACTGCGTTACTGAGCACTAAGTATCTATGCAAAATGCTTCCCTATTTTTTATTGAACATATTTTACAAAATAATTATAGAATTATTTGAAAATTTTATTTTGTACATTTTAATATTCTCTAAGAGCGTAAACACACGGCGTATTTGAGACGCGCAAAAGACGCGCAGATACCTGCTTCAAACGAGATTCTAACGCAACCTTGTAACCTAAGCACACAGGGCGATCGTGAAACGCGCGTTTACTGCACGTATAAACGCCGATACAGCGATACAGACGCGCTGTTGTCGCTCCGCGCTGTTGTGATTCCTCGTCGGTTGTACAATGGCGTCGGTTGAAGCAACACTGCTTATGTTGTCTTTAGTACGTACTGCTTTAAACAACGAGTTTTAATGAGGCCACGATTCGTTTATCAGGGAGAAAAATTAATCAGAAAAAAAATACCGAACCTCCCATGCTTCGGTATTTTTTGTCATACTGAACACCGAACACAGTGCTAAAATACCGAACACCTGGCAACCCTGCTCTCTACTCTTTAGTACGTGCGTTCGTATAGATTCAAACGCCCGTATGCACGCATCAACCGTGCTTCACGTTCGCGTTTGTATCGCGTTTTAGGCGAGTTTGAATCGATACAAACGCAGCAAATTGCCACTACGGCGACGAAAACGCACCATCCTGTAACGCACGACGTCTTCGCGTTTAAATATACACCGTGTGCAGTACCCTTAGTATGAGTTTGGTTAGTTTTCGAACTCGAACAAACGTTTCTCTTTTCATACATTGCCCACTGTTTATGATAGTGTACGCTAGAGGCGCTAGTGGGCAATGTATGAAAAGAGACGATACGTTTGATCGAGCTCGAAAACTAACAAACTCATACTAGGGGTACAGACTCTAAGATATGCGCGACCGCTACAAAGTGTTATGAGATCACGGGAATTGTTCTTTTGATTGTACCGCACCGCACCGAATCGTGTGGCCTCTTTCTTCAAATCATTATAACTTTTCATTGGGTAAGGGGTAATTAAAAGTTATACATATTAGGTGATTCATATTCAAGCAATTAGTTTATATGAAAATTTAAAAAATCCCTACAAGTCTCCGGGAATACGTAGTATAATTATGTTATCATTCAATAAAATAGTTGAATTAAACATTTCTTGAAAACTTAACCCAACTCAAGCAGAAAGGTTTACACAGAAATATGACACGTATAAACACATCACGTAAATGTCACATTCCCACATCACCGCTGACATTGCCACGCTGTAATACAAAACTGCTTACTCCTTGTTTAAATAATCCTTTTTTACCAGAGATTTTGCTAACATAAAATAAGGCGTAAGTCCCGGCTTACATCTCGAGGGATATAGCGTAAAACAGAGAAAAAACAGGGAAAACACGTAAATATGTATGCGCAGCGCGTTTGGAAAATAGTCTTTGGGGACATGATACACATGAGAGAATAATGATCGAACATCGCTCATCGGGTTGACACGTGCTGATGCAAGAATCAATAACGTCTGAAACAAAGCAGCATATCACATGTCACAAACGCTAGATTTCAGGCTTATGTCAAACATTCAGAGGTCATTCCACGTACCCATCAGAAGTTAAAAGTTTAATTTCTTATCAAAATAATAAATTTAATCCATTAGATATGCATATCTGAATTTATGTCACTCGTCACTCTCATAAACTACAATCCGCCCAGCCGTTTAACAAGAACCGTAAGTTTATAAATTTCCTAGGAAATTTATAAACTTTCGTAGGATTCTAAACGTGAGATAAATTGTATTATATTACGCCCACATTTTCGCAAATTGATAAACTTCCCGAACTCACGCGTAAAATAATAAGTAAGCAATAACCAAACGTGATGTGCGCTATGATTGGTTGAATAAGTCACTTGTTCCTTCTCCTTCCTCTCCACCGCCATTGTTCACCACGGAACATAAACAAACGGGTTGCTCGTGTGTTTTTGTAAAGTTTTAAATGTTGTAACTGTGTAAACAGTTTAAACACAGTTACAACAAACTGTGAAAATTGTTTTTTTGGCAAATCTGATTCCTAAGTCACGCATTGCCACTGTCAACATCGACCAATAAGAGAGCAGTGTGAAATTTGCCGTATTTTAAAAAAGCGTAATATTAAAAGCTTTTCTGTTGGTCGAACCGTTTAGAATCTTTCGAATGGATATCCGTTAGTTTATAAACTTACCACGAGACGTTGCAAATTGATAAGTTTGCGAAAATGTGGGCTTAAAATAATACAATTTATCGCTCGTTTAGAATCCTACGGAAGTTTATAAATTTCCTAGGAAATTTATAAACTTGCGGATCTTGTTATCTTCCGGTGACATATATAAACAATGGAAGAAAACAACACTTTGCGCGGGCGCAAGACGTATGCGGGGTGGCAGCTACGGACAGTACGAACTCATGTGGAGGCGACGCGTGACTTTAGCGATAAATTCAATTTGAGATTTATTGCTGTGTTATAAAACTCAAATTTCAAAGCAAGTTAGACGTGGTTGCTGATGCGCGTGACATGCGCTTAGCGGGCGCATGTCTGAACGAACTCTTATTGCGTAGGTAATAAAGATGTTGAACTCTCAATAATAAGTAGGTTCGTGACTGTACTAAACGTTCTACTTCTAAGACCGTACCATGAAGCTCCTATACAAATGAGTATACCATTACGTAACATATACGTGAAATTCACAATTACCGCTTTGCAACCTCGACACGAACAATCGTTTTAAACATAAACACTCTTATTACAATGAAGCTAAGCTTGAGATTGCTTTAAATTTCCCTCTGGGGGCATATAACCCTCATAACGATCCTTGGATGGCATATACAATAAGGAGACACCCGAGCCTTTTGATACAGCTATTTTTGCCTTGCAAACTAGATTTAGGTAGTTGTTTCAATAAGAAATAGCCTTAATTCTATCTATACGTAAGTAAATGGCGTAAGTAATAATTATAAGATATTTTCAGTTGATAAATAGATAACAGAAGCGTCGGTGGCGTAGTGCGTAAGAGCGTAGTCCCCCACCCGGTAGGCACTGGTTCGATCCCCGCCACGTACCAATGTGTTTTCAAATTTTGAATTCATAATGTACGTTTAATCGACGCTTTTACGGTGAAGGAAACCTGCACACACCTATGAAGAAATTCTTAGGTTGTGTGTGAAGTCGACGAAACCACTTGGCCAGCGTGGTTGACTAAGGCTTAATCGCCCCTAATGTGGAGTAGGCTCGAGCCCCTCGATGGGGATATTATATGAGCTGTTGATGATGATGATGATGATGATGATGAAATAGATAACACCTTAATTCATTTACCTACATGAAATTCCGAGATGGTTCAATCCACCTTGTTAACGTATTAGCAGAATTTTATCTCGCTGACCGCTCCGTCGCCTCGCTCCGCTCCAATGGCCAGTTGGTCGATTCTTATTTCATATCCGCTTGGCTATTAAAATCTGTCATAACAATATGTTAACAGCATTATTGCGTCATCGAATCCAGGATCTTTGGATATAACCCCGGTAAAAAGTGGTTAAATTATGTGACCAAAATCACGAACCACAGCATGTTATCGTTAAAAACATTAAGTAAGTATAATCTTGTCCCAAAGTTTCGGGTATCCAAGTATTCGTTTTGAGATAACGTCAAGCTACCTTACATTACGTTTCGCTTTTCAACTCTTTGACAAAGTTACCGGATCCCATTTTAATTAAGCTAATTTCGAATTGGGGAATTTACATTATCATGTTATGTTCACATTTGACATTTTTGGGATTGTTGACACGCGCCATTCCTGTTTGAGATACCAATCATCTTCTTTCTACCCTGCTCGCAAATTTATTTCGAGTTGGTGCAATATGTCACCATACGGTTGGAATCTCCTGCAGACAGCTTTTACGACACCCACGGGATGAAAAGGTAGCGTACTTATCAGCTCATCATCAACGCAATAAATCGTTTGCCAGCCCCTCGTTTCTGCTAACTCTTGCTATAGCGCGCTCGCTCATAGCAACTAGAGGTGTGAGCGAGCGCGCTATAGCAAGAGTTTGCAGAAACGAGGGGATGGCAAACTCCCTCAATCCGCTCCTGCGATTTATTGCGTTCGTTCATTGATTTTTTATAAAATTCCAAAATAATTAATATCTCAGAAACGGTTCGCTTTCGGCCACTATTTACCAGTCACCTTGTATATACTTTTTACGTTTATAGCCAACATTCCGTAGCGCTCATAGTAGCAAAGAGGCGATGCGCTACGGTTCGTAGCCGACATTCCGCAGCGTTTAATAGATTATGCACAAATTTACGATTAAATTAAGCCTATTTCAATAGGGAATAATGTTTCATTGTAATGCTAAAAAAATTTTGAAATCGATTTAGTTGTTTTCGAGTTTATTTTTCACAGACATACATAGTAAAAGGTTCATGTAAATTCTAAACTAACGTTATAAAGTTAAAGAATGTTGGATTTACTTTTTAGTTAAATCCATTTGATCCGCTATTAAGTCCGCCATTTGTATCCTTTTGTACACAATAAAGTTTAAATAAATAAATAAATTTGCGCATAATCTATTACGTTCATAGCTGATAGTGTGCTAAATTACCGATGTAGTTTCCGGCTAGGAATAAAGAATTCCTCGCCGGAAACTAAATCGGTAATTTTACAATTTTCCCCACCTATATTGTTCAGAAAAGCAAAACGGAATCTATCTTTCAACTGACATTATCACCATAATAAGCTGCTGTGGCACTGATGAGTCTGATGTCATCAGTCTTATCATTCCAAATATGAATACCGCAAAATACAGAAACGCAATGACGTCATCACCACAAATACCACGTAGATTGTCTTCAAATATATCATAAGAACTTTTTTCATATCTATGTTGTAAAGTGATATTTCATCTCATAATGCCCCATATTACAGACTATCGGCTACACCGAACGCAACTCTTTCGACTCTACTCCCTGGCATTAAAGGCGTTTTTGCCATGCAACAGGTTTTCGTCTCGATGCTGAACATAAAGAAACGTCGCAAAATGAAAAAGAACTTAAATTAAGGGACATGGAAACCATTTTAGGGCGTTTGAGCGTTGCGGTTGGAAATTAAGGAAAATATGAAAGCGCTTTTATTAAAAAGGTTATGTTTGATAGAATGGTGGTACAGATTATAGATATTTAATGTTTACAATATTTAAAGTGTCGTGCCTTGTAGTTCTCCGTCTTAAAACGATAGTACAGCGAGAATCTTTGCATAAAAATAGATAAACGTTTGTTGATAAATGTTTCTTATTCGATCTATAAGATATTTTAGTTTTTCTTAACGGTACCCTTATAGGATCACTTTGTTGTCCGTCTGTCTGTCAAGACCCTTTATCTCGGGAACGAGTGGAGGTAAAAACTGAAATTAAAACTATAGACTCAGGTCTACGGCCCCTTGAAGCTGTGAAAAAATCAATCTTCTTAGTTAACGCAAAAAAATACATGGCTGAAGACTATGACGCAAAAAAATATAAATATGTACGGAAACTTCGGTGGGTGAGTCCGACTCGCACTTGTCTGGTTTTTTTTTAATAATTTTGAAAGTAATTGCATTAGGAATGCACCTCGACTGCACACCAACTGCAATTTAGCAGTCGGAGTGATGTTTGGAGCCCGTCTGTCTGGAGCCTCCCTGTTAACAATACTTAAAAACCCACCTCCTCCAAGAGGCAAAAGCGGACTGGCAAAGAACGCCTGGGTTGACACATTCAAAAGCATTATAATCGAACCATACTCCCGTAAGCGCACTGACGAGCTACTGAAGCTCAACAGGGGCAACCTGAACGTCATGATTAGGGCTCTGACTGGCCACTGCAAACTGAACAGACATCTCTACAATATGAGACTAAAAGATACTGATGCTTGCAGATTCTGTGAACAGGAGCGTGAAACACCAATACACCTGTGCTTTGCATCTCGTTCACAAAAGAAACCGACATTTCGGAAGACACATTCTCGACCCAGACGATATCAAAACAGTCCAAGCCGGAAATATCTTATCATTTTTAGACAGTACCCAGCTAAAGGAGTACCCGTAAGGCCTCAATAGGGAGGAGGTGATGGCACCGCTGTTGTGCGTTCATAGTAACGATCATGAAAGTTAAGCAACCAAGTGCGCGGTCAGCACTCGGATGGGTGACCGAAAAAAATTAAGTCGATTTTCCTCCGTGCTTCGGCAGGCACGTAAAGCTGGTGGTCCCGGCTAATGTCTGTAGCCTTCCTCGATGAATGGACTTTCCAACACAAAAATATTTTTTCAATTTGAATCAGTATTTTCTTTCAACCAAACAAACTTTTCAGATTATAGATTAATTTTGAAGTGAAATCTCGCAACAGCGCAACGAAGAAAATCAAATATGAAATGAAGGTAGCAGAAATTCATTAAACACTTCGATGGGAAAACACTTTTTTTTTCTATCAATTTTTTGTCACCCGCGCAACAGGAAAAGCCTTAATCCAAACTGAACTAAGCGGATGTATTGTGCTCGAATTGAATGCCACACGACCGGTAAATGGACAATGCAGACTTCACACGGATTGTATCGAAATGTTTCCGGTATTTTTAATTTTAAAACGAGGGGAAAGGAAAGCTTTCCAAGGCTCTCCGACTAGTCTAGATCGCCGTTACGTCTTAGGGCGCGTTCACACAGCGTACGGTTTTACAGGTTCGTTTTATCGCTTACGTTTTTATTTGGCGATGGCGTATGTAATTGTACGAGCGAGTTTACACACACTACTGTATTCCAAATCCAGTCAAAAACACAGATGCAAGATAAAAACCAGTGAAAATCTCCGGTAGCGATGTTTTAAGCTGCTAATGTCAAATTGTGAACATTACATCCTGTAGCTACGAATCCATTAAAAACGATGCTGTAAATACGGACTATCTGTGTAAACGCGCTCTTAGGGGTGTAGGAAGTCCAAAGGGAAGTATTTCCGCCGGGCAAGGTGTTGTATGCCCGGGGACCGCGGTCCGAACTTCTATATATAGGGAGCTCCTTTGGAAACTTCGTTTGCGCGATTCAGGTTCCCATACTAATTGTCGCGCTTGTATGAGCACTGTTGTATAGCGCCATCTATGAGTCCACAGGTGTCTTCTTGACCGGAATAGTGTTATCGTTTCTGCACCGAATCTGTACTGATTCCTTCACTGAACTGAATCATTTAACCATGCCTGACTTGCTCCTAATTTTATTGGGGATCGGCGTAATATGATTTTCTCTTCCATGCATCTCGGTCAGCCGTCTCAGCATTAACTCCTTTCTTTGCATTATCTCTCACGCAATCTATCCATCTTTCCTTCGTCTTCCTCTCCCTCTATACCCGTCCACATTCATGCCCATCAACATCTTTATCACATGATTATCATCTCTTCTCATTATATGCCTATACCATGCTAGTCGTTTAGCTCTCAATTTTTCTGCCACTGGTGCTACTTTCAGACTGCCTCTAATATACTTATTCTTCACCTTGTCCATTCTTGTTACTCCACGTCCACGTCCATCTTAGCATACGCATCTCAGTCACGGGCAACTGACTTTCGAGTCTGATGAGAGTAGGTAAAACAGACGCTTTACCGCCAAAATTCCTTACCACGTCTATCTATGTAAATAAGACCTTCCTCGTCGTTTTGGTAGAGAACGCTCTGTACCGAACTACTGGATTCGTCCATTTCATCACTCCAGATACAGCACCGAACCAGAGCCAGTCGAGAAGTGATTCTCAGTAAAGAATCTAAACAGATTCGGTACCGAAACGTAAACGCGCCGAGTCATCGAGGAGCCTTTAGTAAGCGTATTAACTATTCATGGTAATTTTAATCAACATCATTTCACCTTAGGAAACTTTTAACTGGACAGTCCCTTGCAGAGGATGCATGGTAGCACAAGAAACAACCGGAAAAATTCTAATGAAATGAAACGCAAGACACCGCGCTCGCTACTTGGGCCATTTCGGTGGACTCCATGATGTATTCAGAAATGGAAACAGCCCGTATGAAGAAGTAGAAGAAGAAAAAAAAGGAATAGTCCTTGGTTTGGGTTGTGTTCGTGTTTGTTTTACGTCCTAGCTACCAGTTTTTATGACTGAGAATGATAAGATAACTAGTCTTTAATGGTTGAGGGTTTTCTCTCGAAATGCTGATTTTCATGTGAAAATCACGGGCTTAAGCCAAGTTCAGTCCGCCTGTAGCAATTAGAGTTCTGATTCTAAAATTTTCTCGGACTTTTTTCTGTTTCTCTATACTAGAAAGCTTTTAGCCAACAGTTCTGGCTACCGCTTTTAACGTACAAAAACTTCAAATTAGGTAATTCTACGTACACGCAAGCAATCTCCTTTAGCCGTAAAACTACATATTGTTGGATAGAACTTTTAAAATTCAAGGAACATCATGTTCCGTTTGCATTATGGTACCTAAAGGCCAGCCGCACTTTGGAATCGTTTTTGCGGGTTCGTATGTGTTTGCACGAGTCAAATTTGTACGAAAGCGCATCCAAAGTGCTAGACGAAGAAAAAGATAAAATACTCCTGATCACATTTTGAAATGTGGCTCCTAAGATCTCATCTTATGTTCATATTATAGAATAAGTTTCAAGAATGAACGCCGATTTGAGCGTCCTACGTCTCTATCACTTTGTGCGTGATAGAAAGTGATAGACGATTCTCAAGACATGTTTGACTTATGAGTGTCATTCTGTAATACGGGTCTAAGTCTTTCCCGCGTCCACTTCCTTTTCGTCAATCCACTTTTACTCCTCCTTTCTACATGACAAACCACACACCTCTCTTATTAAGTCATTGTCACTTAATTTTACCCCAGCCATGCCCCCTAATTCGTCACTATTTTGTCGTTATTGTGAGGGTAGCCAAGTTTTAACAGTGCCACAAACTTATCTGATCCGGTTGTGGTGTCGCTAGTGGTGATCAAATGTGTATAGAAATGACAAAATATGTATAGGTATATTGTAGTTTTTATTTTTGCCACCGGGTCAGATAAGTTTGTGGCACTGTACCTAACGCCCTGCTTAATCATTTTTGCAATTATGAACGCGATTTTATGTACGTTTAAGAAAATTACACTTTATCCCCTTACGCTACGCTATGGACTCTCAGCAGATTTTGAGTGTAACATCTGTCCTGGTCGTTGGCTTTTGCGTTTGATTGCTTAATGAAGGATAGTTACTTTTTGGGTTTGGTGCCCTTTTTATGTAGGCGACAGGCTGGCAACCTGTCACTAATTAGAGGCACTTCATGGCCCAAACTGCCAGATGTGACTTTATTTATAACAAAATGTTACCTAAGACTCTGCTCAATCCCTCATTGGGTTACGAGCATGATCGAATGTATGTAGCTTACTCACTATACAATGTAAAAATGTATCAAACATAAAACTAAATATAATAAGCAAATGCATCACAGGAACGCTTATTAAGTACAGTCGGACGAGCATCCAAAGGCTTCTTTGATCGATGGCTCGGACATGTACGACTAGCCGTGCCATTAGTGAATATAAACTAAACTCTAAATGCATTTCCGACTGGCTCTCGTGAGTTAACTGTACTTTGGTGCTATTTTGGAACGTGTTTCGATAGTAAGAAGGTTGGGATTAGGTTGCAGTGGTTTTTGTTTAATTTTGACATCTTTTCTGGAACATCTCATCGAGACAAACAACTATTTTTATGGAATCAAAACTGGAATTGCAGAGCGATATACACTTCCATACATTTCAGATGAGTTTGTTTGTAAATTTGTATAGAACAGCTTCAAAGTTGCTTCCTTAGTAAAAGTTGTTTGTGTTAATGAGGTCTTCAAATGGTTTGAAGGTTGTTGATGCTTTATAAATTATCCTGTATACATAAAATAACGGGGATTTGACCGAAATCACAATCAAACGATCGATGGGAACCAGGGATAGTGCCTAGGACTTGTGACCTAGGTGTGGTTTACGGAGGCCTCATGTAACAAAGCATTCGCACTCACCTGCCTACTCCCGCTTCTCTCTCCAACTAATTTAACATACACACACAGCTATAGGACATAAAGTCCGCGCCACTAATGAAGTCCGATAAACGCGGCGCTAGTGTCACATAATAAGTGCTGCTAGCAAATTAAATGCCTAATATCTATTTGTAGGTTACCAGCGTATAGTTGATAGGTATTATGAATATCAAATAATAGTGCGAATATATAAAAAGTTTATCTCACAATACGAAACTCGGGGAATTCAGTACCAGTGTTTACCCGCGGGACTTGAGTGGTGGCGCGTTCTTTACCTTCAGACGTTCACGCGGCGAGGACTCGAACAAGACTGCCCCGCAGAGCGCGTGCGCTGCGCAGCCGAGCGGTCAACATGAAGGTCTTGCACTAGGCGCGTGGTTCCCGCGCACGCAACTTTAAAAAGAGTATTATTACTACATATCATCTTTCACATTCTCTCAGTCTTTTCTTCAGTCTTCCTCGCCCCTTTATACATCCACATTCATTCTCCTTTATTAAGGTATATTTGACTGAATACTACCTTAACGTGCAAACGAAGCACGGAGGAAAAAAAAATCGATTTTTGGTCACCCATCCGAGTACCAACCGCGCACTTGGTTGCTTATCTTTCGTGATCGTCACTCAGAACGCACTACCGCGGCGCTATCGTCCTCCTTACGTTATTAAAGATACATTACTTAAAGCTGTAAGTAACATTTGGTTAGATAAATCCACATTAGGCAGTAAATACTGATAGATTGCATGCCTCGAAATACTGATATATTGCCAGCCTGAGCATGAAACCCAAGAAAGAGTATCTAAACCTTCAATAAGTTACAAAAAAAATAAAAGCCTACAAACACTAATATTATATCCTACTAATATTATAAATGCGAAAGTTTGTATGGATGTATGGATGTCTGGATGTGTGTTTGTTATTCTTTCACGCAAAAACTACCGAATGGATTTTAATGATACATTACAATAATATAGCTCATACACCAGAATAGCAATAGGCTATAATCCATGAATACAAATCCTGCACAGACGAAGTCGCGGGCAGAAGCTAGTTCTACATAAAAATGACGTGACCACATTAGGTACTGCGTATCTAAAATCAATATTTACTTGTTGACGGTAATTGGAGGTATTTTCATGTTAGCAAGACAAGGCCTCACATTTACGTGAGTAATTGATGACAAACAATATATCATTTATCATAGAATGTTTGGGTGTATTATTCATGGTATACGCGAAAAAAATCGATCTATACGGAAACAATTATACCACTGTGCCAAGATTATACTTAAACAACATTTATTCGTACGATCAACAGATTTAACTTAGGAGGACTGCAAACAGGCAAGACTTGCCTTATTACATCAAATCTCGTCTATCCAAAGCTCTATTGCAGCTAAGTAAATCTCGACTCCTATTGATTACGGGCATTTAAGGGCCATAGCAACTTTAACAGACACCTTTTCCACCTAGTTATCATGGACTATGCAGAGCAGGGTGACAGAAGAAACTACCGCCCATTTTCTGCTGGAATGCAGTGGAGTGGTCGGCTACTGGACAAAATACCTGGGATCTCCAGGGAGCTTCCGGGAGGCATTTGGTGATATCGAGACGCTAAGTCACTTCCTGGAAGAATTAGGGTGGCTGGAATGAACCAGCCTCACACCCTACAACGCAAAACAGGCGCACCAGATGTCGATTTGCGGAGACCGCCTGAACGAAGATGCATAAGAACAGATTTAACGGCTCCAGTGATCTACTTGGTCTATTTCACTTATTTCCCTATGCACGCATTTTGGCGCCAAACAAGTTTACAGAGAACGCTTCTCAAATCTTTGCCAGAAACTATTTACGTCGAATAGTATCCCGGAATTTACCATTCACGATATGCACGTCGCGAATTTGAGTCAAGAAAAGATATTATAATAAAACCGTATATCCCCGATCAAGTAAAAGCTTCAAGCTTTTGCATCGGCGTGCAACTCTCGAACCAATGAATAAATTTGCCGTAGCCCCAAATGTAATGTTGAGCCGGACGATCGATGTACGCCATTTTGTACTTTGACTTTCTACTATTCCCCTCTGAAAATACTTCGAGCTTTTGTTGGACAAGTAAGAGAGGAAGAATTAAAACTACGTGTTCAAATTTAGCAAAAACAGCAAACAAAATATTTTAAACGGTATTTTGTTTATGATTGATATTTTTTCTCTGAGACAGAGTTAATAAAATTACAGATAATCTATGTACTGTGTGTTTGCATTCACCTATTAGAAAGTAGAAACAAAAAAAAAACCGTAATTAATTAGTGAAAATTTTTTTGTTAATCTGATTATAAGCGGCTAAAATAGTTGCTTACATTAATTTACGAATACTTTATTAGCACACTGTACCACAGAGCTTACCCCAACAAGGGGTAGTGTTGCATGGTTTTAGGCTACGTTTTCTACTTACCATTGGATAAGTCGAAAACGAGTCCTTAAAAGGAACCTTATCAACGTAGTAATTGTACCTTTGCCCACAAACACTGACTACGAAAGATCTTTCTGCCAAATTCCAAGATAGGTACCGAAAATCAGCAGCCAGTGTCCCTAATCTCTTCACGGTCAGATTAAAAGAAATGACAACGTGCAAAATAAAAAGGCGGCGACAAATATTGCCGACAATGCAAGATCAACATCACAATGTAAACAGCCGAACAGAATACAGCCGTTACAATAACCTTTTATATCTTGATGGTTGAGCTTGTCATTTCGTGTTATTCAAATGTCATCAATCTTTTTTTGGGCGTTATCATTCATTTTGGTCATGCTTTATATGTATGTGAATTAGATGTGAGAGTGGAACTTTTTATCCCAGAACCCGTAATTTGTTTGGATTCGATTAAGATGTCATCGTAACCAGCAATAAATTTGTCTCAGTGGTTGAAAATTGTAGTGTATAACGCGCCTCCCCTGACTAAGCATAAGATAGCTCAAGTTATATTATAATTAGTCTCGCGATTCAGCGAGGTAATGCAGCCAGTGTTATTGGTACACTTCCTGTTTCAGAGGACCTAGGCGTAGTTTTTAATCTGTAATTTAGTAGTTTATAAGTTCTTTGTCTTGTTTATACTTCTATTCTTAGTAATCTTTTTATAACGAACATTTGATTTGTTTTTATTGTGTTAATATTAAAATACATTAATGCTAGGCATAACAATGATATTATAATATTGTAATTAGATGTGAAATAATTAGTAATAAACAAGACTCCGTTATCAACACTTGTTGTTTACTTGTCCTCTCACGGTCCCCACATTGAATAACGACCTTGCGAGGATTGTAAGGTGTGATGTTGGCCAAAAGTATCGGAATAATGCAGGTGGACCTGCTCGACATTGAGCTCTTTCAGAAGTCAAGTCTAGAGTCATTTCCTGTCCACATGTCCTCAGCTGTTTGTACAAGAAATTCAATGTACATTAACCTTTTTGATTTCATAATAATTATTTAAGTAGTTACTTTTATTAAATATTTTATTAGTTCTTTCTTGCACACATCATCAGTTTAAACAATTGTTATTGTCATTTCCATCAAGATTGCTTGAAAGAAATTGCTTTTTAACAATAAGGCCATCTACTCTTTACTGTTTCTTCTGTCCATGTCTACTTGTCCTGTTTGTTTTTTTGTGCAATAAAAGTATTTTATTATTATTAATGCCTGGGACTTATGACCTAGATTTATGTTTAAGGAGCCCTTTTATTATGTATATAGTGATTTTGCTGATATAATCAGTCATATTTAAGTCATAAACACCAAAAATAAATTGACCATCTGCGATTATAGAACTATTCTGCCGCGAAATGGAGATTCTTTCGTCTATGGCTCTATTCATCCATTTGCAATATCTGTTTGCAATTTAAACTGAGAATTTATAGCTACATAAAACCGTTCCGTTGGTTTATCGAGGTTAATTGCCTTTATATAGGCTTCCAACAGGTTGAAGGCGCAAACTACACCAATTGGTTGTACCAATCAGAACCCTCTTCCATCTGACAATATCAATGCTAATTCTAGATGTTATCTAAATCAGAATCTCAGGTACAGCGCTGATGAGAACAGGATAAATTTAATACATGTAATGAGGAAAATGAGGTACTCTAGATATTGATGGGACGATAAGAGTAAGTTATTTAACAGTGAACATTTATAGCTTAATACGCAACTGATACCAGTACGAATATTCACAGATGTTCCCCTCTGTTGGTCGTAAAAGGCCACTTGAATTGCATTAGCGTCACGGGGCTCTTGCTTCTAAACTATCCTTCACTCAGGCAGAGACTATATCCCAAAATTATAATGTATCAGGTTAGTAGCTTAGTTAGTAGTAAGACTGAGGTTACTACTTAGTCCTGGAAGTAGTTTAGTTTGACTAGTTGACTAGATGAAGTTTTGTTCTTATTTGGACAAATGTTGGATGGATGAAATGGCGACAGGTTACGGGAACCAAATGCAACCCCCGAATTCCCCTAAATTAAAGGGAAAAATACATAATCAAGAAGAAAAGATGGATAGATTGTGTGAGAGATGATATGGAAAAGAAAGGAGTTAAATCTGAAATGACGGTTGACAGGGATATTTGGAAGAGAAAAACGTATTACGCCGACCCCAAATAAAATTGGGAGCAGGGCAGGCAAATGATGAAATGTTGGATGGACTAATTAGATACGAAAACTGTTAGCATTGCATGGATGCTCCGTGTGGGTATCGGGTCTATAATGTTTCAAAGAAAGGATCCAGAAGCAGTGCTTGGGAGTTGTGATCCAGATGTTAAGGGTCCCCATGATGCATTAGCAATCACCTCCAGTACCCTAGCTTCTCTCCACAGTGCTACCATTTCATCAGCTACCTTCAGCTTCTGCTAGTATCGTCTAATCAATGTTGTGGCTTGCTCCTGTTCCGTTATTCCAGACCTTCAAAGAATCCCCGATTGCTACGATAAATGTCTCGCAATATTAGAGCATACTGAACATGACCAGAGAACCCCACATAATCCTATTAGGCACATTTGGTTCAAGTCCTATTGTCATTATAGCATTATAGTGCTGAAGGCATTTTCATTGCCATTGTCATAATGCTATAATAAAATAAATAGGTATATACAATCCAACATATACATAAACTGACAATAAGCAAGTCCCTATAAAGCTATGTCAGTGTATACAAAGAGGAATTTGGGTCAACCGATACCCATTATTATAAGCTATTTCCCGAATAGTTTAGGAGGTTTGGTTATTACATGGCCTTCTGTGCCAAACAGTTTTGGTCTTATATTTAGGACTATAAATGTTTTCGTAAATGAAAGAATAGGGTATCTGATGAACTTGGAAAAGAAACGCCTAATAATTACTTCTGTGTATCATGTATAGTACGGTCAAATTAGAAAAAAAAAGTAGTAAGGTAAATGCCAGTGACTATTGGCGCAATGGCCTGCATGGGATTAAGAATATACCATAGTCAGCTTTTATGACACCCACGAGAAGAGAAGGAGTAGTGACAGCCCGTGATTATCTCCATGATGATATTTAAATCTTAAAAATGAACAATTTTATGAGAATCCCGCTAATGAATTCTGAATTTTCAGATAAATATCGTCGCTCTGTCATGCTACTTCTTTGAATCTTTGTCATAGCTTTAATAAGGCCCAACATCGCTCGAGAGAATCTGTTAAATATGCTGACGATGCAAAATTATCTTTTCATAATTATCTGCACGAAATTCGTCCAGTAAATAATTAACAAGGACGTTATAAATACCTCGTTATAACAGTAAAGTGTCTATACAATGATGGCCGAGATTATTATTTTGGTGATCCATCTTGGATTGAAATAAAAGTCAAAAGAAACAACAAAATGCCAATACCTTCTTTCACAAACCTTTTTCTGCAAAATTATATTACTTGATATTGATGATATTATTTGTTCAAGAATTATTTTTTTAGGATAATCAATACCTTTATTAAACACTTATTTCATTTTATTATAATTGTATATTATTGCATAAAATATATTTTATTCTTCATTACCATCTGAAGTAATATCATCAACATCAAGTAAGACAATTTTGCAGAAAAAGGTCCTGGCTATAGAATTTCGAAGTAACGAGGTATCCTTGTAAGATGAGCAGTCTATAGAAACATCGAAAAAAAAGCCGTCGCAGAAACAAGCCATCGGATTATTAAGGCATCGATGTAACAATTTTAGAAGAATAGTTTCGTAGTCATGTGAATTGCCACCTTTCTCTATTGGCTGTATTCCTGGTACAGTCATGCATAGGATCGCCCACCGCAGCTTTGAAATAATTGGTGCGAGATTGCGATACTTCAAACCAAGAACAGCTTTCTTAGAACATTGCGTACGAAAGGCTAGGAAAAGTTTTTTATATTAAGAAACTCTGACATTTTTGGCGTGGGCCGATGCGACAACGCGTTATGAAAATATAATGACTAAACTATTTGCAACTGCGCCATATGTGGTCTACGTAATCACATACGCTGTTTCTTCGTCTTCTACAAGTTCGCATCGCATCTGAGATAACAAGTTATCGAGATGTTCATTTGTTGAATTGTTTTTCAAGAAATCCCCCTCTCCTCACCCCATCCCCTGCGATGTTGAGCTTACTAGCACCACAATACATTTAATTTTATAACTTCTAAATCAGATTAGTTTTGCAAAAGCAATACGGTTTGATAATATCATAGACATGGAACACATCTAACATTTATATTTCGAGCCGCTGCTGAGACACAAGGCCTCTCCTTGTCATCGAAAGAGGTTTAGATAGGTCCACCACGCTTGCCCAATGCGAATTGGTGGACGGAGTATAAGGTGATCAATACCCCTTTGCTGATCCATTAGTCGCCTTCTACGACACCCATTGGAGGATATGGAGTGATGCTATTCTACTCAGCTGCCAGCACACGGCTATACAGTTTTAAGACAAGTTTAAGTCAAAAGTAGCCACCAAAACCCGTTTAAAAACTAAACGAAACAATGAAAAGTGGTGGCATATCATTCAATAAATATACCTGAATATCAAAAGATCGTAGCCATTTTAGATTTTTCAAAATTGATGTGATTTTTCCCGTTGAGATATGACACCTCATTCAACTGCAATATTATGAAGTGTTTTCACAACTTTCTTTAACAATCTAAAAATGCAATTACTGAATAAGTGTTACTATAAAATTGATGAGTTTTTTAACGATAAAGGATTAGATTGGTGACCAATACATATTAATTGATATTAAACTGACATTATGATTTGACATTTGATTAACCCGACAAACGACTCATTTTAATTTTCCTGTATTTTACTTGATTAAAACTAACTTTTACTATATATTGTAGTGGATTGTAGTGTGTATGTGTATGTAATATGTATATGTGTATGTATATGTATGTACGTAATGTATTAGTCTGTTGGCCAGCACACATACATCATACATAGGCCCCCACAGAATACCAGCGTTGCAGGTGTTGTGCATGCTGCAACATAATGCTGAGTGGCGGCCTTTTTGGTTTCAATTTATCTGTATTTTTTAACTATATGTATTAATTGTTTAATTGTTTAATGAAGCCAAATAAATTTATTTTGATTTGATTTGATTATGGATTATCTTAATTATTCTTTATTCATTATTATTATTTTGACTTTTATTTTTAATCTTTTGTACTTATTTGTATATTGCGGTACCCTTATAGGGTTCATGTTTGACACCATAATATTTTTGTTACCACCATGTAAACAACATGAAAGCAATAAATGATTGAAATGAATTGAATTGAAGTGTAGTCTGATTATTATTTGTATTACGTATCTTTGAGAGTTTCTCCCGAGTTCTTCTTGTAAAAACACGTGTTGAGAGACTCCGTTTAAACTCAATCTACCGAATAATTGTTTGTTAATTTAAGTACTTTTTTACTTAACATTGGCGAAAAGCGTAATATTTATGTGTCGCGATCGCCATTAATTTAAAAGAAGAAGGTATCTTTGATAGACTGATGAGCCTGAGAGTAGAAGCGAGCTTCACCAGAAGTCTTCAACCACTGACGAGTTGGTTATCTTATCAATAAGAACACTTCTCAATAACGGCGAACAAATTTCTAGCGGTCGATTTACTGTTTTACCTTTCTTTAACTCTATTATCCTCCGTAGTTACTTCCGTAGGTAATCCGAAAGTCACGTTAAAATTGTGATCTTGGCTGCTGTCAAAAGATAACGGTCGTAAAATATAAGTCACGTCACAACTAGTAAAATTCAGGGAGTGATCAAAATTTCCAACAAGTTTTCTAAATAATTCTATTAAATGTTTTGACTAGTCCGGCACGAAGGACCATTTTATTTTGTTTTGACATACAATCCCTAAGCTCATGTTTCCAATTATGAACCTTATTTCTCAAAAACCGAAACAAGACCGAAGTAAATAAGACTTAGCAGCCATAAAGTAAAATAAATACTAGCACAAACATTATTAGAAATTAAATTATAAGAAACGACTCAAATGTAAAACACGTGTTTTATAATTGAGTCGTTTCTTATAATTTACCGACTTGATGAAAGCAGATAGAAGGTAGCAAAGGAAACGAAAATTGTGTTATTAAAAATGCTAAATATTTTAAGTGAAAAGAAAATGAATACCACAATTTAGTTTGTTTAGAGATGCAATAAAAAAGTAATTTATTTAGCTATGTATTAAAATTTTAGTTTCATTTTAAAAAACATTTTAAATCTTATCAATTTATTTTCTTCATTACTTATATCCTATTTTTATGTAATAATTATTGCGTTTACAAACGAGTAAATATTTTTAAGACTAGAAAAAAAATGCACTGAAAAAAATTGACTTGTTCCCGCCTGGGGCAAGTCGATTTATTTCGTGCATTTTTTCTAGTCCTATTTTTTATTTAATTTAGCTTATTGTATGTTGTATTTAGCTTGATGTATTCAGTAAAGAGTGAAAAAGCACCTAGCATGTCATCAAGGCGAGAGTGGGAGTGCGGCGAATGCTAGTCGACTCTACGTCCACGTACCATCAGCTAAGATGGGGACATTAAACCTTTGAAATATAACAAAAAAAATTGGAAGTGGTCTCCCCTTGACTTTCTCGTATACCGGAAACGGCTCAAAAGTTGATAGACACCTTTATATTTTGATGTCAAACATGCATGTTAAATTTTGATCACCCATCCGACTTGGTTGCTTAACGATCGTGATCGACGACTCAAAAAATGATAGAAACCTTATATTTTTTTGTCATACATGCAAGTTAAATTTGGTTGCAATAAGTTAAAGCATACTAGAGTTATTCTGCTAACGCACAGACACACACACACACAGACATAATTCCAGGAGGTCCAAAACGTGTAAATCGGGTCTTCTTCTAGACTACGTATACGAGAAAGTAATAGTTTCCTGTGAACTAATTTTTAAATACTCAAGATGTGACAATAAGCCATGAGAATACATTGTAATTTTATGATGTGAAGGTACTGCTTTTTTTAAATTTATGATGTGTTGTAGTTTAGTGAGAAGATATGGTGGGCATGCTACAAAGAAAGTGATGTGAGAATGTTGTTGGGTGTAATAGACCCTTGGAGGTTGGCAAAGCGAGGGTCAACGAATTAGGAATGATAGCGAGGGTGGCTGCAAGTACATTATCTCTAGCACTAGCTGGTATAAATATATTAGTAGCCCTTGCAATTGGATTCCCTTGTTTACAATCAGGTGGAGTCATTTGCTAGGTCTGTTTATAAAAATTATGTTGTATTCCCAAGAAATGATCTGCTTATACTCAATGCTAGATCACGTTTATCAAACAACCGCCCTTCTTTCTAAGCTTCTGAATAAAATTCTTTGGAATTCTACCGTAAATAAGCTAATACAAATTGAACTGGCTTGTTTCTTGTTTGTACCAGTAATCTTCAAGTTTTTCTACAGCTAATTCTGGGAGAAATCCTTCACTTTTAACTTTATTGCTTCGCTTAACTGATTACTTTTTCTCTCTTCTAAAAATGTTATTAAAAATAACTTAGAGATTACAAAAACAGCGAAATCAAACAATAACTTCGAAAAAAGAAAATTTCGAGGAAAAATGAAGAAAAATAATTAATCGAGCCGCCCGACAAGTACGGCCTCCAAAATCGCCGAGGCGTACGAAGCTAAACTTTCCGAAATCAATAAACTGTTTAAACATTCCAAGTAGACATTAATGTTTCTTTCACAGACGTACCCACACAAATACACCGTTAACACACACATGGAAACCACGCACGCGATATGATCACGCGCCATGGTGCCACATTTGATGAATTTCTACAATATAATTACAATTAACTACTCACGGTAACCCTCGACCAGTGTAATCCAGAAAAATCCGGTTTTTGCCCCGTCCCGAACCACTGTACAACAAAACACGGTCACAATAATCCTAAGAAAATGTTTCACTACAACACAGAAGCACTAACAGTTAGTAAATATTCGTTTTTAGTGATTTTTTAGGAAAGGTAATACCGAGACGCGGATACGCGGCGTCGCGGCGTCAATACGCGGACTGAAGTAGCCATGACAGTTTGCCAGGGTGCGTACGCATGCGCCGTGAACACACCTTTAAGGTCATCCCCATTGTTTGCCTCTGATGAGGGTAGAAAATTGATACCAACTCAAATTGGAGGCGGAGAAACCTTTTTGAAATACCAAATCTAATTCGAAAATGGCTGATTTACGCAACACTTTGTTTTGTTAAGAGGAGGCGTTGAAAATTATAATGAAAAGCTTTATCGCAGCTTAATTAGCGACGATTTTGATACAAAATTTTATCTTACACATTATTCCCTTTGACAGAGCGATTAACAAACTTTTCAACCACTCGACGATTTGCCCAATGTCACATAAAAGAGATTTTTTGAAAGGGACTTTGGAATATGCAACATTTAGCCTAAGAGCAATTTGCTCTTAGCATTTAGCCCATAGCATAACGTGCAAAAAGGGGTTGTTCTGAAAGTATTCCCGTACATTCATTCAAAGTCAAAGTGAAAAGTTCTTTATTTAAATAGACTCAATTACTAAGTACTTTTAAATCGTCATAACGGGGAATATGTATGAGAGAAAAAAAATTTGAAGGTATGTTGTTGGTAGTTGTCAACTGGGTATTTGTTTAAAATTATTCATAAGTATTAAATCAATTATTTTAAAATTAAAACTACCACTAATAATATCAGACATGCTAAAAAATCTTAAAATGCCAAAAGGGGTCGAGCAGAGCCTTAGGTAACACCTAGTCAGGCATAAAGCCATATCTAGCAGCACGGGCCATGCAGCGCTCCAAAATAATGTCAGGTTGTCAGTCTGTCGCCTAGATACATAGTAACGCCTTTCGTCCTTAGGGGTACGCTTTCTACTCGCTACCTTACATATCCTTCGCTTCATCTATACTTACATTATTTGACCTGAACTTTCTATTACATTGAATAAATCTTACCTAATATTGTCAGGACGGCAACGCACTTGCAGCGTTAAGTGATTTAAGTGTCTATAGGTGACGGTAACCGCTTAGCACCAGGTGAGAACTGAGCATCAGTGCAACAAAGGCAAGTCGAGAGTGCTGAAAAGCAGCACCAAAGACAACGTGACTTATGTTGCCTGAACGGAGTCCATCTTGCAACTGTAGCGATCGCAGACATTTTTGTGCCGTCACGGAATCGTGGTTATGTGGGCGAGGGCACACAGCTAGCGACCGCATCGTGACTGTATCGACGTGATCGCGCGACAGCATCGCTACAAAAGTCGCCGTGTGTGAGGGCCTTTAATGAACGCACGGACTTTCATAAATTGTGCCTAAATTAATAAATAACTTTAGAGTTTGAGCTTAAAAGATTCATAGCACTCCGTCAACTTAAGTAGAACCCTATAAGTTACAGGTTAAACACGCACTATGTTCCAAGCACAATACAAGATGAAGTGAAATTTACCAGGAGCAAATTAAGCCTAACTAAATATGACTCGCCCGGATCAAATTTAACGTGTGAATAGAACTCGGTTTGAGGTAATTGCTCAGGAGAGTGCGCTTCTCAAACTGTTACTGCTTGAAATAATTATTAATGAATATTTCTTAACAATAATGTGAATGTGCTGCTAGCACGTGTGTTCACGTCGGTATTAGGCCTCCCGGTAGACTCTTGAACCGATGGCATCAAACTTGACTTTCATAAGGTATTGCTGGCTGGATGTCGTGAAAGCGGACATGCAAGACAACCAGTTGACAACGGAGGATGCGCAAGACCGGACAAAGAGGAACGCCATACCAAATTTCATCAAACTCGGCCCAGTAGTTTCGGAGCCTATTCAATACAAGCAAATAAACGATCAAATCTTTCCTCTGTATAGATTGACTTATATTTTTTATTATTATCAAAGTTAATAATAATAATATATTTCCACGGTCACACCAATTATCTAGCCCATATTAAGTATCATTAAGAACTTGTACTATGGATACTAGATAACGGACAAATATACATAATAATCTAGATATTTCATAAATAAACTTAAATAAATATATAAACAACCATGACTCATGAAAAAATATTCATGTTCATCACACTAACGTTTGCCACTACCAGGACTCGAACCCGGACCGCCTGATGTGTAGGCAGCGTTACTGACCACTCCACCACCACGGCGTCGAAGAAACAGTGACGTAAAGTTGTCAAACAAGCATATAGATGAGTTTTTCAAGTGGGCCTTCAGGGCGAAATCCTAAACCATAAGGAATATCGAAAAATTGCTCATAGGAGTCGCGAACCCGATTTTGATGAAAACAAGAACTGCATCATTGGGTTTTTGAAAAATCAATAATCCTAGCCAGGAATCGAACCTAATGATTTTGAAAAAAAAAAACAGCCTGTATTATTACACCATTCGATGGTGTTGTTAACAAGGATCGATTTCTGGGAAGCAATGATATACGGGAAAGTAATGGAAAATGTAAAATTTTAATAAAATATTTCTTGTTCCACCTTGGTTGAAGCGACTCCTTTGAGCATTTTTCCCACTTGATAAATTCATCCCTGTATAGCCCACTTGATAAATTCATAGCCCACCTAATGGTAAGCTATCAGCGTACCTTATAGATATAGACGCTTGCAGCGAGGGGGTAAAGTTAAGAAGTGAATAGTGTCAGCCTTAATTCATATCACCACAGAACTCTGGACACCATAAGTTCCACTCTATAAAGTTTGCTACTCATTATACATTATCACAAAATGTACATAAGTATACATTTATGGAAAGCTAAAACCAAGTGTTAAATGTCTACAAATTGCTGCCGCTAATATACTGCTATTCTGAAGCATGATTAATGAAGGTTATAAAGGTTCACTAACCAGACTTTTGCCTAATTGGTAACTTTTTTGGGTAACTTAGCATGTAGAGTTCATTTATAGTGACTAGGGGTCGCGCCAGATAATGATACCCTCATTAATCACTTACGACTTTATTTAAAGCGGCTAAGGTCTATTTTAGTGAGATTTTGCGTAGAACATAGCTCGCATCTCTGCGATGGCTTCGCCAAATACTTGCTCGACATATTGGATAGGTTGCAGCGGCACGTGACCTGCATCATTGGCAATGGATACATACAAAACATACATACAATCAAACACGATGTCGGGGACTACCAACCTCTTTTTTATACTTTTTTCATAGTGAATTTGTAAGTGACGTTTATATGTAAAATAATTTTGTTTTTTGTCTGTCAATAAAAATCGTCTGGAAAATTTGCCTACCTATTTTTTTCTCTCGTGATAAGTTAAATTTAATTATTCTTCACATAGTGGCGACCGTGACAGGACTCGAACCTGCAATCTTCGGATGCAAAATCGTCTGGAAAATTTGCCTACCTATTTTTTTCTCTCGTGATAAGTTAAATTTAATTATTCTTCACATAGTGGCGACCGTGATTGTTTGACAAAATGGAAAAGGCAAAACAGGAGAGATCCGTAGCCAGGCGGTTATTTACAATGTCCACTACAAAATTGACCGAGCTTTTGAAGAGCGGCGACAAAAGTTCTATCGCGGCAGAGTTTGCCAAACTTTCGGAACGTTATAATAGACTGGTAAATATACAAAACAATATGTTATCGCTGTAGTTAGATGACCCCGAAAGAGACGAGGACGAATTTGACGCTGACCTGAACTCTTCAGAAGAATATGTCGACAAATGGTTCGTGCTCAAACAAAAGGTAAACGAGTACATGGAGAACATGAGTTTGTCATCAAGGCACGACCAAAATAAAGGTATGTGTGCATCAGTTGTATCGAATAAAAGTAATAGTCCACACCTTCGGTTACCGAAATTAGAATTACCGAAGTTTGATGGTAAAATAAGTAAATGGCTCTCATTCTGGACACAATTTAAAAAGATTCTCACATGCGAGCATCTAGACAATGATGAAAAATTTCACTATCTACTTCAGTGTATGGAGCAAGGTTCGAGCGCCCGTGAATTAGTAGAGAGTTTTCCACCCACGGGTGGCAATTACGAGATCGTCATACAGCAGCTGAAAGACCGTTTTGCACGTGATGAGATGATTATTGAGCACTATGTTCGAGAAATCATGCAGCTTGTAGTGGCACAGACCAAAGGCACACTGAAACAGTCCTTGCGGTCTCTATACGATCGGCTGATGACCCAAATACTAGCTTTGGAATCTCTCGGTCTCGCCCAAGATAAGTACGCTGCTTTCTTACACCCTTTAGTGGAGTCAGCACTGTCAGAAGAGACACTAAGGGCCTGGAGTCGCTCTCACATGCAGGTAACTGAGGAGAAGGGTACAGCTTTGTCTCGTCTTCTTTCCTTTGTCAAAAAGGAGGTGGAAGCAGAAGAGCGGATCCGGTTGTCGCGGTCAGGATATAGCGATACTTTCTCACCTGCCTCACCAACCGCCACTTTTTTTACTAGTAGTGCAAGCACGAGTAAGCTAAATGAGAAAAATAGGAATTATTCACAGCCAGAGCAGATGAAAGCGAGAGAGTGCTTGTGGTGCGAGCGAACAACACATTCAAGTTCTGAATGTAAAATGGCCATGAACAAAACGATAGAAGAGCGCAAAGAGTTCATCAAAAGCAAGAACGCTTGTTCTATTTGCCTCATGAAAGGCCATATTTGGAAGAAATGCAGGAAGTATCCAAAATGCCTTGTATGCAGTAAAAGGCATTTCACGATAATGTGCGAAAACCTAGTCAAGGACAAAAGTAAGAGCGAGCTCATGACCTCCGCTGTGAACGCTGACCAGAGCACGTTAAATCAAGCTGTTTCCTCTGAACCTGAGACCGTATTATTACAGACGCTTAAAGTAAAGCTGATAAACGGCGATAGAGAGGTTGTCGTGCGCGCGCTGTTAGACTCAGGAGCCCAGCGTTCGTTTATCAAAAGTGACGTAGCTGAGAAACTACAATTGAAGAAAATTGGATGTCGAGAACTAAGCCATTCACTCTTTGGAGGAAGTGTCACTAAAAAACGTAAACAAAATATTTATGAGCTATATGTACAAAGCCTAGATGGCAGATACAGAAGGAAGTTCACCGTCATAGAACAAGAAGCAATCTGCGGGGACCTACCTAAGTTAAAAAAGGGCAGTATATTAACTTTGTTAAATAACATAAATATTTCTTTATCTGATTGTGTTGACGACGTGACAGAAATTAGTTTTTTAATCGGTTCTGATGTTTTAGGTGGCATATCTGCGGGACGATCGATTCAGATACAAGAAGACCTTCTGGCCGTCGAGACAAAATTGGGATGGACGCTGCAAGGTCCAGCAGTTGGTGTACATTGCTCCTTCGGTAACGTAGACACACTCGCAGTTAACAATACATGTTCTTTTGACATTGACGATTTTTGGAAGCTAGAGACGCTAGGTATTAGGGACCAGGTAGAGGTAGTGAACGAACGAAATATACATTCAAAAATTTTGACGTCTTTTAAAAATACGGTTCGTGTCAACAATGAAGAACGATACGAGGTTAACCTACCATGGAAACCCATTGCGACTCTTCTCGACACGAACTATAGCTTAGCGTTAAAACGACTAAAGTCTACAACAACAAAACTCATTAAGTTAGACATATTAAAAGAGTATAACCAAGTTTTTGAAGAATGGTGTGAGAGCAATATAATAGAAGAAGTACACGATGATAACTCACTTAGTGGTCATTACATGCCTCACCACGCTGTGGTCAAGGAGTCGAGTCTCACTACCAAAATTCGGCCCGTATTTGACGCGTCGGCGAAGGATCGCAATGGGTTATCTCTCAACGCGTGTCTAGAGAAAGGTATTAATTTGATCGAATTGATACCTAAATTATTATTGCAATTTAGAAGGAATGCTATAGGCGTGACGGCCGATATTAAAAAAGCTTTCCTTCAAATATCGGTCAACCCCTGCGATCGCGATTATTTGAAGTTTCTGTGGTGGCGCGATATTAACGCGGTTGACAAGGTACTTAAGGTTTTTAGACATCGACGTGTTGTATTCGGTGTAACAACTAGTCCGTTTTTACTGTCGGCTACAATTTTACATCATCTGGAGCAGTTCGACAGCGATACGGCGGCTATGTTGAAAACTTCGTTTTACGTAGATAACTGCGTACTTAGCGTAAAAAACGAAGAAGAAATGCAACGTTTTATAACGGAAGCGAAGGAGTTGATGATCAAAGGTCAGTTCGAGCTTCGCTGTTGGGTGACAGGTCCACTAATTACAGAAGGTGAGTCGTCTCCTATTTCGGTTCTCGGACTAATGTGGGACCCTCAGTGTGACGAAATCTTCTGTAAGACACCTTTTGCCATTATAAAGACCGAGGAGAAGGTGACGAAACGATCCATACTTTCAGCAGCACAAAGCGTTTTTGATCCGATTGGCCTCGTGTGTCCAACAACTATCATTCCAAAATTAGTTATACAAAAGTGTTGGATTCTTAACATCGACTGGGATCAAGATATACCTGAAGACCTTCAAAAGATTATAATAGATTGGCTTCGACAATTAGACTGTCTGAATTTCTGTCGCATACCTAGGACACTTAGTTGTTTCGACTTAGACTGTAGTAATAATTCTATTCACATATTTAGTGATGCGAGTCAAGTCGCCTACGCCGCTTGCATATTTCTTCGTTCCGAATATAAAGGTAGAGTGAGTGTTCGATTGATCATGGCTAAGTCAAGAGTAGCGCCGACGAGAGCAATTACCATTCCTCGCTTAGAACTCATAGCTGCTCTAACGGCTGTAAGATTGTATGCAGAAGCGAAGAAAGGACTAGACTTACAGTGCAAAGAATATTTTTGGACCGACTCCAGCATCGTGTTAGCATGGATTAAAAGGAAAGTCGGTTTAAACACCTTTGTACATAACCGTGTGAGTGAAATCGTAAACAGTACGGATGTCAACGATTGGCGACACGTCCCAGGCGAACGGAACCCAGCAGACCTGCCTTCAAGAGGGTGCTCTGCAGAGCATCTTCTTGAAAGTAGATGGTGGGAAGGCCCCGATTGGCTGAAGGCATCACCTGAGGAATGGCCAGTTTCAGATATCACGCCAAACCTAGAAGAGGTAGAAAAGGAAGTCAAAAAGAGTTGCTTAATAGTTCAACATGATAAGTTTTCTGATCGTCTTTGTTATTTCAGTAAGTACACGAAAATTGTTAGGACAGTCGGTTGGATATTGCGGTTTGCAAATAATAGTCGACAGAATAAAAATGAAAGGAAAGGAGGTGAATTAGATGCAGAAGACTATGCACAAAGTGAAGGTTGTATATTAAAATTATTACAATTAGAATTTTTCCTTAATTTTGAGAATTTATTTACACAATTTAGATTAGAAACTTTTAAAGATAGTCATGGTTTAATTAGAGTTAAAACGCGGCTTACATTAGGTGAAGACACATACAATTTCAAATATCCGATATTAGTACCGGGTCAAAGTGTCATCACTGAGCGACTAATTTTTCAAAAGCACGTGCATAATCTTCACGGCGGATCACAAACCTTAATGGGTATATTACGTGAAGATTATTGGGTGATAGGTGTTAGAAGATTGGCGAAACGGGCTGTACGACAGTGCGTAATTTGTAGACGCCATAGCGCTAAAGCCTGTTCAGCGCCTAACCCTCCACTGCCAGCGGACAGAATACACTGCGGCTCTGCTTTTGAAGTAACTGGCATAGATTTAGCGGGTCCATTCATATTGAAGTCAGGGTCTAAATGCTGGATTATATTATTTACGTGTGCAACGTATCGCGCGGTGCACCTTGAAATCTGTACTTCATTGAGCACCGAAGATTTTTTATTAGCGTTGCGAAGATTTATAGCGAGGAGAAATAATGTCAGGATAATATATAGTGACAACGGCACTAATTTGAGAGGTGCTAGCAACCTCTTGAAATTCGTCAACTGGGAAGAAGTGTCGAATCAGATGTCATTGCAGAGAATTTTATGGCGCCATATACCTCCAGCAGCGCCATGGTGGGGAGGATTCTGGGAGCGACTTATTAAGGTTGTCAAAGAAACGCTGAGAAGAGTACTTGGCAAAGCAGCCCTGCAGCTCGAAGAATTGTGTACAGTACTCTGCGAAGTTGAATCTTTGATAAACTCCCGACCCTTAACATACATTGCTGTGAGCAGTGAGAATGTGGTCCCACTTACACCTGCGATGTTTTTGAACGTAGGGTCGACAAATAGTTTCGACACAGATTTGTTTGGTCAATTGAATGGTGCTGTCCTGACAGCTCGGTGGCGTTATCTGATAAAATTACACGACGACCTAAAGCAGCGGTTCCGAAGCGAGTATCTATCTTTACTAGCTCAAAAATCGTCTGTCAAAAGAACTCAATATCAGTTGAAGGTAGGTGACGTCGTCATTGTCGGCTCAGACGATAAAAAGAGAGTTAACTGGCCGCTTGGGGTCATTTTAGAGATTATTTCCGGATCGGACAACGAAAGTCGAGTAGCACGCGTCAAAACTCAATTAGGAGTGTTGCTTAGACCGTTTCAACGGCTTTTTCCCCTAGAGGTTCCCCAGGAGCAATGTACCACATCTGCCGGTTCTCCCCCGGCCCATAACAGCTCAATTCATAACACTACAGAATCGTTCGTTCCGTAGATAAGAGCGTAGTCTTTAGTTTTGTAATTATTTTATAGAAGTGTGTTATGTTTAGCGGTGTATTATTTGTTTAGTTTTTGTGTTGCGTAACGCAAGGCGGGGAGGATGTCGGGGACTACCAACCTCTTTTTTATACTTTTTTCATAGTGAATTTGTAAGTGACGTTTATATGTAAAATAATTTTGTTTTTTGTCTGTCAATAAAAATCGTCTGGAAAATTTGCCTACCTATTTTTTTCTCTCGTGATAAGTTAAATTTAATTATTCTTCACACACATAATCCTAAAAGGGGTTTAGCGAAGTCTGGTTACATTTGTTACACGTAAGTCACCTGTGGCAGTATACGCCATGCAGGTTGCTAGCCTGCGGTAAAACAGCATCAATCCTATAAAAATAACGAACTTTTAGTGAACCAACAAACAAGCAAACTACCGGGGCAGATGTCAGGCTCATCTGTTAATCATCTTAGCAGCCCTGGCATTCAACATCCGACCATGGATGAGTGACCAATAATCTTGAACCTCTTCAATTACGTCGAGATATTGCGTCACTAAGCGAGCTCTATTAACGGCTTGGGAATTTAGGGATATCACGGTGAGTGTTCTAATGATATTATTATGAATCTTAAGTTCGCAAACTATTCGAAAAATAGAATTATCGCTGCAATGATTTTTAGCGAAATGAACACTCGAACTAACTAGTCAAAATGGTGTTTCATCGATGCTTTGGAATATCAGCAATACTTATGATATTATATTCATGACGCCAGGCATATGCTGAGTTGGACTCCAATTCAGCATTACAATAGATTATTTGGATCTTAATTAATTGAAGTGTGCTGAATAAATATTTATTCTATTCTATATGTCATATCTAAGCATTCACATTCCACTCTCTGTGCTCTGAGGAGCTTTTTCCCTGATCCCAACTCTGCCCTTCCTTTTAAGGAGTACGTGTTATGGCTCTCGTTCCCATCGTTAAACAGTGGCTTCCATTCCAACACGAACAAAGAAATTGTCAAGACAATCCTATGTTGCACAATCAAAAAATGGAGTCCTTTGTCAGCACACGTATTCCTTCCTTCATACAATCTTTCAAAAGACGCTAAGCACCTTGCAGGTCAACCAGGCAAGTGGCGGTGAGTAAAATTTTTCCTTACACTATTAGCATTCAGGCTTCACTTTCGCTTACCATCAGGTCATCATAAAAAGTCTGATACTTCTGGTCGAAGTACACAGCTGCAGTACCTCCTCCTTGTGTTGTATTCCTCAGTGTTGAGGGTCGTGATCTGTCTACTGCTTCACTTTTTCACGAACGGTCTTTCTCCATCTGTTTCTGTCTTCGGCAATGTGGAGGGCGCTGTGAACTGTGGAGTTAAGAGCTGTGCGGATCTGGTCGGACCAACGCATTGGGCTGCGTCCACGAGGCCTTTTCCCATCTACTTTGCCGGTCACGATGAGCTTTTCAAGGTTGTCACCGTCTTCCAAAAGGTTCGGTCGTTCTTTCTAAAATACGAATACAGGTACAATTTTCTTGTATTTTCACAGAAAACTAGGAAGGGCAATACAACATTAATTTGCATTAGATCCTCCGAGATAAGCGACTGCAATTTATTTTCAGATTATGCAACGTCATCGCTGCCATAAGTCTCTTGTAATAAAACAGAGAAAACTGTATTTTTTCCCAGTGTAATAATAGATTAGGTACTAAACAGGGAGTTTGTTGCGCTGTAAAATGTATCTGAGATTGTAAGGAAAATATAATAGTACTTAGATATTCTCTCTAAAGGACAGAGACGAGATCGTGGCAAAATATTATTAAAAATTTCACTAAAAACAGAAGCGATTGTGTTTTATAAAAGTACAATCACAGGTAAAATATACAATGAAATAAGCATCAAAAACAAAACTTGTATCAAAAACATCAGAAACTAGACAAAATATATATCAACAAGGAATGATAAAATCACTGCACAACATCCTCCATTTTATTCGCCCATGCATTTTTATTTACTTATTTATCAGGAAACCTTAACATTATGGTTTAATAATGTTAGAACCAACCCGCACTTGGCCAGCGTGGTTGACTAAGGCCTAAACGCCCCTAATTGTGGGGTAGGCTCGAGCCCCTCGGTGGGGGCATTATATGTGCTGTTGATGTGATGAATGTTAGAGCTGACGCGCACTGTAAACGTAGTGTATTATATACTCTTTGCTGGTAACTTTTGTCACGGTGACTATTTTGTCACTCTCATGGAATGTAAGGAGATCATAGATTACCTCCTAACCTAAATGATGGATATGCACCAAATGTCACCCACACCTCCATACATATCCATGGGCTTGATGAGAGTGACGAAAAGTCACGTTGACAAAAGTCTCCATTGCGCGCTTGCTCTTAGATCGTCTAAAACATGAAACCTTTATTTCGCTTAATTTCATGAGTAGCATCTTTGATGCTCCGATTTGTGGTTAATTCTAGGCACATTATAACCTACTGATGCTACTTATGACAAAAATAACTAAGTCTTTCTTAGTGAGGATTTTAGGGATAGGCTCAAAATTCTCGCTTTGAAAACCACTGGGCTAGACAAGCTATGATAATATTAGGCTCTCGTCAATGATGTCTAACAAGCTTTGTGCTCGCTCTGAGCCGCAGGACACGCGACGCTTCATCAAATTGCAAATTGAAATGAGAGCGAAAATTCATAATTATCTTAGATTATGCAGGACTTTTTACAACGGGATACTAATACGCGAATACACGAGAATTTCGCGTTTTATTACAGTAAGTTCTAATTTAAAAACGGTGTCCCGGCAATTCTGTTACCTAGCTTTATACAGGGTGACAGGATAAGTCGACGTATTCCTTGAAAGGGGTTATAGTACAGGTCATAAGCAACAAAAAAGCCCAATTAACCAGGAGTCAAAAACAGTTGGTTATCGAGCTACGACCTTTTTAAAATTATTGAGATTTTTTCCGACTTGTTACCAAAAAAAATTTTTAAGAAAAAAACTACACCATTTCCAATGACAAATTGATTAATTGCGGAAAGCTAAAAAATGGGCAATTAATTTAAATTAAAATTGTTGCCAAAAACTTCCATAATTTTGGAAATAAGAGGTCTTTATTGACAATTAAGTCGAAAAAATTTTTAACTTTCTTAAAATCGACGTCAATTATTGAAAAAAAAAAATATACGACAGTTGGCGTAAAATCTACTAAAATAACTTGCTGGCAAGGAGCTTATACTAAGAATGGAGTCATTAGTCAAAATAACAAAGTGAGGGCAAAAATTTTGACAATACTTGACATTTCAAATTACACATCTCTCTTTCTAGAAATTGTCGTCATCTCTTTCTAAACACGACTACATAGAAACAAGATTTCCCCAGTATTTCGCCATCTTTCTAAAACAAAAGTAGAAAAGTAGCTAAAAACTTAACATATTGTATTCAATTATCAGTATTTATTATCAATGAAAGAAATAAATATAATATATTTACTTTTAATGTTTAGGTTTGTATTTTATTTTGAAAATCATCACTGTGATTCTTTCTATAACTTATGGGAAATGAAAGGATTTATGTAATGGCAGCACTTTCTTCATGTGTCAATGTCCCGAAATCTCAACATGACATAAATTGTCGAAATTGACGTATTCATAAATATCGACTCGCGATTTTGGTACGGCTTTTTAGTTTAAAATAAGGATAAATAGTGCAAAATTATACATATATAGTTATTTCGTGCTGGTAGAAGTGAGTAGTATTGAGGATGCAGTGTGAATTTCACTTGTAAGTGTCATAATTGCATATAATATTGTTCAATCTATAAATTTCATTTTTCACCCGTAATTCGTTAGCGTTAATTAATTAGCGTTATTTTGCAAAACTCCATAAGAGGGAGAAATTTCTGATACTCGTATTTAATCCTATCTTAGAATTTAATGAATTTTTGTACATAATTTACTTATTCAAATATTTGTAAACAAATGACTAGGGTGACTAGGATTTCCGGAATTATAAGGAAATAATATCCCTTTCTATCCATTCCTTTTATAAATGGCAATCAAAATTGATAGATTATTTTATTTAATTCTTTGAAATAACTATTACATAGATAAAATACATAAATAGTTTTACCCATTTTTAGTTCGAAATGTTTATTTACAAATAAAATATGTAATTTGTGTAATGTAAATTATTTTATTTGAGAAAAAGATAATGAGAGTATTGATTGGATTGTACTAGTGTAAAAATGTTTATCATTCACATTTGCATGTACTAACATGCAACGCAGATACATTGCACACAGACAGACAGTATTAATAAAATTGTGGCTGCGCTCTTCTGCACTTGTAATCAAATAGCATATTAAAATCTATCAAATGATAGTTTTTAATATGCTATTTGATTACAAGTTAAAAGTGTACATAAATATTTATATACACTTTTAACTTGTATACATAAAATTTTCTTTTCTTTTTAGATTTCCGAAGCGACGGACCATATGGTTGTCTATTGTGTCTTTAAAAACAAAATTTTAATGAATTTGAAAATATGTAGCTTCCACTTTCAAGACACCGACACTTTCAAGGCAACTGCTTATGTCAAACTTCAAGCCCTTTTTTCAATAAAACCACTACTCAATCACTTTTCAAAGGCAACCCTTGAATTGGTTAGTACAAATTTTCTTGATAATATAGGTACAGTTAATACAGAGAGCTAAAATGTTTGGGGAAATAATTTTAAGGGCATCAGGCATCATCAATTATTGAATATACAATGACTCAATTGAATTTTAACATTCTGTATAGTCACCAAAATGCCGTATGACGCAAAAATGAGAAACCAGGATTTCCGAAGTAATTAGTCTATTGTCACCAACACTTCATTTATCGATGTTTAGAGTAGGTTAAATAAAGCGTAAGAAATATACATTCGAATTAAGTTAATATAGTATGAATAATTTCTAATCTAGTCCGTTACACTTTTATCTTGATTATGCTATGCCCAAATGGGCACCATGATGTGCTGGTGTTGTTTGTGAACATCTGTTATTTACATTCATGAATGCATTAAATTATTTGATTTGATTTGAATTATATTTACAAGTTTTGTTTGCCTAATCTTCTTTTTATATACCGATAAATGTCGAATCGAAACCGACGAGTTGGGTCGATTTTATTGCACGTAAGTGTAGATAACGGTCATTTTTTCAATATAAATTAATAGCTTTAGATATTTTTATAAATAAACTTAAATAAATATATAATAACCGTGACTCGCAAACAAATATTCGTGTTCGCCGCACAAATATTTGCCGGCACCAGGATTCAAACCCGAAAGGCTTCATGTGTAGGTAGCTATACTGACCACTCCACCATGACGGCGTCAAAAAGTTGTTTATATTGATGACCTAAAACACCCCAAATATTACATATAATGCAGGCTGTAACATGTAGGGTACCATGTTTAAGTACCCTTCATGTTACAGCCTGTATTATACTAAAAACCAAGTGCTACTAAACTTACTTTTTTGTAGCCAGTAGCTGTTACTTATGTAACTAATTCACGGAAAGTTACTAGAGCTAACAATTTCTTCTGTTGTATAAAAAACCGCACTTCGGCTTTCAGCCGTAATATCTATCAATATAAAGAAAGTCTGGTAGTAAGTTGGTAAGTTGCGCATCATTACGGCCCTATTATCATTACTCAAGAACGGCTAGATCGGTATACCACACAATGTATTTTTATAGCATTGCTAACCGGAAAACCTTAAATGTATGCTTAGCACCTAAAAAACAATAATAATTTAATGTCTATGAGTTGACGTGACATGAGATAAGCTATATAATAAACTGTAACGTGCCTCTTAAAATCAAGAGTCACAGAAGCGATAAATCCTCGTATTTCGGTTGCTGATTTTTTTCCTGGGAGCCGAAAATAGATAACATTACCGTGCTAAAAGGCACTCAGGAAAAAAAGTTTAAAGTAATTATTATGAATTTTGATTCTTTGTCATGGAAAACTCAAAACTCAAATTATTTTCAACTTGTGGTTTTATTAACGTAACGAAGTTCAAGTGTAACGTTACACATACATATTTTACCGACCTACATACATATTTTTTTTTAAATTAAATCAGATTACACTATTTATAAATATTACATATATTAAGATATAAAGGAAGCTCATCTAATTGAAATATTTCTTTAAAGTTCGCCTCCTAAATTTATCAATAGGTTTTAGCGCTCCATATTAACGTTGATAAGCTACATTTTAGTGACCGTACGACTGTTGCGGGCAATCTCCGATAGATTGCGCCTGCGTCGCCGGGCAGTCTCGATCGAGTCAGGAATCGCAAACAAAGGCTTGGTGATTCGGTTTTGCGCTTGCGTGGTTCGCTAAGTAAATTGAGCACCGACAAGACCTACCTAATACTAATTAACTAATTTGATAATCGTGTGCAATAATAGTTATTTATTTAATGTGTTTAACCCCTAATTGGGGTCCAAGTTTAGGCTAAGGTAGCCGCTGTCGCCTCAGCTATTTTACTTCCGCCCAGGGCTGGACTTACAGTGAGCAGCAGTACAAGCCGCCCTAACTCGTCCCACCGAGCGACCCTCACCGAGACCATCTCCGGCTACCACCAGGGGAGTACACGCTATTGGGCATTATACCACCATTTAATAAATTGTTCTGCACGGATCTCTCGTGTCTCATTTAACTCTCTATATCTTAGGACCGTGGGAGCACGTGAGACCTTACCCGTGGCACAAGACTGTCCGTGATTAATTCATGCTACAGGCACCCTACTAGAAAGAGACAGGGCCTCTCTAGCAATGTCAAGAAATGTCATGAAATGTCAAGGGTTTTCAAAATTTTTGCCCTCACTTTTTTCATTTGACTAATGACTCCATTCTTAATTCTATCTTCATGCTTGCTGGTTTCATAAGCTTTAAAAAAGGTAATAATATTTTTTTACATTTTTTGGTAGTTTTTACAGAAATTAGCAATAAGTTGCGCTGTAGGTCAAAATTCATAATTTCGTCTTTGAATAAAAATTGTCCGGAAAAGGCAAAAGTACGAAGTAGAAATCAAGAAAATTGCATTTTAACACACAAAAGACTGAAAAATACTAAACACCAAACCAACATAAATAAAAACATTTATAAGTCCTGTTCAAATTGTCTGCCATTGTTTAATTGTCAATAAAGACCTCTTATTTCCAAAATTATGTAAGTTTTTGGCAACAATTTTAATTTAAATTAACTGCCCATTTTTCAGCTTTTCGCAATTAATCAATTTATCATTGTAAATGGTGTAGTTTTTTTCTTAAAAAAATTTTTTGGTAACAAGTCGGAAAAAATCTCAAAAATTTTAAAACCGTCGTAGCTCGATAACCAACAGTTTTTGACTCCTGGTTGTTTGGGCTTTTTTGTTGCTTATGACTTGTACTATAACCCCTATCAAGGAATTACGTCGACTTTTCCTGTCACCCTGTATACTATCACGCTCATACTAAAAGGGATTGAGCAGAGATTTAGGTAATATTTTTACATATAATATCTGTCTGTATGGGCCATAAAGTGCCTTGAAATAATGACAGGTTGCCAATCTGCAGTATACATGAAAGAGACATTAAACTCAAAGAGTAACAAACCTTTATTTAATCAACTTAAAGCCGACAACGAACAAACGTAACATTGTAATGGTCTATTTCAATAACTTAGCTATCTGCCTACAGCGTTGATTACTCATACCAATGATTCTCGTCTGACGTTGATTACTAGGCATAAGGTTTTGACAGATATTCTACGCAAAATTCTACTGCCGCTAGTCATGCTATTGAAATCTGCCATAAGTCACCAAAAAGCAAATGTAGATATTTAAAAAATTAAAATAGAAATAACGAGTTTTAAGTTGTAGTTTTTATTAATTGATTTTTTTTAGATAATTGTTAGTACTGTCATATTTATATAAATGTTGTGCATACGTATAATTTAAATGCATACAAAAAAACCTCTAGTGTAAAGATCATAAATTGTAATTCTCGTATGTATTTAGTTGGTAAGCCTGTTCAAATAAATAAATAACAATTACGTAATAAAACTACTTAATAAATACAAATAAAATCTACTTTATAAAAGCGATACTAAAACTAGATACAAAAAAAATAGACTACTATATATAAATTAAATATAATTATGCCACTTTTATAGTTTCTTTTAAAGAATAAGAACATTATTGTGGAAGAGCAATACCCAAATGAATAGAATAAGGTAATGTTTTTTGGCAAAACAAAAGCATAACGAAAGACACAATTTTCTATGGGAACAGACATTCGCAGCAATGCATGGAGGGAAGGGAACACTACTATAGCGTGACGGGAATCTCCCCTCCGCCAATCCATTATGTATAATGTTGCATTTAATAGCGCTACTTCAATTTCAACCTATCCTGTAGTTTCATATGAACACAAGATATAAATGTATAGTACGGTGTGATGAATGGTTACTTTAGAATATTGCTTGCGTGCTTATGCAAGCTCTTACCAGTCATTTGGCAATTGATTTGATAGAATACAATATTTATTTTCAAGTGAGTTCTCCTAGGGTACCACGATTCCTTATAGGTATATAAGGTTGGGGAAAAAGTCTTTTCACATTATAGTATGTATAAACTTGTAATAAAATCTCTTTGGCTATACTATTTGTATCTGGCTGGTTTTGGTATCATTGAAAGTTTAAATTTTAAAGAACATAATTCCAAATTCAAATTAGGAAAATGTGTGATTTTCATTTGTTTTTCGTACCGCCAAGATGAGTGAATCTAATGAAGAAATTCGATACATTTTAAAATTTTACTACAAAAAAGGTAAAAATGCAACGCAAGCCGCGAAAAAAAATTGCGATGTTTATGCACCTAGTGCAGTGTCTGTGAGAGTAGCACAAATTTGGTTTAAGCGTTTTTCATCCGGAAATTTTGATGTCAAAGATGCACGTCGCTCTGGTCGCCCTATTACAGATAAAATGGATGCCATTTTTGAAAAAGTGGAGCAAGATCGGCATGTCAGTAGTTACGACGTAGCTGAAGAACTGGGAATTGACCACAAAACAGTTTTGGCGCATTTGAAAAAAACTGGGTACACAAAAAAGCTCGACATTTGGGTACCTCACGAGCTCACTGAAAGAAACCTAATGAACCGTGTACTCATTTGTGATTCTTTATTACGACGTAATGAAACCGAACCATTTTTGAAGAAGCTGATAACTGGTGATGAAAAGTGGATCACATACGACAAGAACGTACGAAAAAGGTCGTGGTCAAAGGCCGGTCAGGCTTCACAGACTGTGGCGAAACCCGGGTTAACTCGCAACAAGGTGATGCTGTGTGTGTGGTGGGATTGGAAGGGCATTATTCATTATGAGCTGTTACCACCAGGCAGGACCATCGAATCTGAACTCTACTGCGAACAACTGATGAGATTAAAGCAAGAAGTTGAGAGAAAGCGGCCGGAATTAATCAACAGAAGGGGTGTGGTTTTTCATCATGATAACGCTAGACCTCACACATCTTTAGCCACTCAGCAAAAATTAAGAGAGTTTGGCTGGGAGGTGTTAATGCATCCGCTGTATAGTCCTGACCTTGCACCTTCAGATTTCCACCTGTTTCGGTCTCTTCAGAATTCTTTAGGCAGTGTCAGGTTAACATCACGAGAAACTGTCAAAACTACTTGTCGCGGTATTTTGACCAGAAGTCCCAAAATTTCTATAGCAATGGGATTATGTCCCTACCTACAAGATGGCAAAAAGTTATCGAACAAAATGGTACCTACATACTTTATTTAAATGTACATAAACTATATTAAAAAATCTTTTGAATTTTCTTAAAAAATGCGAAGAAACTTTTTCCCCAACCTATTATACAAAAATACTATGTGCGCGTAAGCAAATGTTTTAAAATACTTAAATTAGTTTGCGACGATGAATGCACAATTTCAGCCATTTTTATTTTTTTTAATCGGTTTGAGCAACTTTATTATCATTTCAACTTTATTTTCTTATTTTAGGATACAATTTTATCAAAACTAAATATATATTAGAAATTGATTCAGAAACAAATTATAAAATATTTTCAGGGTTTGCATTATTTCTGTTACACGTTGCAGATAAAATATTTTAATTTTATGGTTGAGAGATGAGTGCTCTTTCAACTTATGTTTGAATTTTTCATACTCAGACTAGCCCGCCTATCATGAACACCGAAACACGATATGATATAGCCATTTATCGCTTTGAACTGTCAAAAATCATTGAACATAACCACCAACTTGAAATTTTATCGAAACTGCGAACAAGTATAAGTATTATACATGTTCGCAGTATCGATAAAATTTTAAGTTTGCGGTTATATACAATGATTTTTGATAGATGGATTTTGATAGACGGAAAGATGGCTACGATACAGTTACGGACCGTAGATCTTTTTAGATACGGTCCCGAGCCGATAAGTGTGCCCTGACCATTATACGTCAGTTTCTTACATTTTATTTTTCCATTATCTAAGCACTGTGATCAGTCTTCCTAGTATTCCTTACAGTGAACCCATTATCCTATGTCCTTCTCAGGGCCTCAAACTACCTTCAAACCAAATTTCATCGAAATCGGGTCAGTGGTTTAAAAGTGAAAGCACAACAAACAAACTCGCTTTTATATTTATAATATCTATTAGTTCGATGTAGTAAAATGATATAGTATAGATAATTTTAAAATTTAAATTTAATTAGTGGGACTAATTTTGCTTATGCTTCGCCTCCGGATTTTCCATGAATTAGCCGTTGGAGTCGCTGAGAAATTGAAGAAAACGAAAAAACAATTTTCTTTAAAAAAACTTCATATTTAATGACAACTTCATTATCATAACAGCCTTAATATAACGACCCACTGCTGGGATACAAAGCCTCTCCTTGTCATCAAAGGAGGTTTAGGTAGTAGTCCACCACGCTTGCCCAACGCGGATTGGTGGACGGAGATCAATACCCCTCTGCTGATCCATTAACTTCATAATGTTAAGTCTTAATAGTAAAAAAGTAGAAATAAAACAGTACTTGTGTATTGTATGTATTTTGTAGTTATGTATGTTGTAGTGCAAGAAGACCTTAATCAAATTATACTTATACTTTGTTATATGACAATCATTTAATATGCAAATCAGTAAATCATGTGATACTCAACACCCTCTAAAGAGTAATGAAATTGCGTCTAACCAATTAGTATAATCAAAGCGGCCAAGATTACGTCCAGACGGGGTCACCCATTAACTGAATTAACCACTAACGGCCCTATAAATAGACCCTGCACTCCTTTTAGTAGGGTACACTTTAATGATATGTACTTTACGACCTACGTCATAGGATACTGATTGGCTTTTGCAGTTTGTTAACCATAATTGGCTAGGTTAAAGGTTTTTGGAAAAAAAAATGTTTACATAGCAGTTCAGGCTTAAAGCAAAAAAAACCGGCCAAGTGCGAGTCGGACTTGCACACCGAGGGTTCCTCGGTATAAACTGCTGTATCTTTTGATCGCGTTAACTTAGAAGTTTGATTTTTTCACTGCTTAAAGGGACAATAGACCTAGGTATTTGGTATAAATTTCAATTTGATACCTTTATTCGTTCGTGAGAAATAAGGTAGTAAGTTTCATTTTATTAAAATATTTTTATTATATTATATAACTAAAAAAATGTGATTTTCGCAATTTTTCCTATATTTGCATTATATGACAATGCTTCATGCCAAATTTCAAGATTCTGAGTTTACGGAAAGTATCCTGTAGGTTTTGATTCCTTTGCGAGTGTCGGAAATTTGTTGAAAATGTCGACATAATCGGCTGTATCTTTTGATTGGCTTGGCTTAGAAGTTTAATATTTTCACATCTTAAAGGGACAATAGACCTGAGTATTTCATGTGAATTTCAGCTTGATACGTCCACGCGTTCTTGAGTTAAAGGGTCTTGACAGACAGACAGACAGACGGACAACAAAGTGATCCTATAAGGGTTCCGTTTTTTCCTTTTGAGGTACGGAACCCTAAAAGGGGAAGATACGTTACACGAGTAACGCGAGTGTGCTTACAAAACTGAGACCAATGGCCCTACTACGTCTCAGTCTCCAATAGGACAGTGAACCGTTTGTACGTGCATGGTACTTTTTTTTTTATGAGTTTATTTATTTATTTATGACACAATTACAGTTTACAAACCATCACAATCGAAAATATCAATGTTAAATTAAATTACAATCAAATTTGCAACCGATAACAATTGTGCACAACATTCAATAAAATATAAGATTACACCATATAAATTAAATTGAACTACTTTTCATAATATGAAATAAAATTATAAATATTTTGTGAAATTAACAATTCAGATACCTATCCAATAATAACAACAATAAAAATACAAAATTCTACATAATAATTGTGATTAATTTACAAATTTTGAATGACAAATAAATAATTTTTCAATTTAATATAAAATAATGAAATATAATTTAATAAAAAATAAAAAAAATTAAAACTACAAATAGAATGTGAAATTCAACAATCGGACAAGGGACCTTGACTCTGGCAATGTATCGATAAACTAGACTTAAAGGCTCTGAGACTTTGGTGGAATATATCTACGTGTGTGCTAATCCTATTATAATTTCTACACATGCGAACTAATGGATCGTTGTAAGACACATTGTACGTTGCGACTGGTATACTGAACAATTTCTGAGCACGACCTCTTCCAGAAGTGAGTGATACTGAACCCAGCAACTCGCCAGCATCCCATACCGAATTTAATACTTTGTAAAGAACTGTAAGGCTGTTTATCGTACGTCTATCTTGCAACGTGTCCATTTTGAAGTACCTCAATCGATCCTCATAAGAAGGTAGCTTTCGTCTTAAGCCCATTTTTGAGCTGAGATATCTTAAGAATCGTTTTTGGATTGACTCAATTCTGTTTTTGTGAACATCATAGTACGGGGACCATATAACTGAACAATATTCCAGTATACTACGAATCAAAGCATTGTACAGTAAAATAATGCTACATGGATCTCTAAATGGACGTGCTGACCTAAATAGAAAGCCTAATGTTTTATTGCATCTGGACATTATGTAGTCATAATGTTGTCTAAAAGATAGCTTAGAATCTATCCATATACCCAGATCTTTAACTGCAGTTTCACGTTTGAGTTCAATTCCATTTATATTATAAGAGTAACAGATTGGGAACTTATTTCTACTGAAAGTTAAAAGATAGCATTTGTTGACATTAAGTGCCATGTTATTATTGTGACACCAATCTGATAGCATATTAATGTCATCTTGTAGTTTTAAGCAATCCCCATAACCTGAAATTTTACTGAAAAATTTAATGTCATCAGCATACGCAAGACACTGACACTTTATCCTTACCAAAAGATCGTTAATAAATATAATGAACAGTAATGGACCCAGATTAGATCCCTGTGGAACACCTGAAGAAGGGACAAAACTAAATGAATTATATCCGTATACTGTCACTAACTGAGTTCTGTTCATTAGATAGGATTCTAGCCAACGCAACAAATTACCATGGATTCCCAAGTGATACATCTTCCGACACAGTATACTATTATCAACGCGATCAAACGCCTTTGTGAAATCTGTATACAATGAGTCAACCTGTTTTCCGTCTTCAAGGGCTACATTAACAAAATTAACATATGTCAGCAAGTTAGAAGATGTTGATCGACTCTTAATGAAACCATGTTGTCTGTAACTTATAAGATGTTTTACATAGCTGTAAATGTGCGTATACAGCAAACCCTCGAAGACCTTGGCAAAGCAGTTAAGAACACAGACTCCTCTGTAATTTGCGACATCCATTCTGTTACCGGACTTAAAAATTGGTACAATTTTAGCATGTTTCCAGAGGTCTGGAAAACAACCCTGAGAAATACTCATGTTAAAAATTATCGTTAATGGTTTTGTTAGACCTCGGGCACAAAGACGAACGAACGCCGGCGCCACACCATCAGGACCCGCACCCTTATTCACATTCAACGCTAATAATGCAGATTGCACCTCTTTTTCGGATATTACTACGTTAGATATAGATTGACTAACTTCAGGAAAATCAGGAATGTAATTAGGGGCCCCAGCCGTACCGTACACCGAGGAAAAGTACCTAGCAAACATGTCCGCAATACTTTTGCCATTACTTGCTGAATTGCCACCCAAGCACATAACCTCTGGAATATAGTTAGTTGACTTTTTACTTTTGGTATATCGCCAGAATGCTTTAATATCAGTTTTAAGGTTTTTCTCTACATTGCTGATATAAGCATTGAAGCACTTATAAAAAACATTCTTCGCTCTTCTCCTCAAAAGCGAGAAAGTGTCTTCATCCCTTGGATTTTTAAACTTTTTAAACTTTATGTGATATTTCTCCTTTTCCCTGACGATACCGATTAGTTCCTTACTAAACCATGACGGGTATTTAGATCTGTTTGATTTAGTCTTAGGAGTATTTCTTTCTATTATAGTATTAAGATTGCTATAAAAGGATTCAATATATTCATTGCAAGAAACATTTTGACATTCATACCAATCAATGTCATTTAGTTCTGCAATACATGCCTCAAAATTGGTTTTACGATAATTAAATCTACTAACTTTATTATTTTTAAGAGCACGCTCGATATTCACTGCAATTTCGATGTCAAGTGGAGGATGATGCTTGTCGAGATGACTTAAAGACTGTGATTCTACCACACTACAAGACAAGCTTGGAGTACTCAACACAAGATCCAATATCCTATCGTTATAGTTTTTTACAGAGCTCTTTTGTAACATATTAGTCCTTGAGGCAAAGTCACTCAAATCTGTTGCCTTTTGACTATTCAAGGCTACCACTTCACCTGTATGATTCCATTGTATGTCCGGCAAATTAAAATCACCGATAATTAAAGTGTCAGTTTCTGCCGCATCAATTAGGAAATCTTCGCATGATTCCAAAAAATAATTAAACTCTGATCCACCAATATATGACGGAAGATATACTACACATATGTTAATAAATGTTTTTTTAAGATATATTCTAACCCAGATGTCCTCTATAGAATTTTCAAATTCAGTCAAACGCAGCGAGCTTATATTTCTTTTTACAGCCACGAGAACTCCTCCCCCGTGTGCTTTATTGTACTTATTTTTGAATTCCGCAGACCTATCCCTACGATATATCACATATCTATCATCTATCAGTTCAGCAGAGTAAAAAGTCTCATCTAACCAAGTCTCACACATACATATTACATCATAATTGCTACATAAAATGCTGCTATATATATCAAGTGCTTTCGATTTGACACCTCTAACATTTTGGTAAAATATTGAGAGAGAACTATTATCCATGAAAAAACGTTATACATGCATATTATGGCACTTCTAAATAATTAAAATATATATATATTACCAAACAAAAGAGTCCAACATTTCTTGACTTTTGACAAAAATAAAGCGTGAAGTTTCATCCCTGCGCATGAAGATTCTGCCATTACGGACCCATACGTATTTATATTTGTTTTCCTTGGCCTTAATTCTCGTTGCAGCGTGGAGTGTTTTGTTGGTGGGAGAGAGATGTTCAGAGACGAAGACTGGTCTGCTTTCCCCAGCGATTCCAATCAGAGATGAAGACAATTTGTTATTCATATGAGACCTATTGTATCTGGCAACTGCTGAATAAAATTCATCACGACATCGTGTGCTACATAATTTTGCGATTATCGTTCGCGGTCGTTTGCCATCCTTGTTTACACTAGCTACTCTAGTACAGTTTAATATATTTGAATCCGGAATAACATATCCCACAGCCTCTGCAATTTTCTTCACTATTTTAAGAACATCCTCAGATTTGCTCTCTGGTACACCCTGAATTTCCAAATTGGAATCTCGTAAATGTTGCTCTATTATATTCACCCTGTCATTTAAATTTGATGTGTTTTTGCTCAACTTGTCACTTCTCTCCACAAGAGACTTATGTTCATCTAGTAATTTATCATAAGCTTTTCTTAGATCCTCATACTGCTCACTCACAAACTTCACTGAAGTCTGGAGATCTTGTAATTGTTGTCTGACAGGTGCCAGTTCAGCGGCCAACATAGCTGGTAATAAGCGTGTTAGTTCTTCTCGTAATGCCAGGCGGACCTCATCCCTTATTGATGTTACGGCACTAACATCCTGGCCCAACTTCTTTCTAAGCGTAACATTTGAATTCCAGTCGTCTACTTCCGAGCATTGTTTTTCTTGACGCACTTGTGTTTGGCGAACAGGGGTATCATTTTTATTTGATTTTGGCATCTTATTTCGACATTGATCACAAATCCATGCCCGTTTTCGCTCCAAACTCATTTGTTTAAAATCTATTTTATTAATATTTGCACAAAATAAGTCATAAACATGATGACAATTATGACAGGACAAGTTTTCATCTCCCGTAATCGTACTCAAGCAACCACCACACTTTGATCGCTTATTAGTTGATGACATTATATTGTCCGTTCTATATTGTGGTACGTTCTATATTGTGACACAAAAAAATAAATAAGAAAAGTAGCGTTCAAAAAATGCCTTCCTGTGTATACTTACAGTGCACAAATCGCTCAAAGCGCACTAACAAGACACAAGGAAAGTACACCAAACAGTAATATTTTCAAGAAGATTCCTATTAGAAAATACACATTACTCGGACATTTAGAGTAAACAAAACAATAAATACAAGACTTCTACGAGAGACAGAGACACGTTGGGCTGCATTGTTAAGTCAGCGAGATAAAAAATGCAAGAGTCATGCGAGAGCGACACGTTCAGCTGGAGCGGTCAGTATAGCTGGCTACACATCAAGCGGTCCGGGTTCTAGTCCTGGTAGCGACAAATATTTGTGTGATGAACACGAGTATTTGTTGACGAGTCATGGTTGTTTATATATTTATTTAAGTATATTTATAAAAATATCTAAAAATATTATGTATATTAAAAAAAAATGTCCGTTATCTAGTATCCATAACACAAGTTCTTAATTATACTTACTTTGGGCTAGATAATTTGTGTGAGCGTTGAAAAAAAAACCTTCATTGACAGAGTGTGAGTGATAGTTTGTCTATGTAGTTGACGAGGCCTACTTTTTGATAGATGCGCTAAGGAGGATGCCGTATCTTTCCTTTTGTTTTAATCTAAGTTCAGGCTACTACAAACTGTCAAATTTCCTCAATCGACTGTCAACTCCAACTAAGGAATAATGTTGAGATTTTTTCAACCAACTTTCTTACACTGAATCTGTTGTGGATGACCAAAGGGACGTCACGCCATGTAAAACAGACAAGTTACAGGGGGAACTACACTTACGTGCAATGAAATCGACCCACCGCCGGTACGCTTTGGTTCAGCCCGCCTAGCATGACCACCGAAACACGATATGATATAGCCATTTATCGCTTTTAACTATCAAAAATCATTGGATATAACCGTTATCTTGAAATTTAATCGAAACTGCGAACATGTGTAAGCCATATACATGTAAGCAGTTTTGATAAAATTTCAAGTTGGCGCTTATATACAATGATTTTCGACAGTTAAAAGCGGTAAATGGCTATATCATATCCTGTTTAGGTGGTTATGATAGGCGGGCAGAACTCATAAATCAAAATCTACTATTAATAAATAATAACTTTTAACCTCATGTGTTAAACAAAAATCTAAACTTACATTACACCAGTTTTTATTGTGATAGATTTTGATTTATTAAACTTACAAATTGAAAAACAAATACAGTTAAAAGTGCTAATTTTTTTGGGGAAATCAGCTGAATTTTGAGGGTCAATAAACCTGTAGGATTAATTAATTATTGAATAAACAATAATTCAATTAACTTTGAACACTCTCTCCATAGTCACCAAGATGGCGTATAACGTAAAAATGAGAAACCAGGGTTTCCGAGGAAATGAGTCTATTGTCACCAATACTTTGTTTATCGATGTTTAGAGTAGATTAAATAAAGCTTATGAAATATACATTCAAATTAGGTTTTGTTTATATAATCTTAATTTTTTTATACCGATATATTTCGAATCGAAACCTACGAGGTGGGTCAATTTTATTGCACGTAAGTGTAGTTCAAAATTGTTTATATATTATGTACTTCACAAGGGAGTGAACAGGTTGTGACTTATTTGTTGTAAATGTTGATCTATGTATGTTAATAGCTTAGGTAAACGAAAGGTCTAACAATAATATAACTACAAAATATATGTTCACATTAGCAAAAAACAAAAGAAGTAAAAAAGATTCTTAAGGCAATATATTGAATTAACTTTAATATTCGCATTAGAATTTTATTTTCATTTGTACAAGATCTGTACCCAAGATATCATTGCAGTCTGTAAGAGTAGAATTCCCAACAAAATATATGTTCACATAACCAAAAGAAATAAACCTTAATTCTGATGGTAATAAATTAATTTTAATGTCTGCATTAGAATTTTTTTTTCATTTGTACAGGATTGGTACCCGAGATACCATTTCAGTCTGTTAGAGTAGAATTCACAAAACAAAGCTTTGAATGTCACTCAGAGTAATCAAACGAACGTTCGGAATGCCACAAGGCACCGCATTAGGCCCCTACCGCAACATTGTCAGTGTATCCTAAGCAACAAGTTGAATCGATACTGCACTGGCTCGCGCTGACACATTAATACATCGCCTAGTTCAACATCAGTAGGTACATTTCCCAAATTTGTGTGCAAAATGGTCGGCTTAACAAAACTGAAAGTCAAACAGCCCCCGACAGTTTATTTTGGTCATCCATTCCAATTTTGGAGGGTAAGTAAGTTTGAAACTTCCACTAGTCTGCTTTCTTGGAGATACTGAGAAATATTCCGTGAAACTTTGTTTAATTAGCAGCGTTGATATAATGTAGCGGAGGGTAAGTGATTAGCTGGTAGATAAGCAAAGTAAATGAAATGAAACGCTCCATTGAGTACAAGTGGTCAAGGAGTATTTTAAATTTATTCTGTTTTATTAGACTGAAAGAATGATCCCTTTTTATTTTTTATGTTTCTTTTCAAAATCTCATGTTTAGTTTAAAATTCTATGTTTTATCAATATTTTTAAAATTTTAGTTTTTCATTCAAATTCACAATTGACTCGGTAAAAACATACAGTCGAATTGAGAACCTCCTCTTTCTTTGATGTCAGTTAAAAATAGGAAATAAAGACAAAGAAGACATTGTCTTATTAATATTTAGTTTTTAGTTTTTTATATACTTAATACGAGATGGCAAATAAGCTTGGGGCTCTCCTGGTGTTAAGTGGTTACCGTCGCCTATAGACACTTGCAATATTAAGGGTAAACACTTAACACTGCAAGTGCGTTGCCTTCCTGGGGACTAAGATGATATGCCTTCCATGCCAAGTAATTACACTGGCTACCTTTCTCTTCAATTTAAAACACAGCTATTTTATTATTTTCTATTAGTTTTTATATTTTATAATGGAGAAATTGTAACAATCTGCAAAAGGATATTGGTTTTAAATGATTTAATGAACCACTTGAAACACAACATATTTTGTTAACTTCTATTGACTTCGTTTCGCATTTCATTTGACTTTATTTTAATTTTATGCAGTATTTACGTGCCGTGTACGTAGCAAACAAAACTTTTTATTTCTTTGTCTACAATTCCAACTAGACTAATCAATGTAACAATTTACGCGCCGTCTGAAAGCTGTGCATTTATTTATTTCATTATCTTGAAAGAAATTGTTTCGTGATTATTCATAAATTCATTAAAGTAGAAGTTTTGAACGAATCAAGATAAATTATTTATACTATTAATCAACTGAAATCTTGGCTTGACGGTGCGATCAATGACCTCTTCTGCTGTATACTAGCTACATCATTAATCAGGTATAAATTTTTAGACGTTACTCACCCTTTTTCGCTCGCACTCCGATCAAATTTAAATGAGAACGGATTTGTAGACGAGCATGGTCAATTACTTAACAAATTAGTATTTTCAAATTGATTTCTCTGGGGAACACGCCATTAGTACCCATGCCACAATTTTCATTAAATTCATCTGCTCTATCACTATCACGCGATATCTTGTAGATAGATCGAAATAAAAATCAACATTCTATTCCTACGGAGCTCACTGACGTCTGTTGTGAATTTTAGATGAGATTTTAAAAAGCAGTCAACTTTTGCGTAGTTAGCACAAGAGGAGAAGGTTTGCAGTGACTTAAATCGGAAGGATTACATCGAAAGTGCGATAAAATCAGCTTCAAGGAAACTCAAAGCCCGGCGGCGTTTTTTTGGCTTGCTATACCGTCCTGCGTAGAGTATTGCTTGCACCAGTGGGTTAGCTCCGCCAAGTACTTACTCGGTGCTTTGGAGGTTACAGCATCTGGTGACCTGACCTGTTCATCGGCGACAAAGAGGTGACCATCCATCTTGAGCTTCTCCAATTGCGTCGCGATGGTGCATCATTGAGCGCGTTCTACCGTCTGTACCACGACTAGTGCTCTGAGGAGCTTTTTCCCCTTATCCCACCATCTCCCTTCCTTTTAAGGCCTACGCGTGCTGGTTTACGGTGCCATCGATAAACTGTAGCAACTATTCCAACGTGAACTTAGAAATTTGGCAACTCATTTCTATATCACGCAATCAAGCGCGAATTCGCTGCGAGCACAGCTCCCTCCTCACAATTCTGCGTAATTCAAAAGAGGCGTGAAGAAGCACCTTGCAGGTCAGCAAGGCAAGGAAGGCTAGTACGGGGCGTTATGTCTCGCACTTTGGACTCTACTTCTGCTTACCGTCAGAATGGAGACAATAATAAAAAATAATCTCTTTCTACTCACCACTTGACTTGGGCTAGCGCTATAATCAGGTATACGGTTATTAGGCAATTGGGTTACGTTTAAAAATCCATCCATTCGCAAATGTTTGTGTGACGAACACAAATATTTGTTGACGAGTCAGAGTTGCTTATATATTTATTTATAAAAAATATTGTGTATGTACATATGTTGAAAATTGTCCGTTGTCTAGTATCCATAATACAAGTTCTAATTTGGGCTAGATAATTAGTGTGTGTGTGGAAATATTTAAGACTATTATAGAAATAGAGTTCTTGTCCTACTATAAACGTAGCGTATCGCATGCACCACTGACGTAACACTCTGCCAACACTACTCCCTTTTCCTAACCCATTAGCTCTGGCAAACTTACTCACCAACTAGAACACAAAACCACAAAAAAGTAGGTAGTATTATTTGCCTGTGGTCTTCTGTAAGGTGGAGGTATTACCCCAGTTCGGGACTCAAAATTCGAGCAGCCAGTCCTCTGTGCCCTACCTCGACTAAATCTTTATTCATTAAAGCAGTTAATTAGGTAAATGATAAGTAAATTTTCAGTGAATGGTTTTCATTCAAAATTTCTTGTTTGCAGGAAAGAAAACGCTTGGAAATGGAAGCCTCCGTAGACATAGAAGATATGAAGAAACTCACGGATGTCGTAGAATATGACAGAACACATTTACAAAAGTATGTTGTTATATTACTAATATATCATGGATAGTACTCGGAGTACTTACTTTAACACTAGAAATAATACACTGAAAAAATCGGCCTGCCTCCGGCGGGAATCAAAACCAGCATCTTCCGCAATCCGGGCGGCAAATCCGCAATTCCGGCAATTTTTTCTATTATTAAAAATATTTACGCGTTTGCAAACGTAAAAATTATTCCATAATGTAAGGTTATTTGTAAACATTATTTCGTTCGGTTAGAAGTACAAATTTCAAAGATTTGATAAAACAATGTTTACCATAAAAAATTAAGCACAAAGAACTGACAAATTGCGACAGCAAAAAGCAGTGCCTCGGTGGCGTAGTGGTTAACGCAGCCGCCCGGATTGCGGAAGATGCTGGGTTCGATTCCCGCCTGAGGCAGGTCGATTTTTTTACTGTATTTTTTCTAGTATAAATTTTTTTTACGCGTTTGTAAACGCAAATAAATATTCCATAATACTTACTTTAACCTTAGCACCTATTACACCATGATATATATTCACCTTCCTCTTTAATCACCCTATCTGTTGATGAAAACCGCATTAAAATCCGTTGCGTAGTTTAAAAGTTCTAGCGTACATACAGACTTTAGAATAGAATAGAATATTTCTTTATGGTACAACATCAACCAGTTTCAAGTAAACATTAAAAAATCGGGAGTGGTCTCCTCTTGACTTTCTCGTATACCGGAAACGACTCAAAAGTTGATAGAAACCTTATATTTTGATGTCATACATGCATGTTAAATTTGGTTGCAATAAGTTAATGCATGCTCGAGTTATCGTGCTAACGCACAAACACACACACAGACATAATTCCAAAAAAAATATTTTGGACTCAGGAAGGTCCAAAACGTGTAAATCCGTCAAAATCTCGAGGTCGAATTTTTTGACGATTACAAGACTTCCTCTATACTACGTACGAGAAAGTAAAAATACTCTTAACACTAGTTGCACAAAGGGCGAACTTATCGTCAAAAGCGATCTCTTCCAGGTAACCTTAGGATGGACAGGAATATAAGCTACTAAGCCTTACGGAATATGGCGATGTATAAAGTACAGACTTTGTATTAAAATAAGTACTAGCTTCTGCCCGCAACTTTGTCTACGCAGGATTAGTACTTACTCTTTGACTTAATAGGTTTATTAATTATAGCCTATAGTCTAATGTATGAGCTATATATCCTCCAATCGGTGTCGTAGAAGGTGACTAATGGATCAGCCAAGGGGTATTGATCACCTTATACTCCGTCAACCAATCTGCATTGGGCAAGCGTGGTGGACTAAAGCCTAAACCTCCTTCGATGACAAGGAGAGGCTTTGTGTCCCAGCAGTGGGTCCAATTATTAAGGCTGTAATGATGAAAAAATTATGATAAGCTATATTACCTTAAAGTTTCATCAAAATACATTCAGTAGTTTTTGCGTGAGAGAGTAAGAAACATACATCCATCCAGACATCCATACAAAGGAATACAAACTTTCGCGGTTATAATATGTAGGATAAATATTGCCACCGTAATGCTAGCTAAATGGTCTCTGTGACCTAAAGAGTAAAGACTTTCAAGACTTACTTTCATTACTCGTTTTCTACGAATGCAATGTGTCTTCTACGATCGAGAAGCAAGAATGAACACCTGTGCTTTTCTTTGGTTGACTATTAAAAAACACACGTGGCCTTATTAGCACCATAAAGAATGCCCAGTTTCTTCAAACTTGAGAAGTTTTTATTTCAAAATCGCCATCTACTTTTCCAGACTTATTATAAACAGAACAGAAGAGAAAGTAATTGAGAAACTAAAAGCAGAAGAGGTAAGGCTATGACAGCGACGTGAACGACTTAGAATCCTTCTAGAAGCAGAAGAAGAAGCTTTCGTACAAGAACTGGTAACCAAACAAGCGATGGAAGAATGTGGCTACTGCAAGGAAAAGAAGAAGCACATAGAACAATACGAAGAAAACGTGGAGAAGGAGAAAGTGGGAGAGTGTTTGAAAGCATTGGAAAGAGAGAAGATGTGAGTATTATTTACCGTTAAACAACTTAAAGGTTTTTATACACGACTATCCAAAACCCACGCCAAATCCAGAGCTAAGGGCTATGATTTTAGTTATGTTTGTATTGACGTATGTTCCACCATAGCGCCTAAACTATTAATTGGATTCTCATGAATAAGGTGTTAATAGACTCGTCATTATAGTCCAGATAACATAGGTTACATTTTAACCGACTTTAACATTAAATAGAGTCGATTTGACCTTGTAAATCCCGATTTTAACCGATTTCATTGATTTCCTTTTATTCCGTAGGTGGGTTAGAGTTTTTTAAAATGAAAGGGCACGAAATCAATCATACTCTACATATCTCACTCATATTTTGAGTTGGCTAGAAGAGATCATTTTGTCCTAGAAGTTGTTTTCAGTTGTTATTTGTTAAAAAAATATATATATTTATGATAAAAACCGTACATTTTTATAATCTCTCGATCGGAATACAATAAAAAACCTGTCTTCCAAACTAAAATCAGAGAAATAAAAGTAAAACTTTTATTGTTTGTGTTTAAAAAAATTTAAGAGTATGTAAACTATGTTTTTTTGAAGTCGGTGCCAAAGACAAGTGAAAACGTTTATTCCAAATATTGAGGTTGGCAATTGGCACCGACCATAAAAAACATATTGGCATATAATATAGGTACTTTTAGATTTTTATTTCTCCCTTTTTAGTTTTGAATGCGGTTTTTTATTTCAAAATTATTTATTTTTCTTTTTAATGGTTATGTATGTTGGATAGTAATCAAAATCTCTTTACAACTCAAAGTTATCGATGATTAAAATTAAGACAGGATTTTGTCTGCTATTTTTCAGAATAATAAAATAACTACAGTTCATAATACTGTAAAATTTTCAGGAAACGATCTTGAGACTTTGGTTTCCATCGAATTTCATTAACAACTTTTGAAGATATTGATGCATAAAATTGAAAAAGTTGGAAAATTCCATAATGCGACTACGTATTTTCACGATTCTAAAAAAATCTAAACTAATCACCTGAATTTTTCATGAGGCCTTTTGAGAAGTATGGGGCCTTTCAAACAAACAAAGAATTTCTCAAATCGGTTCAGGCATCTTCGAGTAATCAGGGAACATACCTAAAAAAACAAAGATGAATACGAATTGAGAACTTCCTCCTTTCTTGAAGTCGGTTAAAAGGGTTTTATGGTTTTAGATAGTGTTATAGCTGTAAGAGTGTTTATAGTCTAGTGTTGCATGCAAGCGTTTAAAGTTTATTTTCATAAGGCACTTATCCTCGTATAGCTAGGCTATAAAACAGATTTAGATTTTCTGTTAAAGCCATCTGACAACTATTGGTTTAATAAAGCTGGAAATATCAGTACTTAGTATATCGCAGACATCACTTGGTGCACCACCTTATATGCGTCGTATATTTTCCAGACGTGTTCCTTAGTCTTACTTTCTTTTTCTGATATAACAAACGTGCTTTAACGTTTAATCCAGTGTTTTCCAATTAAGAATTATTCTTATACGAGCATATAAAAATAATAAGGTACAAGCCATTTTTTTGTTTATATACAATATGTAAACTAAATAACCAACACCCTGAATACAGGTGGTTTGGGATCGGCTTCCGAGTTGATTTCAATATTTTTTTTAGAAAAAAAACGATTTTTTTTGAAAAAAAAAAAAAAAAGATAGAACAAAAAGTACCCAGAAAATATTGTACAACATTTTCTAGGTACTTTTTGTTTTTTTTTTTTTGTTGCTTTTTTCAAAAAAAATTATTGAAATCAACTCGGAAGCCGATCCCAAACCACCTGTATTCAGGGTGTTGGTTATTTAGTTTACATGTTGTATATGCCATGTTTTTTTTAAATATTACGATATGGCAAACAAGCTTGCGGCCCACCTGATGTTAAATAGTTACCGTCGCCTCTAGACACCTGCAATATTAAGGGTTACTTAACACTGCAAGTGCATTGCCATCCTGGGGACTAAGATATTATGCCCTCCATGCCCAGTAATTACACTAGCTACCTTTCCATTCAATCCGAAACGCTTCACGGCTGTAATAAAAAAGGCGGTGGTGCCTACCCAGACGTCCCTACATATTGCCACCTAGTGATGTTGAGTAGACTAGAATTCTTGATCAGCAAGAAACATGGAAGAAGAAAACATATTACATCGATCCCAAATATTGGGAGCGGGGCAGGTAAAATATAATGATAAATTATTTGGTTTTAATAATGATTAATGAATATATTTGCCATGAATTTAACCGCCTCTGTGGTCTAGTGGTTCGCCCACCGTAATTAGATCCAGAGGTCCAAGTTCGATCCCCAGGAGGACATTTGTACTCTGTTTGGTTGGTGTTAGGACTTTTTTCAAGTCCACTTGGCTATAAATAATTCCACTACAGAGCAATCTAAGAGCTGCCGCGCGCTGGTGACTTTTGTCGCGGTGACTATTTTGTCGCTCTCGTGGAATGTATGGAGATGCACAAAATGGCACCCACGCCTCCACATATCCATGGGCTTGATAAGAATGACGAAATAGTCACGGTGACAAAAGTCACCAGTGCGTGCCTACTTTAACAGATGATAATAATAAAATTGTAGGATGCACTTCCGTAATTGCTCGAATATAAACATTAGCCTCTAATTATTTCTATGTCATGTCGTATTGCTCTTGTATGTAAATAAGAAAAAGGTACTTTTCCTAATTCTTTGTTGCATTTTGGTACTTATTTTCTCATAGAGGGTGATAAAAATTAGAGTGTCCACCTCGGGAGCAACACTATTTTGAAACTCGAGCGACGTACTTTCAATCCTGAGCTGATTCTGTACTGAGATGGTGATCGAACCTCCTCCTTTCGGAATCCGGACTTTCTGAGTCGTAAACATGTTCAATTTGGGATTATAATTACATTATCATTTTAAATTTCAAGAAATTGCTTGTTCAATCACAAACTAACACGCAAAGTTAAAAGCACTTGAGAAGACTAAACATTTCCCGTAAAACTATCGTGCTTCGAACTTCTTAATCTGTTTACAACTCGCTTAAAATATTAACTTTATGCACCATGTGGGAGTAAAGAACTTTTCTTTCTAAACAAATCAAAGGTTAGTAGGTTGCCCGAATGATGGATCGATCGTTGTAATACTAAGTATTAATAATCTTATAAGCATGTAGTAAACATTGCGTATTCATACAATACTTATGTGTACAAGCATTTTGATCCATCTCATCATATGGTTATAATTTAGCGTTTTTATGATTGACTATTGCAGTTGCCCATAGATGGCCTTACAGTTACCTAGCATATAGACGCTTGCAGTACCCATGAGTCACTCCCAACTCCCAAGCTATTCAAGCCCTGTGTCTAAGCCGTCTGTCCCCAAGGCTGCAACCATCCGAAACACCGGTCCCCACTGAGAGACGCTCCATAACTCCGGATGAAACGTGTAGGCATCAGGCGCTAGTTTCGACAGAGCAGCGCTGCCCCCGTGTAACCACACGCCACCTCTGAAAGTCTCCACCACGACCTCCTCCGAGACCGAATATCCTGATCCACTTAAAGTTAACCACGACCCGAAGATCCACTGGCCCTAAAAAGGGTCCTCCCGTGTTCCGTCGTCAGCCGTCTGTCTTGCATCAGATGAGAGTGCACCGCAGGGAGATCATCAAACATAGCACCCCTGCGTGCTGACTTCCCTACCGCAACCCCTTTTTTTGTAGTCAAATGCATTTACGCTATCGTCCCTGTGGGGTGGTGCCAACCGCAGGGGATATGTGGGACTCGAGGTAAAGGCGTTCCCTCCATACCCACTAAATATCCTCCCCGGCCTGACCTTCTAGTGCGCTATAACGGGACGGCTCGGGATCTGCGCACGCGAGCGCAACTACACCAAGACCGTCCCAACGCTGCCTGTCTAGGCACTCCTTGTGCACCAATTGGTGGACTAACCTACCGACTAGCCCCTGTGGGCCGCTGGCCGACGCCGGCCTTATAGGCCGCCACCTCACCGACGACTTTTCGACCTGGCGCGTCCTCCGCAACGAGGACACCGGGAGCAGCCATCGGACCGCACCCGATCGACTTCGGGCGCGGTCGTGGCCCTGAAAAGGGCCGTCCGGAACTTGCCGTGGTGGGAAAACAAAAACAACTCGACGATGGCATGTGACTTCAAATGCCAAGGCGACACACTTGACATCAAATGCCACACACCCGCCGAGAAAGTTTCCGCACCACGTTACCCCACTAGGAGGCTTCCAGACCTGGACCCCTCCCTACCGCAACCCCTATCCCATGGAACTCTGGAAGACTTACTCACCAGTATACAATACCACTTTACAGAGCAAAAGGAATGCAATGCACAAGAGAAGACGAAAAACGGCTGAGGGAAATGCAGAAAATGCAGATGTTTGAGAAGAAATGCATTGAACGAGAAGAAGAGGACAGCGAGAACATGTGGCATCAGGTTCTCGTCAACGATGTCAGAAGGAAAGTGAGTAAATAATAATTTATTTCAAACCATGTCCATAATATGTTATACTTAAATGGGTTAGTAACTGAGAAATCATGTTAAATTATTTTATAAAATTACAATACCAAAATTTACGTTCAAATATTTAGTTTATGAACTAAGGTACTTATTTAACGGTGAGTGTCCATTGGTCCGCCCCGGCCGCACGGCACGCAACGGAAAGATTTAAAATATCGGCGGCCGGGGCGGATTTTGGGGTACAGCACATGCATGTAGAGGGGAGATGGGGAGTACAGCACATGCAGTGCTGTACTTATTCATACAAATGTAAAGAAAAATCTATTGCGTGCCGTTCGTGCGTTGCGGCCGGTGCGTGCGCCATTTTGAAAGTGGCAACAAAATAACTTTGTGGAATATTAGGTAAAGACATCTGTCTGGCTGATATTCCTATGCAGTATTTTCTATTTTATAAGAAAACTTTTTGTTGTATTATTTTCTTTTCTTTTTGCGTGTGTTTTCATTTTCATTCGTCTACTCTTTTGCTAGTGTAAATTAATTTAATAATTAGGTACTTTTAAATTATTTCAACCAATTTTATATGATCTGTGACATGATAAATCTGAAAGCATTGTTTTCTCGCTATTACTCTGCCAGACTCCATTTATGTAATAATTAATACACACAATTAGTTCATTGTTCTAAACATTCTGCTGACGACTGCCTAACTTAGACTATATGTTCTTGAGTTTGAAACACCGGCGCGTGCCTGTACGGTGTACAATTGTACATACGACAACAGATAAGGCTACACAAAACTTTCACTTCTACAAATCAACCTTATTTGACAATAATTTACAGGGTTAAATAAAAAAGCGCAAAAAAAACTATAATTTTAATGTTACAGGAAGAATTAGAACGATTAGAAGCCGATAGGAGACACAGAGAGATGTTAGAACGACGTAGAACTTACGACGAGCAGATAGCGAGCGCTAATAAGAAAAGAAGAGAAGCGTTAAGAGACGAGAGAGACAGAGAAAGAAGAAGACTTGAAAGAATGAGACAGAAGATGGAACAAGATCATTACGAAGGTAAAGTAATAGTAGTTTATGCAACTGTCATATAATGAAGGGTATTAAAACACGAGTGTGAGTTTATGAAACGAGCGCAGCGAGTTTCATAATAGTAACGAGTGTTTTAATACCCGTGTTATATGCAGTTGCATACACTACTTTATCTACACTCATACATAAATTCAAATAAAACAACAGAAAAGACAAATATTACGTTTTCCAAAACAAGTGCTTTTTTCTCATTTTCTATTTGAATATGCTTGTTCGCACCGTATTGGAAACACAGGTTTGTTTATTTTTTACTAATCACCAAGCGCTCCGCCAGAACTGTCTAATCAGAAGCGCCCCGCCCCGCCCGCCCGCCGCCGTGACGCGTTATGCAGCGAACCAATAAGAGGGATTTCTTAACGCGACCAATCGAGCCTTCTATGGCTCGACACACTACACACTAAAAACAATAACATAAGGGGGCTCATCAATTTTCCATTTAATTATTTTAAATCCTCATTAACCTTTGTTTGTTTGTTCCCTTTCTGTAAAATTATTATTTTTTTATTTTTCTGGCAACAAACTTTTTGTTGTGGCTTTTTGCAAATTATTAGGAGTCAAATTTTTTGTATGGGTTAGATCCCTTTGCCTTCCCGAGTATTTAAGAAAAATAACTGTATCATAATGAGTCGAACCGGTGTTATAATGGTCATTATGTTACAGGTTGTTTTTTTTAATTTTAATTTTGATTATCTGTATTAAAAAGTATGTCATTTTATGTTCACCTTTGATATCGTAATTCGAATATTATGACACGAGTGTAGATAAAGTTCATTTTGATATTCTCCCCAAACCCTGCATCCGTATGGCTCTACACATAAGCTTTTTATACCTCCGATCCCGATCGGCTCCGATTATTTTTTAATTTCTCCATACAAATAGTTCGGCCACAAAAACAAAATGTATGAAAATGGAAAATTCAAACAGTGATGTTTGAATTTTTCATACATTATGTTTTGTACAATTTTGAGTTTATATTATATAAACTATATAGTAATATTTAATTAAATGACTATGTTAAGATGGGTACTATGGGTAGGTGCCCGCTCGCCATGTACCAAACATCCTGTATTACATTCACGCTCGTAATCCCAATAGCGGTTGTATTCGCATCTGGCAGTTTGGGCCATTTAGTGCCTCCCATCAAGCCATCAAGACAGGTTGCCATCCTGTCGCTTACGCTGCACAAGTGCAAATTATCTCTACACTGACGTACAAAGTGCATCTCACAGTCATGGCTCATGGCGACATTCATGAGACAAAAATAATATACCTATGATATTTTGTTTTATATCTACTGGGTGTAAAAGACATGAGCAGTCAAACGAAAACCACGTATTCTATACATCAAAATAAGACATATTTCAAAAAAAATAATGCTGGGAAATGATTTTTATTTTTTGGTGTTACAAAAAATTGCAAATTGTACCGCGCAATGTAAAGAGCTCAACTCGCATGCAACTCGCAAAACCGCGTTAATTTTGCTTGACGGCGGCCCCGTTCGTTAGTGTCCGTGCGCATCGAGTGAGATACATTGAACGCTAACGTTTTGAAGCCATTTTTTGTTATGAAATACTAAAAAAAATGATGATGTTTCTTTGGACAATAATTAAGAAATAACGTATATAATACGTTTTCATAAAAAAATGAGAAAAAAAATTATGACTTTGACCTTCAATAAAATCGTAACTATCAATTTCCCAGGTATAGTCTAAAGGAAGAAAAATGTTATGACGGTGAGCAGAATACATGGTTCTCGTTTGACTGCTCATGTCTTTTACACCCTGTATATTAAAACTCCTAAATCACTAGCATTATTTTGAAGAGCGAAAAGTAATTCTTTTGTATATATTTTAGCACCGAAAATGCTTCAACAAAAAAATATACACGAAGCTTAAGCTATACATAACCATTGAATATTTTTGGCTTCAATATTTATCTTCTAATTGCCGAGTCGTCTTGAGAATATTAGCAGGAAAATTGCCTATGATATTCCAAATGAAAAGGAATACCTATATCGTGAGGTGCCGGTCACGAATAGCACTTCCCCATATCTTCCCGAGGGTGTCGTAGAAGTCGACTAAGGGACTACCTACCAAAGGATGGGCAGCAGCGTCCTTTGAGCACTGGTTACAATACTGCGATCGCCAACCCGCAGGCCAAGCGTGGCGATTATGGCAAACCCCTCCAAATGGACCGTACACACATAAATCGGCCCCTAGTCCCCGGCGGCCCCGCTATTCCTGGTTACGGTAGCGGCCATGGTAACGGCGGGGCAGGGCGTGCTAAGAATCCCCGGCAGAGATTCGGCTACCTCAACAACACAAAACGACTGAACCTGGCTACATATAACACGCGCACATTGCGGACAGACGAGAAGATCATCGAACTGGAGGAAGAATTGAGCCGGTTACGCTGGGATATCGTAGGGCTATCTGAAATCCGTAGAGAGGGCGAGGACTCGATAGTACTTAAGTCTGGTAACCTGCTCTTTTTCCGGGAGGGTGACCATCTATCCCAGGGCGGTGTCGGGTTTATCGTTCGGAAGCCCCTCGTGAACAACGTGTTAAAAATCGCGAGTGTGTCGTCGAGGGTAGCGTACCTTATACTCAGAATTACCAAACGGTATTCGTTGAAGGTCATACAGGTATACGCTCCGACGTCGTCACACTCCGATGAAGAGGTGGAGATGATGTATGAGGACATTAGTAGAGCCATACACGTTTCTAAAACTCATTACACTGTTGTCATGGGGGACTTTAACGCGAAGTTGGGTGTAAGAAGCGGTGATGAGCTGCGAGTGGGAAATTTTGGTGTTGGACAGCGGAATCAACGGGGCCGCCTACTGGCTGGCTTTTTGGAGAAGGAGGGCCTCTTTATGATGAACTCTTTTTTCAGGAAACGTCAGCATAGAAAGTGGACCTGGATGAGTCCCGATGGTGCTACAAAAAACGAGATTGACTTCATTTTATCGTCGAAGAAGCAGATATTCAGCGATGTCTCTGTGATCAATTCATTTAAGACCGGAAGTGATCACCGTCTGGTTAGAGGCACGCTGAACATAAATATCAAGCTCGAAAGATCGCGACTAATGAAGTCTACGCTCCGCCCAGCACCAGTCCACATCAATAACCCCGAGAGCTTTCAGCTCGAACTTCAAAACCGCTTCGAAATACTAAAACATTGCGCCGACGTGGACGAGCTCAGTGACCAATTGGTAGAAACTGTCCATACAGCTGGTGCCAAGTTCTTTAAAACCCAGCGTAAAAATAGAACTAATAAGCTTTCTCACCTCACTATCAAGCTGATGGAGGAACGGAAGGATATGATTCTGCAGTCTTCAGATGACACTCGTAAATATCGGCAGCTCAATAGACAAATCTCAAAGTCATTGAAACGCGACATTCGCCAATCTAATACCAACTATATTAAAGAGGCAATTGAGCAAAATAGGGGCTCCAAAGTGTTCGCGAGAGATTTGGCTATAGGGCACAGCCAGTTGTCGACACTGAAGACCGACGATGGCAGAGTCATAGCTTCTAGACCCGAACTTATGTGTGAGGTTGAGAGATTCTATGGGCAGTTATACACGTCTACAAAGTCACCTGTCACTGATCTTGTGGCAGATCCAAGGGCCAAATTAACCCGGCACCATACCGAAGACCTACCCGACGTCAGTTTGTATGAGATAAGTATGGCTCTCAAACAACTCAAAAACAACAAGGCACCAGGTGATGACGGAATTACAGCAGAGCTTCTCAAAGCAGGCGGAAAACCGATCCTACAAGCTCTCCAAAAGTTATTTAATTCCGTTATACTTGAGGGCAAGACGCCACGGGCATGGAACAGAAGTGTGGTGGTGCTGTTTTTCAAAAAGGGCGATAAGACCTTGTTGAAGAACTATAGACCCATCTCACTTCTGAGCCATGTCTATAAGTTGTTTTCTAGAGTCGTTACCAACCGTCTCGCACGCCGATTTGACGAATTCCAGCCTCCCGAACAAGCCGGTTTCCGAAAAGGCTACAGCACCATAGATAACATTCATACGCTGCGGCAGATTATACAAAAGACCGAAGAATATAATCAGCCACTGTGCTTGGCGTTCGTGGACTATGAAAAAGCCTTCGATTCGATCGAAACCTGGGCTATGCTACGGTCTCTCCAAAGGTGCCAAATAGACTATCGGTACATCGAAGTGTTGAAATGTTTGTACGAAAACGCCACTATGTCCGTCCGATTACACGGTCAGGACTCGAAACCTATCCAATTGCGCAAAGGTGTGAGACAAGGAGACGTCATTTCTCCAAAACTATTCACCAATGCCTTGGAAGATGTCTTCAAGCTCTTGACCTGGAACGGACGTGGCATCAATATTAATGGCGAGTACATCAATCACCTTCGGTTTGCCGACGATATAGTACTCATGGCTGAGACCTTGGAGGACCTTGGCGCAATGCTCGATGACCTCAGTAGAGCCTCCGAGAGAGTAGGCCTAAAAATGAACATGGAGAAGACTAAAGTTATGTCGAACGCTCATGTCGTACCTACTTCCGTGGTAATCGGTCACTCTACACTTGAAGTTGTTGACGATTATATATACCTGGGACAAGTTGTCCAATAAGGTAAGTCCAACTTCGAGAAAGAGGTCAACCGACGAATCCAACTCGGTTGGGCAGCGTTCGGGAAGCTACGTAAAATCTTCTCGTCCAAATTACCGCAGTGTCTCAAAACAAAAGTTTTTGACCAGTGTGTGTTGCCAGTGATGACTTATGGCACTGAAACGTGGTCACTTACAATGGGCCTGATAAGAAAGCTCAAGGTCACCCAAAGGGCAATGGAGAGGGCTATGCTCGGTGTTTCTTTACGAGATCGAATCAGGAATGAGGAGATCCGTAGAAGAACTAAAGTTTACGACATAGCCCAAAGAATTGCCAAACTTAAGTGGCAGTGGGCGGGGCACATTGCTCGGAGAGCAGATGGCCGATGGGGCCTAACAGTTCTCGAGTGGCGACCGCGCACCGGACGACGCAGTGTGGGTAGGCCCCCCACAAGGTGGACTGACGACCTGGTTAAGGCTGCTGGTCACGCCTGGATGCGAGGTGCACAGGATCGGTCGTTGTGGCGTTCTTTGGGGGAGGCCTATGTTCAGCAGTGGACGTCATGTGGCTGAAATGATGATGATGACCTATATCGTGAACTAATTGCTACATAGGTATATGAGACACTTAGGTATGTTCCATACAAATTCTTGATTAGGTAATTACAAGCAATTATATTTGGATTATAAGCAATTCGTGTCGCCGCACACAAGCCACCGGCCACAACGACAAACGTTGACATATTTCCTGTGCTTTTCATACATTTTATATGGACTCGCCGCACACGGTTGACGCCGGTGGCCGCCACAACCTACAAAGCTACAAATCGTCGCTGCTCGCTTCTTGTGGCCAGCACCGACCACTAAACGACCACACGAAAGGCCGCCACACACCACTCGCGCTCTTCCCCACCCCTCCCTCACTCCCTTACCTCAGCTAACCTGTACCCGTAGTGTAAATTTTTTAGTATAAAATACGCAACTATTTTAGTTGCGTTAAGATCTCAATTTGTATGGGAAACACGATTTCCGCTTCTTTCCGCTAGGGGCGCAATTCATGTTTCCTATACAAATTGAGCTCTTAACGCAACTACAATAGTAACGCATTTTAAACGAAAAAACTTACACTACGGGTACTGTTCAATGCAATGCAACGCCCGCACGTAGTCTCCTGTTGATTGAAATAAATATGGATAAATAATTATTTAGATCAGAGAGAGAAAAGAAGTAGCAGAAAATTGGACCTCGAGATTTTGACGGATTTACACGTTTTGGACATCCCTGAGTCCAAAAATTTTTTTTATGGAATTATGTCTATACAGGATGTAAAAGACATGAGCAGTCAAACGAGAACCATGTATTCTGCTCACCGTCATAACATTTTTCTTCCTTTAGACTATACCTGGGAAATTGATAGTTACGATTTTATTGAAGGTCAAAGTCATATTTTTTTTTTTTCATTTTTTTATCAAAACGTATTCTATACGTTATTTATTAATTATTGTCTAAAGAAACATTATCATTTTTTTTTAGTATTTCATAACAAAAAATGGCTTCAAAACGTTAGCGTTCAATGTAGCTCACTCGATGCGCACGGACACTAACGAACGGGGCCGCCGTCAAACAAAAATATCGCGGTTTTGCGAGTTGCGTGCGAGTTGAGCCCTTTACATTGCGCGGTACAATTTACAATTTTTTGTAACACCAAAAAATAAAAATCATTTCCCAGCAATATTTTTTTTGAAATATGTCTTATTTTGATGTATAGAATACGTGGTTTTCGTTTGACTGCTCATGTCTTTTACACCCAGTATGTGTGTCTGTGCGTTAGCACGATAACTCGAGCATGCTTTAACTTATTGCAACCAAATTTAACATGCGTGTATGACATCAAAATATAAGGTTTCAACAACCTTGGAGTCGTTTCCGGTATACGAGAAAGTCCAGAGGCGGATTAAACGTTGAAAGCGCCGTAGGCAAGCATCTCATCGGCGCCCCTAGGTATATTAAAAACTAGCTTTTGCTCGCGACTTCGTCTGCATGGAATAAGTAGTTACTTTGGGTAGCATTTTAATTTTTTTTAGGGTCAGTACTTATTTGATTACTATAAATAGCTTATTTTATACCTTTTTATTAACTAAGTTTTTTGTTTTTTCATCTTATGCTAACTTCCATACGACCTTTCATTCCCTAGTTCATCCCTACACGTGTCAAAATGCCAAAAACGCCACAACATTTTTTTTACTTCTTATCACGTGCTTAAATAAAAAAAGTTTATTGGTTTTACCTTCGATGAGGAATTCCAAACAAAGTTTCATCCCTTCTTTCAACCATTTTTACAAGTAAGTAGTAAGAAAGAAAGAAATATTAAATAAATTCAAAGTTTCATGGTTTTATTTATCAACAATGACCAACTTCCATACAAACTTCAATCCCCTATTTTAACCCATTCATGCCTATTTTTCGCAATAAAAAGTATCCTATGTCCTTCCCCGAGCTCAAGTCTATATTTGTACCAAATTTCATCAAAATCGGTTCAGTGGCTTAGACGTGAAAGCTTAACAGAGAGACAGACAGAGTTACTTTCGCATTTATAATATTAATTACTAGCTGTGCCCGCGCGACTTCGTCCGCGTGGATTTCCCGTTTTTGCAACATTTTTCATTGATGCTCAACTCCTATTAGTCGTAGAGTGATGTTATGGAGGTATATAAGCCTACTAGCTGTGCCCGCGACTTCGTCCGCGTGGATTTACCATTTTTGCAACATTTTTCATTGATGCTCAATTCCTATTAGTCGTAGAGTGATGCTATGGAGGTATATAGGTATATAGGCCTATATCAGGGTTTCCCATACTGCGCGTCGCGATGCCCTGGCATCCCCGAGTTCGCGGTTCTATCCCGGGGGCGGGCGTAGTGAGACGATCCACATAGAATGGCTGTCTAGCTGCTATGCGAGCTATTAGAACGAAAATAAATGTAGAGAAAGAAATGAAAGTCGCAATTTCAAAACTTGAGCCCGGATCGACTGTCTAGGGCGGGCGAAAAAATCGAACACAGCATCTTTCGCAATACGGGCGGCTGCGTCTGTTTTTTTATTGTTTTTGTAGGTATGTACTTAACTTTGCTGTTACTATAACGGGGGGAGGCCTCGTAAAAATTGGAAAATTCCTAAGGGCGTCACTATGAAAATAAGTTTGGGAAGTCCTTGCCTATAGTCTTCCTCGATATATAGACAATCAAAGAATTTTTCAATTTGAATCAGTAGTTCCCCTTTTTAGGGTTCTGTATCCAAAGGGTAAAACGGGATCCTATTACTAAGACTCCGCCGCACAGTGGTCCGGATTTACAAAAATGCGGCCCTAGAGATAAAAGTCATCAAATTGGCTTGGAAAAATTCCATATAACAGGAAATCAGATAAATAATAGAATTTACTATGACCATTTTTCATTATAAGTAATGGAACATAGTAAAAAAAAATCGGATCGAAAAAAATGTATGGAGTAAAACTATATTTTTTTTAATTCTCCATGTGTACAAAAGTGTTCATGATATTATTACTTTTATATCAATGGGTGATGCTTATTCTTATATTCGACAACGAAATTACAAACAGGAACTTGCAGTCTTGGCGGTAATACCGATCTGAAGTTACAATATTATAATTATGATTATATTAGACAATAAAGGTTTTTGTTGCTTATTTTCTCATCCAGTATTATAGTTTATCAATTGGGATGATGGCAGAATTCACGAAAAAGTCCTTAAGAGGACAGAAACTATATAGGAAACCAAAACTTAGAATTCTGTTTCTCGTACCATAATAAGCATTACTGATGCATGCATGCACCTCAACAAAGCCCTTGATGAAAATGAAAATCAAGAAGAAGTTAACGAAGAAGATCAATGTTCAGCCGAACTATCAGGCCGCAGTGAGCTCGTAATTGCATCAACTTCCACCACGCGTGAAACGGGAACAGAAAAATTTCTACTGAAATTCAAACAAGAAAACCATTTACAGATTTGGGGAATAAGCAGAAGAAAAGGCGGTCGGGTTAACAAACTATAAGAAGCTAAACAAAGATGCTATCCAGATTCCAGAGATATTGAAATATCAGAAGCCGGAGTTAAAGTTAACCTACAAGCACTTCTTAATTTGACTAGTCAAAGGATCCTGCAAGTTGTTGGTGATACCTCCAATATTTCCAGTGGAAGTTTGAAGCTTACTAGCAAGTGGGGATTCGATGGCTCTTCAGCACAGAGCAATTATAAGCAGCGAAGTGGATTTGATGACTCATCGGTGTTCAGACAAGTCTTGTTCCTTCGTCTTCGTCTTTCATCTTGTTCCGTCGTTCTTCGTCTGACTCGAGCTTCAGCTCGAGTCAGACGATGTGATTTTATGGGAAAATCCGACGCCTTCTTCAACGTTTTACTGCAGACCCGTCAAGTTTGAGTTTGCCAAGGAAACAACTAACTTTGTTAAGCAAGAAGAAGCTACATTCAAGGAAGAAATAAGAAATTTATTTGTTTCAAGATGCGGTAACTTTGAAATAAGCCACGAGCTGCACATGACTATGATTGATGGCAAAGTGAGTACTATAATTACCGATACTTCATCTGCGGCTACTTGCAATATATGTCTTGCAAAGCCTAGTGAGATGAATGACCTATCGCAAATGTATTCGAGACCTGTTCGAGATGACGTGTATCAGTATGGACTCTCAACACTTCATATGTGGATCCGAAGCATGGAGTGTATCTTACACATATCATATAATTTAGATTTTGAAATATGGTGTGCACGAAGCGAGAACAAGAATCTCAGGCAGCTTAGAAAGAGCATGGTGCAATCTGAGTTTAAAGAACAAATGGGACTTTTGATTGATTTCGTCAAACAGGGGTTCGGAACTACCAATGATGGAAACACGGCAAGAAGATTTATTCAGAACTATGAGAAGACAGCTCAAATCACAAAAATAGATGTAGATGTGATTAAGCGCTTTGCAATCATATTGCAAGTGATATCTTCTAGGAATGCCATCACCATCGAGAGATTCAGGGAATACTGTAAAGGGACAGCCGAGCTTTTTTTTACATCACTACCCCTGGTACAATATGCCATCTAGCATACATAAGTTGTTCGTTCATGGTGCTGATATATGTAAACATTTCTCTTGCCTCCCAATTGGATTTTATCAGAAGAAGCAGCTGAATCGAGAAACAAAGATTTTCGCAATACTAGGGAGCGTCATACAAGAAAAATAGGAAGATTACAAAACAATGAAGACATCCTACATAATTTTTTGATTACATCGGATCCTTATATATCTCCTATAAGACCTATATATGCAAAACCCAAGACATCAAGCTTGTTTCCCGAAGCTATGCAGTTATTGATCTGTGAAGAATTAATAGAAGTTGAGGATCTGGCAAATACTATAGAAAATGTGCCCGATCCTTTGGAATTTTCCTGATCCTTTGGAATGAAATTTTCATGTTTTTCCAAATCTTTTAATATTTTTTTTTTCTTTTCTTCATTCTCAAAACTATCCAAAAGCTCCTTTATAGGTTATTAAACAGCCCTTTTTAGGGCTTTTTAAAAGCTCTTTTCAGAGCTAGCAAATGTTTTCAAAGTTTCAAAGAAGAACAAATTTCTGTAACATACACGTTATAGGAAACGCTTTTATAATTAATTTCAAATTTTAAACTACATCAACATCTGTCTGATGTGTAAAACAGACTGCATACCGGTAAATATAATCAAGAAACAGACATAGGTAATTAAAATTATAATACTGAGTTTACATGATTTATTCTCGCCAAGACTGCAAGGTTCTGCTTGAAATTTATTTATGAAATGCAAGAATAGGCATCACTCATTAACATAAAAATTGTACATTTGTGAACACTTTTGTACACATCGAGAAAAAAAAATATTTCAGTTTTACTCCATACATTTTTTTCGATCCGATTTTTTTTTACTATGTTCCATTACTTATAATGAAAAATGGTCATAGTAAATTCTATTATTTATCTGATTTCCTGTTATATGGAATTTTTTCAAGCCAATTTGATGACTTTTATCTCTAGGGCCGCATTTTTGTAAATCCGGACCACTGTGCGCCGTCCGCCTGTCCATCTGTCACCAGGCTGTACATCATTAACCATTATAGTTAGGCAGTTGAAATTTTCTCAGATGACGTTGTCCTGGTGCCGCTATAACAACAAATACTAATAAATAGAATAAAATAAATATTGAAGAGGCTCCCATAAAATAAACGTGACTTTTTTTGGTCGATTTTGATAACGGCAACAGATAGACGCTTGAAATATTCACAGAATATTTAGTTATATTATTCACTTTAAAAATAAATAATTAAATAAAAATAAAATTAATATTTAAGGGGACTCAACAACAAACGTGATATATTTCTCGGTCTCAATAACGATAACAGGTAGAAACTTGAAATATTAACAAAATATTTAATTTTAAATTCAAATAATTTTTGGACAGTTTTGATAAAATCTATGGCACGGAACCCTTCGTTCACGCATCCGACTCCTTCTAGGCGTTTTTGTTTTACTATTTTTACAGGATGTCTCTGATGACCTTCTTTGAGTCACCAGATGTTTTTTTAAAGGAGAGGACCTCGGTGGGTCCTCCAGCTTTAAGGTCGAATCACTCCAGAGAGGATTCCTGACCGGTGAGCTAAGGCGTCTGAATCTGACGGGATCAGTAGTTCCTAAGATAAGCGCGATCAACCAAAAAAAAAATAACTTAGTATAGATGCGTGCGTAGTACTTGATCATTATTTAGCTGTGGAGTTATGTTAAACCTGGGATATCTCTGAAGATATTCATTGAAATCTAATGATGTAAAGAACAATTTTGTACAAAATTAAATACTTGTGATGAATAATGTATTCATTTTGATAAGGAATAATATCATGTTTACAAAAATACCTTCGCATCTTAAGCATTATTTTAGAACAAAATTTATTAACAAAAATAGGTCATAGCGAGTCAACCTTAAGAGATAGATAAATGCTGTCTGAAACTTGTTTTTAGAACTTTTAAAGGAGAATAATTCCGTCATACATAATTTTTGTGTAACTTTAACCGTTTACGCAGAGCACGCAAAGAAATCTCTGAAAATCAAAATTTTTCATTTTCCGTTTATTTCAAACTATGATATTTCTTAAGATATTCATTGAAATCAAATAAAGTCATGAACAATTTTGTGCAAAATTAAATACTTGTGATAAATAATGTATTTATTTTGATAAGGAATAATATCATGCATACAAAAATACCATCGCAGATAATGAATTATTTTAAAACAAATTTGATTACCAAAAAGAAAGGTTATAGTGAGCCAACCATAAAAGATAGATATATCCTGTCGCGGACTTTTTTTTAAAAAATTTAATGGAGAACAATTTCGTCATACATAATTTTTACGTAACTTTAACCGTTTACGCAGCGCACGCAGTGAAAGCTTTGAAAAGAAATATTTTTCTCCCGTTTTTGCAACATTCTTCATTGATGCTCAGCTCCCATAAGACGTATCGTGATGTTATATAGCCTATAGCCTTCCTAGATAAATGGACTATCCAACGAAAAAAGAATTTTTCAATTTGAGCCAGTAGTTGCTGAGATCTTAGGGTTCAACCAAACAAACAAACAAACAAACAAACAATCAAACAAACAAACAAACAAACAAACTCTTCAGCTTTATTATTAGTATAGATATCACGGTTTCCTAAACTGTGCGTCGCGACGCCCTGGGGTGTCGCGGCTCTATCCCGGGGACGGGCGTCGTGAGACGATCCACATAGAATGGCTGTCTAGCTAGCTTAGCGAGCTAGTCGAACGAAAATAAATGTAGACAAAGAAATGTAAGTCGCGATTTCTAAACTTGAACCCGGTTTTGAGATGCTCTGCTTTTAAAATAAAAAAATACACTGAAAAAAATCGACTGTCCAGCGCGGGCGAAAAAATCGAATAAGCATCTTTACGCTACCGGGACATTGCTTTCGTCGTCAAAATTTGTCTGTGCTACTTTATGTTTTTATGGTAATTTTTTTTCAGTCTTTCTAATTTTAAAATATTTGCGCATTCGTTAACGCCTAAATAATTCCAAAAAAGCTATGTTTTTGTTTTTGTAGGTATGTACTTAACTTGGCTGTTACTATAACAGGAGGAGGGCTCGTAAAAATTGGAAAATTTCTGAGGGCGTCACTATGAAAATAAGTTTGGGAAGCTCTGGCCTATAGTGTTCCTCAATAAATAGACAATCATAGAATTTTTCAATTACCCAAAGGGTAAAACGGGATCCTATTACTAAGACTCCGCTGTCCGTCCGTCCGTCCGTCCGTCTGACCATCTGTCACCAGAAATTTTCTTAGATGACGTAGTTCTGGTGCCGTTGTAACAACAAATACTAATAAATAGAATAAAATAAATATTGAAGGGGCTCCCATAAAATAAGCGTGACTTTTTTTGGTCGATTTTGATAACGGCAACAGATAGACGCTTGAAGTATTCACAGAATATTTAGTTATATTATTCACTTTTAAAATAAGTAATTAAATCAAAATGAAATTAATATTTCAGGGGGCTCAACAACAAACGTGTTTTATTTCTCGGTCTTATTAACGATAACAGGTAGAAACTTGAAATATTAACAAAATATTTAATTTAAGTTTCAAATAATTTTTGGAGATTTTTGATAAAATCTATGGCACGGAACCCTTCGTTCGCGCGTTCGACTCCTTCTAGGCGGTTTTTTTTTTGCAGGCTAACTTTGATGACCTTCTTGAAGTCCCCAGGGCTTTTAGTAAAGGAGAGGACCTTGATGGGTCCTTAAGCTTTAAGGTCGAATCACTCCAAAGAGGATTCCTGACCGGTGAGCATCTCCCTCGGAGGAGTCTCTGAACCTATTAGTCTCTAATGCGTCCGAATCTGACGGGATCAGTAGTTCCTATGATAAGTGCGTTCAACTAAACAAAAAAAACAGCTCAGTATAGATGCGTGCGTAGTACTTGATCATTATTTAGCTGCGGAGTTATGTTAAAACTGTAATATCTCTGAAGATATTCATTGAAATCTAATGATGTAAAGAACAATTTTGTACAAAATTAAATACTTGTGATGAATAAAGTATAAATTTTGATAAGGAATAATATGATTTTTACAAAAATACCTTCGCATCTAATGCATTATTTTAGAACAAATTTTATTAACTAAAATAGGTTATAGCGAGTCAACCTTAAGAGATAGATAAATGCTGTCTGATACTTTTTTTTAGAACTTTTAGAGGAAAATAATTCCGTCATACATGATTTTTGCGTAACTTTAACTGTTTACCCAGCGCACGCAACAAAAGCTCTGAAAATCAAAATTTATTATTTTCCGTTTATTTCAAACTATGATATCCCTTATGATATTCATTGAAATCAAATGAGGTCATTAACAATTTTGTTCAAAATTAAATGCTTGTGATAAATAATGTATTTATTTTGATAAGGAATAATATCATGCATACAAAAATACCATCGCAGATAAACTTTTGATTAAAAAAAAATTGATTACCAAAAAGAAAGGTTATAGTGAGCCAACCATAAAAGATAAACATATGCTATCGCGGACTTTTTTTTAGAAAATTTAATGGAGAATAATTCTGTTATACATAATTTTTCCGTAACTTTAATCGTTTACGCAGCGCACGCAGAGAAAGCTTTGAAATGAAATATATTTCTCCCGTTTTTGCAACATTCTTCATTAATGCTCAGCTCCTATTGGACGTACCGTGATGTTATATAGCCTATAGCCTTCCTAGATAAATGGACTATCCAACGGAAAAATAATTTTTCAATTTGAATCAGTAGTTGCTGAGATCTTAGGGTTCAACCAAACAAACAAACAAACAAACAAACAAACAAACAATCAAACAAACAAACAAACTCTTCAGCTTTATTATTAGTATAGATTAGGGTCAAATCTTACCATAGCATGACCGAAACCGCTGTACCGCGCCTTACAAAAAAGGGGTGACATGGGGCCAAGGAAAAATGAGCATGAGTTTACATGAGATCGATATTGTCGGACAGCTCTTACGATTTCGGTTTACAATATTTTTAAGCTTTAAGCTACTGAAATCCGGGTCCAGATATGTATCATTTGCCTGATCCGATCAGCGTATCCGTATCGCCGACGCGTTATGATACGGCTCGTCCCATGTCATGTCGGTTTCATACAAGGAGCTTATATTTGGTTTCATACGATTGTCATACGGAGCTAATCTAGGCGTCCACAACTTGATACGGGGCTTGATACATGATACGCTGATACGGATACGCTGATCGGATATCGGGCAAATCATCATTATCTGGACCCGCCTGTACACCCCAGTGGTTTGAATTAAGTTATTGAACAGGATACAACAAATTAGATCAGTGTATCTAATATTTAATTTATATAATTAACTAACTTTAATATATTATAGTTACTTAATTCGACTTCGATAGTATAGATAGTGGCCTAGGTGTCTGCTGTAAGCGCTGAAGGTCCCGGATATCTTTCTCGGTCCGGCAAATGTGAGAAACGAACGCCGTCGTGAATTGTCTAGCGTTTTTATTTTAAGAATTTATTAATACTCGGTAACAAAAAAAAAATAAGGGCCCTACCCTCATCCCCGCAATTTTAGAAGCAGGAACATCCGATAGTCGATACTCACTCGCGGTCGACGCGACGAAGCATTGCAGTCGTATCTTTCCAACTTCAATCAGAGATCATGTACCATTGGCAAGGTTCTTTGTAGGCGTATTTTAGTGTAATGGCGCACACTATGTGCGACTGCGACGATCCCAAAACCCCTTATGGGCATAAGAGGGTACCGGTGGGTTTCAGCGGAGTAGGACCGGCGCTATTTCGCGCCGGTGAGTCCCGCACACGCCCGCCGTACGCCCAGCCAGTGCGTGCGGTATGGTCCGTAAATGATTTCCCATCGTCACAAAAAAAGGTTCTTTGTAGGGGTAAGTTTTAGTCGGTCATCTTTTGTTATATTATTATACTAGCTGTGCCCGCGCGACTTCGTCCGCGTGGATTTCCCGTTTTTGCAACATTTCCATTGATGCTCAACTCCTATTAGTCGTAGAGTGATGTTATGGAGGTATATAAGCCTATATCACGGTTTCCTAAACTGTGCGTCGCGACGCCCTGGGGTGCCGCGGTTCTATCCCGGGGGCGGGCGTCGTGAGACGATCCACATAGAATGGCTGTCTAGCTAGCTTAGCGAGCTAGTCGAACGAAAATAAATGTAGACAAATAGTAAGTTGCGATTTCTAAACTTGAACCCGGTTTTGAGATGCTCTGTTTTTAAAATAAGAAAATACACTGAAAAAAATCGACCGTCCAGCGCGGGCGATAAAATCGAATAAGCATCTTTACGCTACCGGGACATTGCTTTCGCCGTCGAAATTTGTCGGTGCTACTTTATGTTTTTATGGTAATTTTTTTCCAGTCTTTCTTATTTTAAAATATAGCCTAAATAATTCCAAAAAAGCTATGTTTTTGTTTTTGTAGGTATGTACTTAACTTGGCTGTTACTATAACAGGGGGAGGGCTCGTAAAAATTGGAAAATTCCTAAGGGCGTCACTATGAAAATAAGTTTGGGAAGCTCTGGCCTATAGTGTTCCTCGATAAATAGACAATCATAGAATTTTTCAATTTGAATCAGTAGTTCCCCTTTGTAGGATTCTGTACCCAAAGGGTAAAACGGGATCCTATTACTAAGACTCCGCTGTCCGGCTGTTCTGGTGCCGCTGTAAAAACAAATACTAATAAATAGAATAAAATAAATATTGAAGGGGCTCCCATAAAATAAGCGTGACTTTTTTTGGTCGATTTTGATAACGGCAAGCTTAAAGTATTCACAGAATATTTAGTTATACAGGGTGTAAAAGACATGAACAGTCAAACGAGAACCATGTATTCTGCTCACCATGATACCATTTTTCTTCCTTTAGACTATACCTGGGAAATTGATAGTTACGATTTTATTGAAGGTCAAAGTCATAATTTTTTTTTCATTTTTTTATGAAAACATATTCTATACGTTATTTCTTAATTATTGTCCAAAGAAACATTATCATTTTTTTTAGTATTTCATAACAAAAAATGGCTACAAAACGATAGCGTTCAATGTAGCTCACTCGATGCGCACGGACACTAACGAACGGGGCCGCAGTCTGGCAAAATTATCGCGGTTTTGCGAGCTGCGTGCGAGTTGAGCTCTTTACATTGCGCGGTACAAATTGCAAATTTTTTTAACACCAAAAAATAAAAATCATTTCCCAGCAATTTTTTTTTTAAATATGTCTTGTTTTGATGTATGGAATGCATGGTTCTCGTTTGACTGTTCATGTCTTTTACACCCAGTATTATTCACTTTTAAAATAAGTAATTAAATCAAAATGAAATTAATATTTAAGGGGGCTCAACAACAAACGTGTTTTATTTAATATATTCAATTTAAATTTCAAATAATTTTTGGAGATTTTTGATAAAATCTATGGCACGGAACCCTTCGTTCGCGCGTTCGACTCCTTCTAGGCGGTTTTTTTTGCAGGCTATCTTTGTTGACCTTTTTGAAGTCACCAGGGCTTTTAGTAAGGAAGAGGACCTCGATGGGTCCTCAAGCTTTAAGGTCGAATCACTCGAAAGAGGATTCCTGACCGGTGAGCATCTCCCTCGGAGGTGTCTCTGGACCTATTAGTCTCTAATGCGTCCGAATCTGACGGGATCAGTAGTTCCTAAGATAAGCGCGATCAACTAAACAAAACAAAAAAACTCGGTATAGATGCGTGCGTAGTACTTGATCATTATTTAGCTGCGGAGTTATGTTAAAACTGTAATATCTCTGAAGATATTCATTGAAATCTAATGATGTAAGAACAATTTTGTACAAAATTAAATACTTGTGATGAATAAAGTATAAATTTTGATAAGGAATAATATTATTTTTACAAAAATACCTTCGCATCTAATGCATTATTTTAGAACAAATTTTATTGACTAAAATAGATTATAGCGAGTCAACCTTAAGAGATAGATAAATGCTCTCTGGAACTTTTTTTTAGAACTTTCAAAGGAAAATAATTCCGTCATACATGATTTTTGCGTAACTTTACCCGTTTACCCAGCGCACGCAACAAAAGCTGAAAATTAAAATTTATTATTTTCCGTTTATTTCAAACTATGATATCTCTTAAGATATTCATTGAAATCAAATGAGGTCATTAACAATTTTGTTCAAAATTAAATGCTTGTGATAAATAATGTATTTATTTTGATAAGGAATAATATCATGCATACAAAAACACCATCGCAGATAAAGCATTCTTTTAAAACAAATTTGATTACCAAAAAGAAAGGTTATAGTGAGCTAACCATAAAAGATAAACATATGCTATCGCGGACTTTTTTTTAGAAAATTTAATGGAGAATAATTCTGTCATACATAATTTTTCCGTAACTTTAACCGTTTACGCAGCGCACGCAGGGAAAGCTTTGAAAAGAAATATTTCTCTCCCGTTTTTGCAACATTCTTCATTAATGCTCAGCTCCTATTGGACGTACCTTGATGTTATATAGCCTATAGCCTTCCTAGATAAATGGACTATCCAACGGAAAAAGAATTTTTCAATTTGAGTCAGTAGTTGCTGAGATCTTAGGGTTGAACCAAACAAACAAACAAACTCTTCAGTTTTATTATTAGTATAGATTATATGTCAAATTGAGGTTGTAAGCAAAAATAATAGTTTTAATTTGTGTAATTTATGCTATAATTCTTTTTTTTTCTAACAATTCCGCCCGCGCGCCCCTCTCTATCCTCGCGCCCCTAGGCAGATGCCTCTTTTGCCTTTAGGATAATCCGCCTCTGAGAAAGTCAAGGGGAGACCACTCCCGATTTTTTAGCAACCGATTTTTGGGCCCATTCCTTAAGTTTTCATTATAAACAGAAAGGAAGCAAGAAAGAAATGATGTAATAGGGGTTAAAGTATGAAATTGCCGATTTATTCCTCATTATTCATTAGTGTATAATTCCTTTAATACAATAGCTATGTCCATTATTCTTTTTTTATATTAAACTTCATTACAAGGACTTATATTTATGTATAAAATTTTATTCTTATTTTTATTTTTTTTACTAGAAATACGTCTTTAAAAACAGCTCGTCCTAAGAGGTATCCGTCTCCGTTACAAAAATATTAATATTTTTTACAGGTATCAATTCTAAATTTTTTTTCTCTAAGTTTCCTATAGCTTAATCTTGTCTAAATAATAGGTTGGGGAAAAAGTTTCTTCGCATTTTTTAAGAAAATATAAAACATTTTTTAATATAGTTTATTTACATTTAACTAAAGTATGTAGGTACCATTTTGTTCGATAACTTTTTGCCATCTTGTAGGTAGGCACATGATCCCATTGCTATAGAAATTTTGGGACTTCTGGACAAAATACCGCGACAAGTGGTTTTGGAAGTCCTCTCGTGATGTTAACCTGACACTGCCTAAAGAATTCTGAAGAGACCGAAACAGGTGGAAATCTGAAGGTGCAAGGCCAGGACTATACGGCGGATGCATTAACACCTCCCAGCGAAACTCTCTTAATTTTTGCTGAGTGGCTAAAGATGTGTGAGGTCTAGCGTTATCATGATGAAAAACCACACCCCTTCTGTTGATTAATTCCGGCCGCTTTCTCTCAACTTCTTGCTTTAATCTCATCAGTTGTTCGCAGTAGAGTTCAGAATCGATGGTCCTGCCTGGTGGTAACAGCTCATAATGAATAATGCCCTTCCAATCCCACCAGCATCACCTTGTTGCGAGTTAACCCGGGTTTTGCCACAGTCTGTGAAGCCTGACCGGCCTTTGACCACGACCTTTTTCGCACGTTCTTGTCGTACGTGATCCACTTTTCATCACCAGTTATCAGCTTCTTCAAAAATGGTTCGGTTTCATTACGTCGTAATAAAGAATCACAAACGAGTACACGGTTCATTAGGTTTCTTTCAGTGAGCTCTTGAGGTACCCAAATGTCGAGCTTTTTTGTGTACCCAGTTTTTTTCAAATGCGCCAAAACTTATTTGTGGTCAATTCCCAGTTCTTCAGCTACGTCGTAACTACTGACATGCCAATCTTGCTCCACTTTTTCAAAAATGGCATCCATTTTATCTGTAATAGGGCGACCAGAGCGACGTGCATCTTTGACATCAAAATTTCCGGATTGAAAACGCTTAAACCAAATTTGTGCTACTCTCACAGACACTGCACTAGGTCCATAAACATCGCAAATTTTTTTCGCGGCTTGCGTTGCATTTTTACCTTTTTTGTAGTAAAATTTTAAAATGTATCGAATTTCTTCATTAGATTCACTCATCTTGGCGGTACGAAAAACAAATGAAAATCACACATTTTCCTAATTTGAATTTGGAATTATGTTCTTTAAAATTTAAACTTTCAATGATACCAAAACCAGCCAGATACAAATAGTATAGCCAAAGAGATTTTATTACAAGTTTATACATACTATAATGCGAAAAGACTTTTTCCCCAACCTAATATATCCACAAAATTACACAAAATTTAGATTTGTGGTTCCTTAAAAAATTGCAAATATATTAGTATGGAAAATTTATTTTCGTTAAATTCTCCATACAAAACGGCAATTTCATACTTAAACCCCTAATATTTGTTGTGAAATAGCTTGGGTGACAAACAATTTTATGTTCGTTACAGATATAAAGAGAAAGAAAGAACAACAGATGACTAACAAAAAGAACTTCATAGAGGGACACCAGCTAAAACTTTTGAGGCAACAAGAAGAGAAGTCCAGAGACAGAGCGTTAGACAACAACACCATAAGAGTAGCTTTGGAGGAGCTGAGAGAAGAAAAGCTGAGGAAAAGGAATGGAATAGTAAGTTTTTTATACTATACGTACAAGCTGTCCCGGCCACGCGTTGCTATGGTAATTTCATACTACTGACCTATAACATTGTATCTGCAGTAAAAAAACATGTCTACTTATCAAGATAAAAACTATCCTATCTCTCAAGTTGGATCAAACTGCACACGGTGTACAAATTTGATTAAAATCGGTTAAGCAGTTTAGGAGTCCATCGCGGACAAACAACGTGACCCGTAATTTATATTTAAGATTGGTAGCAAACAAGCATACGGTCTAATACCTAAGCAAGTCAGCGCCCCAGCCTATAGACACTTGCAATATCAGGGGTATCACACGTGTGTTGGTGTTGCCGACCACATCGCTGCTGCAGTAGACTTGTAATGGGTCTACTAGTCGTTGTAGTCGTTCTTACGGCATTTCAACTGCAATTTTCCAGTTGAAGTGCAATTAAAATGCAGTCCGTCTGCCTCCAAAACCTAAAAATATAGCACACTTATCAGCTCTGAACCGTATCGTCTCTTTTTACTATGAAAAAGAGGCGATCGCTACGGTCCGTAGCTGTTTTGTAGCCGCTGTTCCTTAGCGTTCCTAATAATTAAAAAACTACAAAATTGAAATTTTTATGTAACCCCCGACATAAATTTATAGCTAAGAACCATCTCGATAATTTCATCGAAAACGAAATGAATTGAAAAAGCTCTTTATTTAAATGGACTTTGCTAAGTAGGTACTTTTAAATCGTCAAAACCCTACCAACATTTCGGGACGCAATAATTATTTTACATAAATAATTGTTAATACGCTGAGATGGAGAAGAAATGGCGAAAGAAACTCCACAGCTTACAATTTGGTAATGATTTCAAAACATCATTACAAGACAATAGATAATGACAATAAAATTAAAATTACAGCTACATGCGTAAATTTTGGGCAGTTATTACTCCCACGCATTTGGATCATTCATATAAGAATTTATCTTGTAAAAGCTTTTCTATATAATTCTATTAATCTAACTAAATAATTTCACTTTTGTTACCCTACCCACCACCATTTTCTGTTAATGTCAGATATATGCCGTTCAATTTAGGTGCTAAACATACATTTATGATCCTCTGGTTAACAAATATACAAGAATACAATGTGTGCCATACCAAAAAATAAATCCAATAGTACGTCATACGTCAGCTTTCAAACAAAACAACCGTAACAAAATTGGTCCATTCGTTTAGGAGCTACGATGCCACAGAGAGATACACAGACATACAGATACACAGACAGGTATAACACCCCTCTTTTTGCGTCGGAGGTTAAAAAGAGGCGTCCCCTTTCCGAACATTTGGCTACCTAACTTAGCCAGCTATTTTGCTATCATCTCTGTCATTACATTCTCGGATGTAAATAGTCGGGAAAATCGGATTAAGTAGGTACCTACTCACTCTCTCTCTCTCTCTCTTTACAGCTAAACCAACGTATTGAAGAGAAGATATTCACAGAAAACTTTCATCGTGAAAGAAGGACCGCAGAAGAATTGGACATGGAATCCGAGAAAGTCACTCAAGAATGGAAACAACAAGTCGATTGCCAAACAGACGAGTTTCTTAAACGCCTTGAAAATGAAAGAAGAATGAATAAGGACGTAAGAGTAAACCACGCATAATTTGATTTCGACGTAGCATTTGCAATAATTAAAAAAAAATAGAAATAAATAATTGTCGTGCATGACAACTGGAATCGCAAAATTATAACTATACATAGGAAAGTATTTTTTTCTTTTTTTTCTTAATCATTATTAAATATCTCAGGCATCAATAATACTCAGGCGTATCTTAACTTTTTATATTATAAATGGGAAAGTGAGTTTGTAAATATATTTTTGTTACACTTTCACCTAAAAAAACACTGAACCAGTTTTGATGAAGTTTTGTGTGTAAATAGTTTGAGGCCCTAGGTGTTACATAGAATACATTTTGGCGCGATATCCGACATCAATGCGAGCGAAGCCGCGGACGTCTATTAAATATTAATTCAACCATAATACTTTTGCAACTTTGCAACCCACAGAGAGCAGTGCGAGAATACCAGAAGCACTTAGAGAAGTTAAAAGAAGACATGCATATTGAGAGAAAACAAAGAAGCGAGAGAATGCAGCAGGTCTCCAGAACTGCTTACAGAGAGCTGCAGAGGCAGATGGATAACGCAAATGGCGAGTTGAAGAAACAGCTAGAGTACAGAAATGTATTGAAAAACCAAATCTGCGATAGCCAGAAGGCACTTGTGAGTATTTTTTAGGAATGAAGTCAGTATCGTATCATTCTGTAAGGCTGCCGTCGAAAGGAGCGGAATGAGTGGAACTGAACTTTACTGTACTAGTATTAACCTATATGTAAAATTTGCTTTCGTAAGTTTTTTTTTGGCGTGTTAACGTCTTAAAAATCGATGAACGCCGGCTGCACGCATGAAATACATGTTCCGCCTGAGCCGAGTGTGCAAGCGAGAGCGCGGAACAAGCGATAGAGAGGCACGATCGGCTTGCGTTCGGCTTGTGTAGACGTTATCACGTAAAATTATCGTCCGTAAACAGACAACCAATTCTTTTGCATATTAGTAGACCTTTTACGTAAAAGTTAAACTTTACTTTAAAGTAGCACCAAAAATTTATTTGCAAAATAATAACGTGAACCTGCATATTTTTCCTTTTTTTTTAATTACGAAATGGCAAAAAAGCTTGCGGCCCACCTGGTATTAAGTGGTTACCGTCGCCTATAGACACTTGCAATATTAAGAGTAAATCACTTATCACTGCAATTGCGTTGCCATCCTGGGGACTAAGATGATATACATTCCATGTGAATTTTCCGCGCTTTTCGTACGTCACGGAACCGCTTCAATGTGGCATACTACAGCGGCAAGGCGCAGCGACTTCACTCCTCCGCTTCCACAGATCGCCTCCGCTCCTCGGAGTCACTCTAGCGTGGCCAATGACTTACCATTGAGTGAGATGAAGTTTAAGAACTTCTTCGTCAAAATTAAAAAAAAAGAATACCTTCTATAAGCGAGCGTACGCATTATGCGTCTGGCTGCAGTAGGTGCGGTCTGCCGCGGGATAATCGGTTTCATACAAAAATTAAAGTGCGGACCACAGAACAAATAAAAAAGGTTAAAAGTCGTAAGTAGGCAGGGCACGCGCGCTGTTGGTTGTGAGTAAACACTCATATTCGATCCTTTTCGAAGGGGATTTTTTTAACAAACTAAATTTAAAACACCGTCTTGTGCTATTTTAACGGGCAAGAAGCAAAGTAAGACTCATAATCTTACTAGTGGAGACATTTCTTTTCACCGGAAGTACAAATGTACTGTTAAATTGAAAAAATATTTTGTCGCGTGTGGCGACACAGGCTCTGGTATTAACGTCGCTTGATGCGACTTCTAACCTCTTTTATCTGTTCTGTGGTGCGGACAGTCGCTTAGTCGTTGCCCACGCTAGAGCGACTGTGGGGAGCTGAGGCAACCTGCGGAAGCGAGAACAGTGACAAGGCGCAGCGTCTTCAACTGCGCCTTGTCACTGTAGTATGCCACGCTGAATCGGCTGTACCTATGCCGTAGGGAAAACTCGGAAAAATCAACACCATTTGATAAATGCGCAGGACCGGCAACCACTTATAGCGCGGCCACATCGGACCGTTGCTTGCTTACCGGGCGTCTTTCCGTTTCACACCGGTAGGTGTGTGGTGGGTGGGTTGTAGGTACATTTTGTATTGCATTCTTGCCTTCCGGTCTAATTGTCTTTTCTAAGTAGCAACGAATGACCGGCTAGTGTGGGGGCACGCTTAGGTACTATGTGCTCCGCTGGTCGTAGTTACCTGTTGCAGACTCCGGTCGCGCCAACGGGGCACCTCCCATTCGTCTCGTATTGTTAATTTTCACGCTTACCGCGGAAGCAAAACGCCTCACGCTAGCTTGGCCAATGCCTTATTGCGTTCGCTCGCTAATTAATAATTTGTACCTTGGATTGCAGGAAGCCGAGTTAGTTGACACTCAAAATAAAGATTGGACCTTCACTAAGAAATCTGAGATGTTCAAAGACGTTATGTTAAATAGATACAAACAGTTTTGCGATAGAAAAAGGTATTTAATTACATGTATCTACCTACCTACAGGGCAGGATTTAGTAGAGGGTATAGCGGAGGCCCCTGACTGAAAGACTGAAAAAAAAAGAAATAGATTTTTTTTCTACTGTGGGCCCTCTATTGTGGAGGCCACAGGGCACTAGCCCCGCCTGTCCTTTTCTAAATCCGGCTCTGTCTACCTATCTATTTACATATTTCTATTTTATCATCAAGAAAATGTGTTAAGTAATAATAACTTAGTCATGACTTTGTTCCAGTACAAATCCTGTCCACCCATTCAAAAAAGTTATGGAGATAGAAGAAGCCAAGACAAATACTACTCATACTATTAATCTTCCATTGTTAGGCAATAAATACAAATAAAAATAATTTAAGTCTTTTTTCACTTCGAGCCTTCTATTCTATTCTTAATTAATGGCCTCGCGTCGCATTAAGCGTACGCATTTTGCCAATGTCAAGTGAAAATGTAACTAAAGTACTGTAACAAAAATTGTACGGTTGATTGAGGTTAAAAATGGAGTCTCTCAACACGTGTTTTTACGACAAGAACTCGGGAGAAACTCCATAAAAAAAAAATCACTTCGAGCCTTAAGTCCGGCCAAAATCCAATTCCAATAAATATTAGCCTATCTAATATCTGGTCAAACCTATAGGATTCTTCCGTCCCTGGAATTCCTTCCAAAACCAGAAGTAGATAATAAAAGAAAAAAAAAACAAGTAGCTTGGTAGGTTATCAAATATAATTTTCTCAAACATGCATTGTTTTTATTATAGAACAGAATAGAATAGAATAGAACATATCTTCATTGTACAGTCGAACCAACTGAATCATGACCCACTTGGTCGATCATTCCTTTAGAATCATAAATTTAGTTAGGTTTTCTTCGCTATCATGCGTGTTGTACTCAGTACGTTTTAAACATGAATAAAAATGCGTCATTACGGGTCAGAGATCTATGCAATTTTAATCTTTCTTATCACTGCACTAAAGTCTCAATTTGAATTTTAAATAAGATGTCGTTCATAATCTAAACTCTTTTAACTACTGAGAAAATGGAATAACTATTATATTTTTAAAAATAAAATTTTTAAAAATATAATAGTTATTCCATTTTCTCAGTAGTTAAAAGAGTTTAGATTATGAAAATGTACGTTCAAGCAAATTTCATCCTACTTTGTATAGAATGACTGTAGGAAAATGATCTTAAGGTGGGTCATGATTCAGTTTGGTCGACTGTACATACATCAACCAACAAATACAAAGTTATCAATACTAATTACAATTATGTACATACAAAGGGCGACCTTACCGCTAAGAGCGATCTCTTCCAGGTAACCTTAGGATGGACAGGACTAAAAAACAAAGTACTCGAGGAAAGATAGCAAAGGGCTCAACTCGCACGTAACTCGCAAAACCGCGATAATTTTGCCAGACAGCGGCCCCGTTCGTTAGTGTCCGTGCGCATCGAGTGAGCTCTCAGAGTAAACAGGACTGGAGTAGCCTTTGCCTAATGGCCCCTCTTCACATTCGGCCAGGACGGGCCAATAAATGTTCGGGCATATTCGCCCCGATCTTGGCTTACTCTCCACACAATCGTGAGTGTTCATTCCCGTCACTGTCGTCCGTTCAAGATGGACGTCGAAGTCGTAGCGGCTGCTGCTATCTATTTGCTCAGTATATTTAATCATTATAAGAATATGCATAAAAAAATAGTTGTAAAAATGTAAAATTAAAAAATTTAATTAAGTACTTAACCCCGACACAAAAAAAATACTTGACGCCGTCGTGGTGGAGTGGTCAGTATAGCTGGCTACACATCAAGCAGTCCGGGTTCGAATCCTGGTAGCGGCAAATGTTTGTGTGACGAACACGAATGTTTTTTTGCGAGTCATGGTTGTTTATATATTTATTTATAAAAATATTTAGAATTATTATGTATATTAAAAATAAATTGTCCTTTATCTGGTATCCGTAACACAAGTTCTTAATGATACCTTCTTCGGGCTAGATAATTGGCGTGAGCGTGGAAAAATAAAATATATATATATATATATTTTTTTTTTCTCTCGGCCTTTTAACATCAAACCAATTTTTTATGTGTCGGAAATTCCTTAATTTTCTTATTTTTATTTCCATCTTTTTAAATTACTTGTGGACCCTAATTCCGATAGATAGCTAGGTACCTAAATTAAATTTTCTTGAGTATTGTTCAATAAAGAGCTGATAACTTTGAGACACCTGAACAGATTTTCATGAACTGTAGCTAAGAACCATCTCGATCACGTCACCTTTCGAATAAAAAAATCGCATCAAAATCGGACCATTCATTTAGGAGCTACGGTGCCACAGAAAGACACACTGACTCACAGGCACGTCAAACTTATAACACCTCTCTTTTTGCATCGGGGGTTAAAATAATAGATGGAGGAAAATCTTTGTGATTTTTATTTTTTGGGTTCAAAATTGCATGCCTCATTTTGATAGAGCTTAAAAGTTTCTGTGCATCCACCGGGCCATTTTTTTGCGTTCATCGCAACGTAAACAATAGAATATAAAAGAACATAATTAAGCACACGAAAAAGTAACACAAGTACCGCCATATAAGTCACACAACACTTTGTTCCTCACACATGTATCATCCTCGACCTCTTCCGAGCGACTGAATGACGGGCGATGGTGTGGACGCGAGCACGAACATCGGCACGATTTCCTTTGATGTACCGACAAGCGGCGGATTACTCACGAGTACAGGCGAATATGGTGACTCATAGACAAATACGCCGTCCACACTATCGTGCTTGCCTGTCTTCGGCCGTCTTGGCCGAATGTGAAGAGGGGCCTTAACATTACCCCTCTGCCAAACGCACAAGCATCGGATGCCTGTGCGTTATATAAAACTAGTTGAGCCGCCATTTTAAAACCACAATAATCAGAACGTCTTACCGTGCAGAGCTCCCACGAAAATGCCTGCCTGTGCTGTTTTTTACTGTAGAAAAAAGTCTAAAACATCTAGTATGCAAAAAGATGGCGTCACCTTTCATTTGTAAGTATAATTTTTAAGATTTGATGATTATTTACTTTATATTTTCATGTTTTAGCAGATTACAATTTCAAATTTCGCGCTATAGTCTCGTGGGGAGTGCGGCCGTGACGTTGTCAAACGAACTTCGGGCGCACTCCCCACGAGACTACCTAGGGTTGACCATTATCGCATTTCAATTAATAGGACAAAAATTAGAAAAAGTTTGTTGGTAATAAATAACTGTAATTTTGTATTAATTAATTAACAATAATAATTTCGTTTTAACAATGTAAGTTGCGTGTTTATCTTTAGTTTAGTATTAAGTACATATCTATACTTTTGAGGCTGCTTGAAGCCTATTGTTTGCCACACAGCATGGGAATATAAAATAATAAATAAAATAAAATAATAATTAAACTATTTTGCCTTTTTATTCATGCTGGGCGGCGCTCATAAACAACAAGAATAACTATCCTGTAGGTATATACTTCCAGCGTCCCTGACTTCATAAAATAAGCACGGGTAAAAGGGTAGGTACCATCGCCTAACCAGCACTGCCGATCATTTTTGAGAAACCTAAATTTTTCGAGCCATAGGACAAATTGTTCTTTTTTTTTTGTAATCAGCAACCCTAATTGATTTGCACATTTTTGCACAATAATTGATTTGCAAAATAGTGATGTCAACTTCATCGATATTGTGATTTTACGAGTAAGTAATGAATGAATGAATGAAAGTAACATACATAAATTGAAAATATGTATTATGATTTAAATTTGTATGTCGCAAGGAAATTGTATAATTCCGCAGTTTACATACGGCGTCATCAGTTTAAAAAATACATACCCTATTCTTAGTTCTTCTTCTTATACTTGTCGATAATAAAACATAGCTTAGACAAATTACAGTTTGTTTCAGCAACCAGGTAATAATGATGATGTCAAAATAAGAATAAGGTATGTGCTTTTAAACTGTTAAGTGCGGAATTATGCAATTTACCTGCGACATTACATATAGAATAAAACATGTCAAGTCCACCTTAAACCAAATGGCATGTATGAAGTTAGTAATGAGAGTAGAGAAAACGAAATCACCAATTTTTGAACATTTTGTCTATCTGTATGTATGTTTGAGCACTATATACGCGATGGATTTTGATAACATTTAGTATGGTGTTATTAATATTGTAGCATTTATAGCTTCTTTTAAAAACCGGCTTGTCCACCTGAAATACTTCAAGGCAAGGTACTAGTAGTGAGGTATGTCGTGCCAAAAGTCTTCCGTACAAAAATTAAAGATTTTGGAAAATAGTATTGCAGTATTAAAATCAGAAATGATCGGTATGTGTAGTTCAGGCAAAAATACCTCTGCCTCTAGGCGGTATACTAATTGCTGGTATTTAATTGATAATACTGTAAGCTTTCACATGCCCGACAAATCTCATTTTTAATTTTCAGTTTTCCTAAAGAATACAGCATACGAAAAAAATGGGTTGATGCTTGTAATAGGCACGTCTCTTGGGCATCTACAAGAACAAGTACTATATGTTCCGTACATTTTGAGCCGTCTCAGTTTCAAAAATTAACTAACAATAGAAGAAGATTAGTTGCCCATGCTGTGCCAACGTTATTCTTGAATGATCCTGTAAGTTTATTATATAACTAGTTATGTTTCAATTAGATATTAACATGTTATATTATAACAGTTTTAGTTTATTAGATTTCAATGTATTAATTTTAGGTTAAAGAACAAGATGAAAAGGAAATAGCTGCAAAAAGTAATGTAAGCAAATCGCAAAAAAATACAAATAATCAAACGGTTTCACAAAATGTTTTAGTAGCTGCGTCAAATGCAAATCTGCCTACCAGAACTGTTTCGCCGCGGCCGGCTGCAACATCAGTTTCTAATGATAATGATTTGACGCCAAGGAAAAAAAAAATGGTAAGGTGTATAAATGCGAAAGCTCAAAAAATAAAAAAACTTCAGTCAAAAGTTCGTTATTTAAAAAAGAAAGTCGCGTCTTTAGAAGATATTTTAAAACATTTAAAAAAAAGGTCTCTTATAAGCACGGAGGATTCATTATTTCTAGAAAAGATTGGAATAGAAAACAAAGAATTAATTAAACGTCAGGTAGCCCAATGCAAAACAGGAAAACTGTCTCGAAAAAAATTTTCTGCAGAGCTAAGATGTTTCGCATTAACACTGCAATACTATTCTCCAAAAGCTTACATTTATGTTCGGAAGACTTTTGGCACCACTCTACCTCACCCTCGTACCTTGACGAAGTGGTACAGTAAATTAGATGGACATCCAGGCTTTTCACAAGAAGCATTAAATGCTTTGAAATTAATAAAAGATAATAATCCTGATAAAAAAATTTTTGGAGCCTTAATATTTGATGAAATGAAAATCAAATCGGGTACTAGTTGGAATGTTAAGGCACAAAGGTTTTACGGCTATGTTGATATGGGTTTTGGGTCGTCTCCTGACAATAGTGAAGAAGCCACAGATGCATTAGTGTTTTTGTTGGTCGGTATTAATACTACCTGGAAAGTTCCCATAGGTTTCTTTCTTATACATGGGATCAATGCCGTACAAAAAGCATCTTTAGTGACTAAAGCCTTAGAACTGGTCCATGAAACGGGAATTGAAGTCAAAACTCTAACTTGTGATGGCCCTAAAGTTAATATTGGAATGGCGGAAGAGTTGGGTTGCTGTTTGGATCCAAATAAATTACAAACTAGCTTCCTTGATCCGGTTTCTGGCCAGAAAATCCATTTTTTTTTAGATGTTTGCCATATGTTAAAATTAGTTCGCAATAGTTTTGAACATTATCAATATCTTTTAGATAATTCAGGTAACAAAATTAACTGGAACCACATTCTCCTTCTTCACGCGTTACAAGAAAAAGAACTTTTTTATTTAGCCAACAAATTAAGAGCCAATCACATATATTTCAAAACTAAAGTCATGAATGTTCGTCTCGCAGCTCAACTATTCAGCAAAAGCGTTTCAGAAGCCTTGCGTTTTTGTAAAACTGAACTCAAAATCCCTGAATTTCAAGATGTTGAACCAACCGCTCAATTTCTAGAATTAATGAATGATACTTTCGATATCCTCGACTCAAAGACTTACAGCTACGGTCTCAAAAAGGCAATGTCGATTGATAACTACCAAACATATTGCAACGTTTTAAATAAAAGTAAATTATTTTTAATAAATTTAAACATTGATCTCAAAACCCGTAACAATACCGCAATAAAAAGAGTAAATATTATGCACAGCCCTCGTTTCACTGGGTTTTTAGGTTTCTGTGTTTGTATAGAAAGTGCAAAATCTCTTTTTGAAGATTTAGTATTGCAACAAGATAAAGGCATGACTTTCCTTCCACTACATAAGACTAGTCAGGACCACATAGAAATTTTTTTTTCGCAAGTTAGAAGTCATGGAGGTTGTTCTGATAACCCCACGGCTGAGCAATTTCAAGCCATTTACAAAAAACTGCTTGTTCACACCCAACTGATTAGGACAGAAAGAGGCACTAATTGTATACCTTTAGAAAATATAAGCATCCTTAACTGTGCTTCCTCAGTAAAAAAAATTAATACGACTACTAGTAACGTGTGTGAAGAAAATTTGAGTGTCGATGCTTATTCGGAAATGAATATACAAAATGACATTGAATGTCAAATTTTTCTCTCACCTTTTGGTGAAAAGGTGATAGAGTATATTGCGGGATACGTTACCTTTGCACTTTCAAAAAAAATAAAATGCAACGCGTGTGTCAAAGGGTTACTGGGACAATGCTGTGAAAGAAGTTTGACTTATTATAAATCAAAAGGTTATCTTATGTACGCATCCAACGAAGTATTACAGTTGTGTCGTATATGTGAGGTAATAATCAGGCAAGGGTTAGAACAGGGAACAAAGCTGAAAAAGGAATACACGACAAAGTTCGTCGTTACAAAAGCTTTCAATAAATTAATTGGTCATCCTGTTTTTCCGAACATTACGTCGCATGACCCGGATTTGTTTGTCTGTCACAGCATTGAACTGGCTAGAGCTGTGATGGAAAGGTATTGTGATACTAGGTTACGTTTCTTAATGAAAAAATCTGATCCACAAAAATGCGTTAGGCATATTTATTCAAAGTTAATCCATTTTAAAAATCAGTAATAATCCAGTAATCTACTCATAAAGTAATAAATCAGGTATCCCTTTTGGGTGGGCTTACAGGGTACTATGCCACAAACCACATGCTCAACCAAATGAAAATTTCGACCACCGTTAAAAAACCATAGGTAAGCCGACCAATCAGGGACGTTTGTTTTTGCTTGTCAGATTATCATTCGCAATTTCGAATTTCAAATTCAAGACTGAATTTAATTTGGAGAAACTTATAAACCTTCGTGATAATTCATATGCGAGGATTATATTAAAAAAGGAAAACTATTTTATAATTTGAAAGGAAGATAATTCCATATTTACATAATATCCTGAAACGGATAAATTACCGTTAAGGAGTAAATAATTCACCAGAAAGGTAACTATAAAACTCTTATCGTTTTTCAATTATTCTGAAAGTTAAAAGTAAATTCTGTGATTGCCTTGATTTTGTGTTGCAGTAAATTAGTAAATTCGGTTGAAAAAAACCGCCTCGTCTTGTAAAAATTGCCTGCCTACCTACTAAGGTAATTATATCTTTATCAGGTTCGAAATTTTGGGCAATGAATGATCTATTTGTTTTAATTATGAATAATTCACATCTCGAGATATCATATTCTAGGTACTGTTAGTCGGGTTTCGTAATTGCTCAAAGATTTGCCGTTGTTTTATATTAGTTTTTGGACAAGTTGTGGTTCCAAATCCCTCTTGGGGTTTTATGACAATATTGAGTAGTATAACATTTATTGATGTTGTTTTATTATGACACATCTTCAGGGTCGTCGGTACGGGTTTAGAGACCCAATTTCCATTACACATAATCGGCGGGTAGAGAAACCTGCGCAGAACCAGAGTTTGGAGTTGTGAGATCAATTTGGAAAAGTGACCGGTGAACGACAATATACTGGGTGTAAAAGACATGAGCAGTCAAACGAAAACCACGTATTCTATACATCAAAATAAGACACATTTCAAAAAAAATATTGCTGGGAAATGATTTTTATTTTTTGGTATTACAAAAAATTGCAAATTGTACCGCGCAATGTAAAGGGCTCAACTCGCACGCAACTCGCAAAACCGCGATGATTTTGCTTGACGGCGGCCCCGTTCGTTAGTGTCCGTGCGCATCGAGTGAGCTACATTGAACGCTAACGTTTTGAAGCCATTTTTTGTTATGAAATACTAAAAAAAATGATAATGTTTCTTTATACAATAATTAAGAAATAACGTATAGAACACGTTTTCATAAAAAAATTAAAAAAAAAATTATGACTTTGACCTTCAATAAAATCGTAACTATCAATTTCCCAGGTATAGTCTAAAGGAAGAAAAATGTTATGACGGTGAGCAGAATACATGGTTTTCGTTTGACTGCTCATGTCTTTTACACCCTGTATAGAGAGAGAGCTAGCAAATGGCTGATCTATCAGGGCCAAGACACAACGCATTGATCCAGGTACACTAACCAACCTGTAGCGGCTGACTGTCGAAGAGTTCTACAAGTACTCTGCAGAAGGTTGTCTCATAACGCGTTTACTAATAATTTATACATAGTAATACCCAAATTCCACCCGTTATCGATCAGAGCAGACTCCAGGACCCTACCTTTCATTATTTTTATGGTTGTATTTTACTATTAAATATATAAGTCAAAAGGTATAATGTAAGGTTATTTATTTAAATTGTGTAAACTAGGTATTTTCAAGGAAGAGAATTCTCACAAAGGTAAATATTATTTGGAATGTGTAACTAACTTTTCTAGTGCAACAAACTCCACAATAAATAAACATTGTACTGCCAAACCATCCAATTGTGGTTTCACTTCCTATATACCTATTTAGGAAAAGAAAATACAACCAGGTAAAATTCTAGTATTACACTCCAAATAAGAAAGAAATTAAATTTATTTGTGGGCCTAACTTGTTTTATGTAGTAGAATAGGGCACATTACTGGTAGAAATGACGGTTGTTAGAGCGGTGAGGTTCTCAAGTAGTGACCACGTACTGGGAGGTGCATCTGGGGGGCTATTCGCTAACTTTTTTTGACAGTTGAAAGTGATCATCATATTTTTACACGACAAGTGCCATAATAGCGTATCGTGTAAAACAGCAATGAATATGTAATTCACTCAGTGATGATCACTTTCAACTGTCAAAAAAATGTTAGCGAATAGACCTACTGGTAGGCCCCCCATGAAATGATCGACGATCTGGCGAATGTCTCGCTGAAAAACGCTGAATGAGAGCAGCGCAGGACCGATCATTCATGACCGATATCCTTGGGAGAGGCCATTGTTCAGCAGTAGGCGTCTCTTGGCTGATGATGACCTAAAATTATTATATACATTAAATGGCTGGCTATTTAAAAACAACTATTCTATTCTATTCTTAATTAATGGCATTCGCAAATCTTAAAGATTATGCATTTTGCCATTGCACATTTTGTGAAAACTGAATTTATAGTTACAAAAAATTGTACGGTAGATTTTGGTTAAAATGGAGTCTCAACACGTGTTTTTACAACAAGAACTCGGGAGAAACTCCATTTAAAAACAACACAAACCCCTTAAACGGCAACTGTCATAATATGACGACAGCTTTCATGAGCTTGTTGGGCAGCCGTCATATTTTGCCTTCTGTCACAATTTAAAAAAAACATTAATTTTGATAATATTGTATGTCTCAACTCTACGATTGTTGTTTGTAACGTGTGACTTTACAATTAGGATGGAAGTTTAAGTTACCTTTGCCGCAATAAAAAAAAACTTCATTTAAGAAAAATAGAAAATGTGACATGGTCATAATATGACCACTGCCCGACATCGATTTTGCAACTCGGTTTAAAATAATCAAACGATAGTTAATCAATTTTAGTTTATCAATGTGCTATATTTATCAGTTTCTAGATATGTTTAGTTAATTTGTTTAACTAAACATACCTAGAAACTGATAAATATAGTTTTTAAGAGTAGTTTGTGATGTATTGGCTGTTATTTCATTAATTTAGGACATATTAAAGTCAGAAATACCCTTATGCCTGGTTTCAAATGCTTGTAAATTAATCATTATACAATGTTCTTTATTCAAAGTAGTCTTAGATTTTAGTTAGTTTATCTAGGAATCTAAAGATATACCACATGCGTGGTATTTATAAACAAAGGAAGTTACATAAAGCAAAAACCCGACCTGCTACCCCTCCTACTCTGCTCGGCGGGGTGGGTGACGTCATCGCCTAGCTATTGTATAAGACAGCTCTTTTGACAGCCGCCAAGCGATGGGTTATTTTAGCACTGTGTAACTACGTATGTGAGCGTATCTTGAAATAATGATAAACGTCGCAGAACAGCCATCGTGGTTGTCTAAAAGGTCATATAGCATCCATATACCCACATACGAGAGGAATGGAAATGAAGGCTAAAACTCCCAAAAGTATTTTCGTTTCATGAAAGAGAACAGTCTTATATGTTACGGAATGGATCCAAGATAAAGAGTGGTATAGGGGCAGGAATTTATGCCAAAAGATACAAATATTACCAAAGCATGGGCAGGTATGCAATAGTTTTCCAAACTGAAAGATAATGCAATTATTGCAGATTTTACAGAAGAACATAGATAGGATTTGGATGTTTTGCGTATGATTATTGTAAATTACATTTTCAAATTTACAAAACTGCTGTGTTTAATAAATATATAATGCTTACCTATTAATATTGATTGTGAACTATTTATAATAAATATACTGGGTGTAAAAGACATGAACAGTCAAACGAGAACCATGTATTCTGCTCACCATCATAACATTTTTCTTCTTTTAGACTATAGCTGGGAAATTGATAGTTACGATTTTATTGAAGGTCAAAGTCATAATTTTTTTTTTCATTTTTTTATGAAAACGTATTCTATACGTTATTTCTTACATGTTTATTAGATATGTTGATGTGTTCTGAAATAATAAATTTGCTTACCTGTTAAGTTTCACACATTTGATTTCTGATTCCGTAAAAAAATCCAGTTTACAAACTTCCCAGTATCATACGAGAAAACTATAAGTATTCACTATCGCTTTGTTAAAAATAATGTTTAAGTGTTCCTCCTTTCCATTATGGTTATAAGCGAAAGGTTCCACAGTGAATTCCATACATATAATAACACCTATTATAAATACCTTTTAAGTGCAATAAACTATTACGTATAATTTGTGTTTCATTGATATAGCCTTCGAAATCTGTCAAAGTTTTATATGGACCTCATTTATATTATATTTTTTATATTAGTCTTTGCAATAAATATCGAAAATTGACTGTTGTAACGTGTAATATCATTTAATTTTTAATAATGTAGGTATACTAACTCAAAGTTAATACATTCATTCATTGAACGAAACTGATTTATCGATATCGATATTCTCGTGCTATGTCATGTCACTTCTCACACAATGACATTCGTGTATTAGAACAGAACGTTAACATACTATTTTAAGCACATGTGCGTGAATTTTAAATATGTGTGTCGTATTATGCATGTGTGCGTTTGTAAATACGCAAAAAGTTTTTGTTTCTGTGTGCTGGTATTGAATGTAGTAGTAACCTCACCCCCCGCAAAAAATGGCAGAAAAACATCTAAGAGAAATTGACTAATGGCTACTCCAGTCCTGTTTACTCTGAGAGTGAGCTACATTGAACGCTAACGTTTTGTAGCCATTTTTTGTTATGAAATACTAAAAAAATTATAATGTTTCTTTGGACAATAATTAAGAAATAACGTATAGAATACGTTATCATAAAAAAAGTGAAAAAAAAATTATGACTTTGGCCTTCAATAAAATCGTAACTATCAATTTCCCAGGTATAGTCTAGAGGAAAAAAAATGTTATGACGGTGAGCAGAATACATGGTTCTCGTTTGACTGTTCATGTCTTTTACACCCTGTATTGTATATATTATAACTATATTGTAGGTATTTAATACATATATTATTTAGGGTATCTATTTATTGCACGGTACATCAATGTCTTCCCTCATTTAATTTTATAGTATATACACATAGAAAGGTTTTTGCATGTCTCTCATAGGTGTAACTTGCCGACGATGCACGTAGCTCCTGACCCGCAGAATGTGATTGTGTCTCGCTGCTGACCACGCAGCCGCAGAGTTTATTGTTCGACCGGTAGCTCGAACAACAATCATGAGGTCTGTTGCCATGCATTTCTTTCCAAGTACTCCCTAGATGCATTAAAATGTGTGACGCCCATATTTTAATGCAAACATCAAGAAAGAAGATAATAAAACTGAAGAAATGGCTGTATGGGCTAGATCCCCTTGCCGCCCGTAACAGGGAAAATTTAACAAAAAAAAAGAGTGTTTGGCGGGAAACAATGGCGTCTGGATGTCGATTTTTATTTCGATAATTCAAAATTGCTTCAGAGTGGATTTTGTGCAGTAAAAGTGGTGTCGTTTCGTTGCATATGCATCCGTGTTGACGATCAGTTATGAGGAATCATTGAAATAAAGGTTTTGTATAAGTGGTTGGAAATCCCACTATACAATTTTCATCAGTCACCATCATGAAGCCAAGAAATGCATGGTACAGACCTCAAGAAGAGGTCTGTACCATGCATTTCTAGCCAAGCACTCCCTAGATGCATTAAAAAGTGTGGCACCCACATTTTAATGCAAAAATCAAGAAAGAAGATGAAACTAAAGACTTGGCTGTATGGGCTAGATCCCTTTGCCGTCCCGTAACAGGGAAAATTAAACCAAAAAAAAAAAGTCATATTCGAAAATCAAAACAAACTGACAGACAATACTGGCCGGCGAAAAATTTTATTAAATTTAAATTATCGTTTGATTGATGATCTATTTTGTTTCGAAAGTTAAGGTAGATTAATAATCGAAATTCTTTGTTTTCATTACCAGAAGGTATGTTTATCATTTACGCAACATATTTTTTTTACGGTATTTTGCACGTGTTTCGAAAAGTTCTATTTTTTCAACTTCTTTGAATAAAAGAAAATCATGGATACAAAATTTTCGGTCGACGAATTGCACAATCAAACTTACAGAGACTTGCAACAGTTAGCAAAGTCTTTGGCACTCCCTTGTAATGTCAAGGTAAGTAAACTTAATTTATTATAGTCTGACTAAACCTCTTTTTTTTCGGAAACTTTATTGCAAACTTAATTTATTTTCAACTGACTAAACCTTTTTTTTTCAAAAACTTTATGCACGTTTAATAATTAATGATCACATCAATAGTGAGAGATGAAGAAAATAGCATATATCTGGAAGGTATCATTCATTTTATTGCTACAACCACCCATTGTAATTTTTTTATGGTTTGCTAATTAGATTTAACTCATTCTAATATATCATCATCATTATCTTAAAATTACATAGTTACATTTTATTCAAAAGACAGTGAATTTTAATACCTAATGTATTATTTTCAGAAAATATACTTGGTCCAACTCATATATGCCAAGAAGTTTCAGTCCACTGAAGAAGTGAACAAAATCTTGCGACAAGTGAAGTTGGAACGTCAACAGCAATCACAGTTGCGTAAATTCTCTACTCGAAAAAAAAAACAATTGCAGGTAATTTAAAAAAGCTTGACTAAACCTGGCGAAAAAAGTCTTGGGGTGAATAACAACAATATTTAGAATTTAACGGTTAACATTCTTGACAATTTGTGTTCTATGTTAAAAGTAATTTTGAATTACATGAGTTACAAGTACCTTTATTGATGTTGTTCACCCTATATTTTTATTATTATTTAGAAAATTTGGGCCTTTGGCGTCACGGCGACCTATAAAGATCTATTGTGACTAGCCTCCAAGTAAGTCCTATTGAGGCCTTACATGTATTCCTTTAGCTGGGCACTATCTAAAAATGATAACATATTCCTATCTTGGATTTCTTTGATATCGTCGGGGTCGAGAATGTGTCTTCCCAAATGTCGGCTTCTTTCGTGAATGAGACATTCACAAGAGCACAGGAGGTGCATTGGTGTTTCACGCTCCTGTTCACAGAATCTGCAAGCATCAGTATCTTTTAATCTCATATTGTAGATATATCTGTTCAGCTTGCAGTGGCCTGTCAAAGCCCTAATCAACATGCTCAGTGCACTGACGAGCTACTGAAGCTTAACAGGGGCACTGTTAAGCTTCAGTAGCTTGTCAGTGCGCTTATGAGAGTATGGTTCAATTAGTGCTTTTGAGTGTGTTAACCCAGGTGTTCTTTGCCAGTCTGCTTTTGCCTCTTGGAGGAGGTGGGTTTTTAAGTATTGCATGTTCACCCTATAAGGATTTAAATTGAAATGAGCAACTTATTGGCTAAAATATACCCTGTTGTGAATCACCTCTCATACGGGATTATTAAAAATTTTCATATTTTTTTTTACTAATTGTGATTATTTAATTGAACAGCAAAGAACTTATCATCCATCAATTTATATTCATCAATTATACTGATTGCACATCAAATTTATGTAAAATAAAAAGGTAGGTCAGGGTTATTTTTTTATGACCAGTTGGAGTGCACCATTTTTAGAGTCCAATGTCTTACCTACATGGCTGATTGGGTAGGTTAGGGTTATTTATTTTGCTGTGCATTCAGTATTTTTTATGTACAAAAGGAAGATTTTTACTTTCTTGTATATGTAGTATAGAGGAAGTCTTGTAATTGTCAAAAAATTTGACCTTGAGATTTTGACGGATTTACACGTTTTGGACCTCCGCATGTATGACATCAAAATATAAGGTTTCTATCAACTTTTAAGACGTCGATCATGAAAGTTAAGCAACCAAGTGTGCGGTCAGTACTCGGATGGGTGACCAAAAATGTATATAAAATAATAAATATAACGTTTCTATCTACTTTTGAGTCGTATCCGGTATACGAGAAAGTCCAAAGGGAGACCACTCCCGATTTTGTGATTTGCAGTTAAATACTACGCTTTTTTAAATTGTGAAAAACTCGAGATGAAATTATTTGTTGTATTGTACCTACCTAGATAAGTACAGTGGGGTACTACCTTTATAAAGTAATAATTTGTTTCATGCATTTATTTCAGTTCTTCATTTTAAGTTTCATTCGGTTTCTTCCACTCTGCTTTGGGTTGACTCATCATAGTGGGCCTGCCACATTTTTAATGTCATCTATCCATCTTTGGAATGGCCTCTCTTATATTTTGTAAAGATCCTTTCTTTTTCACTATGGAAAAGAAAGAAAGATTTCTTGTTCCACATTGGTTGAAGCGATAATTAAAGCGATGATCATATTGATCATTATTTTATCAATCAATCCAATGATGCAGTTTTTGTTTTCATCAAAATCGGGCTTGCGACTCCTGATATTCCTCATAGTTTAGCATTTGGCCCTGAATGCCCACTTTAAAAATTCAGCCTGTATACATCCGGCCTAGATGCAGAAACAGCTATGTCATTTTATATTTTATAATGTTTCCCATTCGTGTTTCTCAGAAGAGGCCAATCTGGGCCCAGCCTAGAATAGACTATGGTTTATGATTCGATTTCGGTATTGAGCCTTTGGTAAAGTTTACTAGCTACACTTCTTAGTGTAGCGGTCGCATCACTTATGAGTTATGACTACTAAAGCCGGGTCCAGATATGTATCATTTGCCCGATCCGATCAGCGTATCCGTGTCGCCGACGCGTATCATGATCGCATATGTGGATGGGTGATGATATCATGATACGCGATCTTGATACGGCCCGTCCCATGTCATGTCGGTTTCATACGATTGTCATACGGAGCAAATCGAGGCGTCCACAACTTATTACGGGGCTTGATACATGATACGGATACGCTGATCGGATCGGGCAAATGATCATATCTGGACCCGCCTTAAGACCTTATCGTGACGACGCGAATAATGACCCGCATTCAGGTCCATGAGTAAAGTAGTACATCCGGCCTAGATGCAGAAACAGCTTCATCATTTGGTATTTTATTATATTTCTCAAATGTTTCCCTTGTTAATATACTTATTTTTTCCATTTCAGGCCACCGAAATCACATCAACATGTATGATTCCATCCCCATCGATTCGTAAAACACCAAAACGCCCTCGTTTTTCTAGAGTACAGTACAGCCCGGAAATATCTAATAGACGCATTAATCCGCCGCAAAGTCTCCTACGAGCCAATTTGCAAAAGCCAAAAGTTTCCATCAACACAATTAAGTTCAGCGACAGAGTTTTACGCAGTTGCAATCAGAAGTTATATAAGAATTTAAGCTCAGAAAACTCACTCTTAAAGGTTATTGTCAGCCAAAATCCAACAAATACGAGCGCAGTATCTCGTACAATAACCTCTGGAGAAGTAAATAGGATTTTGCAACACAGAGAATTGTATCCTAATGTCAATATTACAAAATGTGTGGTAAAAAAACAGAAGGGTTGTATTCAAACTTCTCGTTGCAATGTGCTGGCAAAAACGTCGAGATTGGAGTTAGTGTCTATGGAAAATACTAATGTGAGTATCTACTAATTTAGTTAACTACTAATGTGAGTATTTGTCTAACCATAGTATAAGTAAACAAATACGCCGACTGGCACCATGCGCGAGCAATAATAACCTACTGGTATAGGAAAGTATAGGGATGTCGTCATAAAATATGCCGGGTCAGTTTCGATACCTATAATTAAGCCAGTGTCCTTGAATTACTATTAGTATGCCCAGCTCCATTATTTATTCCATTAAGTACTTGATTTTATGAAGTTTTAAGTTCTGACTTTTTGTGTCAGTACTATTTATCTACACCAGAAATTAAGTGTTGTATTTGTGCTAACATTTCATCATTGGTGTGTACATGAATAAGTACCTACCTACATGTGCTCTACCCAATTCAACCTTGTCATTTTTTTCTTTATTTCAATGTTTGTACATACTTATTTGCCATATCATCTTTTCTACAGTCTATCTATCTTCATCTTCCTCCAGTCTTTCAGTCTCTCATAATTTTTCTAGCCATATGCTCATTATGTCTTCTTATCACATAACAGTTTCTGCCACAATTAAAATATCATTTATTGTACCCATACCTCATTTGGCAATTATTGTTACCTGACATATCATCTTAGCATATGCATTTCTCTTTATAACCAAATAAAGTAATGCAAAAATAATATGTTTCAGAACAAAGCTACACAAACTCAGATACTACCTAAATATCCCAATGCTCGCTCTATCATCAACAAAGAAATACCAAATGTAAATTATGAATACGTCCAGAGCTTAGGATTCCGTCGCAGCGATGGGACAATGTCAAAAATCAATGCATTCGTTCTAAAAAACTTCAAGAATGTTCCCAAACCACCAAACTATAGGAACATTGAAATGACTATGCAAGACTTGATCAATTCTAATATCAATTCTCAGACCATGAATGCAATTACTAACACTGCAAGGAAAAAGCCTGCGATTCAGTATCAAGAAACGTCTGCAACTGATATAGCTCCACCAGTACAAGAAGCAGAAGTGACATATGTAGATAAAGGTACAGATTGTATGCCTTGGAGAAAGCGAAAAGAACCACAATCCAAAGAATGTACCACTACAAAATATAATAGTCAAAGAAGTCTAACATATAATATCCCTAATAAAGCCACTCCTTTAAGCACCCAAAAAGATATTAATAAACCATCTCAATCCTTAGTTTATAGTGAAAAAGAAATATCGTGTTCAGATATACAAGACGAAGCTTATAAAGAGACAGAAGGAATTCATTGTCCCATTTACTATCATAAGAAAATCAGGAATGAAAGGAGAATCAGTACCCAAAAGGAAATTGAACAGAAATTACCAAGAATCAATGAAGTGTTCAGCAAATTCAACAATGTGACCCAACCAATCTATGTTCAAGTTAGCGAAGAGTCAGAGAGAAGTAAGTATTACTTAAATTTAAATCTTATGTGTATTAGACTATGAAGGTCCAAAGTGTTGTATGCCCGGGGACCGCGGTCCGCAGTCTGTAGTTGGAACTTGTATATATTCCGAACTTCTTCGGAAACTTCGCTTGCGTGATTCAGGTTCCCATACTAATTCTCACGCTTGAATGAGCAATGTTGTATAGCACCATCTATGCAGAGTTACTGTGCCGCCACAGACAATCGACAAAGTTCGCGGTATTCCATTTAGCAAATAGACTCCTTTAAACCGCTGCTCTTTACCAAGCCTTGCCTACTTTTTATTTCAGCCAATCTTAATACATATAAATTACGTGTCACGTTGTTTGTCCGCGATGGACTCCTAAACTACTTAACCGATTTTAATAAAATTTGTACACCGTGTGCAGTTTGATCTAACTCGAAAGATAGGATAGTTTTTATATTGATAATCAGTCCTCATTTTTTTTTAACAGCAAATTCAATGTTATAGGACAGTAGTATGAATATAATAAGAAATAAAGATGAACATTATCAGGCCAACTAGGTCACTGCCTCAGCATAATGCCACAGCGGCAAACGACACAGTAGCGCTGATGCGCCGAGGCAGGGCCTACAGTTATCATTAAACATTTATTTAAACATTACACATATTTGACACCACATTGAGCCAATGCAATATTGCCATTGTCTAAATAAAGACAAACTACTGCGTCAGATTGTCCCTAACCTCAAGGCATTGATGGTTGAAATAGAATTCCGTTGAAATAGAAGACGTTCCAATGAAATAGAATGATTTTAAATCTTTAATTGGACTGGCACAATGTCTTGTCTCATTGGATTGTCTTTGCCCTCGTGCTCCAAAAGGTCCATAATACTCACTGTTCCGTGATATAGGAATTTGCAGACCATAGCCAATAGTCAATAGTCAATATATTTATTGTCAATCATATGGTGAATAAGGTGTTACATTTATTGTCAATCATATGGTGAATAAGGTGTGAATAAGGTGTTGAATAAGGTGTAATAGCGCTAGCCACCCTCGTCTTGTAAATGCAAGGTGCTTCTTCACGCCTCTTTTGAATGACTCGGGCGGGATTATAAGTAAGAGGGAACACGTCCATTTCTTGATTGTCCAATATAGAAATGTGTTGCCAAATTTCTTAGTTCGCGTTGGTATGGTAGCCACTATAGTAGGTAGTTTGGTGTTTAGTTTTATAATCAACAGTAAAACACTTCTTTATTATTTCAGCAATCAATCTCCCAACGTTTACTAAAGCTCCTAACAACAGTATGAATTTGTTAGAAAACTTATACAACTTCAAAAATCAGTTCTTGGTGAACGAACCGCTGCTGAAAATAGCTACAATAGCAAAAACTAAGTCTGTATTTACCTCGTCTACTGTAACAACTGCGTGAGTATTACTTTATTTAATTTTAATATTTCTTCTTGAGTGATTTACACGACATTCCTTTATTAGATTTAAACTTCGATTTAACTTACCATTCAACTTTTAATTTTTCGTTCATTTTCGCCTTTCATTCGGTACCTTTCACTCGAAATAAAGTGTCCTGAACCCATAATGAATGCTGAATGAATTCATTAATGAACCGATCCAACAGTGTTGTATATTAGCCACGATATTGGCATTCAGCATCTTTCACTCACTCTCGGAATGAACGATAAATGAACAGTCTGAACACAGAGAACATTCACTCTGATTCGGCCATTTTGTTACGAGTCTTGTAGAAAAAAACGTCGCAGCAAAATGGTCTTCTTTCGAAGACATATTGAAAGAAAAAGGGAGGTGAATGTTCTTTTCTATTTCATTCCATTTCGACCGTGTGAACATGGAACAAGAATAAAGCATTCACTGGAGTGAACATTCATTCGAGTGAACCATCTTATATAGCCTTTATGATAGTCAAAAATGTAAACATAATTTTGTCCCCATTTTTGTTGCCTGCATACTGCACTGTTAGAGACAAATGCATTTTTCATTTAAATTAAATATTCATTGTACAGTCAGCAACAAATCTGTAATATTCTTGATACTTTGTGTTATTTGGTATGTCATACTGAATTCCTTTCAATAAAAAAATATTGAAAATAAGTCAACTGTAATGTTATTTAGACAGAATTGAAAGTAATTAATTCCAAATCTCTCGCATCAAGGTTTCTACACATTTTTGCTGACTGTACCTGCTTGCTTACTTTTTAAGTTGCACTTTCTTTGAGACGAATAAGATTAGAGTGTTACTGGTTAACAAGTAACTATGAGTTTTCGTGCTATGTTAGTCTATAGGCCAGCCGCACCATTCGATGCGTTTACGTTACGTTACGAATTTGACTCGTATGAACACGTACGAACACGTACGAACTCGCACGAACGATCCCGAGTCACCGAGTACTACGGTGCTTCGCAAACTATTTGTACGCACGACTAGGTCACATAGAGAGGGCATTATTACTGACTACCTAGTTTTCAAAATACGACGGTTGACGGTCGTCGAAGGAATGGTCACCCTAATCGTGGAAGGGAGACGCCTGGCATCGCAGCAATTCGTGTCGCATTTTTCTGCTTTGCGAATTTGCATCGCAGTTTTATGTTGACCTATGACCGTAGTAGATACTCGTTGAGTTGGGATCGTTCGTGCGTGTTCGTGCTTATTCATACTAGTCAAATTCGTACAACATACATGCATATTAAAACAGTCAAAACTAGGCTATACCTAATGTAAAAGTCTGTCGCATAAAAAAGAGGCTTGTAATAAATCACATACATATCAATTTCCTTAGTCAAAATTGCCAGATTTATGCGGTCCAGTCCAATAGTTTTGGCTGTAACACAATGAAACCATTTGCCTTGTAAACAAAGTACTTGAAAACATATTGTATACAAATGCACATTTCTTGTTCTAAGTTTACGTGTATTTAAAACACTGCACATATGCACAATTAATTTCCCTTTATTTCACTTTTTTGTGTTTCACTAACATTACAAACCTTCACAATGTTATTTTGTTTATTAATTTGAATAATACACCTTAATTGTTGAGCAATAAAGCTGGTTCTTTTTATTAGCTGTCATAACATAATTCTTAGATATGTAGTGCAAAGAACTCTTAAGTTCATATAGTCAATTGACTGACGATTATATGATTTTGTTATGCGTGTAAATCAAGTTCTAGAGATAATTTGAAACGAGATTATTGACAGTATAAACAGCTCGACTCAAAACAATCATAATGTTACACCAATTTATACCTTATGATATCTACATATTAAGCTTATAATGCTCTTAACTAGCTATGTTGTGAAGGTTTGTGTTGCTTCCGCTTGTGAATTCATTGCACGGCTTTCAGAAAGGAGCAAGTGCCCGTCTCAGGTGAAGCTTGTATAACTTGTAAGTTGCACTATCCCTTTATCTTCCTTAGCAAAACATTCCATTGAGCACGGTTTCCATAGATGTATTCTAAACAGCCAATAAGAATTATACAGGGTGTAAAAAACGAGAACCATGTAATCTATACATCAAAATAAGCAACATTTCAAAAAATAATTGTTGGGAAATGATTTTTATTTTTTGGTGTTAAAAAAAATTGCAAATTATACCGTGCAATGTAAAGCGCGCAACTCGCAAAACCGCGATAATTTTCCCAGACGGTGGCCCCGTTCGTTTGTGTCCGTGCGCATCAGTGAGCTACATTGAACGCTAACGTTTTGAAGCTATTTTTTGTTGTGAAATACTAATAAAATTTATAATGTTTTCGTATGAAACTACTGAAACTTATTTTTTGGAGTTTACTCCTTAAGAATCGATTTGCATATAATATATAAGGGGCCCGGTATGAGAAAAATTTGAGGAGTAAAGTCTATCGATGAATGACCTCGTTACGTTTTTGAAGGTCAAAGTCATAATTGGTGCGCATCCTATGTCGCGCAACTTTCTAATTGTCAAAACACGGATGACAGCAGGTGCGCCATCTCACCTGTCTCGGAGTAAACTCCAGTCGTGCGTCGGAGCTGACACATACAATTTTTTATTTATGCTATTTGGTTATTTGACAAGCTTACGGTCTGCCTCATAGATATAGGAAACTGTAGATGGGCAATGTGAAAGAAAAAGAGCATAATAACACGTATATTAGAAAGAGATAGATAGACGAGACCATTTCACGTACACGCAGGCGGCCTAAGTCGGCCTGTCAGTCAAGTAGAAAAGACAGCAACTGTCAGACTGCAGTACTAATTTTCATACTCGCACATTGGTGCATTTTTCTTAGTCTCGCCTTAGTGTATTCGTTGCCATTCTATAAACGTCAGTAATTATAATAAAATTAAGTATAAAATTGTTACTAACACTATATGGGCTTTGCCTGAAATAAATTTATTATTATTATAAGTCTATTGTCTGCCTGGTGGTAAGCAGTCACCTCTGGAACTGAACAATAAAAAGCCTTGAATGCATGCAAAAATGGCCCATGTTACAACTGCATAAGATCTTTGTTTAATTACCTATGTGCCATGGTGAATATGATAATGAAATAAAAATTTCAGCGTGCGAGCCGCTTAGACAAAGCTGTGCCGAGACTGAGTTTAAAGATTTGACCACTTCTGAAAGCATCGGCTCATTAGACATTGATTATGGTAAGTAACCAAGATCTTTCCTATTTATTTACACTCTTATCTTTATTATACAAATTGTTTGGTACATGGTGTTACAAACGGGCACCTGCCCATGCTAACATTACCTTGTAAAAACTTGTAAGTTTGTAACCACTGTAGTGGTTCAACGCCTTTGAAGTTGAGACAAATGAGATTTACGGTTGTCACGTTTTTTATTGAGTCTATTATCATTAATTTGCTTATTGGCTTAGACAATTATGGTTTTACGTGGATGTAGAGTATTAAGAATATAATTTGAAATTTTTTTTTATTTGGGACAAAGAACAATTACACAATCTACTTAACTAATTAAAAATATTTAAACAATTTTAAATCGCTGTTATACACCTACGTTCTTGAGAATCACTGATTATCTGAGAGTAGACATCAAGTAGTCATTATCAATGAGCGCAACCAGCAAATTGAGATACTCTGTTTTGCATTATAATATGTCTACGGTGACCGCAATCTAGATTAAGTTTTTATTTGTAATTTTTGCTCTCATGTAAGTGGAAAATGTAATCTTTTTTGAAAATAAATTCTTTAAACATAAACAAAAAATTATTACATAAAGATTAGTTTCATTGTGTAACCAGCGTCATTGTCCACGACAGAGTAATACAAAAGAAATACAAGAATTTAAATAGTTTTATTATTTTTAAGTTGTTTTTGTTTTAAATCCTGTGACACAAATAGGCAAGATATGTGTAGTGTCAGAGACTTATGATATCTATGGTTGGAAAGGAGGGTTTACTAATCTATGCTCTCTTGGTCTGTGCTCTCTCGCTCTCATGATGGTTTCCGGGACATACTTGTGGTTGGGTAAAATATCTTGTTTTATTTCCCTCATCCATTGAACTTAAACTCAAACATTACATGGTGACAGCGGTGTGTTTTATTCAAGCTTTATTCCGTTTTGATTTACGGAAAACATGTCGAAACCGCAATCAGAGGGAGCTTCGACGACTCAAAGGCTGCCAGTGGCACAATTGGCAACATCACAGAATATAATGGTGAATCCGCCTACGGAATTTGATTTTCAGGATATCAATGCTTGGCCTCGATGGCTACTAAGATTCGAACAATATCTGATGATTACAGGAAATAAATCCGACAAGGAGAAATGTAACCTATTGTTGTACTGCATGGGCGAAGGGAGCCTAGAAATACTGAATCAAATAGGAAAAACAGAAAACTATAATGAACTCATAAATAGACTAAACGATTATTTTAATCCCCGAAAAAATTTAATATTCGTGCGGACTAAATTTAACAGAAGGTTACAAAATCAAGGAGAATCGGCAGATGAATTTATAAAAAACATTTTTCACTTGGCGCAAAACTGTGAATTTGAAAAAATTACTAAGGAAGAAATACTCCGGGATAAACTAGTGTCAGGAATATTAGATAGCAATTTATCGGAAAAACTACAAATGAGAAGCAATCTTACTCTACAAGAAGCCATACAAATTATTCGTGAATATGAAATACAGAAAAATCAGACCAAAGAACTATTTCAACAAAGTGAGGTTAATTTTCTACATAAAAATTCGTATACAAAGAATTCTCGAAACAGTGCATATAATTATAATAAAGGGAATCAGAAACTCTCCGATCAGGATTGTGTGCCTACTGTGGTTACAATGATCATCAAAGATCAATTTGTCCAGCTCGTAACACGGTTTGTTTCAATTGTAATTTAAAGGGACATTATTCAAAAGTCTGCAAGAAAGTTAAGAATGTAAAATCAATAGAGGAAACTATGGAAACATCAGCAGGTATTGAAAATAGTTTTTTCTTATGGTCTATTAATGGAAAAGAATTAAATAAGAATGGTGCATGGTATTGTGATATACATATTAAAGAACTTAATATAAAAGCTAAATTTTTAATAGATTCGGGTGCTGATATTGTCTGTATTCCTTTATCATTGATTCCAGAATATATTTTACCTAAATTGAAAGCTTCGGATCTCTCAGTAAAAGTAGCTGATGGTAGAAATCTTGATATACTAGGATATCTTTTTGTAACATTATTATTTAAAGATAAATTATTCCACACTAAAGCATATGTAGTAAAGTCAATACAGAAACCAATTTTAAACAGACAAGCAAGTCAATACCTAGATATTTTAACTGTGAATTTAAACGAAATTAAAGTAAAAAATGAAATGTTAAGTGCCGTTAATATTAATAAAGAGTTCCCATCACTATTACAGGAATTAGGTCAATTCAAGGATGTAATTTCGATTAAACTCATACCTGATGCTAAACCTTTTGTCCAGTCTACACCTAGAGTGGTCCCTATTGCCTTGCTACATAAATTGGAAGATGAACTGAAAAGGTTACAAAAATTGGATGTGATTGAACCCGTGGAACAGGTAACTGAGTGGGTATCTCCTATTGTTGTCGTACAAAAAAATGAAAAAGAAATTAGATTGTGTTGTGACTATACTCATCTTAATAAAAATATATTACGGCCTTATTTTCCAGTTCCAAAAATAGAATATACTTTAGCAAAGGTTAAAGGTGCTAGATACTTTTCAAAAATTGATATTACAAAAAGTTTTCACCAGCTCATTTTAGATGAAGATAGTCAATTATTAACAACATTTATTTGCCCTTTTGGCAGATACAAATATAAAAGGTTACCTTTTGGACTGAACTGCTCCACTGAATATTTTGTTTCTAAGTTTGCAAAAATCCTTCAAGGTCTTGATGTAATCTTCCATGTTGACGATATACTAATTTTCAATAAAACTATGGAGGGGCATGATAAATGTTTGAGGGAAGTACTAAGTCGCTTATCTCACGAAGGGTTATCAATTAACCAAGAGAAATGTATTATTGGAGTCCAAAAGATTAAATTTTTAGGTTTTATATTGTCAGCTGACGGGATTTCAATTGATCCTGATAGAATAAAAGCTATTCAAAATTTTCCCAATCCAGAGAATAAAACTGAACTTCAAAGATTTCTAGGAATGGTAAATTTTGCATCAAGACACTTGAGGGAGAAAGCTGATTGTTTGGAACCATTAAATAATTTGCTCAGAAAAGATGTAATTTTTCTATGGGGTCCTGACCAAGAGCAGGCATTTAATTCAATCAAAATACTTTTATGTAATACACCAGTATTAGCTTACTTTGACCCCAACAAGCGGCCAGTAGTCAGTGCTGATGCTAGTTCTTATGGTTTAGGAGGCTGCCTTATGCAATTAGATGATAATAATAATAGAGAAATTGTGGCATACATATCGCGAACAATGAATGAAACCGAGAGAAGATACTCACAAATTGAAAAAGAAGCTTTGGCAATCACTTGGGCAGCTGAAAAATTTTATGAATATATAACAGGGTTAAAAGTTATTTTTGAAACGGATCATAAGCCATTATTACAAGTTTTGCAATCAAAACAATTAGACGATCTAACTCCAAGACTGCAAAGGTTTAGAATCAGGTTGATGCGGTTTAATTATGTAATTAATTATATCCCTGGTAAAGATTTAATTTTACCAGACTCCCTATCGAGGGCACCCCTTACCAACATTCACCCTAATGAGTATTTGTCAACTGATTGTGTTTTTTATGTTAATTTTATTTTAGAGAATTTACCAATAAATGATGTATATTTACAAAAGATAAAACAAGAACAAGATAATGACAGGATTATTAATATACTAAAAAAATATTGCATTGAAGGTTGGCCGGAGAAAAGTAAAATTGGTTTAGAATTATCTCAATATTTTCAATATAGATTTGATTTCAGTATTTGTAATGATATTTTATTGAAAGGGTCAAGAATTGTTATACCATCAATATTGCATAAAGAAGTTTTAGAGTATATTCATATGGGTCATCAAGGAATAGTAAAGTGTAGACGTAGAGCCCAAATGGCAGTCTGGTGGTTGGGACTTAGTACACAAATTGAAAACTTGATAAAAAATTGTCCTGATTGTGTGGAACACAAATCTAATCCAGTTGATAAATTTTGTGAAGAAAAGTCACCAGCCACAAGGCCGTGGCAAGTTATTGCTGCTGATTTATTTTTTTATAAAAAATGGTTTCTTATTGTAACGGATTATTATTCGAGATTTTTTGAGATTTTTGAACTGACATCAATGACAGAAAATGTAATTATTAACAAAATTAAAGAACTCTTTTCAAGATATGGTATTTGTGAAACATTTAGATCAGATAATGGGCCTCAATTTAAGGAGGGTTTTAGAAAGTTTTCACTTGAATATAACTTTAAGCATGTAACAAGCTCGCCATATTATAGTCAGTCTAATGGTTTAGCTGAAAATGCTGTAAAAATTGCTAAAATGTTAATAAAAAAAAATGGAGTTCAATTAGATAAAGCTCTTCTAGCATATAGAACCTCACCTTTGGAGAATGGTTTTTCACCAGCGGAATTATTAATGGGTAGAAGATTAAGGTCACATTTACCAATTATTACTTATAAACTTGACACAAAGAACTAAAGATGTGTGTGAAAAAGAAAGGAATATTAAACAAAAGCAAGCTAAGTATTATGACAAACGGCATCGTTCAAAGAATCTATCTGATCTAAATGTGGGAGATAGGATATGGTTAATTGATATTAGGTGTTATGGAGAAGTTGTTAAAATCTTGCCATATAGATCATATTTAATACAAACTGATAAAGGCCAATTTAGACGTAACAGATCATATTTAATCCCTGCTCCGTATGCAGTGAACTATAATGAATTTAGAAGATGTCACAGTTTCTCCAATGTTTGTAGTAACCCAATAGGCGATGCTACAGCTAATAATGATAATATTAATGAACAACAACCTATATTAAATAGTTCTTATAATGTAAATATTAATTCTGATTATGAAGAACGAAGTGATCAGATTCAGAGATCTTGTTTAGCCAGAGATAAAAATAGTAGTCGACCCATTAGGCAAAAGAAGAGACCTGTTTGGTTAAGTGATTATGTTACTTAAATAAAACCTTATAATATCAGGATTAAGTATAGTACATAAGTCTTAATAAGTAATTCTTTAAATTAAGTTAATTTCTTTTGTGTTTATTTCATAATAAAAGTATTAGGTACGGAAAGCATCCTGAGAAGGGGGATGTAGTGTCAGAGACTTATGATATCTATGGTTGGAAAGGAGGGTTTACTAATCTATGCTCTCTTGGTCTGTGCTCTCTCGCTCTCATGATGGTTTCCGGGACATACTTGTGGTTGGGTAAAATATCTTGTTTTATTTCCCTCATCCATTGAACTTAAACTCAAACATTACAATATGGATTGCAGATGATTAATTTAATTTTTTTTATATATAGATTTCTGTTCATCACCAGACCGCTGCAGTCAAGCGACTGTGCCTGAAATGGTCGAAGACGCATTGGAGTTTATCAGCCAAGATGGGGTTAGTAATAGACAAGAAATTTATAGGTATAACTGGAAGCAACACTACCAATAAAAAGTGAAGACAACTTTTTTGACCCCAAGTAACCTTTGAATGTTTCCGTTTCCTACCTGTCTCTTTCTAGCTCCCGCACAAGTAATATGATGTTGTATGACGTCACGTGACCGTCTAATACGTGTGGTCTAGTGGTTAGAAATAGACAAATAGGAAATAAGCGAGTTCAAGGTCAAATTTTTTAACTTCACTTTTTTATTGCTAGTGTGGCTTCCAGCTTTACCTTTTATCTTGGTAATAGACGTTACATTATTAGTAGTGTTGCCGATCGATAGCCGAATATCGATAGTTAAGAGAAATTAATAGTATCGATATTGATAGCATCAGATGTCGATAACATCTTCACTCTGTTTAGTATCGACAGTATTGTTAACCATGGCGCAACAAATATCGTTACTATTGATAGTTTTATAGCGTTAGAATTTAACCCCGGCTTTAGATAGTACCCGACCTTACAGAACATTACAGTCAAATTACACTACAGTTTTGTAGCACACAACCAAAAATTTTTAAAAACCGTAATCCGACTACGAGAAAAAAAGGTGTTAAATCGGAGTTACGGGTTAAAATTTATTCCTTCTATTGTTAAAGTCGGTTAAAATGGAACCAATGTTACCTGAATCATAATAACGAATCGATTGATAGCTTGATCATCATTTATTTAGCTTTTTATTCATAAATCATCGTCATCATCTTAAGCCTTCCTCAACCAATTTGGTGCAAGCCTCTTTCAACCCCCTCCACTTTCCTCTGTTTTAGGCTGTCGGTATCCAATTTTGGCCCGCTACATTTCTGATGTCATCTTCCCTTCTAATTTGCGGTCTGCCAACTGGTCGTTTAGTATTATTGACACCTTTGTCATCATACTATTTCCAGGATTACATGGAGCGAATTGGCATGGACGTCAGAATGCAGTGCATCCTGTGCTCCTGGGCCGGACCCAGATTCATACTGGAACATCACATTAGGACCGTGAGTATTATGGAATAAGTTTGAACATTTAGAAGTTGCCATTTTTTACCTCCGACGCAATAAGAGGGGTGTTATAAGTTTGTCCTGACTGTGTATCTGTATGTCTGTGTGTCTGTCTGTGGCATCGTAGTTCCTAAACGAATGGACCAATTTTGATGCGGTTTTTGACGTGACAACGTCTTATAATTCGATAGAGCCGGCTGCACGCACGAAAAAACATGACGTCATGCGGCGTTACCTCGCTCTGAATCTAATTCTCTAATTTGAATTTGGAATTATGTTCTTTAAAATTTAAACTTTCAATGATACCAAAACCAGCCAGATACAAATAGTATAGCCAAAGAGATTTTATTACAAGTTTATTCATACTATAATGCGAAATCTATTAAACAAATGAAATTAAATCTTTCTTTTGAAAAATGCTACCATTCCATCAGTATTTTCTTAAGACGTTGTCACGTTCAACTATCGTCAGTAAACCGACTTTACAGACAACCAATTTTTTTTTTGTTTAAAAGCTGACGTCATCGAGATGGTTCTTAGCTATAAATTTATGTCCGGGGTTACATAAATTTTTTAATTATGTAGTTTTTATTGCAATAACTCAGTGTAAGTGATGCTACTTTGATGCACTAGCATCGTGTGTTTTTATTGCAATAACTCAGAGAAAATGATGCTATTTTGGGTCCTCAGTCAGACCTCATCAGTCGCCATCATGAGGTATGTTGCCATAAATTTCACGCCAAGCACTACCTAGATGCATAAAAATGTGTAACACCCGCATTTTAATGATTTTTTCCAGAAACAGACATGGCTGTATGGATTAGTTGCCTTTGCCTTTCCGTAATATGTAGAATCTAATTGAAAACGGACGCCATTAGGAAACTGAAAACGCTGTAGTAAAGTGTGTTAAAAATGCTTTATTTAGATAGATTGATAATATAGAATACTCTTTTTTGTACTCCAGCCATAATTTAGAACTATCATAAAAACACAAGAACAAAAAGATGTACAATGGGCGGTCTCTTCCAGACAACCTTTCGCAGGACAGGAAATGTGAGTTGGTTTGTTACGCTTTCACGCTTAAACCACTGAACCGATTTTGATGAAATTTGGTATGGGGATAGTTTGACGCCCTGGGAAAGACATAGGGTACTTTTTGGCGCCATAACCGATATTAACGCTTATAATTTTCTAAATACTTTCAGGTTCATTCGCACCAAATCCTCAAGCAGGATCGTAACGAGTGGAACATAACATACACTCTAGGCAGTTTAGTTCAACAACAGCACTGGTTCAGTCAAGTCGTCGAGTATGAATCAGCCCTTTACATACTGAGTGCGAAGTACGAAGATCCCGAGTATTTACTGACATCATTTACTGTGAGTACGCCTTGAGACAGTATCTGTTTGCTTAGCAGTAGTATAGAGGCAATTATATAGGCCTTGGTCATTTCCTTTTACTTTAACGGTTTGCCATCTTCACCCAAACTAGGGTATTGTCATACGAGCGGGGAGAATGTGGTAAACCGAACCTATTTTTGTATAATTTTTAATATTGTTTATGTTTGTTTTATTACTTCAATTCAATGTTATTCTGTTTCTTACCTTTTGTTCTGCTTTTTGTCAAATAACTTTTACCTTATAAATTTTACCAGTATACTCGATAACGCTGTTTTCCCTGATCTCCCTCGCCGTCGCTAACACGCATAATTCGCTGTCTGAAAAACACAAATTTTAAAGGAGTGCCGTTTCAAAGTTAAAATGGCTCTAGTGCCATCAGTACTACAGCTATCGGCTTGAGAATTGGCAGATATACTTCATGTTTTATGAGTTCTTTGTTTAATATCAATATCCGAAATCCATCTTGAGTCAAGCACCTGTCTTTCTACCTTTTCAGTCTGCGTTTCCGGTCCTTTCCCATACAAAGTGGCGCCCTCTATAGTATCGTTATAGAACTACTTATTTGGCGCGCGAGCACCGGGTTTTGTCTTGGTCCGGGTGTTGTCTGAAACGGTAGAAAGACAGGTGTTTGACACAAGATGGATTCTAGATATTTAATTAAAAATAATAGGTAAGTTTTATTTTTAGGTAAAACTCTATTATGTTTTACACATTATACAGGATGTCCCAAAAAATAATGTAAAGCTGAAGCCCAGAGATAGAGTAGCCCTAGACAAACCCGAATATGTGTATTCTACGACTTTTTTGAGTTATGATTTTTTTTTTAGTATAGTTTCTGACTTTCAAGACATTTTATAGTTTTATGAGGTTAAAAACATAGATACAGCTTTGTTTTTTTTGTCTTCACATAGCTGAATACATGACTAGCCAAACAAAGTCGTCACCTTTCTCCTCAGATGTAAATACAGTGCAACAAGCTCGATGATTTTTTTATGGTAGATTGCGCGGTAGATTCTATTTTATGTGTGTGATTATTCTTTTTTATTTTACTAATAGATGTTTAGTATACGTATCGGGACCCACAAATAATTAATTTCTAAATTAATAAAAACAGAAATAAAAAACAAAAAAATATATATCTAAATAAGATGCTACTTTTTTCCATGTGAATATAGATAATCAAATTATCTAAAAGATGACTAAGGTTTTATGAAAAAAAAAAGCTCCTTTACGGCCGCTTAAATAATATTCGTGCGTTCTCTTTCAGACGCTATCAACCGACCTCCTCCCAAAGGTAGGCGCGATGACAATCTACAACAAAGTCACCGGCGAGCCTTACACCTGGTCCGGTGAGATACAATCACTTCCCCCCAGCTTACCCTATTACACCGAATCGATCTGCCTCAAACTGGAAATGTCCAGTTTGAACTTGCTCCCCAACAGCGCGAATTTGCAACTTATTAACAGGGAATTGGTTATAAAGTCCCCTAGCAAGGTTATTGTAGGCAATCCTGAGCTAAATAATATTCATATCATTCTGTTTGTCAAGGTTTTTAATTAGGTTTCTTGGTATCAAATTAAATCGTTAGATAATTATGGATGCCCAAAAATAATTAATATGTAGTGTAAAGCTTATGGGATCCAACACAAATATATGTTTGCAAATATGACGAACGTGTCATCCACACAGACGGCGCACAAATAATTTAAGTGTAGTCAGATATGGGGTGACCCTATAAGATGATTGATGTTATATTTTGAGAAAATGGGTAGATCATAATTTGTAATCCTAGGTATTGTATAAGTTTATTTTGAATATTTACATGGTAAAAACTCAATTTTGCTTTTAAAGATATTTAAAGGTTGGCTCCCGTTTGCATAACTACATCCGTTCGTTGTTCTTTGTTATTGTTACTGTCGTTAATCTTACAATTAATGTTTATTAGCTTAAGGATTTACAACAAAAGAGACTTATAAAGTTAAACAGTATTTCTTTAGAGGTAATTATTTTGTTTATACATTCCATTTTGAAGCTCCAATAAAGGATGATTTTTGTACTTATTATATTGTTTCTAACAAAATAGCTGGAGTACTATTATTGTTATGGCTAAATCTTAAATTCACATAGCTGCCTATCCATTGGAGCGGTGCGAGGCGGCGAGTTAATAATGCACCAATTGAATTGCATAAAATCTCCTACCAAATTTGAGCGGATATTTTATGCAATTCCATTGGTGGATTTTTACCTCACCGTTTGCCGCCTCGCTCCGCTCGCTCCAATGGACAGGCAGCCTTACCACGATAATAAACTAAAAAAAATAAAAACATAGTTCTTAATATTACGTGTTAGATACATATTATTGGACCCATGACCTAAGTGATAGCCTACTTGGCTTATAGTCTTGTTATTGTAAAATAAATCAACAGCGCATCAACATAAATTGATTTTTGCATGACTGTTCTGTGTGGTCAACAGGTAGATACTTACCTACGTTTAGGCCTATGCTAACATAGTCAATTAGTCATATCTTCATTTAAAAAAAAAATCCTTTACATTTGTATGGAGAAATCATTTTTAATTTGTTACAGTTTTGAATTTTTGTTATCAGCATAGTGTATATTTACGTATTTACTATGCTAGCATAGGTATGTAGTGTACCCCTATTGTGAGTTTGTTAGTTTTCGAGCTCTAACAAACGTACCATCTCTTTTCATACATTGCCCACTAGCGCCTCTATCGTAAACTATCAGAAACAGTGGGCAATGCATGAATAAAGACGATACGTTTGATCGAGCTGGAAAACCATGAAAACTCATACTAAGGGTACTGACTTAAAAACCTCTGTAAGTATATTTTCGAATGTTTATCTTATTTTAAATCTATTTATTCTTAGACTGTAATACCTGTCCCGTCCGTTACATTAAGTAATCATTACATAAGTTTAAGAAGCTATTTTTTTTTATTTCAAGTTGATTATTGAAGAGATTATCTTTTATAGTTGTTTGTTAATCGTTTATCAAAGTTCCTATTGTGGTAACATTTTATATTATAAGTGAAAGGCCATTTTACCTTTTTTCCATTTTGCAAGTAGAAAGATTACAGTCTATTACAACTTGCCAATGTGCCATGACGCCAATGTATTCCCAGGCACACAGGTATATGCAATCTAATAAATTTCAGTAATTTTTATTTTATAGTAAGTCATGGTAGATTTATTAATGTACCGTTTTTGTAAAGTAAACTTTATTACCATACCTAAGACTTCATTATTCAGGATATTAAGTGTCAATTTTTTGTCCAAATATTTATTTTTCATTTTAACGATTCAGAAGCCTATTACAAGCATACTACTTTCAGGTTGTGCGTTATTTTTGTTACACCTTATACAAGGTGTTTGGTACATTGGGTATGAAGCCGGCACCTACCCATGATAACATAGTCATATAAATACTATGGTGATATTAAAAATTCAAAATACATTTTGTTTTTTTGATCGAACTATTTGCATGGGAAATTCATTTTTTTTTTACAATTTAAAGTTTTTGATATCACCATAGTATTTATATGACTATGTTAGAATGGGTAGGTGCCGGCTTCATACCCCATGTACCAAACACCTTGTATACACTAATATACAGTAGTTAATCTTGTTAATATTTCTTTTAAACTAAGGCTGGCATTAAATCTCAAAAAATAGTTTGCATATTAACTTACAGGGTTTTAAAACATAAAACTTTTATTTATCTCACTTTTTAGTTGTAAATTAAGGTTACAGTGTTGAAGTTGGTCCTTTTTATTTCTCTTCTCGTAATACTTGCACGATGGAAACGCGTCTACTGGCAAGAAATTGTTTTGATACTAGTTTATTAAAGTCTTTAATTACGATCTCAATTATTTGTTGATTTTGAAGTTGATTAAAAATACAATCAGATATTGTTCTTTTATTAAATTCCCTACTATTCATTATCTTAAAATTATTATAATCATCATTATAATGATGGTTTTATGATTACATTCTATGTATTTATGTAAGTATACATAATTTGATAATTTTAATGGACTGTCTAGCAATACCACTATTTCATTAACTAATGTACAGACAACAGCACGTTGGGCTACCACAAACTGTCAAAATTTCCCAATCGATTATGCACTTTATATTAAATAGTTTTAGGTTGAAAACCGTTTAGAGTTTGACAGTTTTGTATAGCCCGACGTGCTGTTGACTGTACTAGTTCTTGAGATATTGAACAATTCTGGAAACCAAAATGTTACAGGTGGCCTTGTTTTTTGCTTTCGAATATACTGGGTGTAAAAGACATGAGCAGTCAAACGAAAACCACGTATTCTATACATCAAAATAAGACATATTTCAAAAAAAAATATTGCTGGGAAATGATTTTTATTTTTTGGTGTTACAAAAAATTGCAAATTGTACCACGCAATGTAAAGGGCTCAACTCGCACGCAACTCGCAAAACCGCGATAATTTTGCTTGACGGCGGCCCCGTTCGTTAGTGTCCGTGCGCATCGAGTGAGCTACATTGAACGCTAACGTTTTGAAGCCATTTTTTGTTATGAAATACTAAAAAAAATTATAATGTTTCTTTGGACAATAATTAAGAAATAACGTATAGAAAACGTTTTCATAAAAAAAAAAAATAAGACTGACCTTCAATAAAATCGTAACTATCAATTTCCCAGGTATAGTCTAAAGGAAGAAAAATGTTATGACGGTGAGCAGAATACATGGTTCTCGTTTGACTGCTCATGTCTTTTACACCCTGTATTTCAATTAGGAAAAGTTAAAGAAATACATTTTTAAAGAACTAGAGGACAAAACAAGGATTCATTTATTAATTGGTTTAATCGGGGCGATAACTTTTGTGCGGTATCTGTGACAATGTCCACGACACCACGATTCTCGTCCAAGGAGTTGAATAGGCAAACTTAACTGTTTTACCCGACTATGGCGAAGCCAAAAGGAAGGGTTATGAATTATGATTTAAGCGGTCTAATGGTCTAGTCTATTCATCCGATTTTGATGAATAAGGTGTCAATCGATTCGTTATTATGATCCGGCTATATTTTACCAACTGTCAATAGAAGGAGTCCATTTTACCATGTAAACCCAGATTTTAACCGATTTAATTTCATACTAGAAAAATGCACTGAAAAAAAATCGACTTGCCTCAGGCGGGACTCGAACCCGCACCTTCCACAATCCGGGTGGACGCGTTGGAAACATAAGCACCAAGCACTGACAAATTTTGACAGCGAAAAGCAGTGCCTCGGTGGCGAAATTGGTCAACGCGTCCACCCGGATTGTGGAAGGTGCGGGTTCGAGTCCCGCCTGAGGCAAGTCGATTTTTTTTCAGTGCATTTTTCTAGTATTATATTTACGCGTTTGTAAACGCAAAAATAAAATTATTCCACGATTTAATTTCTTTTTCTCTTTTTCCGTAGTCGGGTTACAGTTTTTAAAACTTTTTTATATGATGCAAAAAGTTTCGGTACTTACTTAATAAACCGTTTTGGGTATTAAATTTGCCACTGTCATAAGATGACACAATAATGTGACTGACATGTGACAATGACAACTGGTCGAGATATGCACGGACTTTATAACTTTATAAATATTTTCTTTTGGTTTAGCTTTATTTGCCAGGGTAATGTGTGAGCCGGCACCGACACAAAAAATACCAAACGATGGCCCGGGGCCAAGAGGAGGTGCCGATTGTTACTATGTATGTAATCAAAATTTATTTTACTATCATACTTACATAAATAACTAGCCAACGGCTACGCTCAATGATATTATATTTAAAAAGAGGTAGATAGTTTACTTGCTTACAAAAAGTGGCACCCTAAAAGTAAGCTGATTAGCACACCCGAGCATAGCACAACATATATCTTTCTCGTTTGCTAGATATTATGTTGTCCTACTCACAACTTACAAAACTATAGTAATGTTAACTCGCCACATACAACATGAAATCGTAGATTTAGGTGCCTATAACTATAAGTAGGTATACACAATGACATTTTGGACCATTTTTGACTTTGAATTAGTATGAAGGTAACCTATCTACCTCTTTTTACATATAATATCATTGGCTACGCTCGTTGTGTAGAATTTGCTAAAATGTAATTTTTCTATCACTCAGGAACAGCCCATAGTGCAGCCCAGGACATAAGGTACCCGACTTTATTGAATGAGGGTACCTTATGTCCTTTTTTGTACCCGTGACAATCTGTGTACAAAGTTTCATGTTGGTAGAGTAGTTTGGTCATACAACGTACAAGTATAACAAACAAAATTTTAAAACTTTTACTCTATAGCGCGATTCCAATATGTAAGTATTGTATGCAAGTATAATGTTACATTTGCGTACAAGTTTCTTGCGTTGCTATCATGTTTTCAATAGTGCAAACTTGGTTTTACATGCTTACAATTGAAGATGTTCAACACTTGAGTAGGACAGCATGCGTGGAAGTCGTGCTTCTGTGGTGCTGCTTGCTTGTTCAATTTGTAATTTTACGTCATACTTAAATACAAGACTTGCCTTAGGCTAAGCCCACACTACAAAGAGCTTCGCTTAATGCTGACAGTCAAGCGATTCGTTTAGCGATTGTACTTAGCGAACATACGTATTGCATACTATCGCAACTGGTCACATTGCAAATGACGCGCCTAGCTTTTTGGCTGGTTTGTCGCCAGGTGAGTTGCCACGCGAACGAACGTGTTAATTTTTCTTACTCACCTGACGACTGTGACTTTGTAATTTGACAATGGAAGAAGTTTCAATTGCCGCGATTTCAAAAGGGAACCACTATGGAACCAATCAAACAAATACGTGCTTCTACTAATAAAAACTTCAATTCTTTGTACAACCCGAAACTTCGAACTTTCCATGCCGAGGTCTTAAAGGGTTACATTTCTTAAATTAAGGTAATAAGTTTTTAATGATTAGTATTAAGAGAAACATTTGGTCTGTTCTCGTCAACAACCGCGCGAAAATGAATTATGTGTCACCAAGCTAGGTGCTTTGAATGTGATCATTATGTATTTTGTACACCCGCGTTGTTCCTAGCTTAGCTATAAGTTTGGCACGTACAGTGGAGCCTCACTGTAAAAGATACACCGTCCTATAGACATCACGGGTACTTAACTCAACGTTCCGCTATGAGAAATTCGTGAAGAAACTTCGCGCTCTCGAAGAAGAACAGAGGAAAGGCGCCGAAAACAAACTAAAGGAGCTAAAGGACAAACAGTGCAGCGATTTCTTCATTCGATGCGATCGCAGGTAATGTGCATTTGATCAGATATTTTTAGGCGACAAGATGGTAGTCACTATTTAGAGGTACTACAAGTCTCATACTGCCACATATGCTTTATGTGGAAGCAAGTTTCGACTTTTTCACGGAGAAAATCGAGTTAAAAACAATTCGATCGGGTGATCGAATTGTTTTTAACTCGATTTATATACGAGTATTTCAAATATAATTCAAAACCTAGTACCGACGTCTCCCCAAGCAAGAGGAGACATCAGTACTAAAGATTCCTGATGTCTCCCCCAGGGGGTTGACCAGGGGGGACACGAGTCCGAAGGGATCAATAAATCTATTTTTTTATTGACGATGTCGGTGCCAACCTTAATATTTGGAATAAATGTTGTCTTTGGGAACGACCTCAAAAAAATATTTAGATTTCTTAAAATTTAAATTTCTCCGTTTTTAGTTATGCAGGCGGTATTTTTTATTTTTAAATATCATTAGTAAAGAATCATCTTGCAAGTAAAACTAATTTCTTCATTAGAACTACACTTGTTACACACATACCTAATATTGTTTTTCTAGATCCCTAATAAACAACGTGGCACGCCGCGTGGACCTATGCATGCAGTCGTATGAAGAAGACCTGAAATTGAAGAAGAAGAGGTGAGTATGCGTAAATAAAACCTATTTTAATACTTTAGCAAATGAGCAATCCTATTATTTGTTTATTTTCCGTTCATGGTACAAAATGTGGCTACCATTCCAACGGAAACTAAGAAATACGGCAACTGTCGCAAATTCAAAAAATGGGATCCACTTTCAGCACATGTGTTCCCTTATTCGTACAATCCTGGGTCACATCGATCACATCGACATTTTTTAATGAATAAAAGTTAATTAGGCCTTTAAAAAAAAGCGTCGGTGGAGTAGTGCGTAAGAGCGTCGTCTCTCACGCGGGAGGCACTAGTTCGATCCCCGCCACGTACCAATGTGTTTTCAAATCTTGAATTCATATGTACGTTTAATCGACTCTTTTACGGTGAAGGAAAACATCGTGAGGAAACCTGCACACACCTATGAAGAAATTCTTAGGTTGTGTATGAAGTCGACCAACCCGCACTTGGCGAGCGTGGTTGACTAAGGCCTAATCGCCCCTAATGTGGGGTAGGCTCGAGCCCCTCGGTGGGGACATTATATGAGCTGTTGATGAACAATGCAAGACAAAAGTGTCTTATGTTTGCGCGACCCCTAAGACTAAAGAAACACTACGACTGAACATCAAAACATTAACACAGGCCTTTAAATATTTACTTTTGTTTTGTATACAGGCTTAGCGAATTATTCGCCGCGGAAGAAGAAGCGAATATACGGAAATTCGTGGAGCAAGCGCAGGCGGGGGCTGAAGCCTTGTGGCAGGAGAAGAAAGACAGACTCGCGTATCTTCTCGCCAAGAGGAAGAGGGAACACGAAGAGAGATACAAGGATACGCCGCTGTAAGTCATATTTTTTATTTCTTTTTATGCAAGGGCCATGTAAAGGAGGCCCTTGACGTCACTCTGGTTCGGGATCGAATTCGTTAAGATATTCCCGCCGATATATGAAAATAGATGTAGTTCGGACAGGCTCATGATAAAGCAAGTAAATACAACACCTTACCTTGACTATCCACACCAACGTGTCCCAATGGCCTTCAGGAAATTCGTGATCTCATAAGACAACACTATTCACAGTTCAGACACCAAACGACGCGTTATAATATGCTAGTATCTTTGCTTTTCGCTTGTTAATTTTGAAGAATGTTAAAGAGAAGATGGTTTCGTTGCTGACACGCATCGAGAGGATTCTCTCATCCCACAGGCTTCGATAGGCGCCAATCAGCGATCAGTACGGTGTGTATGCTCGGGGGAAAACCAAGCCCTGCTATTGGGTACGCTGCGAAACCACCAACATACGCGGGAATATTTGAAATTAGAATATACTTACCTTACGAATAGTAAACACCGCCTGATGGTTTTTTTAATTTAACAGTGATGTTCGCAAGAAAGTGACATCACTGTTAAATCGGGTGCGAGGGAGCGACAACAGCATCCTGAGAATAGTTCCAAATGATCCGCATGCACCTATATTGAGGCATTTCGTCCGAACAATGACTGAGGTCAGAGTTACCACTCCCTCTGGATCACATGCCTACGGAGATATATACTCACTAACACTATTTTTAAGTGACTCTGTACTAACATAGACTATGTTGTCTGAAATAAAGAATTTTGATTTGATTTGATTTAATTCTTGGCAGAGAAACTCTTGACCTTCATCACACCTGCTGGTAAGTTACTATAAGGCCAAAGATGTATGCGAGCTTCACTTGGAACCATCAACCACAGAGGAACTGGCTATCTTATCAGTAATTGTCGGAACACAATAAAGCTGTTAACATTTTTATCATGGCGACAGATTTTGATATTGCGTCGCGATGTTGCGTCATTAGCGTGTTCCTTCGTCTGTACCACAGCGAGTGCTCTGAGGATCTTTTCTCCGTAATCCCACCATCTCCCTTCCTTTTAAGGACTACGCGTGCTGGTTTACGTTGTCACCCACAAACTGTGGCTACCATTACAACGCGAATTAAGAAATTTGGCAACTCGTTTCTTTGTCGCATAATCAAGGAATTCACTGCCAGCACACGTATGAAGGGGGATCCTTCCTACAATGCTGGGTCATTCAAAATCAAAAGAGGCGTGAAGAAGCACCTTGCAGGTCGTCAAGGCGAGGGTGGCTAGCGCGACGGTTTATCTCTAGCACCAGCTATCTTCGCACTTCTGCTCACCATTAGGTGGAACGCAGTCATTTGCTTGACCGTTTTATAAAAAAAAGTCGGGAGTGGTCTCCCCTTGACTTTCTCGTATACCGGCAACGATTCAAAGGTTGATAGAAACCTTTTATTTTGATGTCATACATGCCTGTTAAAATTTGGTCACCCATCCGAGTACCGACCGCGCACTTGGTTGCTTAACTTTCGTCATCGACGACTCAAAAGTTGATAGAAACCTTATATTTTGATGTTATACATGCATGTTAAATATGGTTGCAATAAGTTAAAGCATACTCGAGTTATCGAGCTAATGCACAGACACACCGACCACACAGAGCCATAATAACAAAAAAAAAGTTTTTGGACTCAGGGAAGTCCAAAACGTGTAGATCCGTCAAAATCTCGAGGTCGAATTTTTTTACGATTACAAGACTTCCTCTATACCACGTATATGAGAAAGTAAAAACACGTACATTCTACACTCAGTTGTGTGTGTGAGCCCCGATAGTTATAGATAATCCCTGAGCGTCAGTGGTGAGTGAACCCCGTTGAGATGAAGGACAAAATTTCCCTGCACAGAAAAGTCTAAGTCTTCTTTCACTTGACAGCTCCAAATGCGTGCACGTCCTACCATGCATATACAAGCTTCGAGCCAAAGAAGCGCAGGAGATACAGCTGTACCAGATCAAAGAGAAGGAAGCCATGAAGATGGCGGAGAAGGAGTTCGAAAGAATGTGGCATGAGGTGGCTATGAAGGAAGCAGACGCCTTGGTAAGATACCAATTGATAACATTACATTTGTTTAATATTATATTTTTTTTATAGACATTAGACAGAAAAAATAGACATCAAAAGACTCAACACATACTGGGTGTAAAAGACACGAACAGTCAAACGAGAACTATGTATTCTATACATCAAAATATGACATATTTAAAAAAAAAACAATTGCTGGGAAATGATTTTTATTTTTTGGTGTTAAAAAAAATTGCAAATTGTACTGCTCAATGTAAAGGGCTCAACTCGCACGCAACTCGCAAAACCGCGATAATTTTGCTTGGCGGCGGCCCCGTTCGTTAGTGTCCGTGCGCATCGAGTGAGCTACATTGAACGCTAACGTTTTGAAGCCATTTTTTGTTATGAAATACTAAAAAAAATGATAATGTTTCTTTGGACAATTATTAAGAAATAACGTATAGAATACGTTTTCATAAAAAAAATTAAAAAAATTATGACTTTGACCTTCAATAAAATCTTAACTATCAATTTCCCAGGTATAGTCTAAAGGAAAAAAAATGTTATGATGGTGAGCAGAATACATGGTTCTCGTTTGACTGTTCATGTCTTTTACACCCTGTATTTTCACTTTCTCGTATACGTAGTATAGAGGAAGTCTTGTTTTATTTTCTCTTTAAATTGAGCGCTGACGTTTTAAAGCCATTTTTCGGTCTGAAATACTTAAAATTTTGATAATGTTTCTTTGGGCAAAAATTATGAAATAATCTTTACAATTTGTTTTCAAAAAATCTTGAAAAAAAAACTAAATTGGATCTTCATTACTATTAATTTCCCAGATATAGTAAAATAAAAAAATTGTGTGCGTGTAACCTTTACGCGCGATTGAAGTAAAACTTCTTTGACGTAGATCACTGAAATGATTAAATTTTAACTGAAAATAAAATAAAATATGACAGATACTTACGACCAATTGAAATTACTATTTTTAAATAGCGGAAACTACAGAAAAATAACAACCGTAACTAGGCAACCGCCATCAACGTCAATCAAATACTGAGCGTTACTTCCGTTAGAAAAATCTGAGTTACCCCCTAGTCGCGCCTAAAGAAGTTTTACTTCAAAAATGGTCCTAATGATGAGTGGAATACGTAGTTCTCGGCTTTGTCATAGGTCTTGTTACACTCGTTATAGTCACGCCTTTTTCCCACAGGGGTAGGCAAAGATCACTGTTTCCACCTGCTACGATCCTTACATACTTCTTTTGCTTCATCTACTTACATTACAGTCCTCATACATGCTCGACGGTTTCGAGTACTTTGACGCGGCCCTTTTTTAACACGTCTCCGATTTGATCGATAAACGTTCGTCTAGGACTTCCTCGTCCCTACATTCATCTACCTTCACTTCCGATTTATATATCCTTTTCATATTTATGTCATCGGAAAATAACAAGAACAGTTGTAAATTTTCAAGGAAATTTATAAACTTTCTAAACAAGAGATAAATTTTATTATTTTACGCCCAAATTTTCGCAAATTGATAAACACACCGAACTCATGCGTAAAATAATAAGTAAGCAATAACCAAACGTCATGTGCGCTCTGATTGGTTGAATAAGTCACTTGTTCCTTCTCCTTCCTCTCCACCGCCATTGGTCGCCACGGAACATAAAACAAACCGATTGCTCTAATGTTTTTGTTAAGTTTTTGATGTTGTAGCTGTGTTATTAATTTTAACACAGTTACAACAAACTGTGAATATAGTTTTTTTTTTACAAATCTGATTGTCTCTGGATACAAGCATTGCAACATCGACCAATCAGAGAGCAGTGTATTATTTGCCGTATTTTAAAAAAGCGTAAAATTAAAAGGTGACATATACCTACATTAACACATCCTTTCTACATGACCGAACAATTTAATCATCACTTTCTCAATTCTTGTCACTATATCTTCTTTTAAACCACATGTCTCTCTTATCACGCTATTGTAAATACCTGTCACTCAATTTTACACCAGCCATTTTCCTCAAGGCTCTCATTTCACCCGCATTTATTCTGCTTTCATGCCTTATATGGTTATATCATTTGAAAATATGTCCCAAACAGGCAGCCCGAATGGAACAAGACGCAATCGAGCGTTCCCGCCGCGATAGAGAGTGCACTCAATATTCCGATTACCAGCTCGAACAGAGAAGGATACAGAGGGAGAAAGAGAGGGAGATGCTCAAGGAAGAAGCGCTCAGGTTGAAGTCTATGTGGGAGGCGGATATTAAGAAGGAAGAGGAAGGTAAATTATAATAAGTTAATTACATACAATTTACTATACAGGATGTCTGGGAAGACCTCATCTCATGGGCATCCTTTTAAAATAATACTATACTCATTACATGATTCATGGTTCTTGAGGCTGCTTGAGTGCTGATTTGCCCCAAATATGGGGCAAATCAATTAACCTTAAAAATCTGTTAAAAAAGCCGGATCGAATTGTGAATCTAAACTATTCTCGGATCCCAGTATTGCCAAATTGGGGTCATCTCTGCTGCTTGTATCTCTTCTCACTATTCTTCTTCTGTCTTCTATTCTGCTCGTAATTTATGGTCGATGCAGCGAGGCGTACGCTGGTGGTGGTTTACTAGGTGGTAAACTCATAAGTAGCGTCGTCTGGGTAGCTACCACCGCCTTTCTTATTTCTGCCGTGAAGCAGTTCGCTGTTCAGCTAGTGTGGGCATGGAAGGCATATCATTTTGGTCCCCAGGATGGCAACACGCTTGCAGTGTTAAGTGATGTGCCCTTAATATTGAAAGTGGATATAAGCCACGGTAACCACTTAACATCAGATGGGCCGCAAGCTTGTTTGCCATCTCGTAATATAAAAAAGGCTAGTTGGGTGATCGCCTGCCGTCTTGAGGTCCGAGGGGTCTCGCGCTCCACCCGAGAGACGCTCACTGTTGGACCCTCAAGGCTCTCCAACCTATTTTTTTCGTATACCTCGCTTACATCAAATATAGGTCTTAAGGCCTCGCGCCGAGTAGGTATGCATATTGCATTGAATAAATTTAGGTCCTGCTCTGCCACTGCTTGGAAACGACTGCTATCTTTCAACAGCAGCCGGGACTATCAGCTTAACGTGCTTTCCGAAACCCGTAGGAAAGTCGAGTTGGAAAATTTTCGCCCATCCGAGAACTGGCCATGCACTGGGTAGCTTAGCCTTCGTGATAGTTACCACGGCGCTGCCATCTACCTCCTCTACGAATCTCTTACTACGGATTTGTATATCTGGCCCTTTAAAAACTCAAAACTTTATTCTTTATTTAGCTGAGCGTCAACGAGTTGAGAATAGAATGGAAACAGCAAGAGAGAGAAATCAAATGATCGAAGAAAGAGAAAGAGCTAGAGCGAAACAAAAAGCGGACGATAAACTGATCAATGACACTTGGGATTCACTCGCTGGACAAGGACTGGCGGATGAGAAGGCAAAAGAAGAACTAAGGAAGAGAAAGGAGGTAAGAGAGAAGGAAACTAGCTTTAACATTATAATATTGCACATCAGACTGTCAAGTTTTATTAACATATTACATATAAGTAGTAGTAATTCCGTTAGCTATCCTAAAACAGAAAGTAATTGGGTTTGTTTTTATTAACAAGAATCAAGTTAGCTACTTTTTATTTTACTTTTTTTAATCGGTCTAATATGTTGTCCATTTAATGCAGACCAACCTTTCCCCTGATCACGCTATTTACGAACGTAAGAGCCAAATCCTAATCGTTAACATTCCCTTATATTTTGACATCTGACAGCTGTCAAGCACTGGTGAAAATAATTTATTTATATATTTACCAAGGACTTTGACTTTGACCTTGAACTCTTAAAGAATAGAAATTTCAAACGACCCTTCAGTCCATGATATACACAACGTTCTTATCGGCTCCATTTCTTATTTCACAGAGAGATCTAGACGAATGCAACAGAAAAATGATAGAGTTGAGAGAAGAATTGTCTCGCCTTGAAAGTGAGAACGATTACATGTTTAATGAGGAAGCTAAGAGAGCACAAGATGCTATGGACAAAAAGAGATGCGAGTATCTCACTAGGTCACAGAAGACTAATAAGGTAACTGATATATGGTTTGACTATCATCATCATAGCATCCTTTATAATTCGGCCCACTGCTGGGACACAAGACCTCTCCTTGTCAATGCTAAAAGTGAGTAAAAATCGGATTCACTTTACTTAAATTTTGAAGGCTGTTTTTTATATTATGTTTTCAGGGGCAATTTTAAAACGATATACGATCATATAGACAAATCCTTCCAGACACAATGTTAATATAAATGACACAAATATCACTTCTAATTTTCTATACACAGACTGTTGTTTTTAAACGACATTGCTAGGCCGATTCTTTTAGGAGTTATGAGTTAACAATGTTTTTTTGTGTCTGAGAGGATGTTTAGCCTTTAGGATTTGTTTGGATGATTGTATATAGATTTGAAATAGTCTTCTGAATAATATGTATGAAATTGTATGAAAAGATTTGCGTATAGTTTATGGGGAATGTAAACCGCTGAAGTTAATTGCTATAAAGTGATAAGTTTCCCCCTATTTATTCCTCATGTCCTCCAATGGGTGTCGTCGTTGAAGGCGACTAATGGACCAGCAAAGGGGGATTGATCACCAATACTCCGTCCACCAATCCGCATTAGCGTGGTGAACTACTGCATAAACCTCCTTCGATAGCAAGGAGAGACCTTGTGTCCCAGCAGTGGGTCGAGTTATAAAGGCTGTTATGATGATGATGAACTCCATCAACAGCTCATATAATATAATGTCCCCACCGAGGGGCTCGAGCCTACCCCACATTAGGGGCGATAAGGCCTTAGTCAACCACGCTGGCCAAGTGCGGGTTGGTCGACTTCACACACAACCAAAGAATTTCTTCATAGGTGTGTGCAGGTTTCCTCACGATATTTTCCTTCACCGTAGAAGCGTCGATTAAACGTACATATGAAATCAAAATTTGAAAACACATTGGTACGTGGCGGGGATCAAACCAGTGCCTCCCGGGTGGGAGACGACGCTCTTACGCACTATGCCACCGACGCTTCTATTGATGATGATGAATGAAAATTAGTAAATGGCGTTATCACCCCTTGTCCTTCATCTCAGCTGTTGTATAAGCCCGAATTATTTCTAAAGGAAGTCCGCCAAGCCATGGTAGACCAAATCAAAGACCGGCAGCAAGCCCGCGAGAACCTTCGACAGAAGTTGCTAGAACAAGACGAGTACCATCGGCAACTGTTCAGCCAGTTGCAGCAACTGGTTAATGAGAAGCAACTAGCCGATGCTAGAGCAAGGAAGACTCATCAGCAGAATCTTCTAGAACAGATACGGTACAACAACTTGTTGAAGGTAAGTTTGATTTAAAATTAGGGTGCGTTCCAAAACGATTTCAATATAATAATATATTTCTACGCTCACACCAATTATCTAGCCCTTAAGTATCTTTAAGAACTTGTGTTATGGATACTAGATAACGGACAAATATACTTAATAATCTAGATATTTTTATAAATAAACTTAAATAAATATATAAACAACCATGTCTCATGAACAAATGCTCGTGTTCATCACACTAACATTTGCCACTACCAGGACTCGAACCCGGACCGCCCGATGTGTAGGCAGCGTTACAACCACTCCACCACGGCGGCGTCATCATCAATTTACTCTGGGTAGAGTAAATTATAGCTCACTATTGGTCGTTATTAAGAAGCGCTTACACCATTGGTTAGTTTTGTTTAACTATAGTTATTTTACACCAATTAGAAGAAAGAAACTTATCTTCACCTGGTTTTGGAACGCACCCTTAGTATCATCGGTTGTGTCAAGCATCGAATTAGCTCAGAATGGATAAAATGGCGGTAGGTTACGGGGACAATATGTGACTTCCAAATTTCCCTAAAATTATAAAACCAGCATAAGACCTGCCATCCTGTATGGATCAGAGAGTTTGGCATTAAAGCGGATGGATGAAAGTCGACTACACGAGGCTGAGATGTGAATGCTGCAATGGATGTGTGGTGTAACAAAAATGGACAAAGTGAGGAATGAGTACATTAGAGGAAGTTTGAAAGTAGCACTAGTGGCAGAAAGACTAAGGGCCTGTCCGCACAGCGATAAAACATTCGCGCGGAAATAATTCCGCACCGTATCGCGTTCAATTTGCATCAAACCACAGTTTTTTTTCGCGCGATTTTTTTACTGCATGTGCGGATAGTCCTATAAGATCCCATATGTCACAGAATATTGCGAGAAAAAAACGTGCGGGGAAATATAGCTGTGCGGACAGGGCCTGAGAGGTAACCATAGATAAATGCGCATGTGTGCGAGAAAAATAGTACTGCAGTCTGACAGTTGCTGTCTTTTCTACGTGACTGACAGGCCTACTTAGGCCGCCTGCGTGTACGTTCAATGGTCTCGTCTGTCTATCTCGCTCTAATATACGTGTTAGTATGCTCCTTCTCTTTCACATTGCCGATCTACCAGTTTCCTATATCTATGCTGTAACCCGACTACGGTATAATAACCCCTTGTGTGTCGCGCGACCTTCTGGAGGTCGCTGTCAAAAACGCCTGTGTGTCGGCCGACCTCCTGGAGGTCGATCCCCCCTCCACTATTTTCCGATGATGAAAATGATGATGATTATCATTATTATTTGAAAATATAACTATACTTATTATATTTTATTCTTTTAGCTTATTTTATTACGATTTTAGTAACAAAAAATCTTATTTATAGTTTTATTATTACATTTTTATAATAAAATTTACTACACGCGGAAAATTCGCGAAGGAAATCCGGAAGTAACTGACACATGCGCGATATGTTACAAAATGGGGGCGACACAATAGGGGATAATGGGCACTTGATTCCAACAGAAATTGATAATCGAACGTCAATTTGACATGACAGTCGGTAGTTCCATTTTTGACCATTTCACATTGCTTAGCAACCACATCAACAGGTTTGTTTACAAACTTCAAAGGAATTTAATTAAATCGGTTAAAATCGAGGTTACGAGGAAAAAATCTCTAACTCTTCTTGTTAAAGTCGGTTAAAATGTAGCTTTATGTTGTTCGAATCATAATAACGAATTGATTGACACCTCATTCAGCAAAATCAGATGAATAGTTTAGACGCAAGGTGGCTCCACCCTAGCGTTTGAGACACGATACGGACAGACATGATAACAGCCATAATGCCGACGCGACCAATGAAGAGCGACGTTGTGTAAGTGTGAGTGTGACTTATGGTGAGTGTTACTCAACGCTGTCTCTTAAACGTAGGGTTCATAATTGTAAATTGTGGGCGTGATTGCGTAGTACGGTTTCGTTCGTTTGCGTGCGTGCACTAATAGTAAGTAGAGGGGTAAAGCGGCGACACTGGTTCCGGTAGTAAATGCGAACCAAAGCAATTCTATCCTCTTAATTATTATTTCTGTGGCTGGAACATACGTAAATACAAACAAACATACATACATAGACTGCTAAAATCATTACCCTTTCTTTTGTCTTTGCCGTAGTCTGGTAAAAATATTAAAATATTTCTTTGTCAAGGATGTCCTTCTCGTCACAAATGACATTACAATATACCTAGATGTCCTGATCCGATCGTATAATTGGCCTGCGGCATATCCTGAAATGTTACTGGACCACAACAATCTCGACCACTGGTCGAGTACCTAGCCCGTAATCTAAAAATAGTAGTGGTCAGGAGTGATCAGTAGGTTTAAGGTTATTTTTTTATGACCAAGCGGAGTAGACTGTTTGTGGGAGAGTCTAATCTACGTATGTGTGATCGGTAGGTAGACGATATGTCCAAGCATTTCATGATCTGGCCACGACATAGACAAAACATTCCTTTAGGTCCTTATGTTATCGACAGTAAATAACATAAATACTTGTCTACCAGGAGCGAGCGAAACAAGAAGAATTGGACCAAATAAAGAAATATCAGATCGCAACCGAGGAGTATCAACGGGATATACAGAGAATGCTGGCCAGGTTAGTTTGACCACCAGGTTAGATCATGTCCCGAATAAAAAGATTTTTAGTGAAGGTCGGGCACAGCGGACAAGCCGAATCGAATTTGGAGCAGCCCGAACTGGCGTAGAACCTCCACCTTACAGAAGGAACGCATACGTGGCCGCACGCACACATTGACAATTTAATAGAACTAACGAATACCATAAGAAAGGCTGCGCCGTACGTAACCCGTCGCTTTCGTCGAAAGAGAATATGAATGAATGAATGAAATTATTTTATTCTAACACTAATCTAGCACAAAATAAAACACAAGCAATTATTTTACACAACCTTAAATCAGTGAAATCCGAAACATTCTTAAATTAAAAATGGCGTTTGCGTAGCGAACAGGAGACCAGTTCAAGCATGTGCCAGACCCCTGAGGCCTGCCGCTGGTTTTCGACTGGCACCTTTTGATTTTGACGTAAGATATCAAACAAGCAACGATACTCCCAGAATATACTGGGTGTAAAAGACATGAACAGTCAAACGAGAACCATGTATTCTATACATCAAAATAAGACATATTTCAAAAAAAATATTTGCTGTGAAATGATTTTTATTTTTTGGTGTTAAAAAAAATTGCAAATTGTACCGCGCTAAACACGCACGCAACTCGCAAAATCGCTTCGTTAGTGTCCGTGCGCATCAAGTGAGCTACATTGAACGCTAACGTTTTGAAGCCATTTTTTGTTATGAAATACTGAAAAAAATGATAATGTTTCTTTGGACAATAATTAAGAAATAACGTATAGAATACGTTTTCATAAAAAAATAAAAAAATTGACTTTGACCTTCAATAAAATCGTAACTATCAATTTCCCAGGTATAGTCTAAAGGAAAAATAATGTTATGATGGTGAGCAGAATACATGGTTCTCGTTTGACTGTTCATGTCTTTTACCCTGTATATTACATAGAATATAAATATAATACTAATTCTATAGAATACATGATAGAATACCAAATAGAGTGACACTTAAAATAGGTGTCTTTAATTTAATAAAGTCGCGTCCGCTGCATAACAAAACATTGTTAGAAAACATCGTGGGCGTGGCCTATGTGTTTAGTCGAGCAAAATCCCTTGAACGTGTCTGCCGGATCTAGTGAAAACATCCCCCGCCTTCGTCTACGGAGAGGCGAAACGTCCATTTTGTGTAAAATTTTGACGCAGGCGGGATGACGTCTCGATCGAAACGTTTTACTTATTTGCGTGTTGAAATCGTGATGTTTTTAATCGCTTTAATACGTCACGTGTCTACATAAGATAGACGATGCACATTATAGATATTGCATCAATATAGGTTTTTTTTTTTGGCATTGGAACTCATTTTTCATTTTTAAGGTTCGTTAAAAAAATATTGTTTACTGAACATGCGGACGGGAAATGTTCAATCTAACCACAGAACATAGATATAATCTATGTTCTGTGAATCTAACAATGTTTGTGAACAACTTTTTGTTAAAATTTTGGCGCAGCGGACGCAACTAAAGAAGTTGTATCGCACCTTCTTGCAATCGAAGATTTTTTATTGTCAAATTAAAATTTTTAATTGAATTCGTGATTCAGAAAATATGATTAGGGTGTAGTAATTTTTAAGTGTCTTTATATGGAACTTCAACTAAGAATAATTTCAAGATAATAATTACAAAAACACTATTATTTCGAAAACTGTGAATGTTAATCAACAAATAGGTACCTAACGAAATTTTCGATCCCTTAATGGTAGCCCGGAGCTAATTAGGATACACCTAATGAGCTAATAAAAAAACTGTAAAATGCGAGTTTGACATTTTTTTTAATAAGTACTTACCTAAATGATTTATTTGGAAGAGTCAGTTTACAGTATATGTATGTACCTACGATTAGGCTATTATCTTACGTGCGGGGTCTCAATCGGCTTACTTGTTTACTTATACTATGATTTCACGTACACGCTGTCAGTCAGAAAAAACATCAACTGTCAGGCTGTTTATAGTTCAGTATATACTATTTTTACGCACACATGCGCATTAAACGCACATTGGTGCATTTCGCTCAAACTTATAAGTAATTATACAACTATGAGATTTACGATTTTACTTTTTATTCGTTGCTATAATCACGGCTATAATCCTATAAGCAGTTTTTATGCACTCATGACAATTTTCCTCAATTATCTACTAAGTGAGTAATGCCCTGGTAATACCTAAACTGCTGTGTACTACGCATTATAAAACGGTAATTATGATCAAACAAGAATGCGATTATTAAGAATCCAAATAGGAGGCTTATTAATTTAATGACATTCGAAACAATATATGGAATACGGAAATTGAGATTGGGTTGAGAAATTTGTGGTAAAACCAATTAATCGTCTTACGGATGTAAAAAACCCTATTACAAAGCCGAGAACTACGTGTTCCGTTCCTCATTAGGACCATTTTTTCTTCTAGATTATATACCTGGAAAATTAATACTCATGAAGTTATGGAATAATTTTATTTTTGCGTTTACAAACGCGTAAATATAATACTAGAAAAATGCACTGAAAAAAATCGACTTGCCTCAGGCGGGACTCGAACCCGCACCTTCCACAATCCGGGTGGACGCGTTAACCAATTTCGCCACCGAGGCACTGCTTTTCGCTGTCGAAATTTGTCAGTGCTTGGTGCTTATGTTTTTATGGTAAACATCGTTTCATCAAATCTTTGAAATTTGCATTTCCAAGACCCGAACGAAATATTTTTGCAAATATTTGACGCCCAGCTAAGATGAAACTACCTTACATTATGGAATAATTTTATTTTTGCGTTTACAAACGCGTAAATATAATACTAGAACTCATGAAGTTATTGAACGTCAAAGTAAGATTTTTTTTTTCAAGATTTTTATGAAAACAATTTGGAAACATTAGTTCCTAATTTTTGTCCAAAGAAACATTATCAAAATTTTAAGTGTTTTATACAAAAAAAGATGGCTTTAAAACGTCAGCGCTTAATGTAATCAAGGTAAATACTAATTAAAAACTAATTACATTTCACATATCTCGATAAATAATATAATAAAATACATACTACTATGTAATGACATACCAAATAAAGGCATTCGAATAAATAAATATAATATAACATTAATAAATAATGTTCTTTAACCAACGTTTTGAAAGAATCGGACGTTTGTGCTTGTCTAGGATTAATTTAGAATTTTCTTTTCATTTTCTGTTTTTTAAATACTTTGTTTATGTGCTTGCGTCTTCTGCGTACGTGAAGGTCGTGTCCGTCCTGAAATGCCTTCGTCTAGTTGGTTACTAAGCTCTTCCATGCACTTTATCTTCAGCCTGTCTCAGGGCAGTAGTAATAGGGAGGCCTGTAAGGGATTTAACTTGGTCTGACCAGCGGGTAGGTAATCGTCCGCGCGGCCTTTTCCCCTCTACTTTTCCCACCAGTATCAGCTTTTCCAGGTTATCAGGGCCTCTGCGCGCTATGTGACCGAAATAGCTGAGTATTCTTTGGTAACAAATTGTCGATAATCTGGTTTTGAAGCTACCTTACATTATGGAATAATTTTTGTCTTATTTGTTCACAGACCTTTCTTCAGTGATGAAATTCATCCGTTCATGAAGCAAATGGCGAAGGGGTTGAAAGTGGCCGAGAAATGCCCGTGCTCCAAGCCGGATTATTGCAAGTGACAAAACTTTGTTTCCGAGTTCTTAAATACATTTTTTATTTATTTTAATATTGGTTTCTAATTATTTGAGTAACAATTTTATTTTACAAACCAATCAAGGACGAGGCCAAACGAGCGTATTTTTGCGAGTTGTGAGACGCGTAATTAGATAATCCAGCGTGCAACGTCCAGAATTTCGTTTCGCCGAAAATCTCATAATCAGTTCTATAAATATTAGTGTTTAGTGTGAATAAGCGAATGGTTATACCTAATTATTGGCAAGCTAAAAAAAGCTTACGTTATTTTTTGTAAAACCGACTGTGGATATTTCTAAAAAACGTAATTCTGGATCGAGCGAGCTATACGGTCTAGTTATTCGCCGTAACAACACAAATCGCATTGACTTTAAAATTGCCAAGATTTTCGAAATCACATCCAAAGAGAAGGTCGATGGCGCCGCGTGCGTTCTTTGTAACGATCACAAAAGCTAAGCTACCAAATGCGCGGTCGGTACTCGGATGGGTGACCGATTTTTTTCAAATCGATTTTCCTCTGTGCTTCGTCGGCACGTTAAGCTGGTGGTCCCGGGTGCTGTTGAAAGATAGCAGTCGGCCCAAAGGGTTGGTGTCAGGCACACACACGTAACCATCTAATGCCAAATCCTTTGGCAGTATATCGATAAAAAAACATACTGCATCAACAAATAGGCCAAGCCGGCGTTTAACTTATGACAAGTGTATGCCCTGTGGGCATACATTTCCCCACTTCGCCTTCCGATAAATTTAAGTGAATACGTAACTCAGCGATTCGACCGATCACCTTTGCGGCTGTGCTTAACTTTCATCGCCTCGCAGTCCTTAAGACGCGCGCAATGAATAGTGTATATTACGGTATGCTCAACTAGAACCATGTTAAGTATGTAGTACGGCCGCTGATCGTGACATGTCTTCTATGTCTTCCTATGAACTCGGCGATTCGACCGATCTCCTTAGATTGATATATCTGTGATCAACCCTATGCTGGCACTTCACATGGCTGTATTTGGCAAACATTTGTGTTGCATCTCTATCATAATATACAGGGTGTAAAAGACATGAACAGTCAAACGAAAACCATGTATTCTGCTCATCATCATAAATTTTTTTTTGTCTTTAGACTATACCTGGGAAATTGATAGTTACGATTTTATTAAAGGTCAAAGTAATTTTTTTTTTCATTTTTTTATAAAAAAAACATTATAATTTTTTTTAGTATTTCATAACAAAAAATGGCTTCAAAACGATAGCGTTCAATGTAGCTCACTCGATGCGCACGGATACTAACGAACGGGGCCGCCGTCTGGCAAAATTATCGCGGTTTTGCGAGTTGCGTGCGAGTTGAGCCCTTTACATTGCGCGGTACAATTTGCAATTTTTTTTAACACCAAAAAATAAAAATAATTTCCCAGCAATATTTTTTTTGAAATATGTCTTATTTTGATGTATAGAATACAATGGTTCTCGTTTGACTGTTCATGTCTTTTACACCCAGTATACAGAATGAAAGAGATGCAACAAAAATGTTTGCCAAATACGGCCTTGTGAAGTGCCAGCATAAAGAAATTCTTCTTCTTCTTTTAATTAGATGCCGTTCGCGACACATAAAGATTACGCATTTCGCCAATGTCAAGTGAAAATGTACTTATAGTAACAGAAAAATGTACGGTACAATGAGTTAAAAATGGAGTCTCTCAACACGTGTTTTTAGAACTCGTACTCGGGAGAAACTCCCAGAAAGAAATTAGGATCTACAGATAGTTAATTTTATATGCACAATGAATAACTGCTGTCAACGAGAACAAGTTAATGTTTCATTCGCTAGTAGTTTAACAGGAAATATGTACTAGAAAAATGCACTGAAAAAAATCGACTTGCCTCAGGCGGGACTCGAACCCGCACCTTCCACAATCCGGGTGGACGCGTTAACCAATTTCGCCACCGAGGCACTGCTTTTCGCTGTCGAAATTTGTCAGTGCTTGGTGCTTATGTTTTTATGGTAAACATCGTTTCATCAAATCTTTGAAATTTGCATTTCCAAGACCCGAACGAAATATTTTTGCAAATATTTGACGCCCAGCTAAGATGAAACTACCTTACATTATGGAATAATTTTATTTTTGCGTTTACAAACGCGTAAATATAATACTAGAAAAATGCACTGAAAAAAATCGACTTGCCTCAGGCGGGACTCGAACCCGCACCTTCCACAATCCGGGTGGACGCGTTAACCAATTTCGCCACCGAGGCACTGCTTTTCGCTGTCGAAATTTGTCAGTGCTTGGTGCTTATGTTTTTATGGTAAACATCGTTTCATCAAATCTTTGAAATTTGCATTTCCAAGACCCGAACGAAATATTTTTGCAAATATTTGACGCCCAGCTAAGATGAAACTACCTTACATTATGGAATAATTTTATTTTTGCGTTTACAAACGCGTAAATATAATACTAGAAAAAAATCTTAGCTGGGCGTCAAATATTTGCAAAAATATTTCGTTCGGGTCTTGGAAATGCAAATTTCAAAGATTTGATGAAATTATGTTTACCATAAAAACATAAGCACCAAGCACTGACAAATTTCGACAGCGAAAAGCAGTGCCTCGGTGGCGAAATTGGTTAACGCGTCCACCCGGATTGTGGAAGGTGCGGGTTCGAGTCCCGCCTGAGGCAAGTCGATTTTTTTCAGTGCATTTTTCTAGTATTATATTTACGCGTTTGTAAACGCAAAAATAAAATTATTCCATAATGTAAGGTAGTTTCATCTTAGCTGGGCGTCAAATATTTGCAAAAATATTTCGTTCGGGTCTTGGAAATGCAAATTTCAAAGATTTGATGAAACGATGTTTACCATAAAAACATAAGCACCAAGCACTGACAAATTTCGACAGCGAAAAGCAGTGCCTCGGTGGCGAAATTGGTTAACGCGTCCACCCGGATTGTGGAAGGTGCGGGTTCGAGTCCCGCCTGAGGCAAGTCGATTTTTTTCAGTGCATTTTTCTAGTATTATATTTACGCGTTTGTAAACGCAAAAATAAAATTATTCCATAAGGAAATATGTATGTTTACTTTATGATTTTCCCTGTTCCCACCATGACTCAATGTTTCTATCCTCAGTTGTGTCATAGTTACATGTAATTCATTCTTCGTAGTAATTGTTTTATTCATAATCATTGGGCATTGTCGCTTCCAAATGTAACAGCTTACTCGTTCAAGGAAGAGATAAACCTCCATGTTACTTAACCGCCATAGCTTTATCCAGAACGTCACGTCGAACGTCAGAACCATGGATTCAACCACTTGGATTTAGGCTGGAGTTCACCAGCTCATGTACAGGCGATTATTATTTTATCTACGGTTTTTGTCATTTTGTATTATATGGAAGAAATGTCAAAGACTGACGTTTAATTTTAATCACTTGCTTAGTGTTAGTGGACTGTTAGCGGGTGATCCATTGGTATAAACTGTAGGCTCGTTGGACTGTCGACTCGTAGTGGTGAGTCATTAGCGTGCCAACCAGTCTACTCTCATCGTTGGCGAAGTCATGGCGTGCTCCCAGACGGAACTACTTTGTTACTTACTTAGGAATACTACTACAAGAAGAACCACCAAAGAAAAAAAAGACTCCACAAAGTGTGGGTCAAAAACTGTCTGCAAGACAGACAACGTTTTTTTTAACAACTTGATGTTCCCTTTAATAAAAAGACAAGATGCAGTTTTTCATGTATCGATTTCCCCATATGAACGCTTATGTGCAACTCTAAAGTACTAACTCGTGATTATACGATCGTAAATCTACCATTTTGCCGTGCAGCATGCGTGCATTCGCTACATACAGCAGCGTGAAAAAGACTGTCGGCTCGCGAAGCTCGGCTGAGTATTATTTTTTTTACTTAGCATAGGTAAGTACCTACACCTATATTTCCAATATACGATAGTAAACATAGATAGATTTGTCGGACTTTCATTCCGTTTTATCCCCTATTTTAAAACCCATAGTGCAGGATTTCGAGAAATCTTAAAATATCTTACTTTATAACTAAAATTCATATACTAATTTTTTATGAATTTTACTACTAAAATGACGGATATCCCATACAAACACTCAGCCCCTATTTTATCCCCTTCGGGGTTGATTTTCGAAAAATCCCAAAATACGTCATTCTTAATTTTAACGAAAATTTTACTATAAAAATGGCGAATTTCCCATACAAACGTACATTTCATCCCCTCAGGGATTGAATTTCGAGAAATCCAAAAATAATTCTTTCTTAATTTTAAACCGAACCAATTTTTATGGATTTACTTTAAAAATGACGGATTTCCATACAAACTGTCATCCCCTATTTTACCCCCTTAGGGGTTGAATTTCGAAAAATCGGCCTTATCCCTTGCCTACACATAAAAGAAACACTCTGTACAAAATTTCAGCTGTCTAGGTCTAAAGGTATGGGCTGGGCGTTGATCAGTCAATCAGTCAGGACTTTGCCTTTTATAATACTGGGTGTAAAAGACATGAGCAGTCAAACGAAAACCACGTATTCTATACATCAAAATAAGACATATTTCAAAAAAAATATTGCTGGGAAATGATTTTTATTTTTTGGTGTTACAAAAAATTGCAAATTGTACCGCGCAATGTAAAGGGCTCAACTCGCACGCAACTCGCAAAACCGCGATAATTTTGCTTGACGGCGGCCCCGTTCGTTAGTGTCCGTGCGCATCGAGTGAGCTACATTGAACGCTAACGTTTTGAAGCCATTTTTTGTTATGAAATACTAAAAAAAATGATAATGTTTCTTTGGACAATAATTAAGAAATAACGTATACAATACGTTTTCTTAAAAAAATGAAAAAAAAAAATTATGACTTTGACCTTCAATAAAATCGTAACTATCAATTTCCCAGGTATAGTCTGAATGAAGAAAAATGTTATGACGGTGAGCAGAATACATGGTTTTCGTTTGACTGCTCATGTCTTTTACACCCTGTATACTAGCTGTACCCTGCCACGATTCGCAGTGGCACATTGTGATTGAATGGTTGAGAAATGAGAAACAAAACAAAGAATACATTTCATATTTGTTTAATTTTGCAATACTTTGATTGACATTAACGGCGGTTGCCTAGTTACGGTTGTTATTTTTTCATTACTATTGCGGTTGTCAGCGAGTGTTTTCCTCGCTTCTGGCAGATGGCGCGGTCACTGGTACACAGCTAATCGTTAAAAAAAGTGTTTTCTCGCGGTCGCAGATATGTGACTTGTGTGAAAATAGATAAAAACAATCCTTGATGCGGATTTTATACGATGTTAAAATTTCAAGTCAATCGGTGCAGAACTTTTTGAGTTTTTGAAGCGTACACAAACCAACATAACATTTTTATATATATAGATAGATAAAAGCTACAAGAAGGGGAGCAGCGTGTGAGTTTCGTTAGAGTATAGCAAGCGTCTATAGGCTACAGTGGCTGCTTACCACCAGGCTGCCCGTATGCTTGCATAACCATGTCTGCTAACCATGAAATAAAAAATCGGGAGTAGTTTGCCCTTGACTTTCTCGTATACCGGAAACGACTCAAAAGTTGATAGAAACCTTATATTTTGATACCATACATGCATGTTAAATTTTGGTCACCCATCCGAGTGAAGACCGCGCACTTGGTTGCTTAACTTTCGTGATCGACGACTCAAAATTTGATAGAAACCTTATATTTTGATGTTATACATGCATGTTAAATTTGGTTGCAATAAGTTAAAGCATACTCGTGTTATCGTGCTAACGCACATAAACACACACAGACATAAATTTCAAAAACGGGTTTTTTGGACTTGGGGAGGTCCAAAACGTGTAGGTATAAATCCGTCAAAATTACCTACGAAGTCGAATTCTTTGACGATTACGAGACTTCCTCTATACTTACGAGAAAGTAAAAAGCAATGAAAAAATCGGAATCGGATTGTCGGTCCCACTAAAAGTATGACTTGGGCGAGCGCTAAGGCAATTTTAATTTCTTATATCACCTACCCTGCTCCCTATTTATTTGGGGTAGGTATATTGTCTTGCTATAGGATTTGGCATTTGTTTTTATGGTGGCCGCTTACCTGACACCAACATTCCTTGCGAATATCCTGCTGTCATAATTTTACAAGTCACCGTTTCTGACCTTTGACGTGAGTTGTTTACTTCCTATCTTTCCACAGTTTTATATTCATTAGTATCGTGACTTCATAATATTATTTAGGGTACACAGACGGTAATTACAAAATTATCAATCATTAGGTAGGTACCTACGCTTTACGTAGTTAATGACGCGTACATATCGGCTATCGTCGTCCTTTTCTTGTGCATTGTGAATGTCGGGAAGTGTAGATAAATATAGTTGTCTGATATTACCAGCGCATTGTCTGAGAAAATAATTGAATGAAGAGTCGTTGACAGCGTAAAATAGGCCAAAGTGGCGCCTTAAAATTCTAGTGATTTGTGACATTGTGATAGTGCTCCATTAACATTTAATAAGTACAGTGTAATCATTTCGGTTTCCCCTGTTTAATGGAATGCCGGCAGTCCCATAGTCTCGTAGTTATTTTCCTTATAATATTTGCAGTATAAAAGCTTATTACGCATTTATTGACACCAGTACAATAGCACCTCTCTACGGTTTTAGCGAAAACAGAGCATAATAAAAATGCATAAACTCTTGGTTCTAATAATCTTATTCGGCGTTGTGAGAAGCATCGATTTAGACGTCGGTACGAGGGACTTCAGTAAGAAAATCTTCGATGAAGACCGCTCAGCGAAACCCGGCTTTAGAAAGAGAACTACCACAGTCTCTGTAACGGCTGATGTGGGAGAAGTCATAAGCGGCATCTTCGTAACAGACCGTCGGCCGAAGAAGGACGGAGTGGTAGAAATAGTGGAAGGAGGAGAGAGACAAAAAACTGTAGTTTTGAAACTCGAAAGCCCTACAGTGCTTAGGGGCTATGATTTCCACGTCGAAATTTATTCTCAGCCGGAATTTCAGGCTAGGGATGTGCCTTTTGTGCCGGTACAAGTGACGAGGAATCCAGTAGAAGAATCTACGACAACCAATCCGGATCATAAGGAAGATATAATTGCAACCATTGCATTGTAACTAAGATAAGTTGGTCGCTGCCAAGAAGGTTGTGTCGCTGTCGAGATGAAGTAACGAAGGTTCATATTTTGTCCATGAAGGACGCGTCCGTCACGGTACGGACGGTGGATAATGTTAATCAAAATGCAACCGCGGAAATCACGGAATACGCAATGGAAGCTTTTGTAACAGTGCAACGAAATCTTTTAATTATTTATTCTAAATACTACTTATCATTTTATAATGACATATCTATACCAGTGTAGGTACTTGACATGGAAGTATTTTTATATACATACATGCGTTGGTATGTATTTTGACAGTATTGTATGAGTTCGAAGTGTAATTTAAATTACAAAAAAAGACTTGCCAATGTAGCTTAATGTGATTAAAATTTTTAAGGATATAATTCTTTTCTTGTTTATTATTTTTTTTAAGTTATTTTCAAGTTTGTTTATATATTTTATCTAGTTTTGTTTACCTATACCTAACATGTGTTAACACATTTTAATTTTTATTATCCCTATAGTAACAATACAAATAATAGATAACAGTCTACTAAATGACGTCCTTGATCTTTGATTCCATTTATTTCAACTAAAACGGTCTTAAATTACATATCACATTAAATATTTCCCACATTATTAAGTATTTCAAATTACATTACACCTCGTTATTATTGAATTATTGGTATTGGAGCGAAAGTCCTGCGGAGGTGTCCATACGTTAGATAAGACCGTAATTAAGTTGCTCTACTTTTTACCCTGTCTTCTGAGATCATTTAGACTTAAGGTGGACGCACATTTAGCCGAGAAAACGAATTATAGATTTCTATAAATGATTGAAATCTCGCGCTCCTGCCCACGCACGTCGAATTGGTCTATGCGCGCGAATTCATTCTATTCAATAATTTATCACAGTGAAACGTTTTCTTCTGTCGGTGTGCGAGGCATTTGGCTCTGCTACAATGTGCGATGATCTTAAGAGAGTAACATCCACAACAGAGACTTCGGAAAAAAAAATTCAAATTCAGACTAGTAAACACCAGTAAACAACTTTTCCTTTCATATTTTATTTCGCGTTATACCTTTACCTACGGTACTTTGTACAAACATGATTACATGAATAATAATAATATGTTTCTATTTTGTTCGTTGATTAAAGGTCGTAAAGAAGTATGCCTATTTTTTAACCGAAAACTCGATTGAAAAAAATTGTTCATTTTATTTGGAAAATAATTTGGGGCTAAGGGGCCTCCACTCCTTTGTTGCCCCGAGGCCTCCAGACAAAGGTCTGGAGGCCTCAGGGCAACAAAGGAGTGGATCCGGCCCTGTCTGTCCTTAAAGGCCTATTCGCTAACTTTTTTACTTTCTCTTACGTAGTGTATAGAGGAAGTCTTGTAATCGTCAAAAAATTCGACCTCGAGATTTTGACGGATTTACACGTTTTGGACCTTCCTAAGTCCAAAAATTTTTGTGCATTAGCACGATGACTCGAGCATGCTTTAACTTATTGCAACCAAATTTAACATGCGTGTATAACATTAAAATACTTATAAGGTTTCTATCAACTTTTGAGACGTCGATCACGAAAGTTAAGCAACCAAGTGCGAGGTCGGTACTCGGATGGGTGACCAAAATTAACATGCATATGACATCAAAATATAAGATTTCTTTCAAGTTTTGAGTCGTTTCCGGTATACGAGAAAGTCAAGGGGAGACCACTCCCGATTTTTCTATTTGTTTGGGTGCATCGTTTATGTTGTTATGATTTATTCTATTGCACACCAAAAGCTTCGTCGGCGAGTTGAGCAATTAATTTAAGTTTGTTTTTGAAAGTCGTGCCGAAAGGTAACTCTCACGCATTCAATCTATTGCGTACTAAAGTTGTTCAGGTTGATATTTTGTTAAGCCGCCGCCGGGCTAATTTGGCGGCCTTGCCCCTTGAGCACGAGTATCTCAATAAACACTTTGGACAATAAATGTCTGCATATTATAGTTATTCGATTAAAAAGTCTATTAGTTTGACAGATATTCTTAAAGCTTCGTGCTTGAACGTCGGAAAATGTCAGACTCGAAGTGCGGCTTCGAGTAGTGTAGGTTTATTCGTTAAAATACGTAGGTAACTATTGTAGTTGCGTTAAGAGCTCAATTTTTATGGGAAACACGATTTACGTTTCTTTCCGCTAGGTTCGTTTTCCACGTTTCCTATACAAATCGAGCTCTTAACGCAACTACAATAGATACCTACATATTTTACACGAAAAAACTTACACTACTGGTACAGAGTGGGCTGTACGCTAGTACGATAGTGTTACCGAACTATCGATAGTTTTCATCTGAAAACCCCTATACTTACGATACGATACTATCGATTGTACTATCGATAGTTTAGAACAAGGCAATAGGTACTATCGAATGAGTGCAATACTATCGATAGTATTCTTGGTAGCGAATGATAAACTATCAATAGTATCGTTACTATCATTAGTAGGGGAGCCTGGGTACGGTTGAAGCAGGGTACGGTTGAAACAGCGCATATAACTCGTAAAGTATAAGCGATACGATGAAGGGTACAAGGGGGGGAAGACGCGGAAGGCAGGTCCGAACCTGTATTGCAGTAACCCGTCGCACTCTGCGCGCCACGTAAATTTCTAGGCCACCCTATTGTATTTTGTCGTCCAAAAGTAAGTATTTTTTATTGTTTTATTCTTGAAATTACTTTGTTGCTATATGTTTTTTGCACTGTGAGGGTTTTTCAGTTTAATTGTTAGTTCCAAGAGGGTCGGTAACAGTGATTAGTTTTTGTTTATGGGTTGTTCTATCGACGCTGCGATCATTGTAATAGCGGTTGAGGGGATGGGGACAGTTGAAACAATTTTTGTGGGTACGGTTGCAACAGTCTTAACATTGGTTTTTTATTAACAGATGCCAAGACAATGCATCAGAAAAACTTCTCGAGGTCAGTATGATATAACTCACTACGAAGATGCATATGTAGAACTAAAAAAAGGCACTTCCTTATGACGAGCTGCAGAAATGTTCGGAGTGCGCCACTCTTCTCTTTTGCGCTACAAGAAAAAAAAGACGCAAAGATCGAAGAAAGCAAAGATGCTAATGTTTCTATGGGGTATGTAGACCACAACCGAGTATTCACTCCTGACCAGGAAAATTAATTGTCAAATTATTTAATTCGCTGTGCTTCTGATTCTACTTTGGTCTATCAGTAAGAGAGGTGAGGTAACTTGCATATTAGCTTGCATGTGTGACTGATAAAAGTGCCATACTAGAATTTAACCTATTCTTGTTGATTATTCATTAATAAACGGATTTTATATCACATTATTGTCTATGTTTCAACTGACCCCCATTGCTGTTTCAACCGCCCCTGGTATGGGGACGGTTGAAACAAATGTACATCTATCTTATAAACGCCTCTAATCCTAAAACTACTGCACCTAATCCTCAAAATGTTATATTTTTTTAAAGTCAATACTCCACTCTCTCACTTTAAGTGTTTTTTATATAACTATGTTGGATACTGACAGTGCTATGGGCATTTATCGCGAAATTGTTTCAACCGTACCCAGGCTCCCCTATTGTTCGTAAATAAAAAACTATCGATAGTATCGGTAGTTTTTTTTAATTGCGAACAACAATGCTATCCATAATATACATATAGTTTCTATTTTTATAGTAACTGCCTGGTTTAGAAAATCGATAGTAACGATAGTACAATCGATAGTCTTGCGATTTTTTGGCTATCGATAGATCGTCGATTAATAATCGATAGTCGATCGGCAGCACTAGTACAGCCGGCTGCTGTATAGTTAGGTACCAAAAGCTGTCTCTTTCCTAAAGTCTTTGAACCGAATATAGTTATTTCAATGCAAGATTGTCTATGTGTTGGCGAATGTTTTCCAAATCTATTCAACCACTTTGTGGGATAGTACCTACCTACCTAATAGAAAAGGCGGAGTGCTTACCAATATTTTAACTATGTTCTCGACGTATCTTTAGCATTCCAATTGGTTCGATTTATATAAAACTTTAGTTTTAACTTTTTTATTGTTATATTGAATTACGATATTCAACCATATCTGGCCAATCCAATTTACCTTGGGATAACCCACGCAACTATTGCAACGTGACGGCCGCCAGGGCCGGTCACTGCAAGGGTCAATTACACTGGAAATTCCGCGTTCGAATCCCAGTAAAGACATGTTTCTGTACAAACTGTCTTTGTTCCCATTTCAGATTTATTAGCAAGATTACTGACGACTTGACTGACTGTATCTACTTTGTATCAATCATCACCATGACAATTTGACAAGCTTTAATACTCGTTCATAATGTAGGCAGGTAGGTAGATACAGACAACAGCACGTTGGGTTACCACAAACTGTCAATTTTTCCCAATCGATTAATGCACTTTATATTGAACAGTCTTAGGTTGAAAATCGTTTGGAGAAATTTGACAGTTTTGTATAGCCCGACGTGCTGTTGACTGTACAACGAATTAGGTAGGTAGTACTTCAACATTTTTTTGTTTTCCAATACTGAGTTTTCCTATAGAGCAGAAACACGCAAAAAGCATTTGCATTTGTAGATTTTTATTAGTTAAAAACAAAGAACCTACAATAATGCCTTCATTAGGTATTAAGTACCTACACATGTCTTCATTTGAGACATTAATCGAATAAAATATTATTAGATAATAGTTTTATTCCATTTAAAATGCTTGACATGACACACATAAATTAAAATAAAAACCTTCAATCAGAAATTTCTATGAACGCGCCATGTGAGGTGCAGTGTATTATGCCCAGGAGTACCTACTTTAGGGTCCTACTGCTCCCTTTGTGGGGAACCCCGAACTCACTTAGAAACACTGATCGGAGCAGCAACATTGTAATTCCAGCTAGAACTCCCAAGTTCGATGCTTTCACAGTTGTAAAATTATTTCGTTTTTCGTCGGACTGGGGTCTGTCACACCCCACCTGTACACTTACCTGGGAGGGTTAATTTAGTCGCAGCTGACATAACTACTTTGGAAAAGTTTTATTCTACGGGCGCAGTTTAAACTTGAACTGCTGACATTTAAGTCCAAGTTCAAGTTTAAACAACAATTTTAAGTAATACAAGTTTTGTATTATTTAATATTCTAGCTATTTTAAGTCACATTATTACAGTCACAAAGACGTTTTAAATCTCTAGATTTTCGTCGATTAGCGCATCGAGCGCATCACGTATTATCCTTAATAAACTTGCAATACGTATAAAAGCTCTGTACTGACCGTGTTATTGCCAGTTTGATAGCACGCTCTCGACAGTATCTTAAGCTCAAATCGAAAAATGTACAAATTCGTGCTTGTGTGCGCTTTGATCGGTGTTGTGACCAGTCGCGATTTGAATATCGGAACACGAGACTTTGGCAAAAAGATCTTCGATGAAGACCGGACTGCCATTCCTTTTCTTTGGAGGAGATCAACTGATATCAAAGTGACTGCTGACGCTGGGGAGGTCATTAGCGGTGTATTCGTCAAGGATCGCAGGTCGTGCAGGGATGGTGTAGTGGAGATAATAGAAGGGAAAGAGCGACAGAAGACTATCGTTATAAGACTGAAAAGCCCATCTATATTCAAAGGATACGATTTCCATGTAGACGTGTATAGTCAACCAGATTTTCAGGGAGGGGCTGCCCCTGCAGCCACTGTAGCGCCTACGACTGTAGTGCCTCCAGTAACATCAGCAACATCAGCAGTAGCTACCACTCAAGAGGTGACAGACAACTAGGACAATGTAGTAATGCCTACATTGAGGAAAGAACGAAGTCTTCAACCACCGCCGCATCGTTGGTATTAAAAATTATTAGTGCTGTGGAATTAACGGAATTTATGCCAATAAGTGCAGGGGATACTGTACGGATAATGGGCATGGAAGTAGTGAACGAAAATGTGAACAACATTACTTGTAGAATAAAAATAAAAAGCATATTTATTGATGGCCATTAATAGCAAAAGGATGTATTAATTTATCTTTATCAGTAATTCCTAATGTAATTATGTCATATTTAAATGAGGATTCTCGAGTTCAATTTAAAATAATAGAGTACCTATAATGAAGAAAATTAAGTGTTACCTATATGATAATCTGTTTCCTACCCTGCTCCCGATTTATTTGCAGTCGGGTGCAGTATGTCTTGCTACCGACATAGTACTAAACACTGTGCTTTTTAACCGTCTTAAATAATTATAGGTGTGAAAGTGCCATACAAACAACTCTTGCTAATGGACCATCATCGAAATCGCGGAAAAACACCACACAAAAGTGCAACATGTTCACAAAAAAAAAACAAAATGTATGAAAAAGATGTTTTTTTTTTCGCGTAGATATTCGATGTTGATGAGTCCCCTAGCAAGAGTTGTTTGTATTGACTGGCACTTTCACACCTTGAATTATTTAAGACTTTTATTTTTTTTCTAGTATTATTTGTAAACGTTTGTAAACGTTGTAAGCGTTTGTAAACGCAAAAATAAAATTATTCTATAATGTAAGGTAGTTTCATCTTAGCTGGGCGTCAAATATTTGCAAAAATATTTCGTTCGGGTCTTGGAAGTGCAAATTTCAAAGATTTGATGAAACGATGTTTACCATAAAAACATAAGCACCAAGCACTGACAAATTTCGACAGCGAAAAGCAGTGCCTCGGTGGCGAAATTGGTCAACGCGTCCACCCGGATTGTGGAAGGTGCGGGTTCGAGTCCCGCCTGAGGCAAGTCGATTTTTTTCAGTGCATTTTTCTAGTATTATATTTACGCGTTTGTAAACGCAAAAATCAAATTATTCTATTATTTAAGACGGTTAAAAAAGCTCGGTGTATATTTCAGCATTTGATTAATAATAATTATATATTTCTACGCTCACACCAATTATCTAGCCCAAATTAAGTTATGGATACTAGATAACGGACAAATATACCTACTTAATAATCTAGATATTTTTATAAATAAACTTAAATAAATATATAAACAACCATAACTCATGAACAAATGATCGTGTTCATCACACTAACTTTTGCCACTACCAGGACTCGAACCCGGACCGCCTGATGAGTAGGCAGCGTTACTGACCACTCCGCCACGGCGGGATCATTGCTACGGCCGTATGCCTGTTAACAACCCTCGTTGGGGACTGCTAATCTTTCGACTACAGCCGGGACCAGTAGGCCTATTCGCTAACTTTTTTTGATAGATGAAAGTGATGATCACAGTGATTTTCATATACATTGCCGTTTTACACGACACGCTATTATGACAATTATCGTGTAAAAACACCAATGTAATTCATATAAAGTTCAAAAAAAATTAGCGAATAAGAGTGATGATCACCGAGAGAATTACATATCTATTGCTGTTTTTACACGACAAGTGCCATAATAGCTAGTCGTGTAAAACATCAATGGATATGTAATTCACTCAGTGATCCCTTTCAACTGTCAAAACAGCGAATATGCCTACCTCAGACCAATGATATGCCTACAGTTTTTCCAATAGGTAGGTACTTTAAATGTTGAAAATCGTCTAGATAGAAATGCAGAGACTGAGGGACTAAAACAAAATTAAAAAGTTCTTTAATTAAATCTACTTTGCTTTTTTAGCGCTTTTGCCGATTTAAAAGTATACTTACCTACTTTTAAATCGTCAAAAGCGCTACCATCGATTAGGCCTGCTATTCGATTTAAACTAAATGAATTGGATATTAATGTTACCTACCCCAAAAAAGTCTGATCCCATTGTTTTATTTGAAGACCTTGGGCCACAAGCAATTATCAGCTCAAATTATAATAGTATATAGTAGCTGTACTGCCGGTTTCGTATTCAACTTTTACTTTGGCGGCAATGTCAAAACAAAGCTAAAAGTGGATATCCTCATGCTAACTACGTCACTAGCTGTCAGACCGGTCCGCAGCATTGACGGACATGATGCGCTGCTGAGAATGGTAATTTTTAGGGATGTAACTATTCCGATTCCTATATATCGGCATCGCTGATTATAATACAATCGATATCACACAGTTCAAAAATCGAAAGTCTACATTAATTTTAATCACTGACTTCTTGTGTCGGTTTATTTGATTATTTTGTGTAATAACTTAGTCACCACGTTGATTACCTAAATTCAACCATTAGTCGCTTTCTACGACATCCTTTGGCAATTGGTGGATATGGGGTGATGCTATTCTACTATACCGGCATCACATGTCTAAAATATTATACAGAGAAAACATTTATATGTTTGTAACGAATAAACTCAACCGATTTAAAAAAATCTTTAACCATTAGATTGCTACATTATTCCTGAGTGACATACCTACACCACGCTTTCCCAATGTGGATTGGTAGAGGGAGTACCTAGATACCTATAAGGTGATCAAAACCCCTTTGCTAATCCATAGTCGCCTCTACGATATCCATAGGAGGATATGGGGTGATGCTATTCTTGGCTATTCTACTATACCGGCATCACATGGCATGATTTCCCATTGTTCAATTTTAATAAAAGGCCACGTGGCATATTTAACTAAGTAGAGTTATTATCGCCTAAGTAGGAAATAAACATTATTAAATTAATGAGGATTTTCCATCTAAAGTAACTGTACCGTTACCACTTAGAAGGAAATAACAACTCAAGTACTACTTATCTATTATTTCGGTTATAAATATTCAATTGTCTTTAATGTTTATTTAGTAAAATGACCTGTATTGACAATTTACATGTAACGACAAATTACTCATTTTCCTTATGACATCCGCAGTATAAAAGGTCAGAGCGGATTAAATGTCGCCAGTCCTTGCCCTCTTGCGTTGTATATCCTTCAAAGATGTATAAGTTAGTGATCGCTTTGGCCTTAATTGGCGTTGTGTACAGTGATGACATGAACCTTGGGACGCGGGATCTGGCCACAAAAATCTTCGATGAAGACCGAAAAGCAAGCCCAGCTCTTTGGAGGAGATCAACGACGGTCGCTGTCACAGCTGGCGAAGGAGAAATCATAAGCGGCATCTTCGTCACCGACCGCAGGGCAAACAAGGACGGAGTTGTAGAAATAATAGACGGAGGAGTGAGACAGAAGATTGTCGTCTTAAAACTGAAGAGCCCAGCTATATTCAGAGGTTACGATTTCCACGTCGAAGTGTTTGCTCAGCCGGGCATACAGCCAAGACATGTACCAACCGGGCCTACGTTTGAGCAATTGCCTAGAGCGGACATACCCAACGAAAACAGCCCTGCATTTGTCCCCGTGGATGATGTGGTAGATTTTACTCCAGTAATTCCAGCGAATATCAATACCGTGGTAGTATCAGAAGACATTCCCACGGAAGCCATACCGACGTTCCGTGGTGATGTATCGGATATAAAATAACAAAACGCTTGTAAATTTTACCAGTACAGTTTTAGATGTAAGAATCCTATTAGTAATTACCTAAGTAATAAAAGTCGTGTACATTACATACATAACTGCGTACAATTTTTTTATTTTTATTTATGTCGACCACATCCACACCGGCACCTGGCATAAGGCGCAGACATGGCACAGGCGCGGCAAACTCATACATTTTGTAACAATTAAGAAGCGGCAAACCTACAGATAATATGTTCATGATAAGAATGAAGTATTATTAAAATCAAATAGCTTTAGCCAAGGTAAATATTAAGGCCTATGCTTCATTGCTGTTAAGTTTTCCTGTTATTATTATTAGATAGGTATATTTGTACCTCATTGACAAGTTTGCCGCTTCTATAATATGTGCCGCGACTTAGCCTTTTTTTTCCCCTGGGTAAATATGCATTACGCATGCCCTCTCGTCGGGGGACGGGAGGGGTATGTGGGACTCCCCGGGGCTGAACCCCGGGTCTACCCACTAAAACACCCAGCGGCACTCCCTCTTCGCCATAAATAGTGGAGGATTGGGAAACCGGCAGAGCCCTTACTTCCAATCCCAGCCTAACCTCCTCTGTTTCCACGCCTTAGATTTCGGATAGGAATGCAATATTAATAAATTTATTTTTAACACTACATAGGTAGGTATGTAGTGTTAAAATAAACTTATTAATTTCAGAAATTCAGCAGTTTCTTTTTGAGTAACTTTTTACCCTCATTGGATGTCTGATACTGGCAGATTTTGGTTTTATGTTTTATGCTATGTGTAATTAATGGTAGTTAGGTAGGTACCTAATTAATTCAGAAGCATAATTTAAAGGTTTAGATAATAATCTAGAAACTTGTGTAAGTATGTCATTCTCACTAAGCGGAAATTTTTGTTTGCTGTACCTAAATGTAGCTGTTGTTTATCCTTAGATGAATAATTGTATGACACATGCAATTAAAAGGAATATATAATTTTGTTTATGAAAAATATTGTGTTGTAGAAGTAGGAAGGTACTTACCTAAATAATCAGTTACTGGCTTGTTATTGAAATAATTTTTGTACCTAGTGGTGCCATAAACTCTGTCCCTCATATAAAGAGGTCTAGTGTAGGGAAAAATAAAAATAAGTACCTAAGAAAGTAAGTAGGTAGGTATATGTAAGTATTATATACGTTTGACTATGTAGATTATCACAAGATAATCTTAGAACAGAACAAAACATCAAATTGTTGTTTAACTTACCTATATACAACATGTAAATTAAATAACCAACACCCTGAATACAGGTGGCTAGGGATCGGCTTCTGAGATGATTTCAAATTTTTTTTTTATAAACGATTTTTTAAAAAAAAAAATAAAAAAAACAAAAGTACCCAGAAAATATTGTACATAGTTTCTGGGTACTTTTGTTTTTTATTTTTTCAAAGAAAAATCTTTTTTTATAAAAAAAATTTTTTGAAATCAACTCAGAAGCCGATCCCTAACCACCTGTATTCAGGGTGTTGGTTATTTAATTTACATGTTGTATAGATATACCTAGTTAGGGAATATGGAATGCAATACAACCCAGTAAATAACAAGTATTACAGGCCTCCTGGTAGATTCTATTTTTCGACACCACCCGGGACTACGAGCTTAACGTGCCGACGAAGCACGGAGGATAAGAAAATTTTTCGGTCACCCATCCGAGTACCGACCGCGCACTTGGTAGCTTAACTTTCATGATCGTTACTAAGTAGCGTAAGGTTTTTATGCATTCATCATCAACAGCTCATATAATGTCCTCACCGAGGGGCTAGAGCCTGCCCACATTAGGGGCGATTAGGCCTTAGTCAACCACGCTGGCAAGTGCTGGTTGGTCGACTTCACACACAACCTAAGAATTTCTTCATAGGTGTGTGTGCAGGTGTCCTCACGATGTTTTCCTTCACCGTAAAAGCGTCGATTAAACGTACATATGAATTCAAAATTTGAAAACACATTGGTACGTGGCGGGGATCGAACCAGTGCCAGTGGGTGGGAGACGACGCTCTTACGCACTACGCCACCGACCGACGCTTTTATGCATTATTGGTAGTAAAATGACTACCTATTTTTTGTCCGGGTTTCCCTTTGTGATTAACCACCCTTCGCCACTGCAAGGCTGACTGTCGAAAGATGTTATGTCACCACCTCTACAATAATGTATAATCTAATCGGCCATGGAAATTTAGATATTGGGTAAACTAGAAAAACCAAAAATGATATTGGGACCACTTAATACACATTGCTGGATGTTTCACAATTCCTTTGACAATACAGCTGCAACGAGAGAATGTAATTCTAAACTAATATGCAGTATAAAAAACTTTGGACTATCGCTAAGAATAATAAATGATTATTTGGTAAGGAATCTATCAATATCATACGTCTACAGTATTTTTATGTTACGAACGCGACTATACCTTGTATAACTACATGCACATTGTCATCATTGCAGATCGTAGTGTAAAATAATTATTATACAAACGTAACTATTTTAGTTGCTCAATTTGTCTAGGAGACAACATGATCCTTTATTCCCGATGAGTCACACCATTTAGTGTAACACTGTTACCAATTGGTAAAAAAATTACCGATTAGTAACACTGTTACTCACCCACCTTTTTGTCCCTTTGAGTGATAGTGTAACTCAACAAAACTGTGTGTTCCCGTTAAGTAACACCTCGAACTATAGAATAGATCTACCCACCTATTGCCGTAAGAAACGCCCTTTAGCCGCTTCTGGCCGCGGCACGCTCGCTCGGCTCTTGCGCTGTGTTCATGTACACCTAACCCGTACCCGTAGTGTAAGTTTTTTAGTATACAAAACGCACCGATTGTAGTTGCGTTAAGAGCTCAATTTGTATGGGAAACATGATTCGCGCTTCTCTCCGCTAGGGGCGCTGTTCGCGTTTCCTATAAAAATTGAGCTCTTAACGCTACTAAAGTAGTTGCGTTTTTTATACTAAAAAACTTACACTACAGGTACCCCTCGTCGTTTCGCTCCTCGCTAACCTATACGAATGATCATTACATTCGTTTAACCAATCGTCATTGAAGTGTGTTTACGTCGAACCGTTCTATCGGTGAAGAGTTTTGTTGAGTTACACTATCACTCAAAGGGACAAAAAAAGGTGGCATTGAGTAACAGTGTTACTAATCGGTAATTTTTTTACCGATGGGTAACAGTGTTACACAAAATGGTGTGACTCATCGGGAATAAAGTGACATGATCTGCGCTTTTTTCCGCTTGGAGCGCTATTCACGTTTCCTATATAAATTGAGCTCTTAACGCAACTAAAGTAGTTACGTTATTTATACTAAAAAAGACTTACACAGGTACGGATGTGCGTCATTGCACACTGAAGCACAGAGACAATATGCATACATGCAACACAGGCTTGGATCACCAGCGTTCCTGAGATAAAAATACTGTTGGTAAACAAAATTAATATGGTATTGTAACTAGCAATGATGTAGAAACTACAAAGTATAGTCCGATTAAGGGAAAGGAAATAAAAATTATATTTGATTAGATATGTACAATAATTCTTTTATTTTCCGTAACACTTTCGGTACAAATATTATCTACAATTATTATAGAAATGCATGTATGGAATCGTATTTATATTCAACTTGACACTGGCAATTGGTAACTATTGAGTAATACTAGTAAATATTATGTAATAACACGGTGACTTGGTTTTTGGAGCTACAGCCTATTTAATGTAGGTACCTAAAACAGAATTGACTCATAGCTGAAAGAAGTTTGTTACTAATATGATTAACTAGTTTTAATATATTGTCAATAGCGGGAGAAGGTCTCTGATATAAAAAATACTAATTAACCCTTCATAAACTAACTTGAGTAAAGATATCAAACATTTTATATCGGCATCGCATGTACCAACTATTACGATAAAATTATTTATTGACTGAGACAAAATTTTAAACAATAGGTATCCTACTACTAATAATGACATTACCTACTTCCCTGTTGGTCAACATCAGAATTGAGCAACAAAAAAGTCTAATTTAGTATAATGTACAGTCGAACCAACTGAATCATGACCCACTTGGCCGATCATTCCTTTAGAATCATAAATTTAGTTAGGTTTTCTTCGCTATCATGCGTGTTGCACTTAGTACGTTTTAAATATGAATAAAAATATGACGATTATGGGTCAGAGATCTACGCAATTTTAATCTTTCTTATCACTGCACTAAAGTCTCAATTAGAATTTTAAATAAGATGTTCATAATCTAAACTCTTTTCACTACTGAGAAAATGGAATAACTATTATGTTTTTAAAAATAAAATGACGTTATGTGTCAGATGTCAAGCAGTAGTCTGAACAAATTTTAAAAAGCCATGTTTATTTGACACTGTCAGTGTCAAACAAATTGATAACAGGTTCGTTACTTAGAAATGTAGATACGTTCAAGCGAATTTCATCCTACTTTGTATAAGAGTGACTGTAGGAAAATGATCTTAAGGTGGGTCATGATTCAATTTGGTCGACTGTACCTATCTGTTAACTTTGATACACCAATTGAGCAATTTAAATTTACTTATGTAACATACAAAATTACAAACAAAGGCATGACAGTAAACCCAGAAAATGAATATTAAACCATTTCAATAGTACCTGTTATAATAAATATTATTCGATGAAAAAGATTAGAAAAATATATTAACAAATTAATAAACAAATCATCATAACAGCCTTTATAATTCGACCCACTGCTGGGACACAAGGCCTATCCTTGTCATCGAAGGAGGTTTAGGCAGTAATATGGAATAGGCAGCATTACTGACCAATCCATCAAAATATTGTATGAGTTAATAAGTAATTTAACAATTTGAATTATAAATATCATTTCTTGTTTTCTTACAAAATATATTAAAAATAGATATCTAAAGGTTATCATCAGGGTCGGATAGCGAGTACCGAGAGACACTTGATAATATTTGTATCATTTACGACTGGCTGACAAGTTATCTTGTAGAATTTCGTGAAAAAATTATCATTCTAGTTGACTGTCTACGAACAAAAAATTTAATTGACTTATCAAAATTGTAAAACTTAAATATTGGTGCAACTGGCCGTTAGGATCGATTTCATGCTAACGCAGATTCGAATCATAAAAGTTATCATAGCTGAGACGAAAACTATTATCATTCGATGGATTCTCTGTGCGAGTGCCGGGGCCATAGTGTTGTAGAGACGGGAGCTAGGAGGAGTGTTGTAGAGAGGGGAGCCAGGAGGAGTGTTGATGACAGGGGAGCCAGGAGTGTTGTTGACAGGGGAGCCAGGAGTGTTGTAGAATTGTTGTGAGACCCCGACCGCGCCCGTGGTCTCCCGGGTGCGGTCCGATGGCTGCTCCCGGTGTCCTCGTCAGGAGGACGCGCCAGGTCAAGCAGCCGTCGGTGAGGAGGCGGCCTACAAGGCCGGCGTCAGTCGGAAGCCCCTGTGGGCTGCTGACCACCTATTGGTGCACAAGGAGTGCTTAGACGGGCAGCGTTGGGACGGTCTCGGTGTAGTTGCGCTCACGTGCGCAGATCCCGAGCCGTCCCGTAATAGCGCACTGTAGGTCAGGCCGGGGAGGATGTTTGGTGGGTATAGAGGGAGCACCTTTACCTCGAGTCCCACATATCCCCTGCGGTTGGCACCACCCCGCAGGGACGATGCGTAAATGCATTTGACCTCCCCGTTAAAAAAAAGGAGGACTGCCCGACACTTTGACCCACGTGTGAAGATGCATCAACACTCGCCTCCACTATCCCGGCTTCTCTCTTTTCTCTCTCTTCTTCTTCTCTTTTATATTGGACCGGGAGAGCTACTTTAGATAACACTATTATCAGATATTTCTATAGAAATAAATAGTGCTAATTCGCACGCATTCTACAGAACACTTAGGTTGTTAGAAATAAGGATGAGTTTGCTATGATTGGATTCTGCAATAATACGTAGTATATTTAATTGATTCGAACAATTTTCCTCAGGAGAGAGTCCATATTACATTTTATGTTTTAGGTGTTATATTAAATTTATCTATGTATCAATTATGTGTGTCGCGTTTTCGTCTCATAAATTATGAAATGCTGTTGTAAAAATTTAATAAGAATTTATGGAATAATTTTATTTTTGCGTTTACAAACGCGTCAATATTAATGCACTGAAAAATATCGACTTGCCTCAGGCGGGACCCGCATCTTCCGCAATTGAGGAAGATGCGGGTTTGCGGGTTCGAGTCCCGTCTGAGGCAAGTCGATTTTTTTCAGTGCATTTTTCTAGTATTTTTAAGAATTTCTTATTACATCTCACTCACTCATCTCTCTACTTATATCCGTTTTATATAATGTTATATCTTAAAAATGCAATTATTTTTAAACCAATATTCTAGAATAGATTATGCGACTTACAAAAACCAAAACTAAGCTGTTAGAAGATATTAATAAAAAACATTTTCATTGTAGTTGTGTTTTGCACATAATGAGTAACTTATCTAAATATTATTAACATAATGATATTATGCTTAGGTATCTAGAATAATATCAACAACAACATTGTATAACGATTAATTATTAATCATAAACATTAATTCCGCTTGGAACCACCAGTTGAGTATCGTAAGTCCTATATACGAAATAAAACGCCTTATATGACTTAAAACCTTTTGTGTAAGTTAGTTTTAACTGTAACTTCTAAGTTAGTTCTAACTTAAGTGTTTACGTGCAATGAAATCGACTCACCGGTACGCTTTGGTTCAGAACTCGCTAATCAAAATCTACAATTAGTAAATAATAATTTTTCACCCCGTGTGTTAAACAAGAACCTCAACTTACATTAGACCAGTTTTTACTGTGATAGATATTGGTTTATTTTACAAATTGAAAACCACAAACAGTTAAAATAGCAAAATTTTTTGGGGAAATCAGCATAATTTTAAGGGTCAATAAATCTGTAAGATTAATCAATTATTCAAAAAACAATGATTCAATTAACTCTGAACACTGCACAGTCACAGAGATGGCGTATGACGTAAAAATGAGAAACCAGGGTATCCGAAGAAATGAGTCTATTGTCACCAATACCTACTTCGTTTATCGATGTTTAGAATAGATTAAAATTTTTATATACCGAATTATTAAGAATCGAAACCTACGAGGTGAGTCGATTTCATTGCACGTAAGTGTCGTAACTGTCAAAGTAGACAGATATCACCCAACTTTGCTATAAACGACAGTTATTACATAAAAATATTTTTTATAAAAATATACTTGTGTAATCTACACAGATGATATAAAAAACAATACCATAAAAATAGTAATAAAGGATCACACTTTAGTGTAGAAGCTTCTGTATGATGGTGACCGCCTATCATTATGAGAATCGTATGTTTATCGTATAAATAAATATAATCATTACCATTCTTACCATATAAAAATTGACACTTACAAAAAAGGTCTCGACACAAACATGACAACAGCCGAAACATTAAGACTAAGCCATTTGTAGCTTTAGACTGTTGTACTCAGTTCAGTACAGTGGGAAAGTCACTGTGTTCAATTGAGTACAGCAGTGTGTCAAATACAGCAGGGTTGATATGAGTATAGTATAGCTTTTAAATTTAAACATTCAGAAACTTCCATCAAATATTGCACCGTACTCAATTGGGTACAGTGCCGCTAAATATGTTTATCAAATTGCACAGAAATTCAAACTTACTAATAAATAGGTGACTAATCGTACTGAATCATGGAATGTACAGGTACGTCGTCAGGAATGTTTTTCCTTCCATTCAGACCGCATAGCTCGATCACAACCAAACAGCCTAGAACGTTCGCCCCGCAACTTCTGAGGAGTTGCACTGCCGCGTGGATGGATCCACCGGTGGCTATTAAATCGTCGATTATAAGGCACTTGAGTCCTGCAGGCACTGTCTTCTGCATTTCTAAGATATCCTGAAAATGCAAAGAATGCGAGATGAGTATATTTTAAAGAAATCAGTGGAATAGACTTGGCTACTTTTATATTCCCTATTGTTTATTTGTAAATAGAAACATTCATTAGCCAGAAAATCTGTAGGTATTTGGCACAATGTATTGCACCAACATTTAGGTTATTTTGCTGGTCCTCGTCTGGACTGAATATGCTATTAATGATAGCAAGTTTTTAATTAAGGTCATCATCATGATCATGATAAGAGCCTCTACTGGGACACAAGGCCTCTTCTTGTCACCGAAGGAGGTTTAGGCAGTAGTCCATTACGCTTACCTAGTGCGGATTGGTGGACGGAGTATAAGGTGATTAATACCCCATTGCTGATCCATTAGTTGCCTTCTATGACACCCATTGGAGGATATGGGATGATGCTATTCTACTCTGCCGGCTTTACATGTTTAGTTTATGTATTACGAAAAAATGCTAACTATTTATTAAGTAACGTATAATCTTATAACAATGGTCATACTTCTGAGTCCGGAACTTTTTATGTAAATAAACCACTTAATGTATATTTTCGTCATTATTATTAAGTTCACAAAAAATATTTAAAGAAAAGTAGAGTCGAGTAGGAAACATATTGTCTTGTATTATAGTCACCCACACTGCCTAAATATGAGCTCGTTATTTTTATCAATAAACTGAATGACAGAAATTTTAAATGTCTATGTACTCACTTGAGTTCGCGCGGTCCCAAGAAGTTAACGTATAATGTAAAAAAATAAATTATGAGGGTGGTAGAATAAAGAAAAAATATCTATGCGGTATTTAAAATTAAAATTATTATTGAAATTAGATTTTGTAAGACATTGTCAAGTGAATGAGATAAATAGATTATGGATTGAGTACTTAAATGATAATGCTTAAGAATGCATTGATATAAAAAATAAAGTATCCTACTATACTGCAACATAGTTTTTATCTGTTTAATGTGGCGCAGAGTGCGCGCGTCCGCGTGGCCTAACGAATTCCGAGCGGTACAAAAATGGACTGTAAATACTTTGAACAACGACAACAATTCCCATAGGTTTGTATAACATGCTGCGACGCGCTGTTCAGTGTAAATTGTACATACCTTACGATTCTTTGAATATGGATATGGCCTAACATATTTGTCTCAGTAACATGAAGACAAAATGATATGTTTATAGTTTTTTTATAATAATAATAATTATTATGTATTCTTTATCTCTTTCGTTACAGACCATATAAAGTTATCTATTAAAATGAATAATAGGTATATATTTAGCAGTCCACTTGTTTATCTTTATAAGAATTGTTACATCATACATTTACTAAATTCATAGTTGGCATAACAGGGTAATTGAACACATTGAATAAGATAGAATTGATTGAGTGGGCTTCTTGTGTATCGAAGCAACCAACATTAAAAATAATATCATTCACTATAAATTTTTATAAGTAGGTACAGCGCCAATCAAATCAATTGATTGTATGCCTTGATTGTTTTATAGTGTCAAGTACGTTCAGGAAGATAACAATTGTAAATAAGAGATCACTTGAAAATTATTGTGTGGTTAAAGACGTATGCAATATAGTTCTACATTGACATAAGATCCTCTAAAACATTTTCTTATTCAAAAGTAAATAATGTAATGTATAAAATCATCATGACTGCCAGTTGAGAGCGAGTGACACCCACTGTTGGACTTATTGGGTCAAAAAAATAAATTTCTTTCAGTAATTCAGCAACATTCAATCCCTATGTTTTATAACTACAAATATTATGAAAACTGACATGGTAAACTTTGTAAAATTCAGGGTCACTATTTTTGTAGGTGCCAAATTTACATCGCTCAGAATCCATAACATAATCGATCCAGCGGTGCCTACACAAACGTCAGGTGTCGCATTTTTGAGATTTTTTATGGATATTTTGAAGTAAAGAGAGATGGAGAATAGAAATTAGCTCTTTTTAGAGTGTTCTGTATAGAGAAAGAATTATGGCATCAAAACTTGTTCTTAGACAAATATTTTAGTTTGGAACCTATAGGCTTAATTAGAAACTCAACATTAAAAATAATAACAATTTATTTTAGTGGTTATTACTTAAATGTCATTCTTAGGGCCTATTTCACAAGTTATGTTTAAGAAATAATAAGCAGTTAAATTAACAGTTTTGTAGGACTAAATCCTAATGTGAACTTACTTAGAACCTGTGAAGTAGCCCTTACAACTATTTCTGATGTGTTAGGTATCTGATGGTTTTTGAATAGTGCTTTCATCTATTATTACTAGTCAAAAGATTAAAGGAATTAAGAATTTAAATTATAGCGACTCACCGAACCATATTCCAAATCGTACTTGAATGATATCACCTCTCCGGGGAGTTTCCCCTTCTTCCTCACAGGAATACAGCCCAACCCCAATTCGGCAGCAAGTGAGAATGAAAACAGAAACCCTCGGGACTCCAAGCCGATAATAGCTTCTACATCAGGGTATTTTTCCTTTACGGTTTCAACCAATAAACTCTGAAGTAATTGACAAGTGCTTCCATCTGATAGAGCCGAGAATATATCCCTGGAAAAATATTATAGAACACTGGATATGAGCAAAATATTTCAAATGACTAATATTTAGAAAAACATACGGCAACAAGATGGATAGATTGTTGGAGTTAATGCTGAGATGACGGCTCACATGATGTATGGAAGAGAAGCATATATTACGCCAACCCCAAATAAAAATGATGATAGGGCAACAAAAAACAAAATTACCTACTTTAATTGTTCGGATATTATTAAAATAAGTAACTAGCATAGTAGATAAAGAAGAAAAAACAGTAAAAATAATAAAACTAAATAATAATACCTACTATCAAAAGCAATAAACAGACAAAGAAATTATAATACTCTAAGGTTACCCATACTGATTAAATAACAAATTTATTATTATTATTATTATTATAAATTATCAGGCAAACAGTTGTAGACAACTGATAGGTGCCTATATCCTGTTATTCTTATTAGTTTTTCTCTTATTTATTATTTATGTATTTGTCCAGTCGGTTCTTAAATTGGTTAATATTTTGCGCTGATACTACATATTCTGGGAGTTTATTCCACGATGCGACTACTCGATTGGTTAAAAATTTCTTATATGGGTTGTTTTGTGCAGGTCTAGTACACAATTTTAAGTGGTGGCCTCTTAACTGGGCATTATGGTTTCTTGTGAACATATTTTCAAAACCTTCGATGTCGTAATGCCCATTTAAAATTTTATAAGTTTCTATTAAATCCCCACGATTTCTGCGATCCTCTAGCGTAGTTATCTTTAATGTTTTCAGTCGCTCTTCATATGTCATGCGCTTTAGGACTCTGGGTAATTTTGTAAAACTTCTCTGTACCTTCTCCAGAAGTTCGATATCTTTAATAAAATATGGATTCCAAATCTGAAAAGCATATTCTAATATTGGTCTTATGAAGGTTCTGTATATTCTTAACATAATATCTGGTGTCAGAGTTCCGAATGCCTTCCTCACAAGGTAAATAAGTCCCTTCGCTTTTTTTGTAATTGATGTCAGATGCTCTTCCCACTTAAGATCCTCTGTTATATTTACTCCTAGGTCTTTCTGCACTTTTACATCTTTCAGTTGAATATTGTCAAGTTTGTAACTCAGATGTGGATTGCGATTGCCTATATGTAACACGGTGCACTTCGAGGTATTCAGATTCAACAGCCAATCCTTAGACCAGTTTGCTACGTTGTTTAAATCATCTTGAAGACGGTCATAGTCAACCAATGGGTTTCCAAATATTTTAGTATCGTCGGCAAAGATACTAACATTACACTGTAAGTGATGGGGCAGATCAAAGGTATATAATATGTATAGAACTGGGCCGAGAACTGAGCCCTGGGGCACACCACTGCATATCTCCCGAGGATCTGATACGGTGTCACCCACCCGAACTTGCAAGGTTCTGTTTCGGAGGAATTCCTCGATCCAAGTTAAAAGTTTCCCGCGTATCCCAAGAAATTCCAATTTATGTACAAGTCTTTTTGTAGGCACCTTATCAAAGGCTTTTTCATAGTCTAAGTAAATTACGTCAATAGGTTCCTTCCTGTTAAATTCTTCTGTCCATACTGACAAGCATGCCAGTAGATTAGATACTGTAGAACGACGTGGACAAAAGCCGTGTTGTTTTTCGGTGATAACTCTGTGATTAGAGAAGAAGTCTCTTATGTGTTTCACGATAATCTTTTCCATTGCCTTGCATATTACACTGGTCAAGCTTATTGGTCTATAGTTTACTGGTTCCAGCTTGTTTCCCTTTTTAAATATAGGAGTCACTATAGCAGTTTTCCATAAATCCGGGAGGATTCCCGTGTCGTATGATGTTTGCATTATTTTTGCGAGGCTTTCTGTGAGGTTACAGTTTTTCAATAATGCTACAGGGATTTCATCCGGCCCTGATGACGTGTCATTTTTCATTTCTTTTATGACTTCATGTATTTTGTCTGCAGTGAATAATATTTCTTCAATGGTGTCCTCGACTCTTAATGATGAGCTTAATACAGGTACTTGGTTCTGTGTTTCTGTTTGAAAGACACTTGCAAACTGGTCCACAAAAATTGTTGCAAGTTCACAAGGCTCAGTAACGGTTTGACCTTGTTTGTTGATTAAAGCAGATGGAATGCTAACCTTTGATGTTATTTGTTGCCTAATATAGGAGTAAAATTTTTTTGGTCCAGCCAGCACTATCTCTTTTTCATAATTTAGTCGAGCTATTTTATTGTGATTTGTTAGTTTATTATTTAATTTTCTATAGTTCATGTAGTCCTTATCAAGTCCAGTTAGAGTGTATCTTTTCCACAGGAGAAGCTTTTTCCTTATAAGTTCTTTTGTTTCTTTTGAGATCCATGGCTTGTTATTGATGTTCTTTCTTGCTTTAGTCTTAGGTACATATAAATTGAATGTTTCTCTCACTGCACTATGCAAAACTTCAAATTGCTGTTTTACACATTTTATGTCAGTTATAGAAGCAGGCAATGTAGAAGTTAGTTTTTCATTAATTTTCCTGTAATCCGCTTTCTTGAAGTTAAATCTGGGTATAGTCTCTTGTTTTCTTTTTTTTTCTTGTAATTGTATGGTCACTAATAAGCAGTTGTGGTCACTTTTGCCAATAGGCGCCTGGTAATCCACATGGGTAATTAGCGAAGTATCGTTCGTTAGTAGAAGATCCAGTAATGAAGGTTGATTGCCTTGTCTAAATCTGGTGTGTTTATTTATAATCTGTTGGAGGTTGCTATTATTATACCATTTTATAAAATTATCTTCCTGTGGAGTTACATATGTTGTATCTTTTAGTGGCCATTTTACTCCTCCATAGTTAAAGTCCCCCAATATAACCACAGTGTTAGTTTCAGAGATATTATTAATTTGATCTAGTAAGCTGTTATCCTGGTCTAGTGTAGAATTTTGGCCCCTGTATAGTCCACATAATAAAAACCTATTGTTTCCAATTTTTACATCAAGCCACAGGCATTCAGAAGATTCACGTTTTCTATTAAAATTACTGTTTAGTTTTGTTGTCATATTTGTTGTGTTTGAGGCATATATTGCTATTCCACCGCTCCGTCGCCCGATTCGATCATCTCGATATATATTGTAACCTGGTATGTTTATAATAAAGTCCGGTATATTTGGTTTCAGCCATGTTTCAGTGATTATGATTAATGTAGGCTGTAATGATTCCACTCTTGCAATAAAAAGGTCTAACTTGGAGTTTATTGATTGTATGTTCGTATACAGTATGGTTATTGCTGTAATTGATGTTATCAAAGATTTATTATTTGTGGTGTTATTTACTTTGTTATATGGTGTTGGTGTTTGTTTAAGCTTGTTGCGCCCATTGGAACTTAGTTTTTTTGCTGATTTATTTTCAAAATTTTTGGCTGTCCTCGGACATATTTAATAGTGAGATTTATTTCGCCATCACTAATGCGCTTTTGAAGTTCTTCCCGCAGATGTTTCAAATACTCTTTTTGCAGAGGAGTTTGGTCTGATGTTAGTGATGCTGGGTCTCTAAGTTTATTCCTATTGCGAAGAATTTCCAAGGCATCATTCCTGTTATTAAGAATAACTTTCAACGGGCGTGGCTTGTTGTCTGTTCCTGACCTTGGTACGCCGAGACGAAAAACTTTAATACCATCGTAATTGACCTTGTTCGTAACGGTTTTTAGGAGAGCCTCACATTCCTTTTTATCGTGTTCTTTCCTCTGATCAGGAATGTCGCTTGTAGACTCTGGTAGATCATAAACGATAACATTATGAGATCTGTTGGTTCTTTCTGTCATTTCTTGGATCACAGATTCGGTAGCAAGCATGCTTTGACGCAGACGCAGTTGTTTGACTTCTTCAGTTAAATCATTCAGCTTCTTCATGATTACCGGCAGTTGGAACATGACAGACTTGCAGTCCCCACAAAGAAAGGTCATGAGGCGTGCAACAGTTTTTAACTCGAGCACACGAACTTCAGTGGGTGATAGACCGTGACAGTCTCCGCATAATAACAGCTTACAAGAGTCACAAGTAACAGAAGTTTTTTTCTCATTTGGAATCTTATTGCACTTGGCGCACTTTCCTTGTGGTGGATGGGTGGTGATATTTTTCTTGGTACTCATTTTAGTAGTATTAATTTTTATTTAACTGGTTATTTAGCACTTGATTGGGGTAAATATTTTTATTATAGTAGCAACACTGTATCGTACTGCCTGGGTGTAATTACAATACTCTGTGGTTTACTACTTGTTTAATGTGAGGGTAGGCACAAGTTTTCACACTATTTAATGTCAAACAAGTAAATAATTTTCAGATTTCACACACTTATATCAGTTTTCAGTGGAAATAACACTAACACAACATCTACTAGTGTTGTTAATAAGTATACACAGATTTTAACAGTTAGATGCACGAAAAACAATTACATTCGAGACCGTGAGTAATGTGTCATGTTGGTTCACACACATATCCAATTTTCGCTCACTGTTTCACTGATTCTATTATTTAAATGTGCACTGTAATAGTTTAAGTTTATAAATAACAGTTTCCACTTATCTATTTTCCACTTTGGAACGAGTTTACAAAATAAAATCGGGAGCAGCGAATTCTATGATGTTAATCGTATGACAGTTGACAGCCGAAAAAAAAAAAAAAAAAAAAAAAAAAAAAAAAAAAAAAAAAAAAAAAAAAAAAAAAAAAATTTATTTGATTTTTATTATTTGACTCAAAATGTGTCACAAAAAAAATTATATGGCAAAAATTAGACTATATTATGAAGGTGACCTCTCCAGCACCTACAAAAACTGCTTTTTATAATTTAATAATTTTACTTAGATACCTACTACTGGAAATAAAATTATTTTCAATGGTTAGACATAAATCCATAAATTTCAACTTAACTTTTGTAGTAAAACATTTTTTTAGGTTAAAGACAGTCCAAGTGTGGTTATATCACATGGTATACATATCTCACACATATAGTCTGACACGCCGTATTAAGCGGGTGATCCATTGGCGAGCCGGCGAGCTAAAGGTATAAACTGTAGGCTCGTTGTACTGTCGGCTCGTGGTAGTGATCCATTAGCGTGCCAAACAGTCTACTCTCATCGTTGGTGAAGTCATGTTGTGCTCCCAGACGGAACTACTTTGTTACTTAGGAATACTACTACAAGAACAACCAATGAAAAAAATCGGGAGTGGTCTCCGCTTGACTTTCTCGCATACCGGAAACGACTCAAAAGTTGATAGAAACCTTGTATTTTCATGTCATACATGCATGTTAAATTTTGGTCACCCATCCGAGTACCGACCACGCACTTGGTTGCTTAACTTTCGTGATCGACGACTCAAAAATTGATAGAAACCTTATATTTAGATATTATATGCATGTTAAATTTGGTTGCAATACGTTAAAGCATACTCGAGTGCTGCTAACGCACAGACACACCGACACACACACCGACATAACTCCAAAAAAAAATTCAAAACGTGTAAATATGTCAAAATCTCGAGGTTGAATTTTTTTACGATTACAAGACTTCCTCTATACCTCTATACTGCGTATACGAGAATGTAAAAAGTCTGGGTCGAATAACGTGTTTGAATGCGTCTATGAAATTAAACTAAAACTTACACTAAGGGTCTTTAGACATATTCTTTCTAATCTGTGACTAAGGGTACAGAACTTATTGGTGAACCAAATGATTATAGAAATTATTTAACGATGACCGAGGAAGTGTTTAAGGAGCTTCTGGATTTGTTTTCCCTTTTATAAAAATCTGATAAAAAGACAAGATATAGTTTTGCGTGTATCGAATTCACCATATGAACGCTTATGTGCAACTCTCAAGTACTAACTAGCGATTATACGATCGTAAATCTGCCATTTTGCCGTGCGGCATGCGTGCATTCGCTACAGCAGCGTGAAAAAGACTGTCGGCTCGCGAAGCTTGGCTGATCCATTGACGGTTTATTATACCGCGGTCTTAGGATTTCAAGCATGCACGAAGAGCCAACGAGCCAAAACCGTGAACTTTAAAACCGCGGTAATGTAGGTGCTCCATTGGCGGTTTATACCTTTAGCTCGCCGGCTCGCCACGAGCCAACGGTCTTAGCTCGCCAATGGATCACCCACTTTACAAAACTGTATCAGAGAGTGAAGAGTGACAATAATTACGCTTGGTAATAAGAAAAAAACCTGAACCTGGCATTATTAACATCCATTGGATTAAACAGACTAATATTGACAGAATCTACTCTACTACAGATAAATCAACAATTCTCACACACTACAATCCGCCGCGCCATTGTGTGATACGGCATTTTATACGATACGTCTGCAACATACTTATTACTTACTAAAAAACTAAAAACAGAGTACAAAAATTCTAAAAAAACTGTTAAGTGTTTCAGTCTACATGTTTCAATAGAAAGTCTTCTAAAGCTTCTAAAACCAACACTTGAAATTGTAAGTTAAATTAACTTACCAGAACAGGATCCCTTCTTTCGGAAAGTTTGGAAAACTTTTTATTTTACTTTTCAGAATTGCTACTCTTTTCTCGTACTCGTCAGAAGACATTCTCTACGATTAAAATATTTACAATATTGTATTACAAAAAAAATCTAGACTTGACTATATCTTAATCGGGGATAGGTAGGGGTGAATTAAATTAAAATAGTTTGTAAAAATAACACGACAACAACAAGAAATCCAATCCAATGTGTTGGTACGTACCTCTGAATAAGGAAACTGTACGTCACAGAACACATATACTCGCAAATCAAATCAAATCAAACCACACGATCACCCATCCACAAATTAGAAATAAATTTGACATATCGACATTGACAATGACATTGACAATGACATTGACATGTAATGTGTTCTGTTCTTAATTCTCTCTAAGGCAAAGGAAAGGCAATACACTCTTATTGTAGTAAATAATTACCATCGAGCACATAACCAATAGAGTGGTAATACCTCAGAGGGAGGATGCTTTAGTCCTTCCTCTGAGGGTAATACGCGCCCTCCGTCTCTGAAACAGGTTAGCGTTTTTGCGCTAACGTCAAACTCATCTAAAACAGTATAGATTTAGAGAGATTTATACGTATTGAAGGGAAACCAGAGTTACAGTATAGATGTAACACGTCCTCTTTTATACTATATATTATGGGTGCGTTCCAAAACGATCTCAATTTACTCGGGGTAGAGTAAATGGTAGCTCACTATTGGTCGTTATTAAAAAGCGCTTTCACCATTGGTTAGTATTGTTAAGCTATAGTTAATTTACACCAATTAGAAAGCTATCTTACGCTGTCTACTTGGGTTCACCTGGTTTTGGAACGCACTCTATCATTGAATAATATCAAGGAAAAGATAGAAAAGTGAAGACTTGGCTGTGTGGGCTAGATCCCTTTGTTGACCCGTGATAGGGAAATTAAAGAAAATATTGGGGAGTGTTTGGCGGGTAATCATGGCGTCTGGATGTCGATCTTTATTTCGATAATTCAAAATTGCTTCGGAGTGGATTTTGTGCAGTGAAAGTGGTGTCGTTTTGTTGCATAAGCATCCGTGTTGAGGAACAGTTATGAGGAATCTTTGAAATAAAGGTTTTGTGTATGTGGCGTTGAGAATTGTATAGTGGTTGGAAATCCCACTATACAATTCTCATCAGTCACCATCATGAGGTCTGTACCATGCATTTCTCGCCAAGCACTCCCTAGATGCATTAAAAAGTGTGGCACCCACATTTTAATGCAAAAATCAAGAAAGAAGATGAAACTAAAGACTTGGCTGTATGGGCTAGATCCCTTTGCCGTCCCGTAACAGGGAAAATAAACCAAAAAAAAAAAATATAGGGAGTATTCAAAGTTTTGTGCAGTGAAAGTGGTGTCGTTTCGTTGGATAAGCATCCGTGTTGATGAACAGTTATGAGGAATCATTGAAATAAAAGTTTTGTGTATGTGGCGTTGAGAATTGTATAGTGGTTGGAAATCCCACTATACAATTCTCATCAGAGGCTTTAGACAACATGCATTTCGACAATCGCTCTCGCTATCGCTAAGTAAAAAATGTATGGTATTGACATAAGCAATCGATCACTTTTATGAGGTCTGAGGCTTTAGACAACATGCATTTCGGCAATCGCTCTCGCTATCGCTAAGTAAAAAAATGTATGGGATTGACATAAGCAATCGAAAAGTGATCGATTGCTTATGTCAATCCCATACATTTTTTTACTTAGCGATAGCGAGAGCGATTGTCGAAAAGCATGTTGTCTAAAGCCTCTGTACCGTGCATTTCTCGCTAAGCACTCCATAGATGCATTTAAAAGTGTGGCACCCACATGTTAATGCAAAAATCAAGAAAGAAGATGAAACTGAAGACTTGGCTGTATGGGCTAGATCAGCTATACCCCACCTTTTTTTTATAAGGGCCACAATCACGTTTCAGTCACAGTGTCGAGGGCCGCAAGCAAAAAAAAATAAAAAAAAATTGATTATCCTCCGATGCACATAGAGAGACCAGAGAAAATCTATTGTTTGGATTAAATGTTAAAACACAATTCAAATTTAACGAATTTATTAATAAAAAAAGGCCTACAAAGATGTTTATAATCTTTTAATGAGATTTTTGATATTTTCCTTTTATTTTTAGAAGACACTCCTGACATTATATTGAAAATAAAGTATTAATTTGACACTAAAAATTACAATAAACAACCGCCAAACAAAATGACACGTACTGGTTCATGGATAGGAAGGAAGGGGATTCCCCTGAAACGCGGCGTTCATTTTGTCTCGCTCATTCAATCACAGATAAATAATTATAGGTCACGTTCCGATTCACGCCAAAAGAGCTGACTGCGCTTAGCTTAAACGCCCGTTCTTTGATGGGCGCGAAATTTAAAATAGTTTGCAATATGTATAACTTCAGATGGGTCAATGAAAAAGGCTCGGCGGGCCACATGCGGCCCACGGGCCGCTGGTTGAGTATAGCTGGGCTAGATCCTTCTGCCGTCCCGTAACAGGGAAAATTAAACAAAAAAAAAACAAAATCGCGTGTTTGGCGCGAAACAATGGCGTCTGAATGTCGATCTTTATTTCGATAATTCAAAATTGCTTCGGTGTGGATTTTGTGCAGTGAACGTGGTGTCGTTTCGTTGCATAAGCATCCGTGTTGATGAACAGTTATGAGGAATCATTAAAATAAAAGTTTTGTGTATGTGGCGTTGAGAATTGTACAGTGGTTGGAAATCTCACTATACAATTCTCATCAGTCACAGTCATGAGGTCTGTTGCCATGTATTTCTTTTCAAGCACTCCCTAGATCCATTAAAATGTGCGACGCCCATATTTTAATGCAAACATCAAGAAAGAAGACTTATATGCAGACAGGGCTGTATGGACTTGATTTCCTTTTCCTGTTCTGTTAGGAACAAAAGAAACAAAAGAGTGTTTGGCGGGAAACCATGTCGATCTTTATTTCGATAATTCAAAATTACTTCGGAGGGGATTTTGTGCAGTGAAAGTGGTGTTGTTTCGTTGCATAAGCATCCGTGTTGAGGAACCATTGACATAAAGGTTTTGTGTATGTGGCGTTGAGAATTGTATAGTGGTTGGAAATCCCACTATACAATTCTCATCAGTCACCATCATGAGGTCTGTACCATGCATTTCTCGCCAAGCACTCCCTAGATGCATTTAAATGTGTGACGCCCATAATTTAATGCAAACATCAAGAAAGAAGATAATAAAACTCAAGACTTGGCTTTATGGGCTAGACCCCTTTGCCGTCCCGTAACAGGGAAAAATAAAAAAAAGAAGAGTGTTTGGCGCTTAGACAAAGAATCCTGGTTTGGCGGGAATCCATGGCGTCTGGATGTCGATCTTTATTTCGATAATTCAAAATTGCTTTCGAGTGGATTTTGTGCAGTGAAAGTGATGTTGTTTCGTTGCATAAGCATCCGTGTTGAGGAACCATTGACATAAAGGTTTTGTGTATGTGGCGTTGAGAATTGTATAGTGGTTGGAAATCCCACTATACAATTCTCATCAGTCACCATCATAAGGTCTGTACCATGCAGGATTCTTTGTCTAAGGTTTGGCGGGAATCCATGGCGTCTGGATGTCGATCTTTATTTCGATAATTCAAAATTGCTTTCGAGTGGATTTTGTGCAGTGAAAGTGATGTTGTTTCGTTGCATAAGCATCCGTGTTGAGGAACCATTGACATAAAGGTTTTGTGTATGTGGCGTTGAGAATTGTATAGTGGTTGGAAATCCCACTATACAATTCTCATCAGTCACCATCATAAGGTCTGTACCATGCATTTCTTTCCAAGCAATCCCCAGATGCATTAAAATGTGTGACACCCATAGATTTTTTTTCTATTTAATGCAAACATCTTGAAAGATAATAAAACTGAAGACTTGGCTGTATGGGCTAGATCCCTTTGCCGTCCCGTAACAGGGAAAATTAAACCAAAAAAAAAAGAAACAAAAAAAAACTAGGGTTTTTGGCGGGAAACCATGGCGTCTGTACGTCATTGGTCTGGATGTCTGTTGCATATTGTATATGGCTGTATGACTAGATACGTTTGCCTTGTGATTTAAGATGTTTGTTATAAAAAGACATTCTCTCTCTTGGTTCCTGCAGGCCTAGCACGGGACGTGGAGAAATCTCCCCGGGGAGAAGACAAAATTTTTCTCTCTCCCTCTTTGTCTTTCCCTAGAGCTAGCATGGCAATAGGGAGAGACTAATTTGTCCCCAGTGACAAAATTCTCCCGGCAGTGCTGCCAATCTAAGCGGAATATAGAGCGAATGATTGAACTCGTTCTTTTGCATCGACAACGCTACCAAAATAAAAATACATAGCAACTGGCCTAATAGAGTGGAATCTATTGACTTTTAAAATTGTTAAGATAAATACAAAATTGACGTGTTTATTTATTTGGGGTGCGTTCCAAAACGATTTCAATTTACTCGGGGTAGCGTGCAAAAGGTCGTTATATAAGAAGCGTTTTCACCATTGGTTAGTTTTGTTAAACTATAGTTATTTTACACCAATTAGAAAAAAACCTTGCTTTCTAACGCTGTCTACTGGCTTCACCTGGTTTTGGAACGCAACCTTGATCAGTTCATGTAAATGAAAGTTTCATATTACTAATCAATTACTATCATTTTGAATTTTGTTACAGACATGAATTACGAATTTCTCTAAACATTATGCCATTCTACTTGGAGTATATTCATGTGTTTTATATTAGTTTATTTTTTCATAGGAGTTAGAAGCACTGCCATTTCCAGAGATTTTGCATTTTTTTATTTTTCTGCATTTTTCATTTTTTTTTGTAGAGCCATTTCCTTGCTAACTCTATAATTGTGGAGGAACTCACTCTCGACAACTCAAAGGAATTTGACGAATTTCGTATTAATTCGACCGAGTGATCAACTTCTTGAGAAAGTGATATATTAAAAATAGCCTCGGGACATGATAGCCAAATAACTTATAAAGTTGACACTTCTAGATAAATAGAGAACTACCTATAGATTCATCATAAAGGAAATCACAAAGATTCAACTTTGTCCCCACCTAAATATATCGGTGACAAATTTCTCTTCTTGAAATGTCAAAAGTGGAAATATGTCCTCCTTATAAGTGACGCCGTGCTAGGGAAGTGGAGAAACAGTCCCCTTATTATGTCAAAAAGGGAAAAAACTATTTTGTCCCCAAATGCCATGCTAACTCTCGTGGAGAAACAAATTTTGTCTCCTGTCAAATGGTGGAGAGAGATTTTGTCCACGCCCCGTGCTAGGCCTGCTGTGCTAATTGATTAAAGTCGATCTTATGAAAATTAATAAATGTTTTATTAAAATACAACATGGCGCTGCGTGGAAACTACTAAATATTGTAGAGAAACCTGTTGTGGAAAGAAAAGCAAAATGGAAAACAGTGGTGTTGTTGGATTGAAACCCCCACAACCCCTAACAACATTGTCGGCAGAAGGGTATAAAAAATGGCTACAATTGTTCCAGTTATACCATAAGGCTTCTGGTGGATACAGAAAAGATGAGGAAACCCAAGTAGCTGTTTTGTTACATTGTATGGGCGAGCAGTGTGTGGAAATATACAACACATTTAATTTCATAGAAGGTGAAGAAAATAAATATGAAAAAGTTATCGAGCAATTTAACAAATACTTCATACCAATTCAGAATGAATGTTTCAATTCTCATATTTTCTTTACAAGAAGTCAACAAGATGGAGAAAAAATTGACTCATATGTCACTGAACTAAAGAAGTTGGCTTCAGAGTGTAATTTTGGTGAAATAAAGAATCGATTAATAAGAGACCGAATGGTAGCAGGGATCGTGGACAGCAGACTCCGAGATAGATTACTAAGAGAAACGGATTTAACATTAGAAAAATGTATCATGATTTGCAAATCAGCTGAGATAGTAAGTGAGCAAACACAAAGATTCCAGATATCCGAATCAGTTGGAGTTCATCCTGTGTACAAGAAAAGTTTGCCACAAAAAGTGGAACCAGAAAGAAGGAGCAATAATAATAAAAATCAAAATGAATACCGAAGAGGTACGACATTCACATGTTCAAGGTGTGGTGGCCAGCATCCCAAAATGAAGTGCCCAGCATATAATAAGAAGTGCATCAAGTGTAGCAGGTATGGTCATTTTCAATCTATGTGTAAAAGTAAACAAAAGGACATTAAAAATATAAATGTTGATTGTGTAGAAAATAATGATAGTTTAAATTTAGATAAAATGTCCATGGGTCTTGTAAAAATTGATAGTGTTTCTCAAAAATATATGTGGCAAGAAAATGTAAAATTCATAAATATAAATAAAACAATTTTAGTAAAACTTGATACTGGTGCTCAGTGCAATGTTATGTCGGCGAAGATATGTAAAAAGTTAAGAATAAATAATATTTTACAATCTAAATTAAAATTAAGTAATTATGATGGTTCTATTATAAAAACAATTGGTAAAATTAATGAGAAATGTCAAATTGGTAACAGAATTGTTGATATTGAATATCAAATATGTGAAAATGATTGTGAATCAGTTTTAGGGTTGCCAACAATTATAGAATTAAATTTAATAAGTAAAATTTCAAAAATTAATATAGAAAACAATATTTTATCACAGTATAAAGATTTATTTAGTGGATTTGGCAAGATAAAAGATCATGAATATAAAATTAAATTAAAAAATGATGCTGAAGGTAAAGTTGAACCGTGTCGACATGTCCCATTTAAATTAATGCCCAAGTTAAAAAAGGAACTTGAGTTAATGGAAAAGAATGATATTATCAGTAAAGTAGTAGAGCCTACAGAGTATGTAAATTCATTAGTTATAGCGGCAAAGCCAAATGGTGACATTAGGGTATGTCTCGACCCTCAACATTTAAATAAACAAATTTTAAGAGAACATTATATGCTTCCTAAATTAGAAGAAATTACTTATAAATTAAAAGATGCTAAAATATTCAGTACGTTAGATGCCCATAAAGGTTTTTGGCATGTGGTTCTAAGTTCAGAGTCTAGAGAGCTCACAACATTTAATACACCTTATGGAAGGTACATGTTTAATCGTTTACCTTACGGTTTAAACTCTAGTGCTGAAGTTTTTCATAAATTATTCACTCAGATCTTTTCAGACATAGATGGAGTTGTTATTTTTATCGATGACATTTTATTATATTCAGATACAGCTGAAAATCATGATAGAATATTAAAAAGAGTACTTGATAGAGCCAGAGAATATAACATAAAATTAAATAAGGAAAAGTGTCAAATAAAAGTAGATAAAGTTAGGTATTTAGGACATATAATATCAGGAAAAGGTATAGAAGTTGATTCAGATAGAATAGAGACTATTAAGAAATTAAAAGAACCTCAGGATAAAAAAGAGTTAATGAGATTTCTAGGTATGACCAACTATGTGTCAAAATTTATAAATAATTATTCAAATATTACATCACCGTTAAGGCAGTTACTAAAAAAGGATGTATCTTTTATATGGAATAAAGAACATCAAAATACTTATAATAAGTTGAAACAAGTGTTAAGTGAACCCCCGGTGTTATCATACTTTGATGTAAACAAACCTATTGTACTTAGTGTAGATGCTTCTAAGGATGGCTTAGGTGCTGTATTACTGCAAGAAAATAAACCAATTGCATATGCTTCAAGGTCGTTGACACAAACAGAACAATTATATAGTCAAATTGAGAAGGAAAGTCTAGCTATACTATTTGGGTGTAAAAAGTTTTATCAATATTTGTACGGTCAAACTTTTACAGTTGAATCAGACCATAAACCTCTTGTTTCCATTTTTATGAAACCTATGAATAAGTGTCCCCCTAGGTTGCAAAGACTAAAACTAGCTTTACATTCATATGATTTTAAAGTTGTGTACAAACCAGGAAAAGAATTACTAATAGCTGATCATTTAAGTAGGTCTTATCTCAGTAATAATATTTGTAATGACTATGAGAAAGAAATTGAAGCTTATGTAGCAATGATTTTTACTAAGTTTGATGTGAGTGATCATAAAATGAAATTAATTATAGAAGAAACTAAGAAGGATACAGAATTAAAGTCAGTATTATATTACATTCAAAATGGTTGGCCAAGTAATAAATTTGAAGTAGATACAATGGCAAAGTGTTATTTTTCTTATAAAGAGGACTTAAGTGAATATAATGGTATCATTTTAAAGGGAACTCAAATTGTAATACCCAAAGCGTTAAGATCAGATATGTTATCAAGAATTCATTATGCTCACTTAGGTATAGCAAAGTGTAAAGGACTTGCTCGAGAATCAGTTTATTGGCCAAACATGAACAAAGAAATCGAAGATTTGATTTTGAATTGTGATACTTGTAAGAAATATCAGTGTAAAAATCGAAGTGAACCTATGATTTGTAAAGAAATTCCCGACAAGGCTTGGCAAATTTTAGCTTGTGATATATTTTTTTTAAGAGGAAATCCTTATATACTAGTTGATTCTTACAGTAAATATGTAGAAATTAAAAAATTATATGATCTAACAGCAAAATGTACAATTAATAGTTTGAAAGAAATATTTGCAAGACATGGCATTCCTCAAATATTATATAGTGATTCAGGTTCTCAATTTTCTAGTTTTGAATTTAAACATTTTGTAAATAAGTGGTGTTTTATACATAAGATAACAAGTCCCAAACACCATCAAAGTAATGGATTAGCAGAAAGGCACATACAAACAGTTAAAAGAATTTTGAAAAAATTAATTGATGAAAACAAAGACATTTATATGGGTTTATTGATATATAGGAATACTCCGGTATCAGATCAAGGAAAATCTCCCGCTGAACTATTGTTTAATAGAATTGTAACTAGTACATTACCTAAAATTGAAAGTAATATATTTCAAAATCATAATAGTAACTATAGACAAGAATTGCAAAGGAAACAAATTGTACAAGAGGAATATTATAATAAACATACAAGAAAATTACCATATATAGATAGTGGGAAAGTTGTTAAAATTAAGGGTGAGAACAATTCAGGCCCACATAAGAGTGGTATAGTGGTAGGACAAGGACAAGCTCCAAGGTCTTATATTGTAAAAACTGAAGAAGGAGGATTAATTGTAAGAAATAGAAGAGATTTGATACCAAATGGAAAATATTATGATAAAAGTAGGAATTATGAGGAAAGTCAGGATAATAATGTAATTAATAATAATAATTTTGAGAAGAATGTGATTGTATCAAATAATATAAGTTGTCAAAATAATTCAAATGTTCAAAATAATTCTGAAACTATAGAATCAAATAGTAAGTACACAACTAGAAGTGGTAGAGAAATTAGAAGACCACAACATTTAGCTGATTATTGTTAGTGTAGCTTGCTAATACTTAAAATTATATTGTAACTAATTAATTAAATAATTAATATTGTGTTAAAAATGTATATGTTTTGTAAGTGTTCTGTTTTGAGTTTGAGTTATTGTTATGTAACAAATTATCTTTGAAAATGTATGTTATGTTTATAAATACTGAAAAGAGGGGAGATGTTGCATATTGTATATGGCTGTATGACTAGATACGTTTGCCTTGTGATTTAAGATGTTTGTTATAAAAAGACATTCTCTCTCTTGGTTCCTGTGCTAATTGATTAAAGTCGATCTTATGAAAATTAATAAATGTTTTATTAAAATACAACAATGTCGATCTTTATTTTGATGATTCAAAATTGCTTCGGAGTGGATTTTGTGCAGTGAAAGTGGTGTCGTTTCGTTGCATAAGCATTGAAATAAAGGTTTTGTATATGTGGCGTTGAGAAGTGTATAGGGGCTGGAAGTCCCACTATACAATTCTCATCAGTCACAATCATGAGGTCTGTGGCCATGCATTTCTTTCCAGGCACTCCCCAGATGCATTAAAATGTGTGACACCCATAGATTTTTTTTCTATTTAATGCAAACATCTTGAAAGATAATAAAACTGAAGACTTGGCTGTATGGGCTAGATCCCTTTGCCGTCCCGTAACAGGGATTATTTTTAAATCGTCAATGTCATCGATTTGAAAATAAACGAACGAAAAGTACCTATGATTGAAAATTTAATTTTGAACTACAAAACAAAATTCATTACAAAATACTAATTTCTTAATCTAATATCATTGACATAATTCATTTTTTTACATAAGAAAATTAATTTCTGACACAATATTTAAAGTGTGCATATAATGAATTAGGAGACGATATTTCCCGCGTTAGAAAGTACCTCATTAAACTTTCTGCATTGTATACAAACAAACAATGCTTTCTCATATGGATTTAGAAAGGATAATTGCTGAGAAAAAGCTGGAAATAGAGAAAGAGAAAATAGTTCTTGGTTTTGCAACGCAGCCGAGTGAAGTAAGTTACGACTTTTTATTTGAGTAATAAGCTACCTGTTGATTCATAATGCAGATTCTGCTTATCGATTTTCTGTCAAGTAGTACGTTCTACGCTTGTATCATCGATTCAACCGAACCAGACGTTCGTGTTTCATGAACTGATACCTAGTAAGTACTTGATTTGTAAATAAATAAACATTGTGCTTGTTTTAGTCCAGTTGTAATATACATTCTAAAGTCTAGTAAATTGACCAATTTAGTGATTTGCCATTTAAATCGTCCGGCGGTCTCCGCGTGATTAGGATTGATGGCTTTATGAAAGTTTTATCGGGTAAGTAAAACTTTGTTTGTGACTAATTGTGACGTAATTTTGAACTAAAATGCAAGATTAAATTTAATTTTGTAGTCCTATAGGTATTGTTTAATTGCAAAAAGACAAATCAATGATAAATTCATACTATTAGTACATTTAAATTATCAAAATAATTTACCGCTCAATCTACATAACATCTTGTTAATTTTTTTAAGTCACCCCCACATGGGTTGACTTAAAAAATTAAAAGGTTCTCTGCGTACCCTGCTTTGTCCCATTGGAGTAGGCTATGCAGACATCACTTGGTTCCACTTACTATGATCGTTACATATTTCGATCACTTCATCCTCTCTTCGTACTCTAATCATAGTCGACATGCATTTATTATTTTTATTTGCTGAGAAAACGAGTTAAACTGTTAACAAAAAAATACAATATTATATCATTGCTACTGATGTTTTTAAAAATTATTTTGCTTTTTTTATAATATATTAATGTACTTGCATATGAAATGTAGGTATAACATCTTTGTATGTTATATTCTACAACAAAAGTATATCATAATATAGTTTTATTCTTATTACAAGAATCTTAAATGTATGCAACTCTATAATCCATTTTTTTTATCCAAAATTTAAGCCATAACTCCATTCCACATTCCACCTGATGGTAAGCAGATATGGAGTCCATATGCAATGTAATTTATTGTAATCCATACTATAATTTCTTTATCTCTTCTACATAATTTAATTCCGATCTTAATTCCTTTCATGTGAAGAGAAATTGTCTACAGAAATCTGCATACAATTTCACGTTCCATGCTATAAAATACTGAAATTGTTGATTTAAAATACTTTGTAAAAGGATTACAAACTATACCATAATACTCAAAATCAAAAATGAAACAACTTATTTATTGTATAGATAAATTAAAGCTTTAATAATAAAAAAAAATATTTTGAGCAAAGTTTTAATGCATGTAGGTACTTTATTGTATCTCATTTAATTATATTGTAAAATAATAAATAGGTAAAACGAAAAGCATGTCACAGAGAGAGAGCTGATGAATTTTGAAACTAATTTTTTTTTTCTATTTACATTCAACAACAAAATTTACAAAAAAATCTAGAAGCTTTCTGCAAGTCATTCACTTGCAGAAAGCTTCTAGATTTTTTTGCATTGCAATTAATGAATCGCTGAATGTGTTGCTAAGCGCAAATCTCAGACCAGCTGAACCGATTTCGCTAATTGTTTTTTTATAATATTCCTTGAAGTACGAGGATGCTTCGTACGGAGAAAAAAAATAAAAAAAAAATAATTAAAAACATAATGTAATTGTTGACTTATTAACTTTCTTTTTTCTGCTTATTGCGACACCGAATAGCAAAATAACTATAAAAAAAAATATTAAAGAATCGACTGTTAGGCGGTACGAGGTTCGCCGGGTCAGCTAGTTATTATGATAAAATATCAAAAACAGTTGGTTAAATAATAATCGTCTGTTTAAACGTTGGTGAACTCTAGCCTAAAAAGTAAACACGAATTTATAATAATTTTTTTCAAGGTACACTTGGAGGAAAGAGAAATTTTGCTTTTATTATGCAAATTTCTTACATTACACTTACATTGCAAAAAAAATATCATTCTATCAGTCAAGAGACGCCCACTGTTGCACATAGGCCTTCCCCAAGGATCTCCACCTCGATCGGTTCTGCGCCACCCGCATCCAGCGGCTTCTCGCGACACTTAACAGATTGTCGGTCCACCTTGTCGTACGCTACGCGTCTCCAGGTATGCGGTTGCCACTCGAGGACCTTTCCACCCTAACGGCCGTGAATCCTCGCAATGTACCCTATCCACTGCCACTTTCTGTTCTATTCTATTCTTAATTAATGTCGTCGCGTCGCATTAAGCGTACGCATTTTGCCAATGTCAAGTGAAAATTTAATTATAGTAACAAAAATTGTACGGTTGATTTAGGTAAAAAATGGAGTCTCTCAACACGTGTTTGTACAACAAGAACTCGGGAGAAACTCACTGCCACTTAAATTTGGGATTGGGATTCTAAACCAAGTCATTAATGAAAACTGTCCTTACTGCATTCATAGGATAGGTAGGAAGGCTTTTTCCGTTTTCTTTGGAACTTCAGAATAAAAAGTATTAAAAGTTTATTTCCTAAACCCTCTCGCATCAATTCAATGTTCACTGGGTATAGTTCCCGGTCATGATTAAGACTACCGCTTTTCCTGCCATGGGTATTGTGAAAGCCGACTGAGGATGATTGTGAACCCCCTACAGATCATCGTACCAAGGGGTCACGCGCTATTTTTTTATAGAAAAGGGGACAAACGAGCGACGGTTCACCTGATGGTAAGCGAACACCGCAATCGGGCATCGATCGATGTTAGAATGGATTACTCGACGTCGATCGATAGTTTATACCACACCGATCGTCGATCGATCGTAGAATGGACTAGTCGTCATCGATCGAGCTGCTTGATTATCAGAGAGCCCGCCCATTCAACGTCGATCAATTCTATCGATCGGCGACCGATTTATTGGCCTGCTCAGGTCTGGTGATCTCAAATAATTCGGGACCAGGGAAGCAAGAACAATGTTCTCTCCATCAATTTTCCGAGATTTGCTTAAATAAAGAGACATCCTCGAAATAAGTACCTTGGCCATAGTCAGTGGAGTAACGATGTTGAGAAGAAAATATCCCAAGAAAATTTACAATATTATTGTGAATGAAACTGAAAATAACAAATATATCCAGGTATCAAAGTGAAAAATAATGGTTGATAATGTTAGAGTGGTTCTTTTTCTACAAACTACAGCTGAAATCGTTGAGGCACAAGCATTTTTAATGTGGGCCTAAAGTCCATACATAATTGGGCAATCTCCTTTGTCAACTCCAGAGTCTAGTAAAAGTTATATGAACTGTGTATCCACGTCATTACCACATTCCATTGTTGTACTGCGGATGTCGGAGACATCAGTTATGTATGACGCCTGGGGTGAATGCCAAGCTGTCCCTATTGATTTGACATTAAAAGAGCATTGCTCTAGACTTGTTTAAGACTGTTTCTATTTCATGGTATCGTGTCTTGAGTTACCCAATATTTTTTTATACCAAATTACTGGCAATCAACACACGGTCTGTCGAATGGTAAACGGTCATCGCAGCCTATATGCTATAGTCCTATGGGCGTAGTTCGCACGTTGCCGACTTTGTATTACTTTTCAAGTCTTCGCGTTGTTTTCCTTTCGGTATAAACTCTACACAAATCGGTCCCCCAACCTAAGCAATTCTTCTTGTGTTAACTTTAGGTTAACCTTATTTTATTTAACGAAAAAAGACTGTCGTTATATCCAAAATATTAAATAAACCATACTGATCTAGTCACAATCGAATTGTATATTCGGCAAAAATAAATAATATATGGTCAAATTTTACAGGTTACATGTAAATTTTAAAATATGTACTATTATTTACTAATATTAAAGCAAAAAAGACTATTTATCTAAGTAGGTACTTGCTTATGCGTTTTGGTCATCTAACATACAAAAAAAAATAGTGTGTGTGTTGAAATATTATCCTATTATTTTTAACACGCTTATATTAGTTTCACCTGTATGTTTGTTTGTATGTATGTAACTGACTCGTTTGGACTCGATTTTGACCCACTTTAAACAGTCAGATTTCATTTAAACTTTATAGACTTATCAAATACCGATGACATTACAATAATTCGATAAGAATATCCCATTATCCTGATTAGAATCGTCAGGACTAATAAATTAAACGTTTGGAATGTTAGTTTAGCTATACGTCACTAGATGGCGTTGTCATTAAGTAAGTACTTTCATCGGCGGTTATAATTGGCACTAAAAAGTGGAAAATATAATAATAGTTAAAAAAAACTAAAAAAACACGCTTTCTGTTAAATAAAAAATCAAAATATGAAAAATAGCTTTTTAGTATAGAAACTAAATGATGAACGAAAAGTACTTATAATTACTATTTAGAAAAAAGCGTGGGTGCTCAATTACATTAGTTCTTGAAAATATTCGATCGGTATGTACAATTAAATTGAGCTCCCCAGCATGTTCATAGCGATGTTTACAAAACCTGCATCTTTTAGAATCTATTTTGAAATGCAAATCGAAGGTTAATTCGATTTACCAGCACGAATTACCAGAAAGTTGTCTTCATAGATTTTCACGTGCTAATCGAAACTTCTTTCGTGTGTAGGTACAAAATGTTTTCCCGAAATCACCTGTTCACTCACAGCTACTAATAACCATTTTAACGCTTTTCGCCAAGGACCCGATAAGATTCTAACAATGAAAATTAGCTTAATGTAGGTCGCGCAGATTGCCTTTTAGATTACGAAAACTGTTTGCCTGATGTACTTTTGAGTGTTTTTTTCTTTATCAAGCACTCTGAAAGCTTGGGGTAATTTTTCCATGATTAAATTGAACCCACTAAAATTATTGGGTAGGTGGCGAAAATTCGTATGAATAACTAACTAATATATTAACATATTTGGGAGCTTATTTAAATAATTGGATAGTTAAAGATTCTTATCTAAAGTTACGGCGTATCAGCCATTGCAATATAGCCCCTTCTAGCCACTTGGTACCCGATTAGCATCGCCCTCCAACTCTCTTTATTTGGTTAATACTTTTATATAGACTTTTATGTTTTATCTACATCCACTCCGTATACCGAATAGCTTCATAGCTAGCTAGCTACCCAAGAGCAGATGCCAAAAGCCATCACAGTATTGTAGAGATCGACACATACTCTACCGACCCCAAATAAATTAGGGGCAGGGTAGGAGAGAGAAGAACAAACAAAATTCAAACAAACAAACTCTTCAGCTTTATAATATTATTAGTATAGATACGGTCTACGGAGGATTCTCTGGTTGAGACACAGCAACTTCTTTCTGGACCACCTATGGACAACGGGTGGACGCCCGGCCGAGCAAACGAGGCGGTGATGATCGAATGTGGTAGTTTTAATGAGCTTTAAATTTTTAACTGCATCAGTCGTTTAGTGCTCTTAGCGATAAGTGCTCAAATTGTACCAGGCATCCGCGGCTCCGCTCGTGTGAATCGTCCTGACTTGGACACCATCACGGGTTTGAATTCTGACTTCACCAAATTTTAGACGCTATTTAGTCAAATTTTCTCGCCAAATATCAGATTTTCTTGAATCAATGGTTATAATTATAAGGCTACATCGGAGGCCGAATATTTCGAGATATTGAGGTGGTGGTGGTGGTATTTAAATGGACTTTGCTAAGTACTTTTAAATCTTCAAATCTCTCACCATTTCGGGACGGAATAATTATTTTACTACGTAATTATTATTATGCTGAGATGGAGATGAAATACCTTTGTATGTACCCCTGATACTGTCTCTACGAAATTTCAGCATGATCAGTTGAGTTGTTTAGTTGTGAAAGCATAATAAACTGACAAACAAGCTCACCATCGCATATTTTGTTATTAGGATTTGCACAAAAAACCCTACAATTGTTAGAAAATGCACTGAAAAAAATCGACTTGCCTCAGGCGGGACTCGAACCCGCACCTTCCACAATCCGGGTGGACGGGGTTAACGCGTCCACCCGGATTATGGAAGGTGCGGGTTCGAGTCCCGCCTGAGGCAAGTCGATTTTTTTCAGTGCATTTTCTAGTATTATATTTACGCGTTTGTAAACGCAAAAATAAAATTATTCCCTATAATTGTTTTGAAAATAACTGAAATTGTTCATTGCAGCTTCAAAATGTCGAGAGAGAAGAGGGCGATGTATCTAGAGAGAAAGCCAAGAAATTGAGATTTCAATCAAAACACGACCTGTCAGAAGACAATGCAGCAACAATTGAAGAGAAGAAAGAAATTGAGAAAACAACCGAGCAGGACTTGGAGAACATACCGCCTGACCTAGATCGGTACATTAGGGTGAGTGGAAATCTAATCCTCTGGCGCAGATATCTTCCTGCTACACTGCTCCCAATTTCATTGGGGTAGTTGCAATATGTAGTCATCGATAACACTGTTATAGTTTTGGAATTAGATTCGTATGGCCTGCCGCCTGCCTGACGCCAATCCTCCTTGGAAACGACTGTTATCTTTCGACCAAAATAAAATTTTTATCCTTCATTAGTAAATGTTATTTTATAATTTTGAAACGATATACTAAAAGCGATCGATGCTTATATCCACTTCAATCTTGGAACACTTCCAAGTTGAGCCCTCTGGCAACACCCTGCGATGTTTCGCTCCATAATCATTTTCGTAATATATTAGTATGGTGCTTTGCGGATTGCGATATGAATGGATTGAACGGAAATTAAAAGATGTCTTATCTGCCCCTAACTGATGGTCCAAAACTGGTAGACTGTTTTCATTGTTGTATCAAAGAAGTTTAAAAAGGTATTGTCGTACTGACACGTACAAATTATTTAGCAAAAACACCACTTACTGACTGCCCTAATAGAATTAAGCAGCTACAAAGATTAAAATCTTTATGACACAAGACAATGTCCAATAAAAGAGCTTTTAAAATTAACCGTGATATCAAAATGAGTTAAAGAAACGGCTTTATCATTGCCAATGCCAAATCAACTAACGACAACGACCTTCTCCCACGCGGGTATAACGGATAGCCGGAACATTGCAGAATCTCGGCTCGATTTGAATATTACTTTTATTTTTATTAGTAAAAGGCGTTGCGTCGGTCCAAACTCTTGGATTATTATACTGCGGTATATTTGTTCTATAAAGTTTCGAGTGGTTAGAATAGGGTGTTAAAAGTCATTATTTAAGCTCAGGGTATCCCCCAGGGAAGCATCCTCGGCCCTATTCTGTTCATATATCGACAACCCGTGCAATCTAAACATCAATCATGGTAAGATAATAAACGCAGATGACACAGCGTTGCAATTTACCAACATTAAATCTGCACTTATATGCACATCATTGTCGTAACTCTTCTTCAATAATTTAATTGTTCCCAATTATTCTGAATACTACATAATGTTTTCTTTAAATATACATACTTATCATCTTCTTGTTTAGTACTTAATCTAGTTTAAGTTAGTCTGGCGACAAAGTATTCACGCATCTATTTCTGGCTTCTAATAATTATGTCTTCTTACATCTTTCGACAACAAGATTTCAAGTCTCACCAACAACGCCAATAATTGTTTTGTCTTTGTGATTTTTTTGGGCGGAAATTTATAATTATTTTCGGTGACTCCGATTACGGAGCGCGGGTGACTCTTAAATAGAGGTTTAAGAGTTGCGACATTAAGTTTTTTCAACCGACTTCAAAAAGGAGGAGGTTATCAATTCGACTGTATGTTTTTTATGTTTGTTACCTCTTCATTCTTTACTGGGTGTACCTATTAATTTAGAAGATTCTTTCAACCTTTGGAAGCTGGTGCTTGTCATGTGGTCCCATTTAAATTTAATCGACATCTGACGAGTAGTTTTTGAGTTATTCCTAATAATGCTTATTAAATTGACATCGATGATATTGTAATCTTATCACTTGTGTGTCTTAAAAGATCTCGATCTCTTATTTTAATATTCTGAATGAGTGGACAAGAACTTAAATTGTTTAGTTTGGCCCACGTATTATGATTACAAAATATGCCATACGTAGAGGAAGAGCTTTGTCTGCGCCTACGTTAGATAAATGTAAATTAATATTCATTCTGCAAGCCGCTACGAAATTTATTAGATAATAACAGCTATTATACATTGTGAGAAGTATCAAGTTTTATTGTGAATTATTTGCCACGCTTCTTTGCACTCTGTTTCCCGCCCAGTGCTGATTTGGATTGGAATATTTGTAATAAGTTTTTCCAAAAATCAATATCAATTTGAGAATCGACTCGCGTCATCCAGCAATATTCCCTTGTTGTCTTCTAGGTTCTTAATATCTGTATGTGTATATGTTATAATTAAAATTTCCTCGTCTATATTTTTAACATTTGTAAGTGGCTTGTTGTAGATGTTGGGCACAGATCACAAAAAATGTTGGGTGCACTGGTGCAAGCAAGTCTTTATTGTCATCAATTTGCACAAATATAGAAGCAATTTTTTGTACCGATTCTTATACTACACCAATTTACTCGGGCCTTAATAGTTATCTAAACATTAGCGAGATGGCAATTTCACAACCTTATCAAGTTTTATCAAGCGGAATTTTCCCGGGGATCGATTGACGGATGGTTGTGCCGACGAGACTTCGACGAGATGATAAACTGTCACAGATAAAGTATGGTTTCGTCAATTTAATGTCTAATTATCCTTATCGAGAGGTTTATATGTGCTGCATGTAATATCTTCTAGGACGACGATAACAATATCTTACATAAATTAGATGGGACTATATTTATATTTATTATATTTGCCATCCTTGTGGTATAAAAAAGGGAATGGTTTTATTACCTCATTCATTGAAGACAGAGTATTAGAAAATAGTGTATATGTTTAAAATATTGCTGAAAGAACTTAATTGGAAATGTCACAATAAAGCAATTTAAACAGAATGAGCTTTCTTAATCGGCAAGCCTAATGTATTTATGTCGTGTTCGTGTGAAGTTTTAATTGTTAGTAATTATTACCGTTCATACAAACTTTCTTCAGACGGTACCAGCTATTACGCACGCCAAAACAGTTCTAATGTTAGGAGTCATAATAACCACATTAAAATATCTTACAAAGCTGTGCTTACATTGTCCTACTAATATTATAAAGGTGAAAGTTTATATGGACGCAAAAACTACTAAATGGATTTAAATGAAACTCTACAATAATATAGTTCATACATGAGAATAACATATACGCTATAATTTATACTTATCCTGCAATCCTACGTACATAATTTTGTCATAATTTTCTCACAAGCGTTTGCTATTTTACGAAGTAACAAAAAGCAAATAGCAGCATCATCAGAATGGGCGTTTTTTTATATCTCACTATTATTATTTTTATGTCAAATTACGTGAAAAAATTGTAGTGAATTGTCACAGAATAATGGGATATCCATACTGAAAGAAAACAATCGAAGCCATTCCGCCGCGACTCTAATCCATACTCGGTTCAATTATTGCAACCTTCAGCTATCTCAGATATCTTCTCCTCTGGTGGTGGCTGATTCGCAAATTGTCGCTTTCGTTGATTTTTGACGCACAAAGTGTCGCAAATGATCCTATATGAAGTGCTAAAAATGTGTATTGCACGTAATAGCATTGTAATTACCTACTTTAATATACATGGGTACATGGTCATAATTATACCTGAACCATAAATATGGGTGTTGAGACATCTTTTCCTAACGCGAAAGTGTTCGTCTCGTTTCGCTTTCGCATCCAAGCCGCATATCCGATTTACATTATTGAATTTTTACAGGCATTCAATAATGAAAATTTTTGAAAAAAGTCCTTCATTTTCGAACAAAACTTATATATTTTTCAACGCGGGGCATTAGTGATAGCGGAATATTAAAAATAGAAGGTTTAAAAACTTCGAAGTCATTCCTCGTTGTACCAGGCTCGCATAAATTCTTAGATGGTATAACCACAGTGTGCCCAAGCTTGCTGGGAGCAGACGTGTCTAAAGTCTAGACATGGACAAGGACATGTTTCGTCGGGAAACATCGTCCTTTGTCTTTGTGCTTTGTTTGCAATGAAATAATGTTCATAACAGTGTGAGTGTGTGTAATGTAATGATCTAATGATTTACCTGTAAATGAATGTGAGTATCTTCGTAATTGCTTTGTAATTATTTTTGGTAGTCTACTTTTAGTGAAATTATAAAGATTTTATTGGTAGTCTAGGTGTTATATGCCGTAAGTTCTGGCCTTCGAAGTGAATTATTTTTACGACTGCCGTGTCAGCTTGCAAATAATGTTGGTCACCCATCCGAAACCCAACCGCGCGTCTAGATGCTTGACTTTAGTAGGATGTTGCATGCACTGGTTTTGAACTAGGAAACAAAGCATCATTGGCCTTGGATGAACCGAGATGGGTAGCCCAAGGATTTAAATTTGCTCTATCCCATCAGCAAATAGTACCTACCGTACCTACGTATTCAGTTAAATTTAACGAAAAAAAAATCCGGCAAGAAAGATGTTTTGCCTCTATTATTACGATCTATTTTTACCTTTGTTCATGCTTAAGTTTTCCTATAAATTCAATCTATTGACAAGATCGTTTCCTGTTACTGTCATGGTCTGATGACAAGACTACGTATTGTCATACGTAGTATGGTATTGTTGATGTAATAGTCATTCAGTTTTAGCAACATTCTTATAATATCCAAAAGTAGGGGAATATTCCCGCTTTTATAAAACAATTTTAACACAATTGTCGTAGCAGACATTTAATCGTATCCCTAAATTTGTTTAAAAATAAATGGATACAATGATACGTGCAAAAAAATCCTGACCTTATAAAGAGGTGTGAATACATTTCTCGATCTACAACCAATTCTCGTCTCGTTTATCACCCACTATTGGATAATCAGCCTCCCCTAAAGGATCTCCAACCCGCTCTATCCTGCGCTACTCGTATCCAGCGGCCTTTAACAAATCCTTGGTCCACCTTGTGCGTTGTGCGGGACCAACCAACGCTGCGTTTCTCAGTACCTGGTCGCTCGGTAAAGATCTTTCCGCCCCAACGGCCGCCAGTCCTCCTCACAAATCTCGCAATGTGCCACGCATGTTCTGTAGAAATTGCAAATATTTGAAAGAAAATAGCCATTGTATCATTGGTCAACCGAACCGCAGATCAATAAATCAATTGGTGGTGGATTTTTAACCGAGTAGTGTCCATTGTGACGTTTCTGCGGAAATAAATAATGATAGGCGACGTCTTGCTTGATTATCCATAATAGACACTTACATAATGGATGTAAGAATCACTTTCCTCAACACGTCGCTCGTAACAATGCCGTCGAACACAATGCGTATTCATAAACCCAATTTCCATCGTTATTGGGTTTGCATACAGTTTCATTATATAAAACGCTTACCTCCGGTTTTGTAATTCGGAAAGAATAGCTGTGAATACACGAATTAGATTCAGCGAGTATTGTTTGGATTTAGCCGGTACGATGTTTTCGTAATCGTCAATTATACTGGTAATAAAAAAAATTCTATGATTGCTTCTTCTAAATACACAAACAAGATGACTGGGTATATTTATATACATAATTATAAACAGAAGCAGCAAGCACAAATCATCTTCTACACATAGCGCATTAAATCCAAGAAGTTGTTACATAATTATAAATCTATTTATGTTCTTTATTGAAAGTAAAGATATGTATGGGAGTCAATTAATATAGCTTGGCATGTTTGTCATTTTTAGGACCAAAAAGTTTAAGTGCGTACACTATTAAATGCGTCAATCGTCCATCCATATGGACCATGAATGAGAAATTATACCCCTCTTAAACGAAAACCAGAAGGAGATTATGTATGCATGTCGCAAGGATATGATATAATAGATGATAAAATCCTCAAATGATTTGATCAAATGCAAAAGTTGGGCTAAGGTGGTTCACTATGGTTCACCGAATCAGTTATGAAGAATCCAGTCGGCTTGTTCGGTGTCGGACCCGTAAAAAAATAACCTTAACCAACCTATAAGTGATCTCCATTCGAATATTCACACCAATGTTGATAGAACCTACTATGGATCGTGTTGTTATTTTAACATCCTCCTCCATTTGATCAATTTTCTGTTTTTATCATATCCCTGCGAGTCTGCGACATATGTTTACATATACGTTTGGGCTCACCACTCAAAGATTTTTAACTACTCTTTTATAAGAATTGCAATAAATTCTATAAAACTCAATGGAGACAATAATGACTTTCAAAAACTACTTCATCATAACAGCCTTTATAATTCGACTCACTGCTGGGACACAATATGTCCTCTCCTTGTCATCGAAGGAGGTTTAGGTAGTAGTCCACCACGCTTGCCCAATGCGAATTGGTCGACGGAGTATAAGGTGATTAATACCCCTTTGCTGATCCATTAGTCGCCTTCTACGACACCCATTGGAGGATATGGGTGATGCTATTCTACTCTGCCAGCATCAAATGGCTAATATAACAGACTATAATAACGCTAAGAGATATACCAGTTAAATTTTTTTGTCTTCACCTGAATCCTTAAATGTATTAATACTATTGTTTGAATCAATAAACATTTTGGCGCGAAGAGTAACCTTTTCTATTACAAATGTCATATATAAGAACTCAATCGGCCGGAAGGATAATAACACTCGGCTAGTAAAGTAATTAAACCATCTAGCTAGAGGAATAACGGCTAAGTGTCTCCATGCTATCATCTCCATGCAATAGTGTGTTGTTAATTAAAAACACTACGTTATTATTATAACATTTCGTGTGAACAGCTTATTCTTACTGCAGTTGACTTAACACGAGTGGCAATTACCTGCCTCACAAAGCCATCGGCTGATGTGATATGAATAGTTGAACACGTCAATTACAGTCCTGTTACAGTTTCTCCTTCATTCTTTCGCATTGTGTAATTGTTCGTTTAATTATTAGTTCGGTCTTTATGTTGGATCACCGATGCTACGATAAATCTGTTCTTTTTATTCGCATTAAAATGTGGAATGTGTTGATTTTCTAGTTGCAAATCTTTAACTGTTTTAGTCGATCTTTCTCGAAAACTGATTTTGTGATTATGAGACAATCGGTCTTGAAGCAGGGATAACTCAACGATTAGTCTTCTTCCTCTTCGTACCCTGGTCTCAATTTGGTCTTATGGCTGGTTGCCTGTCTGACACCAGCTCCCCTTGGGAAATTTGCTGTAGATGGCTTACTCGCAAACTCGCGAGTGATCTCTTGGTGCATGACTATGGTCTTCACGGGATTAAGATTCTCTCAGCCGACTGACGGGATGAGAAAGGCTAGTCATATTATCGTGAACGGAAACTAGGTGTAGTTCCCGGAGCTCATTGGATGAAATGAGCAAGGTATCATCATCATCATATCAGCTGAAACACGCTTACTGTTGGACACAGGCCTCCAGTATTAAAACTTAAAGATTTAGCAGTCCATTCACAGCCTTCCTGCAATCCTGGGTCATTCAAAAGAGGCGTGAAGAAGCATTTGGCAGGTCAGCAAGGTGAGGGTGGTTACTGGCTGGCGCGGCGGCTTATCTCTCGAAATAGCTATCTTCGCATTTGCACTCCACTTCTGCTTACCGTCAGGTGGAATGGAGTCATTTGCTTGCCCTTTTTATAAAATACAAAAATAAAGAGTCTTTATCAAAAGCTGACAATCTTTTTAGTACATATAGGCCAAATTTAGAGGGTTATATTTTAAGCCATGATCATGAAAGTGTATTCTTTCCAAAGATAACCACAGGTCTTCCTGCTGCGTATGTGGCAGCAGCACCTGAGGAATTTCTCATGCTCATAATCTCAAAAGAGTTGAGCTAAACGATGCCGTGTAACCCTACATTTACATACATTTTTATGCGTCGACGTGACCGATGTTCCAGTTTTTGGTATCGCATTTTATTTGAATACGCGTGTTTACAATTATTTCGCATTTATATTAGGAACAATGTTCGCAATATATTTTACGCAAACAATAGAAGGTGTGGCTGGGACTACTTGGGAGTGGCTGGGCGGGCCCGACGATACATTAGCAAAATTACGTCTAATAATGACTGTTTGTTTGCACGACAGCTGAAACTTTGGCTAATTAGGGTAGTTCTAATACTTCAAATTATAAACTCTATTCCTATTGGTATACAAGATGTTATTCAGGAACATTCGCACAACAATGGAAATCCCAGCTTATATCAAATTGCAGTTAGTTCCAAAATAGCAGTAGTCTCCAATTGCTCCAACAATACTGAGTACAAAATTGTGCATTTTTTTACATTGAAAAATACCTTCTTGCGGACTAAATATTTGTGCCTTCATACATAAAGTCACCATAAATTTCCCAATTTCCTTTTTCCCATAAATTTCCCATTAAGAGATCACTTGTTTCCACTTGCTACGGTCCTTGCATATTTATTTCGCTTCATCTACTCTACTTACAGTCATCATAAATGCTCAGACAATCTTTCTACATGACAAAACCATTTGATTTGAGCATCCCTTTTAAAATTCTTGTCACTATACTTTCTTTCAAATCACACCTCTCTCTTATCAATTTTGCATTGTACAATACCTCCACAGATATATCAATCTAAGGAGATCGGTCGAATCGCTGAGTTCATAGGAAGACCGAGTGTCGCGATCAGCGGCCGTACTACATAACATGGTTCTAGTTGAGCATGCCGTAATATACACTATTCATTGCGCGGGTCTTAAAGACTGCGAAGCGATGAAAGTTAAGCACAGCCGTAAAGGAGATCGGTCAAATCGCTGAGTTACGTATTCACTTGACTTTTATCGGAAAGCGAAGTGGCGGCAAACAGGGCATACACTTGTCGCAAGTTAAATGCCGGCTTGGCCTATCTCCTAGTATTATTAAATCTGTGAATACCTCCTTGCGGACAAAACCTCTGAATCTGCTACCGATGGATAACTACTTGACAAGGCGGTTAACGAGGTATACTCTCTTGTTCCTATCCTTGGCCCAATGTATATGGGGTTCGTGCAATATGTCACCATAGTACTAAAGGTTTTGGTAGTTTTATGACCTGCTTCTACCTGATGCTGGCACTTCACGTGGCCGCATTTATCAAACATTTGTTATGCATCTCTATCATAATTCATAGGTAATATTACAGAATGAAAGAGTCATTCTGAAGATCGTGTTTGCGAATAACCAATTAGCATTGATTGAGTTTTCGATTTTATTTTCTAGGTGTCATATTTTCATTATTAAATCAATTTTCAAGCGAATATAATTTTTAATGGAATTTCCATTCCAAAGTAGGCCAGCCAGCAGTCATTTGTTGTAATTTTAATAATGTTTGGAGAACTTTACGACTTACAAACCACTTGTGTATCACGCTAGCCTTCGAAGCGTTTAAATTAACAACACGTACCTAGTAATTATTTTCTCATATGCCTCCAAAAACACTCGCGAAAAGTAGGCCAGCTTTTGTTCCAATTTTGCTATCCTCTAAAGTGCTTCGTCATCATATTTTATGAACTCTAACCTCGAATACTGATGAGTCCTAAAAGTACATACAAATGAAGCTATAGAAAACTGAACACGCCATGATAAGTTGCGTGCTGTCCAGCAATTCGCATATCTGATACGAAGTTATATTGGTTACTTCAATAATAATTTGGTGGATTATATAGGATAAATTATAGATTAAAGATATTAGAGGGAAATATAATGATACCTGATGTGGTTTTAAGAAATTAGTTCTTCGTTTAGTTTTACGGCTTAGGCTCCGTCGGAGCAATTATCTGTGTAAAATCAAAGATAGGGTACATAGTAATGACACAAGGGGCATTTTCTTACGAGAGGTGTCAACATTTTTTGCCCGATAGACAAATCAAAATATCCATAAGCTGTAATCCTTTGTTCATAAGCTGTTAACAATACTTACATAAAGCGAGAAGGTGATAGATGAACTTCCAACTACGAGGAAGAAAAAAGCTTCTAATAAAGACTGGAATAGGTGACTTACTTTAATTTTCTTCCTTGTCTAAGAAGGCGCTTTAGCTCGTTAATACAATATTCATACATATTAACGCAGTAACATGCCTAGTTAGAATGGGCATTATGAATCGCTAAAGATGACAATAGCATCATTAAATACAAATGATATAAAAGACAGAAAGTATACTCCCATCTTTCTTACACTACAGTCAGAATAATTTGTAATATTATCTTTTATACTTACTTACCATTAGTGAAAAGTTCATCGTCGTTACACTCTTGGCATAGTTTTTTTTCCAGTGTATTTTTCTAGTATTAATATTTACGCGTTTGTAAACGCAAAAATAAAATTATTCCAGAGTGGTAGTGGTCAAAACATGTCTCGTGGTGGCCAGGGCCCGATCTAGCCATTTCGCCACTCTGGGCAAAAGCAACCCCCCTCCCGCCCCTAGAGATAAAATCCAACAAATTAGTATAGCTCGGAAATACTACTGAAGCTATTTTCATAAAACTTTATTAATCTTGTCCGCGGCAGGCTCCATTCTCATTTCTTGCAGCCCTTAATTCTCAATTTGGCCGCCCTTCCTTCACAATCCGCCGCCCTTCCTTGACAATCCGTCGTCATTCCTCCCGCATTGCAGCCCTTCTCGTACAATCGTGGAATAATCATCATACTGAGGGTCTCCTCTCCTGCTAAATACCCAATACCTAATATAAATGTGTAATTTTTGGATCGGTGCAAGGGATTTGGACGAAATTTGCTACACAGGTAGATCACAGCCTCTGATACTTTTTACCCCGGTGATATGTTCCTGTGAGATGAATCCATAGCAGTATGGGGATACGAGGAAACAAGCGTAACCGTGGACAAAAGTTTTAGTTTAAATGCTAAGATGCCTTAAGTGTTCGATATCACGCGGTTGACTGCGCCCATGTCTACCGTTTCAAAGCTGCGTGCACCGTATTCTCAGTTTCTTCACAACATCGGTGAACGACGGTGTGGTCAGTGCTGTAGCTTGCAATCAGTTTTGTGTAGTGAATCGAAACTAGTGACGAGACAAAATTATGTGATTGTTTTGTGATGTGATTCAACTTTAGCAATGGATTAGAGGAAATTGCTCTTTTTGATAGTAAGAGTTATGTTACCGAGCGTTTAATATTTATTAATAGATAATGAAATATTATTTGACCAACATCTTGGTTGAATGTTTAATAGTCTAAGATCCGAACCTAAATCGACCTTCACCGAGCTGATAATAGAATGAAACATATTTTATTATTAATTTAGTATATTAGAATAGTAGTTTATGCAACTGTCATATAATGAAGGGTATTAAAACACGAGTGTGAGTTTATGAAACGAGCGCAGCGAGTTTCATAATAGTAACGAGTGTTTTAATACCCGTGTTATATGCAGTTGCATACACTACTTTATCTACACTCATACATAAATTCAAATAAAACAACAGAAAAGACAAATATTACGTTTTCCAAAACAAGTGCTTTTTTCTCATTTTCTATTTGAATATGCTTGTTCGCACCGTATTGGAGACACAGATTTGTTTATTTTTTACTAATCACCAAGCGCTCCGCCAGAACTGTCTAATCAGAAGCGCCCCGCCCGCCCGCCGCCGTGACGCGTTATGCAGCGAACCAATAAGAGGGATTTCTTAACGCGACCAATCGAGCCATAGAATAATTACACACTAAAAACAATAACATGAGGGGGCTCGTCAATTTTCCATTTAATTATTTTAAATCCTAATTAACCTTTGTTTGTTTGTTCCCTTTCTGTAAAATTATTATTTTTTTATTTTTCTGGCAACAAACTATTTGTTGTGGCTTTTTGCAAATTATTAGGAGTCAAATTTTTTGTATGGGTTAGATCCCTTTGCCTTCCCGAGTATTTAAGAAAAATAACTGTATCATAATGAGTCGAACCGGTGTTATAATGGTCATTATGTTACAGGTTGTTTTTTTTAATTTTAATTTTGATTATCTGTATTAAAAAGTATGTCATTTTATGTTCACCTTTGATATCGTAATTCGAATATTATGACATGAGTGTAGATAAAATATATTAAAAATGGGTTGTCTAAAAAAATCCTGGACAGACTATTTTTAATTATTTTTTGAAAAATGATATTTAATAAAATATTGCAACATCAAGATAATAAGAAAATTTTGTCGCGCGCTTATGATGATATAAATTTTTTTCTATTATCCAATCGAGTGAAAGTAACTGATATCGACATACCTGTTCATACCTGACAACCCAGTAGTTCGCGCAGGTAAATAATAGACAACCCAATGCCTGCACATTCTATACGGTTTCTACTATCAGTCAGGACAAAATTTTCTTATTATCTTGATGTTGCAATATTTTATTCATTTTTTTTTTAAATCATTTTTAAAAAAATAATTAAAAATAGTCTGTCCAGGATTTTTTTAGACAACCCATTTTTAATATATTTTCTAATATACTAAATTAATAATAAAATATGTTTCATTCTATTATCAGCTCGGTGAAGGTCGATATAGGTTCGGATCTTCTACTATAATTACACACCAAGAGATCTTGCATTCGAAGCTGTATTTTTGTGATGAATATAAACATTTGTTGTTACAACCACTACATCATTTGTTGAGACACGGTTAATTTTGGGATAATTGGTGTGAGTGTAAAATATAAATATTGTACTTTTTAAAATAGAAAAAGAAGGAAGAATTTTCGTTGATTAGATGTCTTTTGAGTTCACGTAGATTTTTTTCAACGTCTGTGCTCTTGGATGTTGATGCCAGCGTTGCCTGATATTTTAGAAACCTTGGTGGTTTCTCTAACCTCTAATGCGAATTGCGAACTTCCCGTAGGGTGTTCCTATTCAGCAAGTATCTCCGGCGAGGGAATCTCACTCATATAATAACTGCGAGGTTCAGAAGGGCACTGATCGTGTCTTCAAGTATGTCATCCAAACCAAAGATTCGGATTGGAACATCTGTATGAACATCTAGACATTAAGTACCAAACTAGTTAGGTACTTAATTATAACATTGAATTTGTTTATAATTTTATTTGACTTGCTTAATAATGTTTGCAATTATACCAAATTAAATAGAAAACAAAAAAAATACCTAAGGCTGGCGAGAAGGGGCTCGAACTCGCAACTTTTTGCTATCCGGGTGACGACGCAATCCCGCAATCACACACGAAAGATTTGAGTAAATTTGTCGTGATACCGGCAGAGTAGAATAGCATCACCCCATATCCTCCAATGGGTGTCGTAGAAGGCGACTAATGGACCAGCCCTTTGCTGGTGGTATTGATCACCTTATACTCCGTCTACCAATCCGCTTGGGCAAGCGTGGTGGACTACTGCCTAAACCTCCTTCGATGACAAAGAGAGGTCTGGTGTCCCAGCAGTGGGTCGAATTATAAAGGCTATTATAATGATCTCACAGTCCTATGTCACAGCTTCGAAGAGCAGTCGCCCTGATTGCGAAAGGTGGTGGATTCGAGCCCCGTCTCAGACACTTATCATGACAGGAGTTTTTCTTGTCTATCGTTTTCTATTTAATTTGTTAATTAACTAAAAATTATGGTGTGCTTATTTCGTTCTTATTTTATGTAAAATTCCTATCCATCCTAAGGTAGTCTGTAATGTAACAGATCGATGAATTTGTGTCGATGGTACATACAATAAAGAGTCTTTCTATGCTAAATATATATCACACAGATTTTCCTTGGTTCAGACAGTCATAACTCAACGCCTTCTACAATATTAGCTTCACGTTTACAAATGAGTTATCGCAGTTGCGTGTCTCGGAGTAAGTTTACTTCGATCAAGAAGTTCGAACTTGGTCGGTTTTGATGTTTAGCTTAAATAACATTATCTAATATTATAGGCGAGCTTCTTCTACGAGAAGGTTGACGGCGCCGCGTGCGTTTTTCGTGACAATCACCAAAGATAATTTGGATGGGTGACCGATTTTTTTTAACTCAATTTTCCTCCGTGCTTCGAAAGGCACGTACAGCTAGCTTAGCGTGCGTTTTGGTCCCGGCTGCTGTCAAAAGTTAGTAGTCGTTAACAAGTTACTTTAGAGGCCAGAAAAAAATCTTCTTACTTCTAAGGTCGTAATTATTCATAAAAATTGTCAAACATATATTTTTTTAAAAAGGTCAAGCAAAGACTCCATTTCACCTGATCGTAAGCAGAAGTCCGAATACGAGGGGTCCACTTTCGGAAGCTTAACGTGGTGGGGAAACTTTCTCGGCAGGTGTGTGGCTTTTGATGTCAAGTGTGTCCCCTTGGTATTCAAAGTCACATGACATCGTCGAGTTGTTTTTGTTTTCCCACCACGTCTGGTTCCGGACGGCCCTTTTCAGGGCCACGACCGCGCCCTGGACTTCGGCCGGTGTGGTCCGATGGCTGGAGCAGCCGTCGGTGGAGGAGTGGCTGCTGGCCACCAATTGATCCAAAGAGTGCCTAGATGGGCAGCGTTGGGACGGTCTCGGTGTAGTTGCGTTCACGTGCGCAGATCCCGAGCCGTCCCGTAATGGCGCACTGAAGGTCAGGCCGGGGAGGATGTTTAGTGGGTATGGAGGAAACCTTTACCTCGAGTCCTACATATCGCCAGTAGTTGGCACCACCCCGCAGGGACGATGCGTAAATGCATTTGACCTCCCGTCAGTAAAAAAAAGGAGAAAGGAGTCCCAAATACGAAGATAGCTGGTGCGAGAAATAAACCGCCACGTTAGCCACCCTCGCCTTGCCGACCTACAAGGTGCTTCTCCACGCCTTTTTTGAATGACCCAAGATTGTAGGATATTTGACTTAATGGCAGTATCGTGGTCTTTAGAATGTTTATTTGTTTCTCATAAGTCGTAATTTTGCCTCATTTGTAAAGTCAGTTGCAAAACATTACAATGTTTTTGTACCAGTTATTACAAGTCCTATTTCATTTAGGTGTCATCGTATTAATTTGCTCGTTCGCGAGCAAGTAATTTACGATCGACACACGTGAATGCAAGCAATGAAGTTGTAAATTAACACTTTCGTCGACATTGGCGATTCTAAGCTATTAGTTGCTTCGCTAGTTTTTTTTTTGTTTTAAAAATACAATCAGACTATGCAGGTAGGTCATCTTTCGTCATAATTTTGATCAAGAAAAAAAATGTGATTTAATAATTACTCAGTCTCGGTGAGCGTTCGCTGTGAAGATTTTTGTGTCTTAAAAATTGCACTACATCACATATCTCGAGCAAAATGAATACTATCCAAACGAAGCCGGAGCGCGTATTGTACAATGTTATATCGATGTTAGTTCTCCGTTTGAATGTCGGACTAACGGTTACATTGAAATTTTGGATTCCTTCCGGGCGTAGAAAGTAGGCCACGTTATCCTCAAACAATCCACTCGCATTGTATTTTAATTTCCATGCTTAGGTCAGTATTATCCAAAAAATGCGAGTAAGTATTTGAAAAAAATGGCCATATGGAAACTATAGTGGAGGTATGGTGCACAATGGACTCTAGCTGCTGGAGCGCCGGAACTGGGGTAGTTCCTCCACCTTACAGACGACCACAGTCAAATAACACTACATTTTTATGGTGTTGTGTTTCTGTTGGGGAGTAGCTCCGCGGAGTAGGGAAGAGGACTAGGGTTGGCAGCGCGCGAGTGTGTGTTGCAAAACTTGCAAAGCGTGAAACTTCTCAACCAAATACTGCGCTAAATATATAAAATTAAACCCTAAATAAAATTAAGATAAGCTATGGAATGCACAGCCGCCAGCAATACGAGAAATCTCGTCACTTCCACCATTCAAGAAGAGAGTTAAAGAACACCTTTCTTTGAGCTAAATTACTTTCTTAATTTTAGACTTATTCTATATTAGGATTCCTTTTATGTTCATGTCATAGGGTCATTGCGCCTGTTTGCCGACCGCTTCCCCTTTTCGTCCATTTAACCGCCCTCCTTGATATAACGCCAAAAAATAGCAAAACGGTTATACATAGGTCCATAAAATATTTATGTATTACGACCTGAATAACTTAACAGTAAGTACATGCCTACACAGTTCACTGGAACGCGGTGTGGAACTAAGATTAAGCTATGCAGTTTATGGTACCCGGCGAAAGAGTGAAAATGTGTCAAATAATGCAGAAAAAATAGTGAGTTGCCGGAACTTACGCAGTAAATAAAAAATAGTTCTATTGTGTTTCTTGGTTTGTTTACTGTTTATACATATAGCTTGCTATAAATATAGTGTGGACGAATAGTTTATTATATTAATTTACAATAATTAATATATAAAACGAAGTGGACGAGAAAGGGTACGCCCTTTTTATTAGAAAGTCCTAATCTCGACCGGGTGGTCTATAACAGGCCCGCCCATGTCAATTAGGTTCTGTCTGATATACGAAAATGCATGTAAGTAAACTAAATTTTATTTAGCAATATGAACTTTATGTGTACAAATATTTGCGATGGCCAATTTTCGTCCGCTTATTAGCTTTAATAAAGTATTAACCTAATACGTTGAAATGGCCTATGGTCGGAAATCGGGCATAAAGTACAATACGTCCCAGTTTTCGACATACTCTGTTACAACAAACTAAAAGTGATTATTTTATGATACCTGCAACCAAATGTTACAATATTAATAAATGAAATAATATTAAAACAATTGAATGATTTTTTTTAATTCAATTTTTTTAATTAGCCAATTTCAGTCCGCTTATTAGATTTAATAAAGTATAAATGTAAGACATTTAAATGGCATGCGGTCGAAAATTCGACATAAAGTAAAAAATCCCAGTTTTCGACATACTTTGTTATTTTAGAATAAATTAAAGTGATTATTTTATGATAGTGTAAAAAAAAATTACAATATTATTTTTTCAAATAATATTCAAACAGTTGAATGAATGGGCCTTACAATGTCTTACAATGGGTCTGATAAGAAGGCTCAAGGTCACCCAAAGGGCAATGGAGAGGGCTATGCTCGGAGTTTCTCTGCGTGATCATATCAGAAATGATGAGATCCGCAGGAGAACCAAGGTCACCGACATAGCCCAAAGAATTGCGAACCTTAAGTGGCAGTGGGCAGGGAACATTGCGAGGAGGACTGACGGCCATTGGGTGGAAGGAAAAGTCCTCGACTGGCAACCACGTACTGGGAAACGCAGCTTTGGTAAGCCCCCACAAGGTGGACTGATGATCTAGTAAAGCTCGCGGGAAGCCCCTGGATGCGGTCAGCGCAGGACCGACCGGTTAGGAGATCCTTGGGGGAGGCGTATGTCTTAAAGTCTCTCGGCTGATATGATGATGATGAATGAAAAAATCTGCAAGTTGAACATCATATTTTAGGGGTTAAAAAGGCAAAACGGACTAACGGGTTGTTTTCGGCCAATTTTCTTTAAATTTAAAATATTATGATGGTCTCAAGACCAAAGTCTTTAATTCGTGTGTGTTGCCAGTGATGACTTACGGAACCGAAACGTGGCCGCTTACAATGGGCCTCATAAGAAGGCTCAAGGTCACCCAAAGGGCAATGGAGAGGGCTATGCTCGGAGTTTCTCTGCGTGATCATATCAGAAATGATGAGATCCGCAGGAGAACCAAGGTCACCGACATAGGCCAAAGAATTGCGAACCTCAAGTGGCAGTGGGCAGGGCACATTGCGAGGAGGACTGACGGCCGTTGGGGCGGAAAGGTCCTCGAGTGGCGACCACGTACCGGGAAACGCATCGTTGGTAGGCCCTTGTGGGGACAAGGTGGACTGACGATCTAGTTAAGGTCGCGGCAAGCCGCTGGATGCGGGCAGCGCAGGACCGAGCGGTTTGGAGATCCTTGGGGGAGGCCTATGTCCAACAGTGGGCGTCTCTCGGCTGAAATGCTGATGATGGATAATAGTAATGACCTCATTATTTGAATAGTGATTGGTGTTATTTTTTATGGTAAATGGTTGGCAGACCAGCATACGTCCTGCCTGGTGGTAGTCAGCAACTGTAGCCTTAGATGCTTGCAACAGTGATCTGACACTCGCGCGCTGGCAACCCTTATCCCTTCCCCGTGGAGCTTTAGCGACCTTACTTACCAACAGAAATACAACACCACAAAAAAATTTTTTGACTGTGGTCTTTTGTAATGGGGAGGTAGGTACTACCTAGAATTTGCAGCCCGAACTTGGGCTGCAAATTCTAGCGGCTAGTCTGTTGTGCCCTACCTTGATTAACAATTTCATTTTAAAACATATTTTTATTCATGAAATCCATACTCAATTGAGGCGGTCGAAAATAGGACAACTGGTGGACGAAAACTGAACTTTGCGGTCGGAAACTGGTAATATTGGCATTTTATTACTTATTTTAAAATATTAAAAACAACATGACTGTCACCACTAACACGTTCGCAATAATTATAAATAGACTAATATAGGAATTCATTTCAGTAGTTACTTTATAAAATTATAATAAAGAAATATTTTAATTTTATTTTCAAAGTTGATAACTCCACTAAGTGGACGATAACAGGCGTAATGACCCTATATGTATATATTGTATTGTATAATTATATACATAATATGTATTATATTGTATTTATTTTGTATTATATTGTTTTGATATTTTATTTATTTTTAACTTATGCTTTATGTATTTAATTTACTATAGGTTAGGTACACACGACATTCACGTCTCGCAGCACATCTCCTATTCTAGGTGGGTTGGAAGAGATTTCTTTAAGAAATAAGCCACACCTTTTGTACATTTTTATTATTGTGTTTTCCATTTTTGTTTCTATGGGTACAATCAATTATTAAATAAATAAGAACATGAAATGAGGAGTTTGAAAACCCAAGGAACTAATTTGAATGCACCCTAAATTTTCACATCTCTTCTGCATATTGTTGAAGCGACGACCGTAGCGAGTATGTGAACAATGCTGTACGATTAATTAAGTGGTTAATCGGTGTGGATGATTGATCGGCGGCTGGCACGAATCAATTAATACATAAATTATATGCAACATTTGCATGTCGTCGCATTAAATTGGCTTTCTTGACGGCCCGTTTATGATGAGCGAGTTCCTTATTGGCTTGGAAGCGATGGATGAATAGATAAAGATGGATTGAACTGCGTTGGTTGCTTTAATTGCCTTAGGTTCGTAATTCAATATGAAAGTACAGCAGGTAACACTTAAGATTATGATTAAACCTAGTGGTTGTTAACCACTTTTATTGCTAGTTACTCAGATCATCATCATCATTCGCCTGTCCTGCTTCACCTGTTCTTCTTCTCCTCCCCTCGATCATCCGTCATTTCAACATTAACACACTTCTTTCCCATATCATCTTTCACACAGTCTATCCATAAAGTCATTATATATTTTAAAAATGCCAGTTATACAGTATCCATAACACAAGTTCTTTATGATACTTTGAACCGTGAAAATATAATTCTGATTACTCTCTTTATTGCATGCTCATCATATCTTATTATATTCCCATACCATTTGCCAATCTGTTGCCTCTCAGTCTTTCTACCACTGGTGCTAATTTCAAACTTCCTCTAATGTAGTTTTTTTACATATTAATTATTTATTTATAATACTTGCCTATAATATGGTTGTCGGGATGTGAAGAAAGCGAAAATCGCTTAACATTCTTCGACCGCAAAGTTTCTCCATTGTGCAGTTATACTAGACTTATTGGCAATGGCAATGGAGGAATCCACCGTAAACATGACCGCAAGATAAAAACTCTCGAGTTGATTGTGTAACTTTAGGTTTGTCAATAGTCAATAGAGTTTTACTCGCGGCTCGATAGTGGTGATACAATCGTTTCTGATGAGAATTGAAGTTACGTCTTATTAAACAAGACGAGCCACGAACAGGTAAATAAAACCGAGGTACTGCAATGATGCACCGGCGAGCTTTACCGACGAGCCATTACACCGCGGTTTTAGGCTGCGGTCTCGAAGACAGCGACGAGCGAGGCGAACGGCGGGCGGCGCGACAATAGGGCGGATCGGGCGGGACTAGAGCGGCATAGTGTTGTGTTATGAGAAATTGTCTGAATCCTATAAAAAAAAATTGAATTAATTTGCTCGTCGACGTCGGCGGCAGGTCGGTTTCAAAATGAAACGTCGGTCGATAAAAAGCAATAAATAAAATGCACAACACTCATTGATACAGAGGCGGGGGCACCGCTTGACTGGGAGCGCATCGCTTCGAGTCCGCGGCCTTACTCGCACGTCGGTTAGGTCATTTCTTACTATGCAAACAAACTACGTCTCGTAGAATCTACGAAATGATATTTTATTAAATATGTTTTTTACTGAACGTTCGTTTCGGTGGTGTTCCAACGTCACCGTTTTTTTTAAATAGGCGATGACGTTAGGGGTCCTCGAACCTGGCAATCTTCCTCGGGGGAGTATCTTGACCGATTAGCGTCCCTAGGGCGTTAGAGCCGGAAGGGAATTAAATATGAAAATGAAAATCTTTTTATTTAAATGGACTATGCTAAGTACTTTTAGTTTTAATAATCATGTGGTAATCCATATGACATATGGATTACCAAATAATTATAATAATTTCCTGTTATTTTAAAAAATATATTCGCGTGACGTTAAGCTCAATAACTGAAACCTAGTTTCCTTCTATCCTGCAGCGCTACTTAGGTCTTCCCGTGATGCTGAAAGCTGGGGAGTACTCGCCCAACAACCCGTTGGTGCGCTGCGAGCGGAGTTCTGGGGACGTGCTCCTGGCGCTCGGGGAGTACGAGCGGAGGAGGCACACCCTCCGCCGGATGAGGCAGCAGCAGTATAGGGAGTACCTCGACCAGGTCAGTTTATGTTATTTAGGATTTACGTAATGGAAATGGTCACAATGGGCCTTATAAGGCTCAAGATCACTCAAAGGGCAATGGAGAGGGCTATGCTTGAAGTTTCTCTGCGTGATCGTATCAGAAATGATGAGATCCGCAGGAGAACCAAGGTTACCCATGGCCCAAAGAATTGCGAACCTTAAATGGTAGTGGGAAGGGCACCCTGCGAGGACTGACGCCTATTGAAGCGGAAAAATCCTCGAGTGGCGACCACGTACCGGGAAACGCAGCGTTGGCAAACCCCCCCATACAATGGTGACGATCTGGTCGGGTAAAGGTCGTGCGAAGCCGCTGGATGCGGGCCAGCGCAGGACCGATTGTGTTGGAGATCCTTGGGGGAGGCCTATGCCCAACAGTGGGCATCTCGCCTGAAATGATATGATGATGACGTGATGAAATGTGGTGGTGAGAAGTGGGTGAACGCTGTGAACATATGAAATCTTTCATATCAATCAATCAGGTGTCCACAAAACCTCGACTATCTAGTGTCTAAGCGTCGGTGGTCGAAGCGTCGGTGGCGTAGTGTGCAAGAGCGTCGTCTCCCACCCGGGAGGCACCGGTTCGAACCCCGCCACGCACCAATGTGTTTTCAAATTTTGAATTCATATGTAGAGATAAACTACGATAACATGGCGCGCCCCTCCAAATTACTGTTTCAATGTGTGTAGTCACATATTGTATGTATTTGTTAGTATTCCTCTTTATTTACTGAAGAGGAATACTTACAAATACAAACAAAATGTGACTACACACATTGAAACAGTAATTTAGAGGGGCGCACTATGTTATCGTAGTTTATCTCTACGTCTAATTGACGCTTTTAAGGTGAAGGAAAACATCTTGGGGAAACCTTCACACACCTATGAAGGAATTCTTAGGTTGTGTGTGAAGTTGACCAACACGCACTTGACCAGCGTGGTTGACTAAGGCCTAATCGCCCCTAATGTGGGGTAGGCTCGAGCCCCTCGGTGGGGACATTATATGAGCTGTTGATGATGACGATGATCTAGTGTCGAAGCATGAATGATCTGTTCTAGAAGAAGCAAAGCAAAGGGGCATTGATCACCTTATACTCCGTCCACCAATCCGCATTGGGCAAGCGTAGTGGATTACTGCCTAAACCTCCTTCGATGACAAGGAGAGGCCTTGTGTGCCAGCAATGGGTCGAATTATAAAGGCTGTCATGATGATAGTAACACCAACTTAATGATAAAATTCGTTTTTACAGCAAGCAAAGAAAAAACAAGAGGCTAAAGAACAAGCGGAGAGAGAGCGAAGGGAACGCGAGGAGAGAGAAAGGGAACGCGAAGAGAGAGAACGGGAACGCGAGGAGAGTGAGCGGGAGCAGCGGGAGAGAGATAGAAGACTTGTAGAGCAGGAGAGGCGCAGTCCTGACAGACGGCCTAGTGTTAGTCATGTCACCACAACTTCTTATAGCAGGTTAGTCAGCTTATTTTGACATGACTAAAGTCTCAACCCCAAAAACAAGTGAATTTATTAGAGATTTACAAATTGTTTGTCTCAGTCACTCTGGCACGAGATAAATGAGACAAAAAACTTTTTAACAAGGTAATAACTAAAATCGGTTTATTAAGTGTTCATGAATATGACTGTCACTGTGTAGATTAATATGAAAAAGTACAGTCAACAGCAAAAGTTGGCTTCAACGCTCGTTGACCGGTTTTGTGAAACATTCACACGTTGCCTCATACTAGTTCCGTCCCGGCTTAGCCAACTTGATGATGTCTGATACGGGAATCGAAATTGCTCTAAGCGCTTTCACAGTACTAACTGAACAAAATTTGTATTTTTTAACCGACTTCAAAAAAAGGAGGAGGTTCTCAATTCGACTATGTTTTTAATGTGTGTTACACCATAACTCTTTACTGGGTGTACCGATTTTAAAGATTCTTTTCTCTTAACGTTTGGAAGCTGGTGATTGTCATGTGTTCCCGTTTAATAATAATTTGATCTACATCTGACGAGTACCTGGTTTTAATAATGCCTATTTAATTGACATCGATGATATCGTAATCATTTCATGACTTGTTATAAACATATAACGAGAGTTATGAAAATAAACAATGACATGTGTAAAGGTGAGCGAGCGTGTCTCTAATAGAGATCTTTTCCAGCCAACCGTAGCTTTTATTGACTGTTTCAGTAAAAAGGACACAGCAGTACAGGTGGATAATGTAACAACCCCTTTATCGGTGGCCGTACAGACGGACGACGCGGATTTGTTCCGGGTAAGTTTTTGACTCTATACTCCTGTTTAGTGTCGTTGTAAATTGTCGGTCACATTTAATATGCCTGCTGAAAGTATCTGAGCAAATTGGATAATTTGTCATATGTCTTTTTTTTTTTTTTTTTTTTTTTTTTATGTTAAATAGGCTGGGCGTTTGACCACAATCTCGCCTGATGGAAAGCGATGATGAGGCCTATGGTGGTACACGCTCGCCTAGAAGATGCTTGTTCACTCTAGCCTTAAAGATGTCCAGATTATACTGATCCGGGAAAACAGACCTCGGCAAGGAGTTCCACTCCTTAGCAGTTCGCATAATGAAAGCTGAAGCAAATCGCTTCGTGCGAATTGGAGGAATGTCGACAACATAAGGGTGAAAGCCCTCGCCGCGCCTGGTCGTCCGGTGGTGGAAAGGGGCAGGGGGGATCAAATTATGTAAAACTTCCGCACACTCTCCGAAATGTAACCGGTAAAAGACAGAGAGGCTAGCCACACGCCTTCGATGGTCAAGGCTCTGGAGATTTTCTCCAACGAGTGCGTCATTACTGATGAGTCTCTTCGCACGGTGCTCCACCGAGTCTAATGCATCTAACTGATATCGAGCAGATCCGTCCCAAAGGTGACAACAGTACTCTAAGCAGGAGCGAACTTGCGCTCGATATAGGCTTAGAAGCTGCTCAGATGTGAAATATCGTCTGACCTTAAAAAGTATGCCAAGTTTTTTGGCAGCGGTTTTAGCAATGGACTCGATGTAGCGACCGAAATTTAGGTTGGCGGAGATATCTATACCCAAAAGCTCGAGATGGTCGTTAATCGGCACGGAAACATTTCGGAAAGTCGGAGTCAGATGGAGTGGACTCCGTTTCGCCGAGAAAAGACAAGCCTGTGTTTTGGAGGGATTGAATCCAACCAAGTTAGCTTCACCCCAGAGGGAAACAGCTTCCAGGGTTGAATTCACTCCCTTCATCATTGCCTCCCTCAGTGATCGGACATCTGCACCAGACTTCGCATCAGACAAGTACCTCTCCGAGACTGTGCTGTCGTCTGCGTACCCAAAGATACCGGGAGCTGTGAGCAGATCATTGATATGCAGCAGGAATAGAGTCGCGGAGAGAACAGAACCCTGGGGGACTCCGGCATTTATGCCAAGCAGATCTGACGAGGAGCCGTTAATGACTACTCGAATTGATCTACCTCCCAGAAAATCCGCAATCCAGTTGCAAAGCCCGGTAGCGATTCCATATGAAGGAAGCTTGCCAATGAGACTTGCATGCCAAACCCTGTCAAAAGCCTTAGAGATATCGAGAGAGACGGCGAGAGCTTCACCGTGTTTCTCTATGGCTTCGCTCCATAAGTGAGTAGCATACACAAGAAGATCCCCAGTAGATCGCCCACGGCGGAAACCAAATTGACGGTCACTGAGGAGGTCGTTATCTTCGAGGTAAGCCAGGAGCCGGTTGTTCAATACTGTTGGAGGTTGTATTAGGCCAGTTAAATAATACAGGCCGGTATTAGTAATCTGATTACGACGCATGTCACTTTTAATTGTAGAAAGTGTAAAAACCTGTTTATGTGATTGTCAATAAAAATGTCTTCTGACTAAGACGTTGTTTTGGGTGTTCCACTGCTATTCAATATCTAAATGGTTATTCCCATTAGGTTATGGGCCTCTACGATTGAATATTACCCATTGTAATATTGTCGCCGTAAATAAATAATAAAACTGTGGTGATCTGATTTTTCTAAGATGACAGAAGAGTCATTAACGGGTGTGTGCGGAATCAAAAAGCTCCGCGGCACTGAAGATTTTGCGGACTGGAAATTCCAGGTACAGAATTACTTAGAAAATAAAGATTGGTGGAAGGTGATCGAGGCGGACAAGATAGATGAGAGTCTTGTGGATGTAGATCGTAAAGCCAGAACCACGATATGTTTGTTATTGGAACCGTCCTGTTTTACGCATGTGTATAAAGCTAAGACTGCTAAGAGTGCGTGGAATTGCCTGTGCAATGCATACGAGGATAAGGGATGGGGGCGACGTATAATGCTACAACGTCAACTTTGGCAATGTAAACTTGAAAATTTCGAGTCTATGGAGAAATATATATCTCGAGTAATTTTCCTGTCGCAACAGCTCGCTAATATTGGTGCAGAAATAGTAGACGAGTGGGTTATCTCGATATTGCTGAGTGGCCTGACAGAGGAATATAGCCCGCTGATTATGGCTGTAGACAATTGTGGAAAAGAGATAAGTCTAGAACAAATAAAGACAAAGTTACTGCAGGAAGGAATTAGACAGAAAGAAGGGCATTCAAGTGAGATACAGGCTTTTGCAACAAAGAAAGCTGAATTTATGGGATCTTGTAACAAAAACAAAGATCGGAAACAAACATTTATTATGAAATGTTTTAAATGCCATAAGACGGGACACAAAGCGTCTGAATGTACTGAAAAGAAAAAGAATGTACGTAAGACCTCAGCATATACAAGTTTGAACGTAACCGATAAGACCAATGGTGATGAAAGCAATAGTTGGTATCTTGATAGCGGCTGTTCAAACCACATGACCTCAGAGAGAAGCAAGTTATTGGATAAAACATACAGGAATTGTAATTCTAAAATAACTATTGCAAATGGTCAGGAAATAAAAGTCGTTGGCAAAGGAAATGCTGAATTAAAACTCGACGGAAATGTAAAATTAAAGTTGGATAATGTTTTACATGCTCCAGAATTATCCATGAATTTAATATCTGTGAGTAAGCTGACTGATGCAAACTACACATTGAATTTTCATAAGAAAGGGTGCAGCATAAGTAAAGACGACGAAAACCTCTTGGGTTGTGCTGAAGTTGGTGGCATTTATAAAATAAAAGAAGAAACTCAAAATGACTTGGCAAATTTGACAACATCAAATAATATCATTTCAAATATTTGGCATAAAAGATTAGCACATCTGAGTCGAAATTATATGAATATTTTGAAAAATATCGTGACCGGAATTAATGTAAAGAAATGTGACATGATTGAACCGTGTATTTCGTGCATTAATGGAAAAATGCATAAGAGTCCCTTTAAAAACAAAGGTACGAGAGCATGCGATATTTTGGAAATTGTGCATACTGATTTATGTGGTCCGATGGAGGAGTCTTCATTTTCTGGAAAAAGGTACATGTTATTGTTCATTGATGATTACACACGTAAGACACATGTTTACTTTTTATGTAATAAGAGCGAAACTTTCGACAAATTTCGTGAATACAAAGTAGAAGTTGAAAAGCAAACTAGTAAACAGATAAAGTGTCTGAGATCGGACAATGGGTCTGAATTTTGCAATCGAGCTTTTGATAATTACTTGAAATCTTCTGGAATTAAACATCAGAAAACGGTGCCATATACACCAGAGCAGAACGGTGTGGCAGAGAGGGCAAACCGTTCTATTATCGAAAAAGCGAGAACATTATTGTACGAGGCGAATTTAAGCAAAAAGTATTGGGTGGCGGCAGTAGATACTGTAGTATATTTGAAAAACAGAAGCCCCACGAAAGCTGTACTGAATGCCGTTCCAGAAGAATTATGGACGAAAAAGAAAATTGACATAAGTCATTTAAGAGTTTTTGGTTGCTTAGCTTACGCCTTGAAACCTAAGCAAAAGAGAAAAAAGCTCGATGTGAAGACTGAGTCGCTTATATTTATTGGTTATAGTACGAGTTCGAAGGGATATAAACTTATAGATCCGAAGACACGCGATATAACCATAGCGAGAGATGTCAAATTTTTAGAAGATGTTTTTCCTGGAGATAATGTTACAGATAAGAGCACAGTTGTTCCTATCAGACTGGAACAGGAACATACAGAACCAGTGCTAAGTACGAGTGAACCACGGAATACTATCTGTAACAATATTGAACCTAACGTACCAGGACAAAGTATTGAGCCTGATATACAAGCAGAAAGTACCGAACCAAGGGCAGGTGACACTGTTGAACAAAGTTCTGTTGATATTAATAGGAGGTATAATCTTCGAGAACGAAAGCCAATAGACTACTCAGTTTATAGTGCTTTAGCAGCGATAGATGGTGATCCGTTGACGATTGAAGAGGCGTTATCCAGGCCTGATCGTGAGTTGTGGCAAAGAGCAATAGACGATGAGCTGAAATCGCTAAAAGAGAACGGAACATGGTCGCTGGTGGAGTTACCACCCAATAAAAAACCTATACAGAACAAATGGGTATTCAAAATAAAAAGAGACAGTGATGGCAAGATAAGTAAATATAAAGCCAGACTTGTCGCCAAAGGTTTTACGCAGATACGTGGTATAGACTACAATGAGACTTATTCTCCAGTTGTTAGAGGTTCAACGCTACGACTCCTCTTCGCATTAGCTGTCGAACATGATTGGTTCATCGAGCAGTGGGATGTTACTACAGCATTCCTGTATGGTAAGCTCAAAGAAGAGATATATATGTTGCAGCCAAAAGGAGGTGTAACACCTGGAGAAGACACTAAGGTGTGTAAGTTGCAAAAATCATTGTATGGATTAAAGCAAGCTTCGAATGCTTGGTTCAATGAATTAGACAATAAACTGTTACAATTAGGTTTTATACAATCAAAAATAGAGTCTTGTTTATATCATAAATTTAATTTAGATAGTATTTTGATAGTAGTTATTTATGTTGATGATATTTTTGTATTTGGTAATAGTGTTAAGGAAAAGCAGAGTTTAAAAACTGGTCTGCTGAATAAATTTAAACTTAAAGATTTAGGCCCTGCTCGACATGTATTAGGAATGCGTCTGAGGAAGACAAATGGTTTAATTTGTCTTGATCAGGAACAATACATTCAGAATATTCTAAAAGAGTATGACATGAATGACTGCAAACCAGCAGTCACGCCTATGGAGGTTGGTCTAAAATTAGAGAAAATCTCTGATTCCGCGTGCACACTACCGTATCAAAGCTTAATAGGTTGCTTGAATTACCTGGCAGTTAATACGAGGCCGGACATAGCGCATGCAGTTAGTGTACTGTCGCAATTTAACTCTTGCTATGGTGAGGTACATTACAACTGTGCCAAACGCGTCCTTAGGTATTTAAAGGGTTCTTCAAACCTTTGTCTAACTTTTAAAAAGTCAAACAAGCTTGACTTGCGTGGATATGTAGATGCGGATTGGGGTGGATCATACGATAGGAAATCATTCACGGGGTATATTTTTAAGTTGGGTGAAAACCTGATATCTTGGGAAAGCAAAAAACAGCAGTGTGTATCTCTGTCTTCAACGGAAGCAGAGTACGTAGCATTGTGTCATGCTTCAAAAGAAGCGATCTACTTAAATAACTTAATGAAGGAAATAAGTACATGTGTTGATACTGTTTCAGATGTTGTGGTCATCTATAATGACAACCAGTCAGCGCAAAGAATTGCGTGTAATAAAATGAACCACAATCGAACAAAACATATTGATATAAAATATCATTTCATTCGTGACGCTATACTGAATAATAGGGTAGAACTTAGGTACATGCCGACTGAAATAATGGTGGCGGATATTATGACGAAATGTTTGCATGGTCCGCGAATAAAATTGTTTATTTCAGATCTATGTTTAAAAATAAGTTCTAGCATATAAATTTGTAAATATCAGAAAATATTTAATTAAGGGGGCACGGTTTCAGGGTGCGAGTGCATACAGTGCAGGTTATAAAGTGTAAGGGTGCGTGCACACTTACTCTAGTATAAGGGTGCGTGCACAATGTATACATTATTATAATTAAACATTTTCTGAATTTATTTTTTGATACGAGGTATAGTGATATTTTATAGGATGTTTTTGTTAAATATGTTTTGTTGTATTTCGTAACAGATTAAGGGTGCGTGTTGGAGGTTGTATTAGGCCAGTTAAATAATACAGGCCGGTATTAGTAATCTGATTACGACGCATGTCACTTTTAATTGTAGAAAGTGTAAAAACCTGTTTATGTGATTGTCAATAAAAATGTCTTCTGACTAAGACGTTGTTTTGGGTGTTCCACTGCTATTCAATATCTAAATGGTTATTCCCATTAAATACACGTTCCATAATCTTACATAGTATGGACGTGATTGCTATGGGTCGATAGTTGGCAGGGTCGGCACGGCTACCTTTTTTAGGTACAGGTTGAACATTGGCAATCTTCCAGGCTTTTGGAACTTTGCCGGTCTTAAGGGACAAGCGGTAAAGGCGAGTCAGAATAGGAGACAACTCAGGTGCACAATTCCGAAGGACAATAGCTGGAATGCCATCGGGTCCACTAGCTTTATTCACATCTAGAGCGCAAAGAGTTTTGAGCACGTCTTTCTGGTGGATGTGAACTTCCGACATTGCAGAAGAACACAGAGGGAGCTTAGGTGGATATACGCCAGCAGAATCCAGTTGTGAGTTGTTCGCGAAGTTAGAAGCTAACAAATTTGCTTTATCTTTAGCGGTGTGAGCTAGTGATCCGTCAGGTTTTATTAAAGGCGGCAGCGACGACCGGCAAAAATTGGCCTCAACTGACTTGGCTAGGGACCAGAAGGCTTTGCTCCCAGATGGAAAGGAGGCCAATCTAGCTCCAATACGGCCAATGTGGTCAAAGCGGGCCTTACGAAGAACACCTTTGCAGGACTTGGCTGCACTGTTATAGGCCTTCTTCAGAGTCCGAATATTCTGTGCCTTGCGGGCTCGAGCATCCGCCCAGGATCGATAAGCAGAATGCTTGAGCACCTCGGCTCTGGCGCATTCCGCATTAAACCAAGGGCGGGCGCTAAACTGGTGCGATACGTCAGAATATGGAATAAAGTATTCCATAGCCTGACGCACCACGTCAGTGATAGCATCCGCGCAGCAGGTCGGGTCATCCGAGGAAAAGCACGTGCGAAGCCAAGGATAAGATGCAAAGAAGTGCCGCATTTCATCCCAGTCTGCTGAACTGTATCGCCAAACACGCCTAGCTCCGATAGGATCAGGGTCGGATGGAGAGTAAACAGACACGGACTTTACCAGACAGTGGTCGGAACTCCCCAGTGGTGACGAAATTGTCACCTGGTATCGGTCCGGGTCCGTTGTCAACAGAAGGTCCAGGCAATTAGGTGTGTGGCCATCAATGTCGGGTATCCGGGTAGCGCCCTTTACCAGCTGGGAGAGACCTAGCGACATAGCAAATGTATGCGCCAATCTCCCGGCATGGTCGGTGTTCTGGAACGGGAACAACCACTCATGGTGGTGTGCGTTAAAGTCCCCCAGAACGACTAACTGCGCACTCGGGTACCTTTGTTGAGCTGTTTCAGCGGAGGCGCTGAGGTACTGAAAAAACCTGGTTGTCTCCATGTTATCGGTGTGCGACCGGTAAACACTGGCATAGAGTATTTGCTCCATACCTGTGTCCACCAGAACCCAGACTGCAGAGAAACTGGAATCCTCAAGGTTACGGAGACGCCGGTAGCAGATGTCATCACGAGCATACACGCAGGTACCAGCGCGTGATTTAAAATTGTGCTCCAGGGTGTAGCCTGGGTAAGATAAATAAGCTGCGTCAGCCGGACATCGGATTTGCGTCTCCGTGAGGAACAGCAGATGTGGTTTATCAGTCTCAAGATGGTAATGGACACTATCGATATTTGAGTGCAAACCTCGGATGTTAGCGAGGTGCACTTTTAGTGCGAGGGAGTGCATCCGCTGTTTCACCAGTTTCTTTTTCTTTGTTTTCATTAGGCTATGGGAACAGAGTGAACAAGCAGGAAGGGGACAGATGAGCGAGACGCTGGTAAGCTGCTGCCAAGCGATGCAGCTGTGACGCCACACTGACGGGTGACTGAGCTGGAGCGCGCGGGGACGCCCTAACCCCCCCAAAGGTGTCCATCGGGCCCTCGCATCCGGTCGCCAACCGGCACGATGGCGCACCCTGGGATTTTTCGCGAGTTGGCGGGGCAGCCTTTCATAGGTGGCTAACCTACTAATTGGGCCCCCTACTACCTGCGGTCGGCCAGCGGAAAAACCGTGCTTAGGATCCCGCTACCCTCCGCGATCAGTCACCCAGCGCAGCAATCACGCAGCACCGAAACCGGCCAACTATACAGCGCAACTGCTCGGACTCCCCTCCCAGAACGGCAACACCAGGCTTCAAGCCGGAACACGACGAAAGTCGCTTGGCGGCTAGGTTTAGCCTAGAGGGTGGTTACCAGCCACGGTTGAAACCTACCACCGGTAGAGTGCTGAACATTTGGCGCTACCCAGGGGGCACGTGTGGGTATCTAGAGCTAAAGCCCACGGACGCGCTCAGCTTTACCCCGTCTGTACAGTTTAACTCGATAGCTTGGATAGGTTGCAGCGTCGCGCGACCCACATCATCGGCGACGAAGAGGTGTCCAACCATCTTGAGCCTCTCCAATAGTCCAAACATCTTGAGCCTCTCCAATCGTCCAACCATCTTGAGCCTCTCCCATTGTCCAACCATCTTGAGCCTCTCCAATTGTCCAACTATCTTGAGCCTCTCCAATTGTCGAACCACCTTGAGCTTCTCCAATTGTCTTACCATCTTGAACCTCTCCAATTGCCCAACCATCTCGAGCCTCTCCAATTTACCATCCATCTTGAGCCTCTATCTATAATTATCCAACCATCTTAAGCCTCTCCAATTGTCCAACCATCTTGAACCTCTCCAATTGTCCAACCATCTTGAGCCTCTCCAATTGTCGAACCATCTTGAACCTCTCTAATTGTCCAACCATCTTGAGCCTCTCCAATTGTCCAACCATCTTGAGCCTCTTCAATTGTCCAACCATCTTGAGCCTTTCAAATTGTCCAACTATCATGATCGTCTCCAATTGTCCAACCATCTTGAGCCTCTCCAATTGTCCAACCATCTTGAGCCTCTCCAATTGTCCAACCATCTTGAGCCTCTCCAATTGTCTAACCATCTTGAGCCTCTCCAATTGTCCAACCATCTTGAACCTGTCCAATTATCCAAACATCTTGAGCCTCTCCAATTGTCTAACCACCTTGAGCCTCTCTAATTGTGTCGCGATGTTGCTTCATTGAGCGCGTTCTATCGTCTGTACCACGGCAGAGTGCTCTGAGGAGCTCTTTCCCCTAATCCCACCATCTCCCTTCCTTTTAAGGACTACGCGTGCTGGTTTACGTTGTCATCGACAAACTGTGGCTACTATTACAACGCGAACTAGGAAATTTGGCAACTCATTTCTATGGCACACAATCTTGAAATGGAATTCACTGCCAGCACACGTGTTCCCTCCTTCCTACAATCCTGGGTCATTCAAAAGAGGCGTGAAGAAGCACCTTGCATTTCAGCAAGGCGAGGGTGACTAACGCAGCGGTTTATTTCTCGCACTAGCTAGCTTCGCATTTGTACTCCACTTCTGCTTACCATCATCTCGACTTTTTATTTTCTCGTATACGTAGTATAGAGGAAGTCTTGAAATCGTCAAAATATTTGACCTCGAGATTTTGACGGATTTACACCTGGGATGCTTCATCCCAGGTGTAAATCCGTCAAAGTCTCGGACTCTGACCCTTCGGTCATATGGAAGGATGAAGGGTCATATGGAAGTTCAAATAAAGTCACGGTTTCAAGCTTGACATCGGATACAATTTTGGTAAAATTGCACAAAAATAGGAAGCACTTTAAGACCTCCCTGAGTCCAAAAATACCGTTTTTGGAATTATGTCTGTGTGTGTGTCTGTGCGTTAGCACGACTCTAGTATGCCTTAACTTATTGCAACTAAATTTAACATGCATGTATGACATCAAAATATAAGATTTCTATCAACTTTTGAGTTGGTTCCGGTATACGAGAAAGTCAAGGGGAGACCCCGATTTAAAAAATATTTTTGGACTCAGGGAGGTCCAAAAGGTGTAAATCCGTCAAAATCTCGAGGTCGAATTTTTTGACGATTACAAGACTTCCTCTATACTACGCATACGAGAAAGTAAAAAGGCATGACTTTACGTATGTACGTATTCCAGATAGCTACCTCAAAATGCCAGCTGACTCAAGCGGAGAGGGAGCTCTCTCCCCACACAGTGGTGGACCCCTCGGAGAGGCCCATACAGCCAGCCTCGTGGGCCGTGGACCACGCTTGGAACATTAGGCCGACTGAGAGGAGACGCAGCTATGGGGACTTTGATGGTAAGGAAATGGCCATTGAATTGAAAAAAGGATGAATCGGGTGACACGAGACTTGTTAAGTTTGTCGTTTATATGACTAATGAATTAATTGTAATATGTGATTGACTTTCTCGTAACCAAGTATAGAGGAAGTCTTGTAATCGTCAAAAAATTCGACCTCGAGATTTTGACGGATTTACACGTTTTGGACCTCCCTGAGTCCAAAAATACCGTTTTTGGAATTATGTCTGTGTGATAGCACGATAACTCGAGCATGCTTTAACTTACTGCAACCAAATTTAACATACGTGTATGACATTAAAATATAAGGTTTCTATCAACTTTTGTGCCGTCGATCATGAAAGTTAAGCAACCAAGTGCGCGGTCGGTACTCGGATGGGTGACCAAAATTTAACATGCATGTATGACATCAAAATATAAAGTTTCTGTCAAGTTTTGAGTCGTTTCCGGTATACGAGAAAGTCAAGGGGAGACCACTCCCGAGTTTTTAATTAAGGGTTTTCCACACATCTCTGTGTCATTGCTATACGAGTTCCGATTTGTCCGTTTCAGTGTTCCCGACACCTGTGTTCACACATATCAGGGAAATCGGTGTCGGTGTTATAATTGTTATATTAATTTTTATTCATAATTTAATTCATTTTCATTTTATTTCATTTGGTAATAATATGTGACCCTAACTTACCTCGTGGAGTATGGCCCAAAGGGAGGATATCTAAAGTATTAGAGACTTGCCTATTAATAAATTTAAAAAAACTGTAAAATCTAAATTATATAAAAAAGCTTATTACAAGTTAAATGATTATTTAAATGATCCAAATGCGTGGGAGTAAAATCTGCCCAAATTTACGCATTTAAAATTGTAATTTATTCATTCATTTTGATATATCTATGGACATGTAATGATGTTTTGAAATCATTACGAAATTGTAAGCTGCGGAGTTTCTTTCGCCATTTCTTCTCCGTCTCAGCATACTAATAATTATTTAAGAAAAATAATTATTTCGTCGAAATGGTGGTAGGGCTTTTGACGATTTAAAAGTACTTAGCAAAGTCCATTTAAATAAAGAGCTTTTTCATTTCATTTCATTTCATTTCATATACCCTGGACGGGCCAGTGTTGTGAGAGTTATGGATGTAATAACAGCCGATAGAATTTTTAAAACGACCCACCATAACAGCCTTTATAATTCCACCCACTGCTGGGACACAAGGCCTCTCCTTTTGTCATCAAACGAGGTTTAGGCAGTAGTCCACCACGCTTGCCCAATGCGGATTGGTGGACGGAGTATAAGGTGATCAATACCCCTTTCCTGATCCATTAGTCGCCTTATACGACACCTATTGGAGGATATGGGGTCAGGCTATTCTCCGACACCTATTGGAGGATATGGGGTGATGCTATTCTCCTCTGCCGCATCACATAGCTAATGTGACGACCCGTTCGTAAACATATTAATTAAGTTGACCTCCTGACCTAGCTTTTTACAAGCTTTTATTTTACTTGCGCTGTTCGTTTGTATGTAAGTAAGTTGTCCATTATTTGCAAACCATTTTTCGACCACTTCTTGGTATAAGATTGAGTTAAAATTTTGCATACAAGTTTAGTTTTGATGACAATGCATGCTAAGTGACGTCATTCTAAATTCCATATGGCGGACTAGTTATTATTTGTGCACTCGCACGAAATGCCGACTGTCAAAGATGAGTGTTGGGGATTACATCAGCTGGGGTGGTAGTCGAAATGAAGACCTTTATTTTCCTTCGTTTAACGTATTTAATTTTCGTTTAAAAAAATCGTTACAATTTAAAATATATTGGAATGAGTGCTCGAGTCGAGAGATATATAGCGAATGAATGCGAGCGATGTCCGCCTTGACGTCAGCGTGCACGTCACCGGCTCGTGGTCAACGAATTAGGAATTATATAGAAGCATAACTCCCTAACGAAGCCCGCTAAAACATGGTCCCAAACTCATACAATTAAACTGATAATACTAACGCGATACGCACACTGACAAAACAAAATACCTTGCTAAATTTATTTTCTACTCATCAATTCGTCAACCCATTCATTTGGTGCGCATCTTTACTTAGTAGGATAATATTAAGAGTGAAACGGAAATATCAAACCCAAGCGAGTTCGTGTGAAACGGATTAATTAAGCGGTACACGCCCAAAGTATGTTACCTACTCTACTAACAGCGGCGAGGATGGTGTAATACAATAGGTGTCAAGTCATATTAAATATGAGTCGGTATCTATGACACGCGACTGATAAAAAAATATACGAGTATACAATGTGTTTGTGTTCCGACCCGACAAACTTTAAACATTTTCTACAGATAATTTAATCGTAGAAAAACCCCCATATGTGGGGTCGAAACTCAGTTCCCTTCGAGTGACAGCCATTTTAATTATTAATCATCATTTAGGGGGTGCCTTTAGTAAAAGTAGAATATCTCGTTAAGTTTAAGTCACACGGACTTTTAAAAAATACTGCCGTGTAGCTAAAAAGTGTGGCAATCTTATAAGTGTCACTAAAGCACATAAAACTCATATTACGTTGTTAAAAAGTAATAATAATCTTGTTTTTCTCCAAAAAATTACATTTCTCTGATTTATACTAGAAATATTCCTATTATTACATATTTTTTATGATTTTATTGACAACTGTTTGAGTTTTGATAAAAAACGGTATCAAAATTATAGCCCAATGTTGTCCTGTGCGACACAAAAATTTGGTATTCGCGCCAGTGCTTGTCTTTAAAACCGAAGAGGTAATTTTGAACAATTACTCTCTTATGTAAAATGTTTAAAGTTTGTTAATAAACTGATTGTTTTTCTAGACTGCATAGTTATTTTTACCCTAATTTAAAGATAATTTTAAATTTAACTAAAATGTTCATCAATAATGATTATTCAAGATTGAGGAAAAAAAATGTCCGTCTTTAAAATACCAATAACTTTAAAAAAAAAACAAGTGTTGGGTTATAATTTTGATACCGTTTTTTAGCAAAACTCAAATAGTTGTAAATAAAATCATGACAAATGTGTGATAATAGAAAGATTTCTAGTATAAATCGGAGAAATGTAATTTTTTGTGTATTTTTTTGGAGAAAAATAAGATTATTTTAATTTTTTAACAACGTAATATGAGTTTTTTGTGTTTTAGTGACGCTTATTAGATTGCCACACTTTTTAGCTACCCGGCAGTATTTTTTTTAGGTCCGTGTGACTTAAACTTAACGAGATATTCTACTTTTACTAAAGGCACGCCCTAAACGATGATTAATAATTAAAAAGGCTGCCACTCCGAGGGAATTGAATTTCGACCCCATATATGGGGGTTTTTCTACGATGAAATTATCTGTATAAATGCCTTTAAAGTTTGTCGGGTCGGGCAACTAACACATTGTATGGCTCTAGAGTTTTGGAAACTAAAAAGTTATTTTATTTCTAGCTGTACTTATCAAATACTTATTTCAAAATGCAGAGAAAAATCTTATTTTCTGCATATTGTAACAAAAATAACATGTAACAAAAATAAGGCACAACCTCAAAGTATCTTACTATTACACAAATTAACCGATTGCAGTAATTAATTACAATTAACAGTAAGTAATTTTCAAATAGGTCATTGTTGGATGTCCTTGTAGATTTTTGCTTATGCCGTACAATTTTTGTAAAGTAAGTAATCTATTTTGATTGTAAAATTATTCAAAGTAGGAAATTTGTAACTATTTTGGTGCCAATTTCTTAAACAAATTGTTTTTTTTATTGTAACGATTCAGAAACCGATTTCAAACAAACAACTTTGAGGTCGTCCTTTATTTCTTTTGCACCTTGCATAATACAGGATCTATCGAATTTCGGTTAGTTTTTCAAAAGTAAGTAGCATATACAATTCCCATGATATTTAATAGTTTTTTATTGGTAATCTTATGATTGAAGGTCATTGTTCATAGTAAAATTTAAGCATCGTTATAGGTGTTTATTGGTAAACTCCTTTAAGAAGAGCTTTTAAACTAGTTATAGCTAGACTAACAATCTTGATATTGTAACTGATATTGAGATATATTATTAATATATCTATATTATGCACAAAAAAATATGAAACTATATATTATCGAGCCCTAATGCTGTGCTTACCTGTTAATTCAAGGACACTTGGCTTAGTTATAAGCTAAAGGTATCAAAATAGATCCAGCATTTTTTTTGACAACCCTCTACCATCCTATACGAGTAGGCAATCATCGCTCGCACGGGGTCTCAGTCGGCGTACTTATTTACTTATACTATGGTATTATGGATAGAATGATCTTCTAAATATTGGCGGCCAATTTTTTGTCAGCTGTAATTTCGCGCCATAATTTGCGTTTTGTATTCACTGGGCAAGTAGGTGAACAAAACCCGTTATACGTTCCACGGAAAATCATAATAATTTTTATTTAGTTTATAACGATTTGAATCCAATATCTATGGATTATTATGTCTTCATGTATATGAATTTACCTATGTCTTCATTCTCAAAACGTATAGAGCACACTCTACTGGCATTAGTTGGTAACGAGTCATCATCTTCTAAACGGAAAGCTGCAATGCACTGATCGTCGAATATCTTTTTTGGGGAAACTCAAATAAATATGTTATTAATAAGAAACAGCAGGAAATCCAATTTTTAAAAACTCTATACTTAATACTAAATGTTTAGTTTAATAGTAACATATTAAAAACTGGTTGGCTACTGATTGCATAACACAGACAACTCAAGACGAACAAAACATGAAATTACTTTACTTACATGAGATAAATTATCCCGGTTTGTTTTTTACTTCCTTCTTTCCGTCTTTTACACCACTTTACCGCACAGGAGGTCATTTTTGTCCTTAGGAAATGAGCTGTTTATTGTATTTTTCGCAAAACTAAATGACACGGACGCTTGTCGCGGCAGACTGATGGACGCGTTGGTAGTACTTTTTCGCCCCGCCCACTTGGAGATAGTTTGCGTGTAACGATTTTTTGACGGAGTTCGTGTTCTATATAATTCCTAATTCGTTGCTCGTGGTCCGTATCGCGCCAGGGGAGCCTGCTACGGTCCTTAACATGCCCCCGGCCTTGGAAGCACCAGGTTCCAAACCATGCTCCTTCTCGTCTTGTTCGTCAGGTCACTGCAGTAGCGGGCAGACTTTAGAGAAAGATCGCAGAAGCTGTGCGTATATCTGCTACTCGGTTGACGCCGTCCTTCCCTGGAATCACCCGTATGACTCGCCCCAATCTCCATTTAAGGGGAGGAAGGTTGTCTTCTTTTATAAGGACCAGACTGTTTAAAGTGATGTCCTCGGTCTTCACCTTCCACCTCATCCTCTGTTGGAGTTCTCCCACGTACTCCTTGGACCAGCGCTGCCAGAAATGTTGTCGTATCTGCTCCAACCGCCCGTAGCGAGTCAGTCGTGTAGCGGGTTGTGCAGTAAGGTCTTCGCAGGCAGTCGCATTTAACGGTCGACCGATGAGGAAATGACCAGGCGTCAAAGGGTTGAGGTCGGAAGGATCTGCGGACATAGGGGACAAGGGACGGGAATTGAGGACAGCCTCGATTTGCGTCAATACCGTGCTCAACTCCTCGTATGTTAGTTTAGCGTTACCAACTATTCGTCTCAGGTGATACTTACACGATCGTACCCCGCCCTCCCACAGACCACCAAAATGAGGAGAACAAGGGGGGATAAATTTAAATTTAATACCATCACTGGCAGCAAAGTCGAATATTTTCTGGGAATTATTTTTTAATGATAACATGAATTCCTTTTCAGCCCCTATAAAATTCTTCGCATTATCAGAGAATATGCACTTAGGCTTACCCCTACGACTTATAAAACGTTTAATTGCAAGAATATAATCGTCTGCAGTAAGACTAGTGACGAGTTCCAAGTGAATCGCACGAGTTACAAAACAAATAAACAAACAAATATAGGCCTTTGTCGAAATAGCCCCTCTGCCTTTCTTATTCAAAATAAATATAGGTCCCGCGTAGTCTACACCGGTAGTAAGAAAAGGATACCCCGGCTCTAAACGTTCAGATGGTAAACTACCCATAATAGGCGTTAAAGTCTTACCCTTAATACGAGTACATGTAACACATTCGCGCATTACCTTCATTGCTAGGTTCCTGCACTCAAAGGCCACCAATTTTCACGCACGTTAGCCAATAATAGTTGTGGACCCGCATGTAATAATCGCATATGTTCACCTTTAAATAATAGATACGTGAAGCGATGTTTACTACACAGCAGGATTGGATGCTTCTTATTATAATCGAAATTAGACGAATTACATAATCTGCCACCAACCCGAATTAATGTATCATTATCTAAAAACACGTTTAAGCCTAATACGCGATTTGATTGTACACATCCTTTAATACACTCATTATTCATCAAACAATTATAAATCTCAGCGAACGACTGTTTTTGCACTAATTTAACTAACATTATTTGTGAAGCGCTGAGCTCGTCAACTGATAGTGAACCGGTTTTGCGATCCCCGCCACTGCCGCGTCTCGAGCGCATATTTGTTATAAAGCGTAGTACATACGCGCCGACTCGCAATAATCTATTAAAGGACGAATATCGATCGAAATCAAATAAACTAGTATTTATCGAAATAACCAGGTTTGTAGTTACGCAGCGTATTTCTGGTAAATTATCAATTCTCATATCATTATTAAAATTATTATCAATTCGAATTATTACTATGCAAATAGGACGGTCCGAACCACCATAAATTATTATCTTTTAATTTATCTAAGGTAACGCCTCTAGACAATAAATCGGCTGGGTTATTTTCCCCTTTTACGTGTAACCATATTGAGTCGCCTGTCAAATCGTTTATTTCAGATACTCGGTTCTGAACAAAGGTTTTCAGCAAGTGGGGTGACATTCGTATGCAACCCATAACTATTGTGGAATCTGTCCAAAAATAAACCTTTGAAAATGATAGCCGCAAAGAATCAACAATTCTTTTGTATAGTCGAGCGCCTATCATCGCACCGCATAATTCTAACCTAGGTATAGAAACCGTTTTAATAGGTGCAACCTTACTTTTCGCACACAATAACCCGACCGTGACAGGTGAATCGTCATCATACGTCCGTACATAGGCACACGCACCGTAAGCAATTTGTGATGCGTCGGTAAAAATATGTAACTCTGTGTACCGCGTGTGTACGCCCCTCACGTGACGCACAACTCGTAGCTCGTCCAAACATTGTAACGCATGAATGAATTGACCCCATTTTACCTCGATTTCTTTAGGAACGGGAGTATCCCAATCGACTTAACTTAACCATAATGTCTGTAATAACGCCTTTAACATTATAGTGGTAGGTGCTAAAATCCTAACGGGTCGTAAATCTGTGAAATAATAGATAGCATCGTGCGTTTAGTTAATAAAAATTAATTCCTCACACTTCCGTTTATCGTGCGTTAAAACCGGTTTCGTATTTTGTGGTAAGGACTTCGTATAGTTATATTGCACTTGGTTAACAGACAAGTGGCTACCGTGTATGGGACCCGATATTAACCATCCTAGCTTCGTATTTTGCAGATATGGTCCATTGCGTAATCGTATCCTATCTTCGTTTAAAAGTTCCCAGAATACATCAGCACCAATCAATAAATCTATCTCGGTAGAAATATTAAAATTGGGATCTGCAAGTCGTATATTATTCGGGATACGTATAAGACTTAAATCTATGTCTGTCGAAGGCAAATTAGACGTAATTTGCGGCAAGACAAAACAATTTAATCGTTTATTATAATCGCATGTTTTTGATCGTATAAAAATTTGACACGAATGGTTTAACTGTGTGACGGTTTGGCCGACACCAGTTATACGAGTAGCGGACTGTATCTTAGGCGTATTCAATCGTTTAACTAATTTTTGCGTAATAAAACAGTGCTGACTACCGCTGTCGAGTAGCGCACGTACCGTATGAAGCCGATTATCATTATCTACTATTTCGAGTAATGCCGTTGAGAGTAAAACTTGCTGAGACATAGATACACAGTCGTTCGGTGAATCATCAGCAATATGCAACACGGTGGACGAGTTAGTGTGAGTATAAGTATCGCATGCCCCGTCTGACGAGTTACCCGCCGTGTTGAGGCGAATTACTTGAGAATTACCGTCTAAATGTAACAAAGTATTATGTTTTCGTTGGCATTTCTGACACGCACTAAATATGCAATCATTAGGCGAATGCCCAGCTCGCATACAATTTCGGCACAATTTATGTTCGTCTACGAATTTAATTCTTTCTGGAATACTAAAATTTAAAAAGTTTACGCACATGTACAAAGAATGATTTTTAGAACATAATATGCAATTACGACTATTATATTGTGACCGTTTATTGTCGTTGGATGATTTGCCCTTTATCGTTGAATGATTGCTGGTTGAAACATAACTACCCGCATATATTTGCTTACTATTTTTATTAAAATTACTAAAGTTATTCGATATTTTCTTGTCGTTTATATTAAATTGTGACGGTTTATTATTACGATTTCGATTAATCATCTCCAGCATATCAGCTCTGTTCCGAAGAAAAGAAAGCAAATCCTCCAAACATACTTTTCTAGTGCTAGTCGTAATAATAGATCCTATATGATTCTCCCATTCATGCTCGGTGGATGAATCGAGTTTAGAGACGACCAAGTAAATAATTATCGTGTCCCAAGAATCTGTCGACTCGCCCAACGTTTTAAGTGCTCTTAAATTACGCAACACAATATCCACTAATTTCCTAATTTCTAAAGGTGCTTCGTGTTTAATAGTGGGCATTGAAAATAAAGATTTTAAATGATTATGCACCAAAAGACGCGGGTTATGATAGCGATTCTCAAGTAATTCCCAAGCATGAATGTAATTATCGGATGTGAATTCTAATGCGCTTATTACCTGCAGTGCGTGGCCGACTAGGGACGATTTTAAATAATGAAACTTATGTATCGCATTTAAATCTGAACGGTTATGAATCATTGTTAGATATGAGGTTTTAAACTCCAACCAACTATCATATGACCCATCAAAAATTGGAATCTTAATTTCGGGTAGACGTATAATATTCGTATTTGAATTTGGTTCAATTTCTACGGAATTTTCTAACAAACAATTCGCAATAGCCATAGTGCTGAAGTGTAATGACTCGAATGATTCCATGTACTCAAGGTCATTACTTATTTCGGATTCTGGAGATATGTCATTAATTTTGTTTTGCAACTCGATAAATTGTTGAAATATGTCAGTCGCAGACTGCTTACGTAATTTTAATTCTCCTATTTGAAGCTTAGATAATTCTACACCTTGAAATGAATCTACATATTTTCTGAAATGCGTTAATCTACATCTTAATTGACCTCTTTGTTTATTTAACTGCGTAATTAAATCATTATCACTAGTTTGCAATATTTTCCTAGGGCTTTTAGGACAAGGTACTTTTAAATTAGACTCCTCACTTATTTTAACGGTCGTATAAGAAAGGTGTGGGTACTCACGTGAAATTATCTCCGTCTACGCGATGCTGCAGTTTTCACAGCTCGGAACTATAGCACAAAAACACACGGTATTAACAACAAATCGATTATGATCGGGAAAGGGCAGGAAAGAAGATCTGACCGTTAACCACTGACTGATGCGACGAATTTCCGTTGGTGTCTCGAAGATCTGCGCCTGCGCTGGTGTCCAGATTATCCGCGCCGAAGGTCCAAAATGTTGGGGATTACATCAGCTGGGGTGGTAGTCGAAATGAAGACCTTTATTTTCCTTCGTTTAACGTATTTAATTTTCGTTTAAAAAAATCGTTACAATTTAAAATATATTGGAATGAGTGCTCGAGTCGAGAGATATATAGCGAATGAATGCGAGCGATGTCCGCCTTGACGTCAGCGTGCACGTCACCGGCTCGTGGTCCGTATCGCGCCAGGGGAGCCTGCTACGGTCCTTAACAATGAGGTCAAACAACACAGCATCAAATGCAAGCAAAGGCTAGAGAGTCATGTTAATAAGCTGGCAAGGGATTTGCTTAGCGTGACAAGTGAAAACTAAAAACAAGATTTTATTTAAATATGCTCTTAAAAGAAGAAAATAAAATTTAAATTTAAAATGTTCTAAAAGCTTGTCGCGAGATTTACTTGTGTAGATGAACAGCGATAGAATCAGTAAAGAGATAGATAGTAAATAAACGATGATCGAAGTCAATCTAGCGACAAATTTTTATAACATTTAAAATTAAGAGTTTATTTTATTTCTTCTTTTTAGAGTGTATTAAATAAAACCTTGTTTTTAAAAATGTTTTTGTATAGTAGAGTTTGTTTAAGTTGTTTTACTGACAATATGCTAGTGGGTTTGTCCTCGCACTTGAAGTTTTTGGTAAACCTTCTATTCACGAGGAGGGCCATGTCTATGATATTTGGAAAAAAATAAATAAAATATAAATATTATTTAAAGGCTCTAAAAAGAAGAAAATAAAATATTCCTTTAAAATAACTATAAACTTAAAACCTCATTGTACACCATTTAAAGATGTGATCATAAAAGCTAGTCGCGCGATTAACTTGTGTACTATTAGTTGGGCCCTACTTAATTGAATTGAATAGAAATGCATTAAAAATAACTATTCCGCCATCTTGGATGGTCCGCCATATTGGATTTAGAATGACGTCACAGAGCTTATCGTGTATTGTCATCCAAACTAAACGTGTATACAAAATTTCAGCTCAATCTGTTGAAGATATCTGCTTCAAAATCGAGTAGCAAGATTCCACCCGAACAAACGTACATTGCATGTTAAATAAAAGATTTTAAAAAACCGGTCCCACCCTCAATGTGTTTACAGAACGATCTCTGTCGACGAAGAGAAGCAACCGCGACAAGTTGGTATCCGACCTCCGTCACTCGTACATGCCGTCGATATTCGACGCCGACGCCATACAGCTGAGGAACTTGCAGGCGGAAAAGGTGATTGTTTCCTATTTTCATCCTATTTGATAAATATATATTGTATGTTAATTTTGTGTAAGGCCAGGTCTCTTCAATGAATCACTTTAATTAATCTATTACAATTTTTAAAAATAACTTTAGAAATATACTTTTGGAACTGCAATCAGCTACCACATAAAGACCCGTTCTGTGTGTAAATATATTGATGCAATGTCATCATCATCATCATTTTAGCCGAGAGACGCCCACTGTTGGACATAGGCCTCCCCCGAGGATCTCCAAACCGTTCGGTCCTGCGCTGCCATTGATACAATGTACACACTCAAACAAACACACACACACTCACTCACACCCACACTCAAACACACACACACACACTCACACACACCATAATCTTCTATTCATTTGTTAAATAATCAGTAGTTATTTATTTATTTATTGAGGAGCTTTTTTCCCCTAAACGTGTTCTGAGGAGCTTTAATAAAAAAATGATGCGAATGAATGCCAGCCGCCGCTAGGTGATAACCTTATTTATAGTTTTATTACAAAATTTTAAACATTTTGCATTTTCATTACACGCGGAAAATTCTCGAAGTAAATCCGGAAGTAACTGACACGCGCGAAATGTTACAAAATGGCGGCGACACAATAGGGGTTATTGGGTTAACACATATTATTGATTTGGTTCTCATATGCTATACCAGCTATACTCAACCTTTTTTTTATAAGGGCCACAAACACGTTTCAGCCATGGTATCGAGGGCCGCAAGCAAAAAAAAAAAAAAAATAGATCTTAATTATCCTCCGATGCACGAGAAAACAGACACAGAGAGACCAGAGCCAGACACAGAGAGACCAGAGAAAATCTATTATTTGGATTAAATATTAAAAACACAATTCAAACTTAACGAATTTATCAATAAACAAGGGCTACAAAGATGTTTATAATCTTTTAATGAGATTTTTGATATTGTGAACACTAGATATTTTCCTTTTATTTTTGAAGACACTCCTGACATTATATTGAAAATAAAGTATTAATTTGACACTAAAAATTACAATAAACGACCGGCAAACAAAATGACACGTACTGGTTCATGGATAGGAAGGAAGGGGATTCCCCTGAAACGCGGCGTTCATTTTGTCTCGCTCATTCAATCACAGATAAATAATAATAGGTCACGTTCCGATACACGCCAAAAGAGCTGACTGCGCTTGGCTTAAACGCCCGTTCTTTGATGGGCGCGAAATTTAAAATAGTTTGCAATATATTTATAACTTCAGATGGGCCAATGAAAAAGGCTCGGCGGGCCACATGCGGCCCGCGGGCCGCTGGTTGAGTATAGCTGTGCTATACTATAGTTATTTGTTCAACAAGTGAGCAAAGTAATTATTTGCTGCGAGTGTCGATATTGAATCACGAGTCAGCGAAGTAGTCTAGAATTGAATCACGAGCATAGCGAGTGAGTCATAAATAGACTACTGAGCGCAGTGAGTGATTTAAAGGCATGAGACAAAAAAATTTGCTCTCGTGTGAAACATACAACATTTCACCTCTCCAGCGAGAAAATTGTTATTGGTGAGAAGAACAAGACAATAATTTAAGAACATGTTTATTATCTTAAAAATAATTATTGAAAATTAAAAGTAAGATTAGATTGAATGTTACAGTCTTGTTCAGAGCTCGCAGCAAAAAGCGTTTTTCTTTCGAGATTTTACGAAGCAAAAGAGGTCTTTTGGTGCTAGAGGGTGAAAAAATTATTGCTATTGTGTAGATTGAACGTTAGTCTTGTTCAGAGCTCGCAGCAAAAACCGTTTTTGCTGCGAGATTTTACGAAGCAAAAGAGGTCTTTTGGTGCTAGAGGGTGAAAAAATTATTGCTATTGTGTAGATTGAACGTTACAGTCTTTGCTAGAGGGTGAAAAAATTATTGCTATTGTGTAGATTGAACGTTACAGTCTTGTTCAGAGCTCGCAGCAAAAACCGTTTTTGCTGCGAGATTTTACGAAGCAAAAGAGGTCTTTTGGTGCTAGAGGGTGAAAAAATTATTGCTATTGTGTAGATTGAAAGTTAACAGTCTTGTTCAGAGCTCGCAGCAAAAACCGTTTTTGCTGCGAGATTTTACGAAGCAAAAGCGGTCTTTTGGTGCTAGAGGGTGAAAAAATTATTGCTTTGTGTAGATTGAACGTTACAGTCTTGTTCAGAGCTCGCAGCAAAAACCGTTTTTGCTGCGAGATTTTACGAAGCAAAAAAGGTCTTTTGGTGCTAGAGGGTGAAAAAATTATTGCTATTGTGTAGATTGAACGTTACAGTCTTGTTCAGAGCTCGCAGCAAAAACCGTTTTTGCTTCGAGATTTTACAAATCAAAAGAGCTCTTTTGGTGCTGTAGATATTTTAAACATATTTTTACTTCGTTGTTATTTTACTATTTATGTTATTTTTTTTACATTGTATGATGATGAATGTTTCAGGAAGCCGCGGCTCGTCGTCAGTTCTACCAGCAGGAACTGAAAAACCAAATTATGGAGCAACAAAGGATTAAAGAGGAGAGGAAATCTAGAGAAAAGTACGTGAGAGTAACACATTTAAAATTTTCAACTTAGATTAAGAATATTTGTAGTAGTGTGCGCGTGTGTATGTGTGTAAGCGTTAGCACACATAACGAATTTTCTGCGTTAGTTTTGAAGCTGCATATTGTATGGAACTGTCATTCTAGTGTGTTTTTATTCTAAGATTTTAAATTTGGGGGTAAAAAAAATATTTTTAAATAAAAAAAACCGCCATCAAAACTGAAACTGAGAAATATATATTTTTTTTATTAAAAACAAATGTTTTTTGAGGTCGGTGCCAACCTCAAAAAACATTTAGCAATTTTTATTTCCCGTTTTTAGTTTTGAATGCGTTTTTTTATTTAATTAAAAATAATTTATTTTTGCTTTTTCGTGTTTTAAGTATAGACATTTTCAGGAAACTATCTCGAGATCTTTTAGACAAAGAAGGAATAAAACTATTACGATATCATCGACGTCAATTAAATAGGCATTATTAGGGATAACTCAAAAACTACTCGTCAGATGTCAATCAAATATAAATGGGTCCACACGACAAGCACCAGCTTCCAAAGGTTGCAAGAATCTTCAAAATCGGTATACCCAGTAAAGAGTTATGAGGTAACAAACATAAAAAACAGTCCAATTGAGAACCTCCTCCTTTTTTGGAGTCGGTTAAAAATCTGCTAAAAACACCACGTGATTAATGGAACGACCTCGAATCGAGACCCGCGGAAGTAACTCGGAAGCTTTCATAAAGTTTAAAAGAGCTGATGATCTTTAAACCACTGAACGGATATATTTGCATCATAGCTCAGATCAACTTCTGGTCAAAATAGCTTTCAAACAAAAACAAACTAAATCAAAATATGTTCATTCTTTTGGGAGCCACGATGCTACAGACAGACATACAGATACACACGTTAAACTTATAATACTACTCTTGAGGCAGGAGTTAAAAAAGAATCTTCTAAAAAATCTTGTTTTTATATTTCCAGGATGCTAGAACAAGCCGAAATGCGTCGTCTAGAAGAACAGTTAAAGATGCTTCGAGCTGCGCAGGAGACGGAAGTGGACAAGCAACAACACTTAGATGATTCGGTAACTAATGTTATAATATATATATTTGGTAACTATTGTTAACCAAAGACCCTGTATGTCTTAGCCCAATTTTGAAGAAAACACTGCATCATTGGATTTTTGAAAAATCAATAATCATAGCCAGGAATAGATTCCAATGATTTTGAAAAAAAAAACAGCCTGTATTAATACACCATACGATAGTGTTGTTAATAAGGATCGATTTCTGGGAAGTAATGATATACGGGAAACTAATGGAAAATGTTGAATTTTCTCAAAATATTTCTTGTTCCACCTTGGTTGAAGCGATAATCAAAGCGATGATCATTATTTTATCAATCAATCCAATGATGCAGGATTTGGCCCTGAAGGGTCATTTGAAAAATTCACCGTGTATATTTAAAGATAATTTACAGATAAACAACGATAAAATTTCAGATGAAAAAGGACGCCGTAGACTACCAAATGAAGCGAGCTGATCTACAAAAGGAAATCGATACGGAACAACAAAAACTTAGAGCACCTTTAATACAACACATACCCCCTAAACGCACGGAAACTTCCAGAAGCGAGGACACCAAACTTCCCATCTTCTATCCTAAGTTACAGGAGAGATATCCGAATCAAGATAAGAAGCCCCACAGTCAGGATAGAACTTCCACTCACGAAGATAGAATTTTCACCAATCAAAATAGATTTTCAACGTTCCAAGATAGGCGAGTCGGCGACCAAAATAGGAAGACGTTTTCTACAAACATACCAGACAATTCCATCTTATCGCCAAATTATGACGTTGATAGTTATCTGAGAAAAAATCTCAATTTTAAAGATCGGTACTTTGACATTGAAAGCATAGGAAAGGAACGGACAACCGAAAGAGTTTTAGTTCACGAACGACCAAAGAGGGTGGAGGATAAAAAGTTGAAAATTCAAGAATCCGTTGATAGTTTACCGATACCAGTGTTAAAACATTCCCCTGTAATACAAAGTGATACGGTTGAAAGTGGTTTGAGTGAAGCGATGAGAAAAGTGAACGATAAGTGGAAAGTGCCAGTGGTACAGAAGAATATATTGAAGTCGATACCCAACGATGAAGGTAAGAATGTCAGTATACTAACACAGTTAGGTTCTATTCGACGACAGCTGCAATTAGAACAGTTGAGGCTGGATCAGATGCCGAAGGACTAATAAAATTGTCTTCGCTTAGTAATTTTGAATGGTGCTGATTTTGTTGTATGTTTTAGGGAATGTTTTTTATGGAAATTGAATTGAATTGAAAATGTAAGCTTCTTCCATTATTAATTTGTAAAATTTTGCACTTACAGTAGATTTTAAGATGACACTTATGAAATACAGTCCATTACGAATATATGTCAAATTAGGGTCAAGACACATTGATAAACGGTGATTGAAGGATGTTACATACAAAAATGAAAATATTGACTTGGAAATATGAAATTACTTAGTAGTTGGCCAACCCGTGGCGGCTCATTCCTCGTGGCCAAATTATTTCGCATGTTACAAGGACATTAGGCCAAACTCTTATTTCTATGCTAAAAAAATATCTACACCTGTATTTTGTGTGACAAACACGAATGTTTGTTTGCGAGTCATGGTTGTTTATATATTTATTTAAGTTTACTTATAAAAATATCCAAAATTATATATATATATACATACATATAAAAAAAAAAGTGTTATCTAGTATCCGTAACACAAGTTCTTAATGATAGAATAGAATAGAATAGAAATAATTTTATTATCACAACACACTTACTTACACAACACACTGATACTTACTTTGGGCTAGATAATTGGTGTGAGCGTGAAAATATATTATTATTATTATTATATCCTACATAGTCATGGTAGCCTGGTACTTCGGGTTGGAAATATAAGTATTTTAGAGAGATAGACCAAATCAACATGTCATTCGTGGGAGCACTACATACTAAATCAATACACATAATATAGAAATATTATGGCCTAGACATTGATGATATAATTATGCTGAGATGACGGCTGACGGATGAATGGAAGAGAAAAACATTACGCCGACCCCAAATAAAATTAGGAGCAGGGCAGGTAAATGATGAGATGAGATGAAAATGAGTTTGGCCACAAGGAAATGGAATTCCTCATAACCAAATCAGTTTGGCCACTAGGAATGAGCCCCTGAGGTAACACACTTGTGTATTGACTACAACTTTCTCATCGACAACAAATTAAAATAAATAAGACTGCTAAAATCATTACCCTTCCTTTTGGCTTTGCCGTAGTTAGGTAACAAAAATCAGGGAGAAAATCAACTATGTGTGCATTTACCATGTGTTCTTGATCAATAAACACTTGCATCTTACTTCTTGTGTTGCCTAAATCTTGTATATGGATGATATGAGTGGGCCATTTGCTAACGTTTATTCCGTGTGACTGGTGAACATGGATAAATTATAGAGAATCATTGTAGGGATAAATAAAACTATCAAGACCACTTACTAATTTCTAATGCTTTCCTGCGACTTTCTATCGTAAGTCGGTCAGTCAAGAAGGGACAAAAAGGTTTTAACACCGTCATTCTTTCACGCTTTGCCCATCCACTGGGATTGGACATTCCTTCAGGAATATACGATAGTGGATGGCGGGCTATTTATTAGTTTTAGGATTTGTCTCCAAAAGTAATAAAAAATCACTGTATATTTCAATGTTGCCTGTATAAATATTGCATAAGTGTCATCTCTCACCAACTACTTTTTGAATACCTAGTGAATTTGTTGGTTATTTACCTAATTGTTTTGTTATTTTTTAATCGTATTTATAATGCTAGTAAATGAGAAATTAATAATGTTCCATATTAATTTGTGATGTTATTTGTAAATATTTTTACGTGTTTATTGTCGAAGCAAGAGGGGCGATACAAACTATTTTGAGTAGAAAATTGATCTTAGTATTGCCATTTTGCTGTGTATCTATTTATTTGATATTACTTATTTTAATGCAGATTTCACCTTTTATAGCTATTCTGAATATGTACAGATGACCGCAGATCAGGTAACTACAATTTTTTTTACATAAGTTCAATACTAGAAGGATTGCATTTGAAACTGGGAATATAATTCCGTTCCAAATATTTATTCAGAATTATAAAAATTAATACAAGCTACTACATGTTCGATTCCTATCTCTAATATTTAATGCAATTTGTAATCTTTTAATTAAGATCTTCAAATTCTACTATTGATATTTCTGAATTACTATTTATGTCATTTATTATTAGTCCTATTTAATGTTTGCATGATGTGAGAGTTAACTTAGGAAAGATGAAAGTATTCCTCTTTATTATTGATCTCGCCGAGTTTTTCTAACTATTATATTAATCTAGTAGGTACTAGTTAGTGCCAAAATATTTAATCACAAAATCTTCCAACAAGAATGATTTTATTCCATACTTTATTGCTTGTAACTAATAATACACTGGTATATCGCATAAAATTTTTAATATTAGTAAATTCTGAGGGTAACTTCTTGCAAAATATTACTTTGTTTTTGAATATTACTATTGTTGGTAAAGTATTTCATAGCTTCAAACCAGGGACATTAGTTCAAATCTTAGAACATTCAATTACTCTCACCCGTTGGTTACTCGATAAACTATTTAATTGAAAGCAGAGGCTTTAATAAAATTATTATTTATACTGATGGTGAAGTGCCAATACTCATTTGCTTAGGAGATATTGTCTTAAAAAAGTATGTAAAAAATTACTTGAGGGCATTATTTTTATTGGACACAATTTGAAAACGTCAATGTATTGTTTCTTCGCCATTGATATCAAGTTTGAAAACAACTTTTCGAAATTGTACATTTAATAATAAATCCCACATACTATGATATCAATTTGACAATCATAGATAAACAAGGACATAGAATTCAATTGTAAATAAAAATGTAATCTTACAAAGATCAAGTCTCAAGTAAATAATGAAAGTATTTATTCTGTAATAAAATGTATTAAACGCACAAGGCTATGTTTTTTGTTAAGACTGCATGTAAGTTAAACACAAGCGAGCTTGTAGTAAGGAAAGTGAGATTAATGTAAGGCGTTATACAGAGTGTTTGGTATATGGGGTTTCAAGCAGGCACATACCAATGGTAACCCAGTCATATAAATACTATTTTGATATCAAAATTTCGGAAATTGCAAAATAAAATATGATTGCTCCATACAAATTTTACTATAGTATGTATTTAAATGACTTTGTTAGCACGGGTACGTGCCCACTTGATACCCCATGTACCAGACATTCTGTATAAATTGTTTTTGTGTTTGATATTGTTCATAATTTATTGTTTCAACAGTTTTTGTTATGCTTTTATAATTATTATGCATATTTTTTTCAACTACTTAGTCCTGGTTTTACTACACTAGTGACACTGGCGTCTGTAACTGATGTTATATTATCTTAAATTAAAATGTTAACTGTGAAAACAGAAAATTAAATATTAATAAAAAAGATGTCTGTTGGCAACAAAACCTTTCTAAAAAATGTGTCACTTATTAAAACGTGTCATAATCATAGATCTCCTATCAAAGTTGTTTATAAAATCTGATTACTTTTGTATTAATATAAAATAAATTAGTGTCGAACTTTCCCGTCCAGTTGGGTTTTAATAAAAATAATTTTGCATGTTTTTCGTCTGAATAAAATAGTAAAATTATATTTTTATTACTTGTGTAGTTTGTACGAATATAATGCCAATTGTGTTAAGTGCACTTTTTAGAATTAATACTTAGGTGATATGGAATAAACCAAAAACATAGGCTAATATTTTATTACATTAAAGTAGGTATCTGAAAACATGTATGTATGTATTTTTTTAGTCCAAAGGCCTTTAATTTTTTTGCAAATAATTTTAAAAATAATACATGGGTATCTCTGCGAAAATATTTAGTGTTAAATATACAGGCCATATTATATGTAGGTATATTAGCATGGTTTTAATAAAATCGTTTTATTTGAAGATTACCTATATTCAGTTTTATTTCTTTCTACATATGATCTTCAGCGAAGTGACTCCTCTGTGATGTAACGAAAAAATCTTTAAATCCAGGCCTTAATCTTCAGGTAAGTACCTATAAATTGGGTGGTCTGTTTGGTTGGATAATGGGCCGCCTGGCTTTAAGCCTGGTGTTCATAATAACTGATTTGATGATTAATATGAAGCCACAGATTTATTTATAATTACTGACGTTTATAGATTGGCAATGAATCGTCTAGTCCAGGGCGAGATAAAAAATGCGACTAATCAACATGTGTGCGTGAAAAATACGACTGCAGTCTGCTATCTTTTCTGTGACTGACAGGCCTACCTAGGCCGCCTGCGTGTACGTGAAATGGTCTCGTCTATCTATCTCGCTCTAATATACGCGTTAGTATGCTCTTTCTCTTTAAGATTGTCGATCTACAGTTTCCTAAATCTATTAATGAGACAAATTTATTTCATTAGAACATTTTTATTCAAAATATATCTAAATCAACAATTTTATACACAGATCACAAAGTCCAAATTGGAATAGAAGACATAATTTTCCTCTAACAGTCTTTTATGTATCCCAAAATTACATAGAGAATTGTTTAATTACTAGATATAATTTAACGTGAGCGCCTTTAACACATTTTTCATTAAAATAATCTAATGAGGAGTATTCTAGTTGACACAATTTTTCAATGGGGTTTAAGTTTTATACACTGAATACATATTAAACTGAAAATCAAGAGACAAAAACAAAATTGCATTATCATTAATTTTTATAATGTATAAATCACAATAATTTAAGAAAATAAAGAAATTAAAATTTTGCTTTTTTTGACATGTAAAAAATAAATTAAGTTAACAAGCACGGCTTCATGTAGGTAATAAGAAGCCTATCATTGAGTTTTCGTCCCATAAATTATTGACTATTTTGAGTCCTGAATATATCATTGACTTCGTAATTAGTGGTCATTTATAATTATTCACGACAGTTAAAATATAACGTAAAATAATGTGTAATATTTTTAAAAACATGATTTTATTGCACCTTACTAGGTTCACCCGGACAGCTTAGATTATTTTTAAAATTATACCAACTACTGATAAAAAGGGATATTTTCATTAGTTACTTTAGGACTGTCGCGTAGGTACTAAATGGAATTTTTCTTCAGTAACGAATAGTTAAGATGGCAAAAGGATTATTTAGTTTTCGGGGCAGAGAACAGTATTTTTAATAATAATACTTTGTCGTGAATTCAAATATACATATGTCTTTAAACAAAGTATGTAAACGGAAAGATTTATTTAAAGATAAGTATATTATACTGAGCAAATTTTCGGTTGAGTAAACTAAACTTAATTAAACTTAAATTTAATAACAATAAGTAATAATGGTAACATTACAGTAGATTTACCAAAAATCTTGGCTTATATAACTTCTCAGTGTACTTATACGCAACGAAATGTCTCAGATATAACACAAGTGTAACTAATTACAAATCGTGTTATTAAAGTTATTTCGCGTAGGTATGCGACAAATGAGAAATAATAAATTTCTTTCAATCTATTAAAAAATATCTTAGGCAAATATTGCCTTTTTTTGAAATATTCGCTTTAAAAATACAAACTCATAAATTAAACTTTTCAGCATCGAAATAATAAAAAAAAATATTCACTTTACATTGAATGTTTGCTACCTAGGTACATAGTTATAACAAACGACCTGCCGATGCTAACATAGTCATCTAAATAGTATGGTGTTATCAAATATTGTAAATTGTAAGATTTATTTTGAAATTTCCCATTATATATTTTATATGTATTTTCCTTTTAGTCGTAATTTAAAAATTATTTTATAATTTTTGAATTTAAGTATTCATATTTTTATGACCAAATTAGCATGGGTAACTGGCTTGTTAGATATACCATGCATCAACTGTAGAGTATGGAAATAATACATTAAATTTGAGAATAATAAAAATGTTACATAAATTGAGCGTCATTTGAGAAACCCTTTATAATAACTGACAGTAGTGTTTCAATTATTAGGGTTGTCAAACATGCGCCTTAGTGCCTTTGGAGTACGCGTAATCGCCAATTTCCAGGAGTCGCGAGATTATGTAAAGAGCAATCTTAATCAAACGTAGCGCTCATTTTAATTTTCCAGAAAAACGCTCAATAGGCCTCATCGCTAACTTTTTTTGACAGATGAAAGGATAATCACTGCGTGAATTACATATCCATCACTGATTGACACTCATCGGTCAAAACAAGCGAAAGGCCAGCTGACCACACGCAATTCGTTGTAAATTATTGTGCGCAATTACTTCCAAATTGTAGGTAGTTTTAAATGATAGTCTTATACAATAAATAAAAAACAAAAATTTCTTCGTAATATGTGTAGAACATTTTTCTTCCTAATATGTACTAATATAGAACATCTGATATTTCCTTTGGTACCATAACTTCACTTCGCGATAGAAAATAACCCCCCTATCCCCATAGCTGGTTGGGTACCACCACGGTCTGGGTGCCTTAAAAATTGTTCTAAAGACGGTCCGTGCCTACCCAGGGGGTCCCTAGGGAACATTATCATGTCGTTCACCCACGTGAACTGCAGAAGTCGGTTCTCTATAACGTGCCGCCATCTTGGATTTTCTTGCAGCAAGTCCCTGTAGTTGTCACCTGACACTATGACAGCGTCAAACTCGGCTGCGCACTGCACTATGTACCTGTAAAGGAAGATTGATATCGATACTAATACTATAAAGAGAAAATATTTGCATGTTTGTAACGAATAAACTCAAAAAATTCTGGACCGATTTTGATGAAATTCGGTACAAATCTTGATTAGCCGTTGGAAAAGGACATAGGCTTTTATCGCGCAGAAATGCTTGAAGTGATTGAAATAAGGGATGAAAGTTTCTATGGAAGGTCGTCATCTGTGAATATAAAACCATGAAACTTAGAATTGATAAGAAATACAAACACTTGATAAGAAATAAATTAATATTTGTTCTAGCGTATAAAATAGGTCCAGTAGTTATTGAGTTTATTCGTTACAAACATACAAATAATGTTTTATTTTGAACTAACGTGATCACTATCATGTAGGGTCGTATGGGTAGGTACCACCGCCTTTCTTATTTCTGCCGTGAAGCAGTTCGCTGTGTTTCGGATTGAAGGGAAAGGTAGCCAGTGTAATTACTGGGCATGGAGGGTATATCATCTTAGTCCCCAGGATGGCAAACGCACTTGCGGTGTTAAGTGATTTACACTTAACATTGCAAGTGTCTATAGGCGGTGGTGACCACTTAACATCAGGTGGGCCGCAAGCTTGTTTGCCATCACGTAACATAAAAAAAAAAATTAAATGAAAGAAAGCGCGATTAAAACCACGTACCTTTGATTTTTGGTTAATCTGCCGTAACTGCGCCGAAATATAGCATGAACCAAAAATTTAAGGAACGAGGTTTAAATCTCGTTTTCTTTCATTTAAAACATACAAATACATACATTCACGCTCATAATCCCAAAATGGGTCGAGCAGAGCTTTAGCTAACATTCGGTCACACACAGTCTGGCAGTATAGGCCATGCAGTACCCCAAAATAGTGGCAGATTGCTAGCCTGTCGCCCACACAAAAGTGGCACCAAACCCAAAAATTTCCAATCGCTCAGTAAACAAATCAACAAAAGCCAACGACCAGGATAGATGTTACACACACATCTCAGCAGTCCACGAAAAACAACCAAATAAAAAAATGTTAATGAATAAAAAAAAAATACATTATGTCACAGTTTGTCGGTGGCACCGTAAGCCAGCACGCGTAGTCCTTAAAAGGAAGGGAGATGGTGGGATCAGGATAAAAAGTTCCTCAGAGCACTCGCCCTGGTACAGACGGTAGAACGCGCTCAATGACGCAACATCACGACGCAATTGGAGGTAAGTAACTTTGTGTGTTTGTTGCCTCGTGTGTAGGCAAGTCAAGCTGGCAACCTGCAACTAAGAGGCAGTGCATGGTCCATGTGGCTGATGTCAGATATGGGTTAGTGTAACCTATAGTTCACGTCAACTCCTTGGATTAACAGCGTGAGTGTATGAACTATCAGGGTCTCCCTAATCTTTCACCTTAAGGGTCGTTTTTGTATTACACTGTCGACGACTACCCTTAGCCTGTTAACCAATAGCATTCTGAGTGAAGATCCCAGAGCAAACATTGCCGTAAAGACATCTGGTTGCAATTTATTAACAGAATGACCTTTTTTTTAATAAATTGTAAATAAGGTCTTCTATTGGTCAACAGTATGGAAGGCAGGGTCAACAAAAAGGGCTCGTAACAAACGAAAAAAATCGGGAGTAGTCCCCCATTGACTTTCTCGTATACCGGAAACGACTCAAAGGTTGATAGAAACCTTATATTTTGATGTCATACATGCATGTTCAATTTTGGTCACCCATCCGAGAACCGACCGCGCACTTGGTTGCTTAACTTTCGTGATCGACGGCTCAAAAGTTGATAGAAACCTTGTGTTTTGATGTCACACACGCATGTTAAATTTGGTTGAAATAAGTTAAAGCATGCTCAAGTTATCGTGCTAACGCAGAGACACACACACAGACATAATTCCAAAAACGGTAATTTTGGACTCAGGGAGGACCAACACGTGTAAATCCGTCAAAATCAAGAGGTCGAATTTTTTGACGATTACGAGAAAGTAAAAATTTAAACTGTAAAGGTTAGGAATACCCTGATAGTATGTATATTATCCTCACCTGTCATCATAGGCGGTGACCATGCGGCCCTGTATCTCCCTGGAAGGCGTGTAGATGACGTGCCCCTGCCGCTCGAGGTCATCCAGCAAGCGAGGCTGCGTGCTTTTACCGAACTTGCACCTACGACCACCACGAAAAAAAATTATCCTGTGTACGTCAATTTAAAAAATAAGCAATTTTGACATTGCATATCAATAACTTTACCATCATGCCGCCTTGCCTAAAATATATATAAATGCAATGATTTATTATCCTGATTAGTAATAAAATCGGGAGGACGATTTCCACCAAACGCTTCGCATCGCATCGGAGTGGAATTGATTTTACAATCTTTAAACGATATTATTAAATCGTGTACACAATATTTGAAGTCTATATAACCAAGGCTCGTACGAAAGCATCGCATCGTAGCCAAAAGTATGCTGCGACACGAGATCGGCTCCGTTCGCGAGTCCTCGTATCTTATCGGATCCTTTCGGATGTCGTCGCGTGCGCGAGCGGCGTTATTCTCGAAAGTACACGCACTGCAGAATCACGGAGTTAGAAGAAAAGTTTATTTGTTTGGTGCAAAAGCATAGGTACGTGTCTTTATGATATAAATTCTAAATGAAACTATCACTAGACGCAGAAACGAATACGTTCGCAAGCAACGGTAGCCGTATGGAGGCGATCGTATGCGTCGACATCCTGCCGGACTCGATCGGCTGTTCCCGCATCCGTTCGTATTCTTTCCGATCCGATACGATGCGAGCCGTTTGGTAGAAATCATCCTTTACTGGTACAAAAGCTCAAAAACAACTTTGCTTTCCGTATTTTAAAATACAAACTTAGTATGTATTAGCCAGCCAACACCTTTATCAAAAATAGTGGGATCACGTTCATATTATTGTTTTCAAGGCATTTTTGTAGATGATTTATACGCAGTTAGTCACGTCAATCGTTTTGATCTACATTCACAAAACACCTCAAACATGGACAGAACAAGAGTTTGACGCAGCAGAACAGCTTTGTCAAACTCAAAATTTGTACACTTATGAAAGTCAATTTTGATGCCAGAACACATTGAACCATTTCCACGAAATATGTACCTAATTCTTAGAAATAATTTACCTGAACCGAGGTACAAAGGCCTTAACGACGTGCCCCCGCTTCAGGAAGTAATCTATGCATATTTTCAGACCCTTCACTGAAAACTGCTGACCTTTGCTATGTCTGGAAGCATAAAAAGCGTTAATAAAACAAATAAAAGATTGGAATGTTTTCCAATCTTATATTCCAATTCAGGAAAAATTACTAAAGATTAACGAAAAAAAGAATGGTAGGTAAACAAATTAAAAAGGTTTATTAGAACGTTCAACATCTTTTTTTTTTATTAAGACAGCCAATGGTAAGAACAATAATCACTACAGAAATTAAAATCTTTACCGCTCATTACCTTTGAAGGTTGCCTCCGTAGGATGCTAATAAAAGTAAAAAAGTCGCGATAGCCATATCAAATACATATCATTAAGTAAACAGACGTTCTTTCGTTAATGTTGCTTAGCTTTGAAGTTGGGTGTCTACTAGAAATGACCAATATGGATGTTTCGGTACAATGTTCGGTTATTGCTTCATACGAACGGTTGGATTACACTTTGAAATATCACTTGATCGAACTTTGTCGTTTGCTGTATTGAAAACCAAACTCTTTGGTCCTTTACTTAACTGATTATTATTGTTTTTCTTTCCTCGCCATGTAATGCCAGCAGAGTAGAATAGCAGCATATTCTCCAATGGGAGTCGTAGAGGGCGATTAATGGATCAGGAAAAGGGTATTGATTACCTTTTACTTCGTCCACCAATCCGCATTGGGCAAGCGCGGTGGACTACTGCCTAAGCCTCTTTCGATGACAACGAGAGGCCTTATCTGTCCCAGCAGTGGGTCGAATTATAGTTATTGTTTTAAGGCCAAAACACATCGCATTTCGATGTGTCTGCATTCAGTTGACGTTTTTTTTGCAAACAATATTGCTTATAGGTATGTGTGGTAGAAGAACGGTTTTGGGTTGAATAGGACTAAATTTAAAATCAAAGTATTGTTCATTGGCCAGTATTTAACAGGAGTCCTAGCTGATAGACAACTGAAAAGCGTAGGTATATTTATATTTTCCAAAAGAATTCGATAGAATAATTTTCGAGCTATTTGCTATTACTACCTAGTGATATTTACCACAGGGAGTCACGCTGTGTGTTGCATACATTGCATTTTATAGTAGACACCCCAAATCATAATATTGACTAGTCCTCGCAAGCACTTTCAGTGAACTGAACGGATGCCATACAAAATAATATAGGTACTTCATCTATACATGTACTTGATACAAAAACACAGCAAACATCTAGAACTTACTGTTGAATGTTAGCTGTATTGCTGTAAGAGGACAGCGTGAATCCTGCTTCATTCTAAGTCGTTAGCATGAATGAGTAAGCTAAGCATAAAGTAAAATACACTATAGCAATTGACCATTAGAAGCAAGTAGGCTAGCAACTAGAAACGAGTTGGATTACAGCGATAGACAGTTTTTGACATTGAACTGAAAGACCGAAAGACTGTGACGAACTTTTAACCATGCTACTCATAACTCTAGCCGCTGCAAGTTATTGGTCGGTGTTATGCTAAGTGCCCATTTCTAGTCGCATCGATAAAATGAAGAGAATTCTCGACGAATAATCTGAATAGTGTATCTCCTTGTCGTCAATTAATCGTATTAGTAGCACTTTTCTTAAGTGATAAAACAGTCATAATAATATCGCTCATTCGGCGATCATTGATCAAGCTTCTCAATTTGCGGGACAAACACTGAATCATCACTTGAACAATGTAAGCATCTAATCTAGCCCAGAATCCGGTATCCATGGCAGATGCAATGGCGAGAATCTCGCAACTCTTAAACATATAACACACACGTAATCTAATATCGGAGTTACAGATAATAGACCGATATGCATAAATCGTGCAATCCTAAATGACTCCTAAATACTTCTATCCGTAAACAATAGTAGGTTTATTACATTCTTCTACTGACAGTATAATATCAGAGAAGCGGCTTGAGAGTCAAGCAGAAAGAGGTGAAGTGCATGAAAGTCCCCAAGGACAAGCTGTTGGTCTCAGTTTTCTGTTAATCTACTAAGCACCAATGCTCCATGGAATTACGAATATTTTACATTACATCTATACAGACAAATGCTTGTATAATGTCAAACATAAGGATTCATTTAGGTACTGACTCCTTTAAAGTGGTTAGTTAAGCTGTAGTCCCCAGTCCAGCTTTCCTGTTAGTATATCCATCGATTTGTACCCAAAAACTGACACTGATGCCGGTGATTGACGAACATACACCAAAAAACAGGCATCTATCCACACATTCATGTTCGCTGTTTGCCATTGTTTGGCAAACATGTGCAGACGCCTTAAGTTTTGATTACTGTTTACATTGAGGATCTTTCAAGGTGTTGTTCCCAATTTTACCCATAGCTCGTAATAGACCGCGAGCCAGCAACAGATTTTCATGACGAAGTTCCTCTCGGGCAATAGCTTGTAAATTGCTTCAGAGAATTGAATCATGAAGCTCCGTGAACGTCAGCTGCGGGTAGGTGGGTGGGTTCAGCAGCGGTGGCCACCCATGCACGTTCAAAAAAAGAAGAATTTTAGTCACTTCCTCCCGATTGAAAATATAGTTATTTTTTCTGTATAAGAAGGTCAAGCAAATGACTCCATTCCACCTGGTGGTAAGCAGAAGTGGAGTCCAAATGTGAAGATAGGTAGTGTAAGAGATAAACCGCTGCGCTAACCACCCTCGCCTTACCGACCTGCAAGGTGCTTCTTCACACCTCTTGAATGACTCAGGATTGTAGGAAGGAGGGAACACGTGTGATGGCAGTGAATTCCATTTCCTAATTGTGCGACAAAGAAACGAGTTACCAAATTTCTTAGTTCGCGTTGGAATCGTAGATACAGTTTGTCGGTGACAACGTAGATCAGCACGCGTAGTCCTTAACAGGAAGGGAGATGGTGGGATTAGAGAAAAAAGATCCTCACAGCACTCGCTTGGTACAGACGGTAGAACGCGCTCAATGGTGCAACATCATCATTTTTAGCCGAAAGACGTCCACTGTTGGACATAGGCCTCCCCCAAGGTTTTCCAACCCGATCGGTTCTGCGCCCCCTCGCATCCAGCGGGGTCCCGCTATCTTTACCAGATCGTCAGTCCACCTTGTGGACTATGTTCAACAGTGGACGTCTTTCGGCTGAAAATTATGATGTTGCACCATTGAGCGCGTTCTACCGTCTGCACCACGCGAGTGCTCTGAGGAGTCTCCCGGTACGCGGTCGCCACTCGAGGACCTTTCCGTTCATTTTAAGACTCACTTGTTGGGAGACTTTACAGAGATCGTCGAAAATTGTCCCCAAGTCTTCCAAAGTCTCAGCCATGACTACGATATCATCTGCAAAGCGAAGATGGGTCATATACTCGCTATTTATGTTGATACCAAGTCGTCAAACCTGTGCGCGAGTTGATTTGTTATAACTCTCGAAAACAGATTGTAAACATGACTCAGGGACGTGATGGGTCTATAGTTCTTCAAATGGGTCCTATCGCCCTTTTGGAAGAAAAGTCCCACCACGCCTCCGTGCCATGCCTTTGGCGTTTTACCCTCGAGTATAACAGAGTTAAAAGTTAAATAGTTTAGCTCTTGCATCGGTGGCCTGAATGACAGGTGTGCGTGATGTCCCGTAAAGTTTTCCATAGAAGTTTTCAATCTCGGCTAAAAGCTCGGGGCGCGATGTAATGATTCTGCTATCCTCTGTCTTCAGCTTCATCAGCAAACTCTCTTCAAGCGACAAGTCTCTAGCGTAAACTTTGGAGCATTTGTTCCACTCTATGGCCTCTTCAATACATTTTATATTGTATCGGCATAACTCGCAAGTTAGGCACTTGGAAATCTCTTTACTGAGCTGCCAACGTTGACGAGCGTCTCCAAAGGACTGCAGAAGCATTCCATGTCTTTCTTCCTTAAGCTTTAACGTGGGCACTGAGATTTTCTTCGTTCTATTGTTAGGGCTGGGTTTGAACTCACCGTACGGACAGCTTCCACGAACCTGTCGTTGTATGTGTCCACGTTGTATGTGCGTCGAGATCGGGGCGTATGACCTTCCAAGGAATACCGTTTGGGTAATTCTGAGTATTAGGTACGCCACCCTATTCGACACACTTCCGATCTGTTCACGAGAGACTTGTGGACAATGAACCCGACACCACCTTGGGACAAATCTTCGCCCTCACGGAAAAAGAGCGGGTTGCCGGATTTAAGGATTACCGTGTCCTCGACCTGTCTTCAGACTTCGGATAATCCCACTATACTCCAGCTAATCCTGCTCAATTCTTCCTCCAGTTCCAATAGCTTCTCCTCTGTCCGCAGTGTGCGTGTGTTGTAGGTGCTAGGGCCAAGGTCGTTCGACGGGAGTTCGTCGCCGGCCGGGGATTCTTCGCACCCCTGGTCCCGGCGCCTAGCTAACGTCCGTCACCGCCCCGGCACGGCCATCAAAAGATTAGCTCTTATGTAAGCTTTTTTACAGGACTTGGAAGCCTTATTGTAAGCTACTTTCAGTGACTCGATAGCTTTAAGAGCCCGACCTCTGATCTAAGCGCAATAGGCCGCCTGTTTATGTGTGAAACATCGGCACAATCGCGGTTGAGCCAGAGGTTACGTCTGCCGTTACTGATGAGATCGGAATGTGGAATTTAATATTCCATACTCAATACAATCTTCTCAGTAAAGGCTAATATCTTAAAGAGAAGAGTCAGCTGATTATAAAATGGTGGATAATATAATACGTCAGTTGGTCACACGAACAAGAAATCAATATGAATACTAGTTGCCTGAAATTTTCTTACAAGCAATGTGTTTTTTTCCTCATATTTTAGAAAAATCATTTGCTCGCAAGAAAACTTCAGGCTCTAATAGTATTCATATCCGATCCTTTTTTTGTTGTCGGGGAGGTCAAATGCATTTACGCATCGTCCCTGCGGGATGGTGCCAACCGCAGGGGATATGTGGGACACGAGGTAAAGGCGTTCCCTCCATACCCACTAAACATCCTCCCCGGCCTGGCCTCCAGTGCGCTATTACGGGACGGCTCGAGATCTGCGCACGTGAGGGTAACTACACCGAGACCGTCCCAGCGCTGCCCGTCTAGACAAGGAGTGCCTACTCCTTGTGCACCAATTGGGGGCCAGCAGCCCACAGGAGCTACCAACTAACGCCAGCCCCTGTGGGCCGCTGGCCGACGCCAGCCTTATAGGCCGCCTCCTCACCGACGGCTGCTCGACCTGGCGCGTCCTCCTGACGAAGACACTGGGAGAAGCCATCGGATCGCACCCGGGGGACTTCGGGCGCGGTCGTGGCACTGAAAAGAGCCGCCAGGAACTAGCCGTGGTGGGAAAACAAAAACTACTTGACGATGGCATGTGACTTCGAATGCCAAGGCACACTTCACATCAAAAGCCACACACCCGCCGAAAAAGTTTCCTCACCACATTACCAGAGTCCGCCACGAGGAGGCTTCCAGACGTGGACCCCATTCATATCCGATCCTGCCAACTATCGTCCAATCGCAATCACGTCCATACTCTGTAAGATTATGGAACGTGTATTGAACAACCGTCTCTTAGCTTACCTTGAAGATAACGATCTCCTCGGTGACCGCCAGTTTGGTTTCCGCCGTGGGCAGTCTACCGGGGATCTTCTTGTGTATGCTATTCACTTATGGAGCGAAGCCATAGAGAAACACAGTGAAGCTATCGCAGTTTCCCTCGATATCTCCAACACTTTTGACAGGGTCTGGCATGCAAGTCTTATTGGCAAACTTCCATCATAGAGAACTTCCATCATCGCTACCGGACTTAGCAACAGGATTGCGGATTTCCTGGGGGGCAGATCAATTCGGGTAGTCATTAATGGCTCCTCGTCAGATCTGCTTGGTATCAATGCCGGTGTCCCCCAGGGTTCTATTCTTGCTGCATATCAACGAGCTGCTTTTGAATCCCGGTATCTTTGGGAACGCGGAAAACAGCAAAGTTTCGGAGAGGTCTGATGAGAAGTCTGGAGCAGATGTCCGATCTTTGAGGAAGGTGACGGTGGAGGGAGTGAATGCAACCTTGGAAGCTATTTCCCTCAGGGGTGAGGCCAACTAGGTTGGGTTCAATTCGTCCAAAACATGCACAGCAGGCATGTCTCTTCTCGTCGAAACGGAGTTTATTTCATCTGACTCCAACTTTCCAAAATGTCTCCGTTCCGGTTAACGGACCATCTGGACCTCTTGGGTCTAGATATCTCTGCTAATCTCAATTTCGGTCGCTACATCTAATCCATTGCTGAAACTGCAGCTAAAAAACTTGGCATTCTTTCAAAGGTGAAACAATATTTTACATCTGAGCAGCTCCTAAACCTTTATCGAGCCCAAGTACGCTCCTGCATGGAGTACTGTTGTCACCATTGGGACGGATCTGCACGTTATCAGTTGGATGCACTGGATTCAGTGGAGCACCGAGCGAGGCGACTCATCAGCAGTGAGGCACTCGCTGAGACTAATCTCCAGAGCCTTGACCACCGAAGGCGTGTAGCTTGTCTCTCGGTCTTTTATCGGTTACATTTCGGAGAGTGTGAGGAGGTTCTTCATAATTTGATCCCCCCAGCCCCTTTCCACCACCGGACGACCAGACGCGGCGAAGGCTTTCACCCTTACGTTGTGAATATACCTCCCATCCGCACGAAGCGCTTTACTTCCTCTTTCATTATGCGAACAGCTAAGGAGTGGAATTCGTTGCCAAAGTCTGTTTTCCCGGATCAATATAATCTAGATATCTTTAAAGCCAGAGTGAACAAGCATCTTCTAAGCGAGCGTGTACCATCTTAGACCTCATCTTCACTTCACATTATATGAGATTGTGGCCAAACGCTCTGCCTATCAAACATTAAAAAAATATGGATTTCAAGTTCGTGTGGCCAGCTGACGTATTATCCACCACTACCGCTAGTCAGCTGCCTTTTTTAGCTATAATGTGATTACATTTTCAATCGGGAGGAAATGACTAAAATTAATTTCTTTTTCAACGTGCGTGAGAACAGAACCCACACACCGAACCGCAGCTGACGATCACGGAGCTTCATGATTGAATTCTCTGAAGCATTTTAGAAGTTATCGCCCGGGGGGAAAGAGCCCTCGTTCGAAGGCTATAAGGCGCAATTTTGTATAAATACTACCCGTTAACATTATGTAAGTACACTCGTCTACTGTTGCATATCATGAGCCATTGTTGGGCCCTTGGACAAAGGGAGTTTCGAACTGTTGGTTGTAAGCTGTTGGTCCCAGTTCACTGCTAGTCTGTTAAGCACTAGTGTTAGGTTGTAGACAGATTAATAATCGAATTATTTACTAGCGGTCGCCCGCAGCTTTGCTCGCGTTAATGTCGGTTATCGCGCCAAAAAATATCCTATGTCCTTCCCAGGGCCTCAGCTATCTCAATACCAAATTTATTGGTTCAGTGGTTTAGGCGTGAAATGGTAGCAAACAAACAAACACTCACTTTCGCATTTACAATATTAGTTAGGATAGTAAGATTACAACTATATTTTAAGTATTGTCCGCTGCATTGCGAATAAGTACTATCACCTTACAGACAGCAAATTCTTTTTGCTACCCTGCTTCCAATTTACTTTGGGGACGGTGCAGTCCATCTTGATGTCGACAACACTGCTATAGGTTTTGGCAACGGTTAGAGCCCGCTCCCACGTCGACTTTTTGTAGCGATGCTGTCTCGCGTTTGGTTGACGCGGCTTAGTAGCCGCATTAACTAACGAGCGTTAGTCGCATTTGCAACGCGCTACAGCGTCACGACTGTATCGATGCAAACGCGCGACCGTGTCGGAAGACATCGGGGTGAGAAGGGGGGAACGGTGGCGCGTGAGTGGTGAACCGAGCATCAGTGCAACACAGACAGACCTTATGCATGTTCGCAGTTTCGATAAAATTTCAACATGGCGGTATTATCCAATGATTTTTAACAGTTCAAAGCGATAAATGGCTATATCATATCGTGTTTCGGTGGTCATGCTAGGCGGGGAGGTCGAGAGTGCTGTTGCTCGTTACGTGCGCAAAATGCGAGTCGTTCAACACAGGAATATTTACTATGGCAATTCAGAACCATCCTGTAATATGGGACACGACGATAGAATAGCGACAGTATCGCGTTGGCATCGCGACATTATCGCGTTTGCATCGCGACTGAATCATGGTTATATGGGTGAGTACACAGCTAGCGACCGTATCGCAGCTCTATCGATGTGAACGCACACCATCACTACAAAAAGTCGCCGTGAGCGATAGGCCCTTATTATTGATGTTTTTACGGTTATGCGCTATCAGCGTCATCTGTACTTGCTTACAATCACACTTCTGTTAAGTAAAAGATCTGACCACATTTACCAGTTTCCGATCTAAAGGCCCCGGTTTCGATTCCCAAGGGGCTACAAGTCTATGGTCAGATTGGTGGGTTTGTACTAAGTTCGTTTGTGGCTTACTGTGCCACCATGATAACAATTCTAATTGTTTATTGAGGCATTTAGAAGCAAAATAGTCCCTCAATTGATGTTTCTATGTCTAGTTAAATTCAACCTTATTTTAACTTGACCCCAGGTTAGATAGACCAACCACTATCCCATTGTAGAAGAAAAATATAAACATACACACATTCAAACACGCTCGTAACCCCATGAGTTGAGCAGAGCCTTAGGTAACATTATGTTACACATAAAGCCACATCTGGCAGTATGGGCCATGCATTGCTGATTTTACACAACATTATGGCACTTGTCTGTCATGTAAAAACAGCAATATATGTAATTCACATGGTGGTCATCACTTTCAACTGTCAAAAAAACTCAGCGAATATGCCGGCAGGATAATGTTACACTCAAATCATTTCAGCAGTCCAGATATATAGAAGGAAAATATAAGGTTCCTATAAATTTCTGGTAGTCAGAATGCTGACTGCATTCAAGTTTTTTTCTTATTTTGCATAGTGCTTAACTAGACTAACACAACTTACCCTTGAATGAACCAAGCAGCTGGAACATCCTATATATACCAAGGACTTAAGACTGTAAATCAAATGGTACATGAATGAAATGATAGCAGTTATTGAAACAATACACTGGACCTGAGTGTTGCAGTAATATGCAATGTAGAAGCTTTCAGGGGGTTTTTTTTTATGTCTTATAGAAATAAGTTCGCCCTTGCAAACTGTATTACGGTAATTTTGTTATTTTCAGTGCAGTAAAAAGTAAACGATCACCTTAACTGTAGTAGCTATACCCAAATGATCTTAAGAAGTTATCTATATTTTTGGGGAATTTTTAGTCCCATTCACAAATTTTTTAAAAAACTGCCAATTTGCAAGAAAAATATTGTTTGATGCTTAACGAATGAAATTAATGATTGTCTTTTATTGATGATTGATGAATTTTATTTTTCATATTTAATTTTCATGAAGACTGGCAATTATTTTCCTATCCGATTTGTATTAGGAACAGAATCGATTGGCATATTATTATTTGTGTAAAATGCCAATTTCTTGCTAATTGTGATTTTTTTAGTGGAAAATCTGAGAATCTGAATCGAAATTAAACAAAAAATTACAGATAATCTATTAAGATAATTTTCAATCTATTTTTTATGCATTATGGGGAAGCACTTGGTCATCTGTATGTGCTGCAATAACTACGATCACAATTATACCATTTCATTAACAGTGACAGCAACAGTAGTCTAAAGTGACCATCTATACACAACTTGCCGAACCACTCCCTCAAATAACAAATTTTAAGACTTACTCCATGGCAACATTGCTACCGTCTATAACGATCATGCGAAGTCCGGTCTGAAGTTTCCGATCCCTCTCCGGATTGTATATGTTGCTGCCGATGCTATTTCTAGATTGCTTTTCACCTAATATCACTTCTTTGATGTATCGGTCTTCAATAGTTTCTGTTGTTTGGTTGACCATTTCCTGGAAATTAAAAAAGTACTGGTAATTTGCTTTGTATCATCTGTATGTACATTATGGAGCAATAAACAATTTGATTTGATTTGATTTGTTAAGCTTTTGGTAAGTAAATAATAGCCTAGTTATACTGTCTATGATAATTATCACTTCAAACCCATATGTTTGATAATTATCAAGATAAATTATAATCGGAAAAAAAAACGTGACCAATTCACTTGTTATTTGTCGCAGTCAACAACTGCGTGTATCGAAATGCGACACTTAACGTCAATAGCGGGGATTCCCCGCGTCGTCGGGATTTCATATCTGAACTGACACTTATTAATTATTTTCTTCATTCATTTGTTTTTTGTGTCGCCGAAACAAAGAAATTTAAGTTGATCCTTTAATTCTTAGCATAACTTGAGGTGTGTACAAAAATGTAGAATAGATTGTTTCCTCAACATTACGTAATGCCACGAAATTGGGCTTATATCTGTTTGTGTTTGATAATTATCAAAGGGCATATATATCTTTATAATTTCAAACCCTGCTGCTTGACTAGTTTAATAGTTCAGATCTATTTATCAGTACCTAAAATATTTTGAAGTGTCTAATCCTATAAAAAAAATTAAAATGAAAAAGCTATTTATTTAAATGGACTTTTAATGGACCCTATCACCATTTCGGGACGAAATAATTATTTTACTTAAACTCAAACTCACCTTAATAATTGAAGCGTTACTTTTTTTTTGTGGTACTTTACAGCCACTAAAAATCTTCTGTGTAATCATTTCTAACAATTTACCTTTGTCAGAAGCATTCAATTTGGCAATGCCGTCTACAAAAGCTGTCATGTTTCGGACTTTGGATTTCTTTTTTCTTTTTGGGTTATGCAGAACGGTCACATTAGAATCTCCACTCATAGACCAATTGCTGTTGCTTACTGAAACTACTGTACAGTCTTGGTTATCTGTATTATCTAGATCAATTACTGTATTTAATTGTGAAGTATCTGCCCTAGTTTCTGTAGTGAGATCTATAGTTAGGTAGGAATCCCTGTTAATTTCTTTTGTTAAATTATTGACATCAGTATTAAAATTTTCAACAGTGTCTGTGTTATTATTTTTCAACACATTCGGTTTTGAAATTGGAGTTGAACAATCAATAGGAGCTGTATTCAAGTTTTTCCTCGGTGTTTGAGAGCTACATGCCCCATTGTTGATAATAAGCTCATCATCGTCAGCAATTATAACAGGGTCACTGTTTTTTATTTTAATTGATTTATTTGGTTTGTCAATGCTGGTGTTGGACAAATTCCTTTTATTAGAAAGTGTTTGTGCAGTGTCATCGAGAATTACAACACTATCTTGATAGGAAGAGTTTATGCTATCACAGCTTTGGTTCTGCATCACATTCAGAACCTCGCTTTTCAATTTATCAATTTTATTCTGCATTTGCCTCTGTTTCTTCTTCTTCCCCATGTGTTTGTGGATCTTGTGCATGGAATTTCTCCGTTTATTTCTCTTGCCCATTTCTTGATTATTTAATTTACTCTCTGATTTATCATGTGACAATACAAGTGAAGATTGCGATTGCACTTTCTGGAAAACAATATGGTAGAAAATGGATTATGCATAGAATTAAAAGAACATAATTGTGAGATTTATAAAATATGATTTTTAATGTCGGAAATGTTTAGTTTGTGAGTTTAAAAAGTTAGTTACATATAGTTATTGTTAGAGTTTAATAAAAATATCCCATTGATAAAGTTGGACAGCTTTTTCAGGTATATTTAACTTTTTTATGTATGAATTTTAATAGTATAGTCAATATTACCAAATTTTAAAGCCCCAAAACACACATTTTTTTTAAACATTAAGCACAGAGTAAGCAGTTTTTAGTTTGTTTTTAGATGTAATACTCATTAGCAAAACGTCACATATCACACAAAAACAAAGGTCTTGAATTTGTACAGATGAATTTTTAATTGGACGATATTCGGTATATGGTAAAGCGTTAATTTATTTTTAAATTAGAATGAAGTGAAATTTTGTAGTTTCGAACCCTACCCATATACAGAGTGGACTATTCCTACCCAGGGTGCTTGAGCACCCATATTATTTATTTTTTCTTCCTTCAAAGCTAGGCGTAATAACCAACATGGCAAACTATATTTAGATAAGTTGTTCTAATGAGTACCTTTAATGCATAAATTCGATATATATATTTCAAAAATTTCATCTTCAGAGTCTGATGATAATGTCTCAAAACCTCATTCTTCACCAGATGCATTTCCTCCGATGTAAAATTATTGACCTTTTTTACTACGCAAGGGTACTAGAGCACCCTGCAGTAAGGTACCTACTTACCGCGGCAAAGCCAATTGATAACTATCACAAAATAGCAGACATATACTTAAGGAGATTAGAAAAAATAACAAAACTGTGTTATGCATATTATAAAATATATCACCAATCAAAGTTACCACAGGGTACTACAGCACCCAGGGTAGGGTTATATAGTTAAAACATTAATATAAGCCGTGCAAGTGTACCATATGGCCCGAATATTGGTCCTCACAGAATAAATCTGCATGCGTAGACGAATTTAATTTGTTTTACCTTCAATATCTCTAGGTTTACTGAAAAAGTTGGTAAAAAAATTAGAAAGATAAACTAACGGAGAGCTGAGTAGACGATGGTTTGCCCATTATTTCATCAGGCTGGTGCAGTAAAACTACTAGAAAAACTCACTATAAATGTCAGAACCCACGAAATAGGATGAAAAAAAATAAAAATAAATATTTTTCACTTGAACAATCTAAAAATCTCGTAGAAATAAATAAACATTCAATTCAATGAACATTAGAAAAACATGGCGGGCGACAGCGACAGACAAAGACAAATAATAGGGATGTGAAAAAATAATCGATTATGGAAATAATCGATTTTTTAGAAGTCAAAATCCATTTTAATACGCGATTTTATTTTTATAAATAATCGATTAATAATCGTTTTTTTTTATAATCATTCAATCAATTATTATCGATTTTTCATCTGCTGTTAGATTGCAGACCATTAAGTTTGGTCTTTTGACCCGGAGCCCGGAACGGAAACTGTGACATATATTGTCTTTGATTGAATTTATATTGTCAGTGTCGATACGAGTGTTACATAATTATATCTGTATTTTTTAGTTCATTAAAGCCAATACTCTTCTGGTATTTCTTTTCCTATGAATTTAATTACATAAATTATAATGTCTGAAGAAAATTCTGCCGACATCAGTTCCACTACTGGTTAGCTGCGCCTATAATAGGATTAAAAGAAGAGCCTTTAGAATCTTGTAGAAGCTTATCTCCAACTCGCATAGTTGGCGTGTAAGCACCTATTGGTACCGGTTTCGATTTCGATCATTTATTAATCGATTTTACATGCTACAATTAAAAACCGATTAATTAAAAATCGATGTTTTACTTACAATGTCACATCCCTAAAATAAATAAAAAAAGATACTCTATGGTTTAAGCATGTTTTTCTATATCTGGAAGCCATACTACAAATAAAAAAGTGAAGACAATTTTTTTGATACCATATTACTAGACAGATAGGAAACGGAAATATTCAAAGTTGAATATTTCCGTTTCCTACCTGTCTCTTTCTAACTCTCCGCACAACTAATATAATGGCGAACGTACGTATGAAGGTTGCCATTCACGAGCGATCTATTTGGCACGCTTACGATCCAGAATTCGTTCATAAATGTGACTGCACTGTTGGTCCAAATGGATTAACTCGGCACGATGAAATTCCTACCGCGTTAGGATCTATCGTGCCGAGTCAATTGGCGCGGCGCGTGCATGCGAAAAATCAACGAGCCGGTCGGTTTAAGCCGTCGCGCCATACGTTTTGCTCGTTCGTGAATGGTGTTACTCGCGAGCCAAAGACGCCAGTTTGTTTTAAGATTGATTAGATTTTTTTTAACACTAGACAAATCGCTATGGCAAATAAAGAAAACTCATCTTCTGAATCTAAGTTCATTATGAGCACGTCCGTGGCTGTCGACGCATACACGATCCAAATGCTCGCTGGCGCGTTCGTAAATGCATTTTGTTATAGGGATGTTCGATCCAGGTGCTTTGTATCGATATTCTGGATCGTAATGGATCGTAATGCACTGTATTGATCCAAGTATCGATCCTACAGATTGGATGCGATACTTTGGATCGATGCAGTATCGTATCGTATCAAGTATTTTTTTTTAAATAAAACATCAAAGTACGAAACAATAATTAAATTTGTAATACAGTCTTAGTTTCAAGTCACTAAAAGATGAATATGTATTAATGAAAGTATATTTCTTCCCTTTGTCGATTAGTGGTACTTACAATTTCTGAAGAATTACTCTCGAGTACGATTTCTAAATTCGCGTGGTGCCTTTTTATATTTTTGGACAAATTGGTTGTGTTTCCTTTTGTTTTCACTTGTAGGAAACACAATTTGCACTTTCCTCCGCTCGCAGTTTTGGTGAAAAATTACCAAACAGTTGATTTTTTTGGTGGAGCCATATTTTTGTTTGTTTACCTTTTTTAGAATTTAATACAATGATTCGATCCGATCCTCAGTGTGCATGTATCGATCCACTAACGGATCGAAAGCCATCGTATCGATACAAAAATCGGGTGGATCGTATTCTTTTGTAGCGATCCACGCAAGTATCGGATCGGATCGAACATCCCTATTTTGTTGCTAAACACGGTTGGCGGGAACTGGAAGGCACACGCGAACTGTCTATTGTTTCAAGAGCGAATACGGCCAATAGGAAACACTGTTGTCTGTTTTATAATATCATTGAGGTTATCCCTTTTTATATTACTTCCCTATGATGAAATGCATGCAGCAATCTGATACGTATGTTGTACTACGTATACGTATGACAAAAGTTGATTATGATTAATAACGATGATACTGGATAAATTTCTCCTTTTTTTTGGAAGCTACCTACTGTTTAATTTAACTTCGATACAGGGTCGGCCGTACTGCCGTCGAAATTAAAAATGACACGTCTAAAGTTTAGCAACTTAGTTGAAAAAAATCCCCCGTATTGAGAGCTCGCAGCGCCTAAAATCACCCCTTAGAGAAAAGGTTAATATATAATAATAAAACAATGTTTTTATCATGGTATTCATGGTGGGTTAGTTGCCACAGACATGTTAATGCTCTGTATTTTTCTATAGCCTCCAACTCGAACACTCTGGGCGAAGATGTACTTGCAGATGCTTATTTTCGAGAGATGCGCATGCGACCATCATCGAAGGCTACCCACAGCCACAGACGTTATATTAGTCCTACGCATCCCACAGCAAACTGAGCGCGAAATGGATATCTGATCGGCCACACAGGAGCATGCGAGGCGTTGGATGAAGTGGTTTGGATAGCACTCCACGTGCGGATTCGCCACACACGATCGCGTTGGATTTGGAGTTTGGAGCGATGGAGTGATAGATTTCAGATTGATAGGTAATCATTTTTCGTCACTCCATTCAATCTGAGAATCCGCACACTACGTTTTTGGCTCATTTTGCAGTGATGGCATGGATTGAAGCGATCGTGAGTGTCACTTTACTCTATAGCTTCAAGTTTTAGTTGCTTCCTTCCTTCCATGAGATGAAGCTAGAGAGTCAAGTGGGACACTCATGATCGCTCCAATCATCTAACTCCCTTATTCATAAAAACAAGTGAATTTACTAGAGACTTGCAAATCGTTTCTCTCTGTCACTCTGGCACGAGATGAATGAGACAACAATTTTGAACAAGGTAATAACTAAAATAGGTTTATTGAGTGTTTATGAATAAGGTTGTTAGTATCTAGATACTTAGACGATATACATTATTATTGTTTACTAAGAATTGCCCATCGCTACCCTAGTCCGCGGCGCCTCTTTGCAACGCACACCCTACATCAAGGATCTTTAGGAACAAAAGTTCCTTGCCCCACACCAAAGGTGGCCCCTGATTTTAATTATTCGCCTTAAATAAAAGTATTTTTTGTACATACTTTAACTAATTTTGATAATATCTATACATTGGAAAAAGTACATACAAAAACTACTTTTAGACCATTTAATTATAGAGGTTTTTCGCTAATTCAATCCACCGGACAAAATTCAATCAACATTGGCTAAATGCTTATTACGAAGCCATATTTAATATTAAGATTAAGAATAAAATACTCTACATTTGTTTCATAAAATGTAATTGAAAAATATTTCTTACATACTCATTTAATAATAATCTCGATGCATACAATAAATAAACAAACATGTAATTTAAGACGACAAAACGAACTGGGCGGCGTTTAACGTAGATAGCTACCCCTACTACTTAGGTTTGTAGTTCTTGCAAATAGTATCTTAGTAGTCAATTAAATCAATATTCCACTTTTTTCGATAAGTGTTTTAGGTCTCCTTATTCGTAACCGCACCGCGCCGCGTTCGGTGTGTGGTGCACCTAATAAATTTTCGAGCAATAGGTAAAGTATTGAAAGGGCACGATTGAAAGCATCCATATTATAGAGAATTTAGTTAAATAAGATGCTCCACTTTATTTATTACAATAAAATGTTAATTAACCTTTGCAGACGAGGACAGCAAAAACAATGTAAAATACACAAGTAAAACTTTCCCACACGACATAGTTAGTAGGAATGGAGCTAGGTATATTTCTACAATATTATCTATGGTATGGTTATTTCTATATAAGAAATTGGTTTTAGTTTTACCTAATACATCTACTTATCCCTATTTACATTATTTAAAAACTTATGATATACTTAACCACTAATAGCTATAGATTTTGGCAAGATTACGCATTAAAATAAGGCCGCTACTCCACTGCGGTGCAGGCTGTGCACGATTTCCACGCACGTTATTTTGTCAGTATTACAACTTTAAACAACGTAGGCTGTCAAGCGAATTGTATGCAGCCATATGCAGCTAAACGTTGACGTGGAAATCGTGCACAGCTTGCGCCGCAGTGGAGTAGCGGCATAACTCATTAGTTTTTACATAAGTAGCCTCTTAATACGACCAGTTGCACCAAGCTTAATGTTTTACAATTTTGCAAAAAGTAACTTTATAGCCTTTGCTTAAAATTCAACTTAATTCAAACGAATGGGTTGTTTTCGATTTTTAAATAAAAGTATGTTAATTTATTTGCGTAATTGTCACATAAATTAGCTATGTGCAGTACAGACACTACTTTATCTACACTCATACATAAATTAAAATAAAACAAAAAAAGAGTAATACTACCTTTTCCAAAACAAGTGCTTTTTTCTGATTTTCCATTTTTATGCTTGTTTGCGTCGTATTGAAAGAAAGAAAAATTATTTATTCAGTGAAAAAACTAGTTTATAATTAATTTACAATTAAAACCGCTCACTGAAGAGGCACATACCTACTAAGCATATGTCGAGGTGTCAAAGGACGCTCCGACGACGCTGGTCTTCCGTAGGCACGTGAGAGGGTGGCTATTACGCGCACCAATAAGACAAGAAGTAGAACAGCGCACATAATATTAACAATAACAACACAACAAATGGGAATGATCAGTACGTACCATGTTATTTATGGGATTAGTACTTAAATGATATGCATAAATATATAAATGTTATTAGAGGGAGGAAAATAAGTAAAGTTGAAAATCGACTGGAGATAATGTAGTACTGTTGACTGGACTAGAAGTTGCGACCAGAAAGAAATTGAAATATTTTTATCGATTTATTCCCCATGAATCTGGATGAGTAAATATTGCACCACAATTTCCCCTTTCAAGTGAAAACAGAATCTTATTTTGGCAACGATACGAAATTTTTACAGACGCCTCATTCGCAGTTATTTCCACATCTTAGTTTCCACAGATGTTAACCTTCAAAAACTCTCAAGGTCGTGTAACACTTACGCACTTATGCCTTTTTTCATAGTAAAAAGAGGTGATACCAAGAAATTTATAGGTTCTATTCTATTCATAATTAGCATTTTGCCAATTTCAAGTGGAAATATAACTAGTAACAAAAATTGTACGGTTGATTGAGGTTATTAAAAATGGAGTCTCTCAACACGTGTTTTTACGACAAGAACTCGGGAGAAACTGAACTGGAAGTCACACTACTAATAAAAAAGTGACATCAAAATTTTTTACCTTGATACCGCTTAGTTCCTACCTATATCTTTCTAACTCTTATCACAAGTAATAAGATAACGAACGTACATATGACGTATTAGACGGTCACGTGACACGTGCTCTAGTAGCAAGAAAGAGACAAATATCTGATGACTTCACTTTTTTATTGGTAGTGTGTCTTCCAGTTTTACCTATAAATTTCTTGGGCGATACGGTTCTGAGCTAATAAGTGTGCTACGACCTTTATTCGTAACCATATTTGTGAATCTTAAGAAATCTATATAAGTATAACGTGTGTAGATTTTTATCATACTGCTTGCTTGCTTCGGAGCAACAAAGTCTTAACGGCTCATTCTGTAATTTTGCAGGAAAGTACCTTTAAGATTTTTTAGTGTTTATTATCTTAGCTACAACTTCGAGCTATAGGTTTATTTCGAATAATAGAAAAAAAAATTAAATACTTATACATCAAAATATAAAAATACCAAAGTTGTGACTTTCTCGCACCAGGAATTAAAGATGTGCACTAAATGACCAAATAAGACTATGTTGCTCCCTGAGGTTGCCCCACGGGTTATGGAAAAGTGTTATAACCACACATAGGCACTAGCGCCCTCTTGTGGAAATTCGAGGTACTACAAGGATGTCTTTGTTTCCCCAAATGGAGGCATGGTTAATGAGTTCGGCATACTTAACTCTATTTTAAAGTTTTGGGTAGATACTTGTTACTTTGTTGCACCGAAGCCGCCTTATAAAGGCTTGCTCGTGACTTGCAACTTCGCTTTCGGCTCGAACGCCCTAGGGACGCTAGACGTTCTCTTTCTATAGTTCTAGAGACTCCCTTATGATTTATTAATTCCCTAGGGAGGTTCGCCTTACAGGCTTGAGGACCCACGAAGGGTCTCGCCTTCTTGACAACCCAAATGACACTAGAAAGATCATCTGTGACCATCAATAGTCAGTCCAAAGAACTTGCAACTACTAACTATACTACTATGCTAAAGCTAGCTTCATATAGGTAATTGCTTAGGTCCTAATAATAACAATAATCATAATCTTAGATTTAACTTAGAATAAAATATACCCGTTGTAGATAAAATTATCACTTCACAGCATTTTTACGATCTACTGTTACCTGCCATGCTCCCAATCTTATTTGGGGTCGGTGTATGTTATCTTCTTCTGTGCATCTGTCAGGCGTCATCTCAGCATTAACACAGTCTATAGAAGTCACTGTGGCGTTATTAATAATATCTAATAATATATTTCCACGCTCACACCAATTATCTACCCCAAGTTAAGTATCATTAAGAACTTGTGTTATGGATACTTGATAACGGATTTTATTATACATAATACTATAGATATTTTCATAAATAAACTTAAATCTTTAAATAAATACATAAACAACCATGACTCATGAACAAATGTTCGTGTTCATCACACTAACATTTGCTCTTACCAGGACTCGAACCTGACCGCTTGATGTGCAGGCAGCATTACTGATCACTCCACCACGACGGCGTCAAAGCATTAACTACTTTCTTTTCCATATCATCTCTCACGCAATCTATTCATCTTTTCTTCGGTCTTCCTCTTCCTCTATACCCTTCATGTTTATCACCTTCTTTATCACATAAATATCATCCCTTCTCATTATCTACATGCCCATCATGCTAGTAGTTTACCTATCAATTTTTTTGCCACTGGTTCTACTTTCAGACTGCCTCGAATACTCATTCTTCACCTTGTCCATTCTTGTTAATCGACACATCCATCTTAGCATACGCATCTGCAACTGACTCTCATACGTCCGCTTTACCGCCCAACTGATCCTTATTAAGTGGTATCAGACGGTTAATTTTTCGTTCATTTTCGCCTTCATTCGGCACCTTTCACTCGAAATGAAGTGTGTGAACCCGAAATGAAACACAAGTGCTGAATGACTTCAATAACCGATCCAACAGTGATGGATATTGACATTCGACATCTTTCACTCCCACTCGAATGAACGATAAATAAACAGTCTGAACACTGAGAGAACGGATCGGATTCGGTCATTTTGTTTCGAGTCTTTAGAAGAAAACGTCGCGGCAAAATGTTCATCTTTCGACGATGTACTGATATAAGAGGAGATGAATGTTCTTTCCTGTTTCATTCCAGTTTGACTGTGTGAACATGGAATGAAATAAAAATAACGCATTCCCTGGAGTAAACATTCATTCGAGTGAACCCGTCTGATATCACCTTAAGGGAACATGTCTCATTATGGTCTTATTATATTTTCTACTATAACCCCTATTTTGTCGCCACCATTTTGTAAAATTTCGCGCATGTGACAGTTACTTCCGGACATTCCGTCGCGAATTTTCCGGGTCTAAAAAAATAATAATAAAAATTTTGTAATAAAATTATAAATATGAGTTTTTGTCACTAAAATCGTTACAAAATAAGCTAACAGAATATAATATAATTAGTACAGTTATATTTTCAAATAATAATAATAATAATAATCATAATTTTCGTCATCGGAAAACTGTGGAGGGGGATCGACCTCCAGGAGGCCGGCTGACACACAGGCGGTTTTGACAGCGACCTCCAGGAGGCCGCCCGACACACAAGGGGTTAATTTAAGGGTATTTTTTACGATCAATATAGGCACAATATAGAGAACGATCGTTCTCTATATTGTGATATAGGGACAGTTCAGCAGAATCAGAATTGTGAAAGTCCTTAGTAGAGTAAGTAGGTACAGTATCGAAATATGTAAATATATTTGAGTTCTTACATGTCCTACCTACATACTATCTATAATGCTTTAAGTAAGATTAGGTTATACATTATGGGACCACGCAGTGCCTCAAAATAAAATCAGATTGCCAACCTACCCTATAGACAAATGATTCTATTTACAAGTATACAGTTCTATAGTTCTGACGCAAGTGTTGCACTCGACCCGGCAACACCAATGGAACTTGCAGCCACAGCGCTCCTTCACTGTCAATTTCTTGGTGTTGTAGCCGCGGCCGCAGCACATGAGCGCGCAACCGTCCATGCCTGCTGATGTCCGGTTACATTCCCGACCAGCAGTGCCTAAGGAACCCTGGAATCGACAGATAAAACTTAATGTGCTTCTTTAGGCAATACAAATTCACTAACGCCTCATTTTTCTAGCCATCATCATCATCATCAACAGCTCATATAATGTCCCCACCGAGGGGCTCGAGCCTACCCCACATTAGGGGCGATTAGGCTTAGGCGATTACGCTGGCCAAGTGCGGGTTGGTCGACTTCTCACACAACCTAAGACTTTCTTCATAGGTGTGTGCAGGTTTCCTCACGATGTTTTCCTTCACCGTAAAAGCGTCAAAATTTGAAAACACATTGGTACCTGCCGGGGATCGTTCCAGTGCCTCCCGGGTGGGAGATGACGCTCTTACGCACCAGGCCACCGACGCTTCTTTCAATCAATAGACATTTTTTATTCCTTTGTTGGGTACCGTAATGATAACTTAACGTGAACAGACAAAGTATCATTACGTTGCCATTTCGTATTTTGTAGTTAATTGTTAAGTTAATAACTAAGTTATTAACCGACTGTTAAACAGTACAATTTTGAGTTCAACGATGCATATGCCGGAATTGATTTTGGCACTTGCATCTAAAAGTAGCGCTGGAAAAAATTAAGAGGTACTGCGTCTATCAAAACTACAACCAATAGGACCAGTCCATCGTCGTTCATATAATTATACACGGTGTAAAAGACATGAACAGTTAAACGAGAACCATGTATTCTATACATCAAAATAAGACACATTTCAAAAAATAATTGTTGGGAAAAGATTTTTATTTTTTGGTGTTAAAAAATATTGCAAATTGTACTGCGCACCGTAAAGCGCTCAACTCGCACGCAACTCGGAAAACCTTGATATTTTTGCAGATGGCGGCCCCGTTCGTTTGTGTCCGTGCGCATCGAGTAGCTACATTGAACGCTAACGTTTTGAAGACATTTTTTGTTATTATATAGAAAATATATAGAAAAAAATGATATTTTTTTTTAAATTTAAATTTGGACAATAATTAAGAAGTAATGTTAAGAATATGTTTTCATAAAAATATAAAAAAAAATATAACTTTGACCTTCAATAAAATCGTAACTCTATCAATTTCCCATATAAGTAGCCAAAGGGAAGAAAAATGTTATGATGGTGAGCAGAATACATGGTTTTTGTTTGACTGTTCATGTCTTTTACACCCGTTATATGTTACAGGCCAAACCCGATTTTAGGATAAACTAGTTTTCCCTAGGCGAAACCAGTTCACTAACCTACCCATCACTCAGCCATGTAGGTGCATAAAACACAAGACTCCCAAAAAAACTTTGTACTCCGCCTGGTCATAAAAAAATAACCCTAATCTACCCATCACTACTACTACCCAAATCGCATAAAGGACTAATTGGTTTAGCCTAGGAAAAACTAGTTCGTCCTAAATTCGGGTTTGGCCGGTAACATATACATTATACATATAGATTAATGTTAGTAGACCCAACCTAATAAACGCCCACGCGTGTGTTATGCGTAAATTGATGACAATTGACAGTTAAAAAAAGTAATATGTAAGGTTACTTAAAATTATTAACGCACTAGCTGTGCCCGCGACTTCGTCCGCGTGGATTTCCCATTTTTGCAACATTTTTCATTGATGCTCAATTCCTATTAGTCGTAGAGTGATGCTATGGAGGTATATAGGCCTATATCAGGGTTTCCCATACTGCGCGTCGCGATGCCCTGATATCCCAGGGTTCGCGGTTCTATCCCAGGGGCGGGCGTAGTGAGACGATCCACATAGAATGGCTGTCTAGCTGCTATGCGAGCTAGTAGAACTAAAATAAATGTAGAGAAAGAAATGAAAGTCGCAATTTCAAAACTTGAGCCCGGATCGACTGTCTAGGGCGGGCGAAAAAATCGAACACAGCATCTTTCGCAATCCGGGCGGCTGCGTCCGTTTTTTTTGTTTTTGTAGGTATGTACTTAACTTTGCTGTTACTATAACGGGGGGAGGGCTCGTAAAAATTGGAAAGTTCCTAAGGGCGTCACTATGAAAATAAGTTTGGGAAGTCCTTGCCTATAGTCTTCCTCGATAAATAGACAATCAAAGAATTTTTCAATTTGAATCAGTAGCCTTTTTAGGGTTCTCTACCCAAAGGGTAAAACGTGATCCTATTACTAAGACTCCGCCGTCCGCCTGTCCATCTGTCACCAGGCTGTATATCATTAACCATTATAGTTAGGCAGTTGAAATTTTCTCAGATGACGTTGTTCTGGTGCCGCTATAACTAATAAATAGAATAAAATTAATATTGAAGGGGCTCCAATAAATTAAACGTGACTTTTTTTGGTCGATTTTGATAACGGCAACAGATAGACGCTTGAAATATTCACAGAATATTTAGTTATATTATTCACTTTAAAAATAAATAATTAAATAAAAATAAAAATAATATTTAAGGGGGCTCAACAACAAACGTGATTTATTTCTCGGTCTCAATAAAGATAACAGGTAGAAACTTGAAATATTAACAAAATATTTAATTTTAAATTCAAATAATTTTCGGACAGTTTTGATAAAATCTATGGCACGGAACCCTTCGTTCACGCATCCGACTCCTTCTAGGCGGGTTTTTTTTACTATTTTTACGGGATGTCTCTCATGACCTTCTTTGAGTCACCAGGTGTTTTAGTAAAGGAGAGGACCTCGGTGGGTCCTCAAGCTTTAAGGTCGAATCACTCCAGGGAGGATTCCTGACCGGTGAGCTAAGGCGTCTGAATCTGACGGGATCAGTAGTTCCTAAGATAAGCGCGATCAACCAAAAAAAAAAACAACTCAGTATAGATGCGTGCGTAGTACTTGATCATTATTTAGCTGCGGAGTTATGTTAAATAGAAGATATTCATTGAAATCTAATGATGTAAAGAACAATTTTGTACAAAATTAAATACTTGTGATGAATAACGTATTAATTTTGATAAGGAATAATAGGATTTTTACAAAAATACCTTCGCATCTAACGCATTATTTTAGAACAAATTTTATTAACTAAAATAGGTTATAGCGATTCAACCTTAAGAGATAGATAAATGCTGTCTGGAACTTTTTTTTAGAACTTTTAAAGGAAAATAATTCCGTCATACATGATTTTTGCGTAACTTTAACCGTTTACCCAGCGCACGCAACAAAAGCTCTGAAAATTAAAATTTATTATTTTCCGTTTATTTCAAACTATGATATCTCTTAAGATATTCATTGAAATCAAATGAGGTAATTAACAATTTTGTTCAAAATTAAAAGCTTGTGAAAAATAATGTATTTATTTTGATAAGGAATAATATCATGCATACAAAAACACCATCGCAGATAAAGCATTATTTTAAAACAAATTTGATTACCAAAAAGAATGGTTATAGTGAGCTAACCATAAAAGATAAACATATGCTATCGCGGACTTTTTTTTAGAAAATTTAATGGAGAATAATTCTGTCATACATAATTTTTCCGTAACTTTAACAGTTTACGCAGCGCACGCAGGGAAAGCTTTGAAAATAAATATTTTTCTCCCGTTTTTGCAACATTCTTCATTAATGCTCAGCTCCTATTGGACGTACCTTGATGTTATATAGCCTATAGCCTTCCTAGATAAATGGACTATCCAACGAAAAAAGAATTTTTCAATTTAAGTCAGTAGTTGCTGAGATCTTAGGGTTCAACCAAACAAACAAACAAACAAACAAACAAACAATCAAACAAACAAACAAACAAACAAACTCTTCAGCTTTATTATTAGTATAGATTAACGTAACTTAAAATAATTAATGTTACGTGTGTTGATCGAAACACAACCCAATATTATATACTTTACCAGTGTATCGTTTCGGACGCAATAATTGGGAGATTCCTCAAGGTAGACCAAGTCCTGGGCAGTGGGCAGTATATAGTGCGGGTTGCCCAGTCGCAGCTTGCCTCGCCGAGATACTTTCACTTCAGTTGCACCTTCATACTTCTCTTTGAGGTAGTCACCTGTAATAGGAATAGTTTATAATTATTACATTTTTAATGGCCTTGCTGACCTGTAAGGTGCTTCTTCACGCAAGTTACAGGTATTATTGGTGCGGAAAGACTTGACAGACAAACTACAAGTGTTCGTGAACAAAAGCCTTAGGTATTTAGTGAACATTTTTTGGCCTAAAACAATCACGAACAATGAACTCTGGAGACTATATGATTGATTAGTCTATTGCAAGGGATAAAAATCACACCAATAAAAGGCGGTGGATTGGTCACGTCCTGAGGAGACCCGAAAATAATCTGTTAGGATGTTCTTTCCTAGTGTGCTACTAGCAAAAAATATTCTAAAAAAAATCATATTAAAACTATGATACTTAGTTAAAATCATAGATATAGGAAACTGTAGATGGGCAATGTGAAGGAGAAAGAGCATACTAACACATATATTAGAGCGAGATAGATATACGAGACCATCACGTACACGCAGGCGGCCTATGTCAGCCTGTCAGTCACGTAGAAAAGATAACAACTGTCAGACTACAGTACTATTTTTACGCACACATACGCATGACTCACACATTGGTGCATTATTTTGGTCTCGCCCAAGAAGCTTCTTGGTCTCGCCCAAGTCGATTCATTCATCATTCTCAACAGCTCATATAATGTCCCCAGCGAGGGGCTCGAGCCTACCCCACATTAAGGGCAATTAGGCCTTAGTCAACCACGCTGACCAAGAGCGGGTTGGTCGACTTCACACACAACCTAAGAATTTCTTCATAGGTGTGTGCAGGTTTCCTCACGATGTTTTCCTTCACCGTAAAAGCGTCGATTAAACGTACATATGAATTCAAAATTTGAAAACACATTGGTACGTGGCGGGGATCGAACCAGTGCCCCCCAGGTGGGAGACGACGCTCTTACGCACTACGCCACCGACGCTTCAGATTCATTGTCAATCTATAAACATCAGTAATTATAAATCTATGGCTAAAATAGTTTTCTCTTTCAAAGGCAGATCTAACGAATATTTATGCTGATAATTATCTTCAGGTATCTAACACCATCAACCAATAAAGCCGTTTAATTTAATATCCATAAATAACTTTTAATTGCACACCTAATATAGTAATAAAGGGCCATTAGCATGTTTTTACGATACATAAATTAAGCGTGAGCTTGCTTGTTCCGTCTTCATAGAGATGGCGTTGGGATTTATGCGCCCACCTACATTATGAAGACCGATTTTGAAAGTAGTAATTATAATGTTGTTTATCGACACAATCATCGAGAATAATTTGTTTTAATATCGTATAATTATAAGTGTTTCTGAATATTAACTGAGATTTTTAAGTATTGTTTTTCGAGCAAGTTTTAAATGTTGCCACACTCACGATACGGATGATCTTTCTTTCACCCTGCTCCCATTTTATTTGGGGTCGGGGCGGTTAGGGTTACCATCCGTCCAGATTATTCCGGATATTTCCGTACTTCTAGAGTTCTGTTCGGACCGTTCTAAAACAAAAAATCGAGACAAACTAAAAGGACTTGCCGGCCTTTTAGTTTGTCTCGATTTTTTGTTTTAGATGGAATATCAGTAATAAAACTTACATTAGTAAGTTATGTAATCTTTATTAATGTCCCACTCATCTAAAAGCGACTGTTCCATTACTACTGTTACAAAGTACGTACCTGATGTTTGCATTTTATGATTAAAATGTCCAAACATTTTTGAACTGTCAGGTTTTTGTCAGGATTTTTCAAATTTCTAAATGGTAGCCCTGTAGTACGGTATGTTTTGCTATCACCAATACTGCTAAAGGATTTGGCATTAGATTGTTACGTGTGTGTGCCTGACACCAACCCTCCTTGGGTACGACTGATATCTTTCCACAGCACCCGGGACCACCAGATTAACGTGCCTTGGACCTCCCTGAGACCAAAAATACCGTTTTTGGAATTATGTCTGTGTGTGTGTACAGCGCACACTGACGTGTGTCTGTGCGTTAGCACGATAACTCGAGTATGCTTTAAGTTATTGCAACCAAATTTAACATGCATGTATGACATCTGTTAAAACCTCATTAAACACCATCAAAATATAAGGTTTCTATCAACTTTTGAGTCGTTTCCGGTATACGAGATAGTCAAGGGGAGACCACTCCCGATTTTTTCATATGATCCTATAACTACTTTACAGTGAGTATGATTTTTCATATGATCCTATAAGCTACGCTTTACAGGTAGTGAGTCATTGCTCTAGCTAGAGGCCTATAAAATACATTTGCTATAACACTACGGCCCTTGGATTAATCTTCATACAAGATTGTGAGGAAAATTCACGCGACGTCGCGTGATGGGCCAAATCGAAGATCACCGGGAACACGCGACGTCACGTTATTGGCAACGAACGTTTAGGATTCTACCAATTTCAATAAAATAATAAGTTTTGTCAATTTAGATTAATCAAGGGTATAGTAAACATACAAACAGTTAATTACACAAATAAAAAGTCAAATATTACGAAATTAAATCATGTAGTATAAATAAAAAATAATAATTATGTTTGTTACAGGAGCCAGTCATAAAACATGACTCCACTCTCCACTACAAGTTGATTCAGTAAAGAAGCTCTTGTTACCCAAACAACAGCCGGAAGAGTTCAGATTACGAATTAGGCAATTAATCACAAAATTACAGCAATTAAACGAGTTAGTTCATAATAGAAAATTAATTGTAAAAGGAGCCAAGGGACTCCAGTTGACAGGGGTCTAATAGTCACTCATTAACTTTCGCCGGGTTAGTGTATACAATGGCCACTCGTTTGCTAGTCGATCATTCTAATTGGCTGTTACACTACGTTAATCTGACCGTAGACAATCGCCGGAAGTTCATGTTGATTTAAAAAATGGGACGTATTTATTTGACTCAAAAGGCCTTAGTTCCAGAGCTATCAATTGAAAAAATCGGGAGTGGTCTGCCCTTGACTTTCTCGTATACCGGAAACGACTCAAAGGTTGATAGAAACCTTATATTTTGATGTCATACATGCATGTTAAATTTTGGTCACCCACACGACAACCGACCGCGCACTTGGTTGCTTAACTTTTGTGATCGACGGCTCAAAATTTGATAGAAACCTTATATTTTGATGACATACACGTATGTTAAATTTGTTGACGATTACAAGACTTCTCTATACTACGTATACGAGAAAGTAAAAAGGAAAAGGCAAAGGAATTTGTTTGCGTGTTTGTACTGTGGCGTAGGCACATGAAAAAATACCTATCGAAAACTAGACATAGAGTTCGTTTGCATATAAGTTAACATGGAAACTCTATGTAAACAGGAACATTCGAATTTCGCCGTCGCCTAGACCAGCGGTTCCCAAACTCACCACCATTAAAAAGTACCTATAGCTATTTTACTTGGCTACTAATGAGACATACGTGCTTGCTTTTCTGAGCATATCTCCTCAAAACGGGGCTCAACTTTGGAAAACGCCACTCTCATCCGTTTCTCTAACTACTCGCTACACAGACAACCAATCTACAGGGCGTCGCAACGCACAGTTTGGGAAACTTTGTTCTAGACCGTAAAAGTAAAATTACTTGTGACATTATTAATATTACGACCATTAAAATAATTCTAATCTCTATAACCTTTCGAATTAGGTTATTAAAATTTCACAGCTATAAAAACTAAAATAATCATAAAAAAGAGATTTCATGTTCATTTCGATGGTTATAAATAAATGTCGGCTCAGTGCCTCATAAAGGTATTTGGATGTTCTAATAGTCATAAAATTGCTATGTTTTTATTATACCGCGGTCCATACCCGTCACGGGAGGAAAGGCACGTAAAACATTTTGGTATGTATGAGTAAAAAAATGTCGGTAACAACGAATAACAAATTATTTGCATTTTTGCTGAAAATTTTCTATTTTTGTTTGTGGCAGAGCTGATAAGATAATGGCAGATGCTTTAAAATGTATAGGTAAGCCATATTTTACTATCCCTTATGTAGTAAAGCAAGTCATTTATGTACCTACACTAGAAAGAGAAATGGACCGAGAATTGAGCCCTGCGGAACACCTATTGCGACTAGACAACCTGGAGATCTTTTACCATTTATATCAACTTTCTGTATTCCATTACACAGGTATGAAGCTATAAGGTTGTTTTATACCTTTTACCGTTAATTTTACTTAGATTTTACTATGTTATTTAGACTAAGTTTATAAAGAAATAAATTTTATCTTATCTTATCTTATTATACCAAAATGGGGAATGGTACCAATGTGGTATTAAAAGGGCTTGTTTTAATAAGCCTAGGTGTTTACCACCATCTCATGATGAGAACGCTAGTCTCTAAAGAAATGGTTGCTTCCGCTAAGTGCAGCTCGCTTTCGCTTAGTAGAGCTTTTTCAATAAGAGAACCTTCTTGCAATTCTGGGTCATTCAAAAGAGGTGTGAGGTCAGCGAGAGTGGCCAGTGCGGCGCCTTATCTCTCGCACGTTAGCTATCTTAACATTTGGAATACTTCTGCTGTTGCTAGATCTTTAAAAAAAAGAAACAAAAATACAATTCGTCTGATGGCAAGTGGTTGCATTAGCTTATCGCAACTTTGTTCAAACTCCTGTAAACATAAAAGAAAAATCACGTGACCTTCTCTATGTCGGTCTCTTGTTTATTCCATAGACTTACCAATTTCCCGGAAGGTGGGCAATTGCTGCCAGCAAGTGATGAGGCTGCATGACCCGGACACGCCGTGGCATTTGCACGTCACCCGTGACTTCTTTATGACAGCCTGGTGGAGGAAGAAAGTTTCTGTTATGATATTGTACTCTTTTGCCAAACATTAAGTTTGTTTAACAGATTCACGGTTCACTGATTTCTGGAAAAGTTCTGAAAACACTGACCATTATTCTTCTGCTTGGTCATAAAAAATAATCACCATTAACTTTTTTTTTAAAATATCAATATGATATTAACACATTGATATTATTCCTGATAAGGATTAGCTCGTAGAGAATTGATTTTGATTTATACATTTAGGCAAATGCAAACAGATATAGAAAATAGCAACAACGATGTAGAAGCAATAAGCAATAGTAAGTAGTGTCACAGATAATATAATAATACTAGCTGTCCCGGCAAACGTTATTTTGCCTTACAAAAATGATTAAATTACTAAAAAGGCTATAAAAAAATAGGGGTTGGTGATAAAAAAGTAAAAATTTAGGGTTGTATGTATTTTTTAATGCCACATAATAAAAAAATAAAAACAAAAATTTAGTCCAAAAATTAAAAAAAAAAATTAGGGGTGGATTACTTTTAACATTTACGGGGATAAAAAATAGATGTTGTCCGATTCTCAGACATACCCAATATGCACACAAAATTTCATGAGAATCGGGAAAGCCGTTTCGGAGGAGTTTAACCACAAACACCGCGACAGGAGAATTTTATATATTAGATGGTAGTATTAAATATTAAGCAGCAAAAATAGAATTGCCTATATAAAATAGAAATGTATGTAGGTCGTCTAAAGGTTAAGCCAAGGAGACTGATTTTTAATCCCAAATAATATTCCGCTATTCAGGCGAGTGGTCTTATTGGCATCTTTCATATTGTTGCTTACCCTTCGGCCAGCCTCATTGTTGTGGCGGTTCATAAGCTGCCTTCCTTGCTCCCGGCTGCCTCTCTTCACCTTTCGCTCTCTCTCCCTGATATCTATAAAATCTTCTGTGAACCTGGTACAAAAAGAAGTAGCCATTTTAGTTTTTGGCTTTACCTGTACTCTGTCTTGGATTGCTGATATGACGTGGAGTGTAAAATTTATCCTTCAGGCTTTTGTTTGCTTGTTCGCTGAAGGTCTGTTTGATTTGCTGTCCCTTTTATGTGGGCTATAGGCTGACAACCTGCCACTATCTTTCGGCACTGCATGGCGTTTAGTGCTAAATGTCGTTTTATGTGTAACTAAATGAGAAGACATTGTAACAATGCGGCTACAATTATTGTTAAGTTATTGTTGCTATTTTTTATAATCTGGCGTTAATTCAATCCTTTCAAGAGTTCACTATCCATTTGCATAAAAATTTAAACCATAAAATATTTTGGCATATTATGGTACGCTATATATACTTACGCATATTTTTTTAGCCATAACAGATTTTAGCATAATTGTTTTAATCTTAAATACAATCAGCATAATCATGGTTAAGCACAACATTCACAGCCATAATTTAAAAAAGGCAAAATGGTATCAAACCTTAAGTGATCTTAACCTACCCACCACTCAGCCATGTAGGTGCATAAAACACTACTCTCCCAAAAACATTGAACTCCGCCTGGCCATAAAAAAATAACCCTAACCTACCCATCACTAAAACACACACTATTATGCGACTATACACTGTGCCGGAAAACATTATTAAAATAAAAATTATGCATAAATATATTAGTCTAAATTAAAATTACGCCACATATCGACATCTCGTTTGACACATATGCTGGCAAAAATCGTATAATTGTGCAAAAAATATACCAAATTCACTAGGCCAAAGTAATTTTGGAATAAATACATTATGTCAACGAAAGGGATCCCCAATTCAAACCATGTTTTTTAATTTATTTACACTTTTTAAAGAGAAAATAAAACGTTGAGTCTAAATAAGTTACTTCTTTCACATACCTACATTCCCTTTCGTGTCTCAGCTTATTTTAATGCTTATTTTAACACACCCTATATGTTCTTATTCATTGACTTAATTCACAAATGTACACCTATAAAGAAATTAAATAGATTTTTATTTTAATAAAATTACAACCTACAGTTTTGTTTTGTTTTTGTTTTGAACTATTTAAATTAATATTATTTTATTTACCACGCCCGGCGCCGCGGCTCGAACGCCTTTATAAAAACCAAAATTATAACACTAACGCGTAACAAATAAAAAGCTTAAAGCACTGTAACCTCACTACGGAAAAAAAGAAAGGAATGAAATCGGTTAAAATCGGGGTTGAATAAACTCCTATTGTTAAAGTCGGTTAAAATAGAGCGGATTATAATAATGAATCGATTGACACCTAATTCATCCAAATCAGATTAACAGTTTAGGCCGTATTGAGAAACATACGTAAAATACAAACATACATCATTACATAGACTGCTAAAATCATAACCTTTCCTTTTGGCTTCGTAAAAATAAAGTTCTAGTCGGCTTTCGACTGAAACTCCAAAGTCCAAAGTTTGTTTCTCTTAGCTCCTGGTACAATGAAAACTTTATTCCTTTGAGAAAGACAGAGAAACAAATCCGAGGGAGATAGTAGATACATTTTCACTTCTACCGCTACGCCCACGCTACGAAGCTCTACGTTGGTATTGATCTGTAGCACGAATGAATGTAGGAGTAGACGAATATGAGCTTTACTACGAGGTTATTAAATTTCTTTTTATATGTTTTTCTCGTACATGAACAAGGGTGGCTGGCTACGGGAATTTTAGACAACTTTGCATAAATAGTCAGCCACTGGTAACAATATTTTATTATAAACAATTACTGTACGGAAATTAATATCATGATTTTATTTTTATTAGTTCTGTAACAGTTAGCAAATGTAGGAACTATTATTTTCATTTAAAATATTCTTATTAATGCAATGCATAACCCGGAATGGATTAACAACTCCTCTTAGCCTATGCATTCCTGGTGTTTTGTAACGGATTTAAGCAATCCAAACGTGTTAAACCGGGGTTATCCCATTGTATCCGGGGTTATCCCGTGGTATCCGGGGTATTCCAGTCATTTTTGAGATCGTAGCAAATCGTAGCTCGTAGTCGTAAGCTACGAATCCACAAACCCAAGTGTACATTGTGTACACTGTGAGTGAAACTTAAAGTCAACATTTACTTTACCGAACAGTTGAAGCACGTTATACTTTTTTAGAATTTCGTAAAAAAAATAGTTAATTATATTTAAAAATGGAACAAACTATTTCTATGAATTAAGTTGACTTTTACCATACTTTTACGTGCTTTTTCGTTACTTTTTACAAAATTGTACAGCGTAAAACTTGGTGCAACTTACGGCCGTATTGTGTTGGACAGAATTCTAATTAAGCTGTTGTTAGATTTTATTTAAATAATAATATATTTAAATGGCTTGTATAGATTCTAAAACACGACGTTTCGTATTTCAAAAACTAAATAAAATCTAAGAATTAACTAGTTCCTGAAACAGTTTATAAAATAAAAATGTTATATAATAAACGTATTGTTCTCTTTTTATTATGTAACAAATATTCTGCGAACTGGCATGTTAAGAAATGACGCAGCCATTGTCTACAGAAAGATTCCACATTCCAAGCATAGCGCGCATTCTTTACAAGCTTTTCCCAATCATGGAACCCTGGTGAGAAAAATACTCGAATGCGGGAAAATCTTCTCTACAAAGTGCTCAACGTTCTTTCAGCGCATTCCAGACATGTCTCACCTCCCACAAATCCTGCTACACTGGTGGAGAAAATTCAAACAGACAAGTCGGAAAAGCTTTTTTAAAGTATTCCATAAAAAAAACTTAAAAAGCCTATATCGTCAAAAACAAGATAGCCTTTGTATGTGAGCGAGTGAGACCTCCTGCTCCTGCTTTTACAACGTAAGTATAAAATTACAGGTTAGAGGGAGTCCGAGGAGCGAATTTTCATTCTATGTTATTAGCTCTATGAAAGCTTTCTGCGCATGTGTGCGGACAGAAAAGCTCCGCCCTTACAACACACATCAAAGCTTTGTTTAGCTTTTTTACTCGATTTGTCAGGTTTTTCAAAGCTACAAACGCTTTCTACTCTCCTGGTATTCAAGGCTTGGATTTTTACAAAGCCTTGTCTTAGAAAGGCCGTATTCTTCTTGGCCTCTTTGCGTCTCTATCGTTTCCCGGAAACTGTCTTCTCCTAGTACAAATAAACAGGTACTTCGAGTGATACAATAGGTATGTCTCGTAAACAATATCATATCATGATGTTTAGGCAGATTTTTATGTGGTCAAGATTATAAATTGTTATAAATCATAATTAGTATTTTTTTAATAAATCACGACAACAAGTTATTTTCAGTTAACTGAGAGTTTCAATTTTCATGTCATGAAGTAATGTTTGCCCGAGCCCGAATATTCGCACTAATGGTGCAGGAGGAAACTCTATCGGATTATGTTATCCGGGTGAATCGGCCTCAAAAGTGTGACGTTTCATAACGAAAAAGCTTGCCGTTGCCATGGTGAACGTTACGAGGCCGAAAAGGAATAATGGCCGGTTGCACCCAGTTACACTTGTTACAATTTCGTAAAAATATTAATATATCATTTTAAAAATGGAACAACCCATTCGATTTGCCTTTTAAGATACCTTTTTTTTTTTGCAAAATTGAAATGTCTTTTTGTTGGGATTCCTCATTATCAAAGATAAAACCATGAAACTTTGTATTTAGGTACTTGTAAAAAAGTTAATAAATATTGTTAAGGGTTTTAAGTGGACTGTATTTTAATGTTGTAATGAAATGTCTATGAAAATAATAATAAAGTGAGTTTATGACGAAACGACTTTGCGCTTGAAGAAAATCAATTGTAACACAATGCTCACCTTCTGTGCTGACCCTCTGGTGAAGAAAAACAGCCATGTGATGCCTCCAAAAGGCTCCTCAACCCTCAGTTCGTCGACTTACCTCAAGTATGAGTTACCAAATATCGACACCACTTCGCTGCTGTTACTGAATCAGGGCGTAAAATCCCAAAATGTGGAATATAGTAGAAGCATCCACTCGACGACAAAGGGGGATCGACTTCCTCCATATGACCGCATTTCAAATATTCATCCATAAATTGGACATACGCACTATGAAATTGAGAATTAATTTTAAATTTCCTCTCCAAAGTGTTGAGACGCTTGAGGGCAATCTCACGAGACTGTGAAAACACAGGCTTCTGTGGACCTACCAAAGTTAATGGTACTACCATTCTACCTTCAGGATTACGATAATGTGAAGCTTCCATGTGGTTTTCACACGACAATTCCGAATTCGAAAGTACAACATGTTTTGGAGGATCTACACTTTCCACTTCCCAGAACCGCTTAATACTGTTGTCCAAAGACAAACTCGACACAAGAAGGCAGTCCGTGGTTACAACATTGGAACCAAAACGAAAACGAGAACGAGAATTGCCAATGTCAGTTGCGCATTCACCCATAACTATCCAGCCAAAAATAGTGCGAATAGCAATAGGCTGACCTGCCTCACCCTTGACGAGACCAGGTTCAAGCGCCGAAGCGAGAAAATTGACATTGACCAACATATCGATTGGCCCAGGTTTGTAATAGGATGGGTCAGCGAGATCTAAATCATTAATATGTCTCCATGAGGAGACGTCTATTTGCCCAGATGGCATATCAGAGCAAATCTGCGACAAAACTAAAGCTTCTAACGAAAAATTTAAAGATAAATCACCACTAGATGACACTATCTCACAAACGACAGAACCGAGAGTGTCGGCTGACACCTGACCGATACCATTAACCCTTGGTCCATTGTCCTTGATCGAAAGCCCCAGTCGTCTTGCACAAGTCAAAGTTATAAAATTGCAGGCACTAGCACTGTCCAACAATATACGAATGGGAACCAGTCTATTAAATTTGTTTTTAACCAATACAATAGCAGTCGAAAATAAAACCTGTGAATCACAACCCGGAACAGTTAAAGATGTTGGAGAAAGCAACTGCTCTGTAGAATGCTCTGTATTGCATGTCTGTTTATTATCTGTTTTACCGAAATGAAGCAATGTGTTATGTTTATTTTTACATAAACTACAAGAAATATTTGATCTACAATTCTTCATAGTGTGAGAAGAATTAAAACAAACAATACAAAGTCTCTTTTCTTTAACTTTATCAAAACGCTCGAGAGGACTAAGTTTCAAAAAAGTAGAGCACTTATCCACACTATGACCGGTCAATGAACATACTGTACAGCAATTCACAGATGGCACAATAAAAGAAGATTTATTTTTAACTGGTTGTTTGTAAGTTGTTTTGACTTGGCTTGAATTCTCCAAAGCACGACTTCTTTTTTCAACAAAACTACTCAAGTCGTCATACTTGGGAATATCAACACTGGACGATAATTGTAACTCAAAAGCTTCCTTAGTTGCTGTATCTAGTTTGGACCACAACAGATGGAACAGCATAAAATTTTTGTCAGGTAAACCATACTTTGAAAGAATTTCCAAATTTTCTTTAAAAGTGAAAAATATTCTATTTAATTCTGATCCACTCCTTGAACTCATTGATTCACACTTCAATAACTTTTCATAGAACGTAGAAGCAATCACCCTTTTCTTATCAAAATAATCTTTTAGGGTTTTATACGCCAACAAATAATTTGCCTCGGAAATAGGATAATTTTTTATTAAATCATAGGCCTTGCCCTGCACATTAGTTATCAAGTAATGAAGTTTTTCAACACCCGGAATGTCCCTACTATGAATCAATGAATCAAAAAGTTGTATAAAGGACACCCAATTTTCAATTTTCCCATCAAAAGGTTTAATATTTATTTTTGGGAGCTTGACACTTGTACTACTACGGTTCATGGCAGATTTTTGATCATTACTTTGATCTAACAAACGACTCTTAATACTACGAACTTGATCCTCAAATTTCACTGTTGTAGATAGCTCAGCTTGGCGGTCATGGGGAGAAAGCGTTGATAATAACTCTATTTGAGCCTTGTGAAAATCGTCAACAATTTCATTCACATCCTGCATACAATAACCCAGTAAATCCGAACTCTGCATCATTTCTATGCGAGCAAACGCATAGTCACGCGCGATTCTATTTTTATCACAAGTTTCTTCTTTCTTTTTCGACATATTATTATGTTATAAACTAAACAACGAAATAAGAAATGATACAAAGCAAGGTTAATTACGACACTGACAGATGTGACGTTTATTTGACGTTGACGTTTACTGAAACGGAACGTATTATTCTACCACATTAATTACCAAACTACCACAATCTACTAAACTACTATTTATTTCTACCAAATAAGAAAACCAAAGTCACTAGCGTAACCGGTAGTACGGTGTTCAAATAAAATTCAAGTTTACCCACACACTATTATAAAATGATCGTGGGTGACGAGAAAAAATATGTAAATATACGAAATTTACCGAAAAATAACGTCGAAATTTACCGAAAAGATCCAATAGATCGCCTTACAAAACGATCTGGCCGAAGTACCATAAATGTTAAGGGTTTTAAGTGGACTGTATTTTAATGTTGTAATGAAATGTCTATGAAAATAATAATAAAGTGAGTTTATGACGAAACGACTTTGCGCTTGAAGAAAATCAATTGTAACACAATGCTCACCTTCTGTGCTGACCCTCTGGTGAAGAAAAACAGCCATGTGATGCCTCCAAAAGGCTCCTCAACCCTCAGTTCGTCGACTTACCTCAAGTATGAGTTACCAAATATCGACACCACTTCGCTGCTGTTACCCAGTAATTCCGAGAGCACTCACTACAATTGTACTCCACAAGCGCGACGAGATAGTTAATGCTAATTTTCAAATTATGACAAAATTATAACGACACGACACGATATCACCTCAAGTTCCGATCGAGCGAAATCAAGAGAACAAAAACTTTTTTTTTTTAACTACTAACGAGCCATAGTGTTGCAAGGCAAAAATAACCATTTTGAACAAATATGTTTTAGCGTTTTTGAATTTTCACCCATGTGGGGATGGAAGGCCGTAAAGAAGTCCAAACAAAGTCATGCTTTCACGACTAACACCCGAACCGATATTGATGAAATTTGTTACAAAAATAAACTAGACCTTGATATAGAAATAAGCTAAATTTTGTTGTCAAAAGGGCATGAAGGGATTGAAGTAAGGGATGAAAAATTGTATGGGAATCCTCATTATCGAAGATAAAACCATGAAACTTTGTATTTAAGCACGTGATAAGAAAAGTAAAAAAAATGTAGCGTTTTAAAAAATTTGTCACCTGTGTGGGGATTAAATAAGGAATGAAAGGTCGTATGGAAGTTAGCAAAGGATTGAAAAAAACTTTGTTTTTAAAATATATTAAAATAAGCTATTTACAGTAATCTACAGAAGTTTGTATGTCTATTATTAGCAAAATAAGTACCCTAAGAAAATAAAAAATGTTACCCACAGTAACTATTCCACGCAGACGAAGTCGCGGGCAAAAGCTAGTTTAAACATATATTTAAATACATACATATGGATAGAGCTAAAGAAGTTTTACTTCAGTCGTGTGGTCTAAAGCACACTCGTTTTTCGTTAAGCTCCACATACCTTTGTGTCCCTGGTTCCTGTGACTGAAAATATGCAGAAAATTTCATGTTTTTGTGAAAATGTGCCTTAAAGAATATAAATGAAAATATTTTTTATTTAAGTTGGTAGAAATTTTCTTAATACACCATTAATAGCGTGGAAAAATTACCTCCAGGTAGGTGTTGAATAAAACAAGAAAGTGTGCTTACTTTATTATGCCCTGGTATTCATGAATGCTTTGTGGAAAAATAGAGCGTGTAATTTTGAGTAGTTTGATTATCATTTTCGACTGAATTTTTGATTCAGTTGTAATATTCTGGATTGAGTTGAATTGATTGATTCAGAATTGAATGATACAGCTGTTGTTTTACGAATTTGTAAAAAGTATAATATACTTTTTACAATTTCGTAAAAATGAACAAATATTTAAAAACCGGCCAAGTGCGAGTCGGACTCGCACACCGAGGGTTCCGCCGTACAAACGTAGCGGTTTACAATTTATGACGTATTAAATCAAATTACTTACTAGATATCGTTACCTTGTAGGTTTTGATTCCCTAGCGTGTGACGGAAATTCGTCTAAGGTGTCGGTATAAACTGCTGTATCTTTTGATCGCGTTAACTTAGAAGTTTGATTTTTTCACTGCTTAAAGGGACAATATACCTAGGTATTTGGTATAAATTTCAATTTGATACCTTTATTCGTTCGTGAGTAATAAGGTAGTAACTTTCATTTTATTAAAATATTTTTAATATATTATATCACTAAAAAAATGTGATTTTCGCAATTTTTCCTATATTTGCATTATATGACAATGCTTCATGCCAAATTTCAAGATTCTGAGTTTACGGTAAGTACCCTGTAGGTTTTGATTCCTTTGCGAGTGTCGGAAATTTGTTGAAAATATCGACATAATCGGCTGTATCTTTTGATTGGCTTGGCTTAGAAGTTTGATATTTTCACAGCTTAAAGGGACAATAGACCTGAGTATTTCATGTGAATTTCAGCTTGATACGTCCACGCGTTCTTGAGATAAAGGGTCTTGACAGACAGACAGACAGACGGACAACAAAGTGATCCTATAAGGGTTCCGTTTTTTCCTTTTGAGGTACGGAACCCTAAAAATGGAACAACATTGGAACAATCTACTCCTAAGAATTGAGTTGACTTTTACGTTACTTTACGAAAAATTTGAAAACTCAAACCTCGGTACAACTGGCCGTAAATATTCGGCGTGTAGAGAAACAATCATCAGTAACAGAAAAATAACAATCACGTGTCCAATCGTGTTATCCTTTCACCCTAACACCCTTTTTTACGTGAAAAAGTTTTAGGAATGCATGGGCGTAAAGGAGGTTCCGGTGGGATCTTCAGAAAAATATACTGTATTGAGTATTGTAACCTGTTTTTGCAGATTATTATTACCCGATTTAGTAATTTTTATAAGTATTTATGGATTATATGTTTTCTAATTTAATTCTAACTTAGAATCCTGAGCGCAGCGAGGCATTCAAAGTACATCGCCAGAGGGAAAAATAATTTGCTCTCTCGATTCACGTGAATCTACTTTTCATCACCTTTCAGAGACGCAATACGCGTGCTTTTGTTCTTTTTAGTTTTGGCTGGACGGCGCCAACACGTACATACAATTTGCGTTCGATTTCTATGAATGACTAGCTTATATGCCCGCGACTTCGTCCGCGTAGAATAGTTACTTCGGGCAGCATTTAAATATTCTTATTATTTCTTCTAAACTAAGCGCCACATACCAATTTTTATCGATTTTACTTTAAAAAATGACGGATTTCCATACAAACTTTTATCCCTCATTTTACCCCTTAGGGATTGAATTTTCAAAAATCCTGAAATACATCATTCTTAATTTCTAACTTAGTAGCTAAATACCAATTTTTATCAATTTAGCTTCAAAACTAACGGATTTCCATACAAATTTTTCACCCTAGTGCACCCCTAAACCTCATAAAGAACCTACGTGCCAAATTTGGAATCTCTAGACCCAGCGGTTTGGGCTGTGCGTTGATATGTCAGTCAGTCATTCAGTCAGTCAGTTTTCATTTTTATAGAGGAACTAATCTAAATCACTTATAGAGGAACAAAGCGACACTTTTCGAATAAAAAGGGTTGAAATAGTACAGTCGAACCAACTGAATCATGACCCACTTGGCCGATCATTCCTTTAGAATCATAAATTTAGTTAGGTTTTCTTCGCTATCATGCGTGTTGCACTTAGTACATTTAAAATATGAATAAAAATGCGTCATTACGGGTCAGAGATCTATGCAATTTTAATCTTTCTTATCACTGCACTAAAGTTTCAATTGGAATTTTAAATAAGATGTCGTTCATAATCTAAACTCTTTTCACTACTGAGAAAATGGAATAACTATTATATTTTTTAAAATAAAATGACGTTATGTGTCAGATAGTAGTCTGAACAAATTTTAAAAAGCCATATTTATTTGACACTGTCAGTGTCTAACAAATTGATAACACTGATAACAGGTTAGTTACTTAGAAATGTACGTTCAAGCGAATTTCACCCTACTTTGTATAGAGTGACTGTAGGAAAATGATCTTAAGGTGGGTCATGATTCAATTTGGTCGACTGTACATTGCTTGACAAGGGTGGAATGGAATCAATTCCCATATGAGGACTATAAGTCTGAATAGGAATTGATTCCTTTTACCCGTGTTAAGCACTCTACTTTTTATTTCGAATACAAGAAAATTAAAAAGTAGATTTTCTAAAACATTTATTGATTAGAAAAAGTTTTCTTTTTCACAGGTTAGATAGAGTAGGTATGTTTAAAGAATATTTTTAAATTTGGAACACATCTTGCGCATGACGCCGCTGACCGGGTGTTGCCTGTTAAGTCAGTTGAGGTCTCAGGTTGAGGTACTTTTTATTAGCTGTCAAAACAATAAGCAAAACAATTATTTTTCCATAGATTTTGTATGTCATATTTTGTTGCGAGGTCATAAATTCTAGAAAAGTTCTAAAGCTAATTTGACAAGATGGAGATTTTCTGACATAAAATGAAATCACCTTTTACCAATTTATGGCACGAGACAAAAAAAATACTCTTTGACACTAGAGCAATTTTTCAAACATACAACTTTTCACCTCGCCAGAGAGAATATTGGTATATGATTGGTATAGATGAAAAAACAAGACAATACTTAAATACATGTTTGTTATCCTAAAACTAATCATTAAAATTAATGTAAGATTACTATAATAATTTAGACTAAACTTATTCGGAGCTTGCAACAAAAAGCGTTTTTGCTTCGAGATTTTACGAAGCAAAAGAGGTCCTTTGGTGCTAGAGAGGAGAGGTGAAAATGGTCAAATAATAATTTTCACTCGCGATGGACAAAGAGAGGTTCAAGTTGTTATTTTAATGACCGGTTGTACCAACTTATACAATTTTACAATTTTCATTTTGCTAAATTTAATGCAAACTAGCCATGGGTAACTTTGATATTTGATAGTGGACATTGGCGTTAACTGACTTCAAAAAAAGGAGGAGGTTCTCAATTCGACTGTATTTTTTTCTTTTATGTGTGTTACTTCATAAATCTTTATTGTACCGATTTTGAAAATTCTTCTAACTTTTGGAAGCTGGTGCTTGTCAAGTGGTCCCATTTTAATTTAATCGACATCTGACGAGTACTTTTTGAGTTATCCCTAATAATGCCTATTTAATTGACATTGACGATATCGTAATCTTATTACTTGTTTGTCTAACTAAAAGATCTCGAGATAGTTTCCTGAAAAATTCTATATCTGAAACACTAAAAAAATCGCCCTCAAAACTAAAAACGGAGAAATAAAAGTTATGTCCGTGTTTTAGTTTTAAAGACGGTTTTTTCATTAATAGTACATTATTTCAAAGGCCGCGTAGTAGGCAATTGCAGGTCGAGTATGAGTTTGAAGGCCGAGCCGCAGGCGAGGACTTCACTAATACGAGACAGGCAATTGCCATTTCGGCCGAGGCATATATAGTGCTTTTCTCAAAATAATGCAGGGAAATAAAACATTCTTTATCTTTGTCGCTAAATATATATCATCTAGGGCTTTAATTAAAAATTGCTATATGTTTTTGCCTTTAAATCCGGTCAATTGTCGTTTAAATCTGGTGAAATAAAATCAATTCACTCTCTGAACTGTCGGAACTAATTTTAATTATTAAATTTATAAATATATTATGCAAATAACAAATCAAGACGAATTTTCAGCTTTGCCACCAATTTTCTATTTATCACCAAGACAAACGCATTATGGCTATACAGGCACGGGAACGCAATTTGTACTAAGCAAAGAGACTTTAGTATGCCAAGATTGTTAAAAGATCTCCAATCAAAGAGTATTTAAGAACTCCAGCACGCCGTTTCATACAACATTGCTGGAGCGTTGTACGTGTTCCAAAATCAAAAAACAATCCAGCAATGGATTTGGTTTTCTTTGTCCGTAAATTCGATACTGCGCGTGTTCTTTTTTCGAAAATAATGACAATATTTCCATGCATGTTTGAGAAAAATTTTCAAAACTTTCGGTTAGTAGGCGTTTGCTGATTTCTTAGAAAAAAAAATATAGTTTTTTTTGGTAAGCATATTTTTTCATTATACTTCTTCATAGTGACACCATAATAATTGATAGCTACATAAGGGGATTTCAACCATTTTTTTTATGTACGCGGTAACTGAAAAATGTCTGAAATAATTAAAGCACTCAACCCTTGTTTTCAGAGGTTGTCTAACCCTTTCAGTACGTGAAAATGCACTAAGGCCACATGGCCCTGTAGGAGCTTGTGCTACGACTACGGTTGCTACGTAGATTCCTGTCTACGAGATGCTACACGGCTTGCAAATACTATTATGAGGAACGTTCTTATTTATAAGCAAATGATTATCATAAAAAAATATAAATTTTACGTTATAGGAAAACAAATTAAAATTGAATCATGTTAGATTAAGAACAAAGACTTTAATTATTATATAACGAGGTCTATAAAGCTACTTTAATAATATTTTCCAACTCTCAATAATCAATAGAAATGTATAATATATTGTTGTGTAAGTTGTCCACGTCACTTTCGATATTATTGTTTTGTTATTATTATTAAATATTAATAGTAGCCTATTTTTGTACCACATTGCCAGAACGAACTCCTCCACACTTCCTTGTTACTCCACGTTAACTCTGCGAGCCTAGTACTCGACCTGTCTTTAGCCATGCTTGACACCCGTGAAGATCAACTGACAGCTAGCCTCATTACGAGTGTCCTGCTCATGTGCATTTATTACATTAACTTGTTGTTTGTTTTTGCCCCCAATTACGTTTTGTTACTTATTATGTTTAATTTTATTTATTTGTTCAATTTGATAACTATAAATATCATATCGGAGTACCTTTATATATGTTAAATAATTAAAATATAATGAATTAATCGAGATTGATTAATTGAATAATGTAAACTTCATTCCAATTTTAAAAATTAATGTTAAATAATAGATCAAAAGTGTCTTGCCTAGAACACTCCTCGGAAAACTCAACAAGTAAAAGCTTTACCATGCTTTACTAATGCTTAATATAACGCACCTTGAAAACACTTGAAACTGAAAGCGTAGAAAGGTAAGAGACAAAACTCGCTTGAGGAGTAAAGGTAAATTTTTCACCTGTCTTACTTCTCACCTGAGTACTAAGGCACTAGAAATGCGTAGGAACAAATTTACCTTTTTCATGTGGGTACCTTTCAGGTGAATGAAAGTAAAGGCGCGCGCACAGGGTACGGATGCACACATATCCACTGTTGACTGACTAGGTGTACGAAGGTGGTCTAAACTGGTGGAGTATTCTGATTTTTTACGATTAAGAGGTTTAGTTTGATAATGAAAAGGTATGCTACGAAGAAATAGTTATTTATTATACAAGAGTGGAAAGTTCCTTTTTAACCGCGTGCTCGATTTGGATGACCGAGCAAGCGAAGGATTCTAAAGTTGAATCACGAGCGCAGCGAGTGATTCTAAATTAGAATCCTGAGCGTCAGCGAGGGAAACAAACGAGCACAAGGTGAAAAATCTTTCCACTCGAGTGCAATACGTAACTTTTCATCCCACCTCAGCGAGGAAATGACAAAATAATCTTCATTCTAATCATAAATTTGGCACCATAGAGGTAACATTAAATAGGTTTAATGACGTTTTGAATTTACAATTATATTGAGTACTCATTATATGTGATGTTCTAAATTCAAATCTACTTTGCCGCTCAAGCGAATAAAATAGAATTTTCCAGCCAGATTTCGAAGCGCAAAATTACACTTTCCGAGGTGGTGGGATGAAAAAATATTTGACTCCACCTGAAATGAAATTTCCCCGAAAGAAAACACTCGCGTTCATTGGATACTGCGAGAGTGACTGAGAGGCACATCGTCTGTCTCAGCTTTACAACGGGGGTTAATAATGTAAGGCTAGGTATATTTACGCGGTGCAGTGTTAGGTGTTTTTGATAGTGTGTGTAACGCGACAGGTATAAAGTTAACTTCAGGTAAGCGTTGCAACCCTAGTATACAGGTGCGAAGTGAAACAGGTGAATTCTACCTGAGTTTTCAAACCTTGGCCGCATTCAGGTAGGGTAAGGTAATTAGTGTTCTGTTCTGGTTTTATTAAATAATCGTATAATAATCGATTATCTGAAAATACGATGAAGTTACGTTACAACAAAAGCTATCAGGTACATAATTTTTCTGTAAGTTTTTGGGGATATTTTTTATAACTTTTATTTCAAATTGTTTATGAAACAATGAAATAAGAGCTACAACTTAATTTTAATTTTCAGCGTTTTCAGTAAATCGAATTTTCTGCGGGGAAATTTTCGATAAAGTGGGGGAAAAGTACCAGGCGGATATAGTCATGGAAGAGCTGGGTTATTTTCCTGGGCTGGGCTAGGGAGGTACGTATTTAAATAAAATAATAATCTCGGGGCAGGATTGCAGAACAGTCTAGGTGGTATAATAAATAGAATTCTAGTTACTTCAAGGATCCTAGTTGTAGTTTAAAGCATAGTAGCGAGTATTCGGATAACATAGTCTATTAGAAGTTACATTTTTATTACTTCTAAGTCAAATCAGGTAGATATAGACAAATATACTTTTGTTGTAATTAATTAATTGAAGTTTTGTTCCTATAAAATACCACCAGTTGCACCAAGTTATCCTTTTAGTCACATTTTTACAATTTCGTAAAAAATCAACATATACTCGTATTTAAAAATGGAACAACCCCATTAATTTAGTTGACTTATACGTTACCATTTGGAAATTTGTAAAACTGCAAACTTGTGCAACTAGCCGAATCTTTTTTATCATAATATTATCTGATTTATCCAAACAAGCACTCATTTGCTTTTGTTTACTTACATACCCATACCTAAAGTAAATATTAGGGTCAACTGAGTATTCAACAATATATTGTTCAAAAGTTGCTTTGTGGAGCGTGCTTCGAATCAATTCTGAAACGATCAATATAATTCAGTATTTTTATGAACATCAATTTCAATCCCATTCAAATTTCAAGGAAAGAAATTAATCATTCATTCAAAGAAATTCATAAATTTTGAGGCGTTCTGAAATTTCGAGTCGTTGTCTCTCTTTCTCTCTATCACTCTATGTGTGTGTGTCGTAGAGACGGGAGCGTATGTTTTGAAAGAGAATTGCCGGCTACTAATTAGCTCATCATGTACCAGGACGGCATGAGATGAGTGAGTGTAGTTAAGTTCAGCAATTATCTGAAAAGTTCGTATTGCAGTTAAAGTTTTCACATGTAGGCAATGTAGGTAGGTGATTACACCGGACGAAATCTCCGTGATTTTTGTTTTGCTCATCATTACTTTTATTTAATTTTTAAATAAATTAATAAGTAATTGAATTTGAAACTATTAAAACTAAAAAAATACTAACTTTTAAAAATGCACAGAGATTTCGAAATTTTGGATAAGCGAAAAAAATTTTTACCTATTTAGATTTATAGATATATTTCTAGTAGTCTAGTGTAGGATTCACTAGTTGTAGTTGAAACCTTAGACAATGACTCGGATAACATAACGTTTTAGAAGTTAGACGAAGCTAGGTAGGCAACAAGAGGTCTAGTTCTATTTTAGAATAGACATATTTTTGTCCTACTCTCTCATAATATCTGTCCAAGCTGTATGTCTTGTTTACAGAGCTTTCTAAAAGTAAATAAAAATTAGGCAATGCATTCAAATACCCTAATAAACAATTTCAATTATACATGTTTCTTTTTCATTTCCAAGTTTAATTTTCCAGAGTGACATTATGGCTTGTAAAATGAGGTTCAATGTTAGAATTTATTATTTATTTCCCAAACAAACTAAATATAAAGCAAAAATTAAGACTGAACCAACAATAAACATTATATTTAAAAATGGAACAACCAATTCCTTCTTGAATTTTAAAGTTACTTGTTGTAAAATTGCAAAACGTAAAACGTGGGCCGGCAAAGTAATATAAGTATTTTAGTAAAAACCATTTTCATGGAAAATTAATTTCTGTTTAAATCAACGCTACCAGGTTATAATATTCATTGCTATGAACAAAAAATCTCAAAAATAAACGTAGCGAAATTATAGTGTTTTCCTAGGCGTGACGTCATACGCTCCGCGTTGCTCTCTCATAAAAATCATAAATCAATATTTAGCTCTCTTTCTCTCTGAGTAATAAGCCGAACTGCATTCAGAGATTTTTTAAAATCGCCTACCACAGGGTATCGAACTTGTGAGGTGTGAAAAAAATACACACATGTATTTTATGATAACCGTCGTAAGAGTTAATCATAAGGCTTAATTTTTCCTAAATAACATTGCATTTTAAATGAAAGGAAGATCATGAAATTAAAATTTTGTTCAGGAAAATTTCCTCAGACTTTTCCGTACTTCCAACAACTGTCAATCAATTCGTTATTATGATTCGAGCAATATAGGCTACGTTTTTAACCGACTTTGACAAGAGGAGGAGTTTGAGAACTTTTCCTTGTAACCGAACTGATTACATTCCTTTGAAGTTTGTACACAAAATCTTGTTGTGGTTGCTAAGCAATGTGAAATTGCCAAAAATGGAACTACGACTGTCATGTCAAAATGATGTTTGATTGTCGATTTCTATTGAAATCGGTTCACATCGCTTCAAAATTTGGTCTGAAAAACACATTCAACAAATATTGACGTTTTGGTTTTTACGATCCCGCGGGGGTAGAATAAAAATATCAATCTCCTACTATGATTCAGGTATCAGGAGTCCATAAAAGCCTAGGTACTCACGTGTAACCATACTCTAAGTTGTCCCCGCATCCGCCCCAAACCCACTCCTTGTGCAGGTTCCGCGGCCTCTGCGCGTTACTACAACCGCAGCTAGCTAGTCGTCCGTCGCGACACGCTCGCGACACCGACAGCGAAACGCCCGCTGCTGTCACTGCGTGCGTGAACGCTGTTTCTCGGGACGCTGTTGATGGAAAATATTTAAATTAGTTTTCTTTATTAATCACAAAATAGTAATATCACAGATAATTATAATACTAGGTAATATGTAACTATCATATAATAGGGGTTCTTTAATAGTATCCGCGAGAGTTTTAATACCAAGGTGTATGTAGAATAGTTACATTCACTACTTTAACTACACTCACACATAAATTAAAAAATAGCTAATATCACGTTTTCCAAAACAAGTGCCTTTTTCTAGTTTCCATTTTTATAAGTTTTTATTTTTATTTTTAGGCCTAGCCAAGTGACCAGTCCATTGCGTTGAACGTCTAACGAAAATAATATTAATCTATGAAACTGACGATTTAGTCAGAAAGCCCTATGGCGACCGTAGTCAAAAATTAGCCTCCCATCCACTAGCGCTTATTTCGTATGACCTGTCCTCATAGATAACCTGAAGAGAAACATCGTAGGGATAAATAAAACCTTTGAGGCCACTAACTAAATGTCATCTCTCCACGTTTTCCTGCGACTTTATCATTCCTCGCCAGTCCGAGAAAAACAATCCTTTTGTCACCATACACACGAACTGATACTTGTGGATGGGGGGCTATTATCATTTCGTTCGATAGAAACGTTGTATCGTTTGCCACTTGTCTAGGCCCCACGGTCAGCAACAGAATCATAGAGTTAAATATACAGGATAGAATGAGTCAAAAGCGGGAAACTGAACCAAACAGATGGATAATTTAGAATTTGATTGAATTATTTACTTTTTAAAATATTGCCAGTAATTTGGATATGGGAAAATGACGATGGTACTATATAACCTGACAATGTTATAGTACCACGTTACAGACTAACAAAAAAAAAATGTGTGCGTGTACTAGTGTACACACGTAAGAAGTGAAACTTCTTTATGGCCTTACATAGACATAAATACAAAAAAGATGGCGCGTAACCGAAAAATGTGAAGGTAAATTTTTTTCCAACGCCGATAAAGAAGTTTCACTTCAAAAACGTCTTGCAAACAAGATAAAAGGAAATATGTAACTCAATCTTTTTTTATACAACTATGGAATAGCGTAGATGATCGAAGAGCGTAATTTAAAAGCTTGTCCAGTTGCCGAGCGATATTTCCTCAAAATACGACGTACAAAATTTCAATTGCGAAAATATTTACTGTATCTAGATTTCCATTCTTTTAATAGTGGAGCGATGAGAAACAAGTGTCTTGCTATCACTATAAATCAGTCTACTTGTAACAGATAATGTATTATGCTGTCTCCAGCTTCGTAAAGTATATTCACTGGTATCTTAATACAATTGTTCTCAGCTGAAATGTGAATTCTAGGTTACTTGATTTTCGTTTAAATACATATATAAACCCAAAAGGAGTTGAGCAAAGCTTTAGGTACATTTGGTTACACATAAAACCACATCTGGCAGTATGGGCCATACATAACGTGACCATTTATGTTTTTCGTCACAACCGGCTCTCTTCGGAACTTTAAAAAACGTTGTTTTAATTGCATTTATAATAGCAAGTTGCATGAATTTAATTCATGTAACGTCTTTAGACACTGTTATTTACGTCGGCAAATGAAAATTAGAAAGCTCTATATTTAAATGGACTTTGCTAAGTACTTTTAAATCGTCAAAAGCCCTACCACCATTTCGACGAAATAATTATTTTACTTAAATAATTATTATTATGCTGATATGGAGAAGAAATGGCGAAAGAAACTCCACAGCTTACAATTTCGTAATGAATTCAAAACATCATTACAGTCAATAGACATGTCAATATGAATAAATTACAATTTTAAATGCGTAAATTTTGGGCAGATTTTATTCCCACGCATTTGGATCATTTAAATAATCATTTATCTTGTAATAAGCTTTTTTATATAATTTGGATTTTACAATTTTTTTATTTGTTAACAGGCAAATCTCTAATATTCTTTGGAAGCTTATTGTAAAAACGTATACATTGGCCCACAAAGGATTTTTTTATTCTGTGGAGACGAGTTTTATATACAACGAGATCGTGTTTCTTCCTAGTATTTACATTATGCGTATGGCATTTCTGAGAAAAATGCATAATGTTTTTCTTTACATACAGTAAGTTTTCCAGTATATATTGTGATGACACAGTTAAAGCTAAACCGTTTCGAAATATCGGGTCTAGTTTTCAAGTAAGAAAGGAGCTGATTATCATTATTCTTCTTTAAAATGAATGGCGACCGCGACACATTAAAGATTACGCATTTCGATAATGTGAAGTAAAAATGTACTTAAAGTACTGTAAAAATGGAGTCTCTCAACACGTGGTTTCACAACAAGAACTCTAAAGAAAATCGTAATCATTTGATGATGTTTGTCTGGTCTTTTTTCAGTTGTGCATAATTTATTTATCATAGATTTTTAAAAACAAATAATAGGGGTTAAAGTATGAAATTGACGATTTTTTCCTTATTATTCATTAGTGTATAATTCCTTTAATACAATAGCTATGTCCATTATTCTTTTTCTATTTTAAACTTCATTACAAGGACATATATTTATGTATAAAATTTTATTCTTATTTTTATTTTTTTCACTAGAAATATATCTTCAAAAACAGCTCGTCATAAGAGGTGCCTGCATCTGTTATAAAAATATGAATATTTTTTTACAGATATAAATTCTCAATTTTTTTCTCTAAGTATCCTATAGCTTGATGTTGTCTAATCATATCCACAAAATTACACAAAATTTAGATTTGTGGTTCCTTAAAAAATGGCAAATATGGTTGTATGGAAAAAATATTTTTCGTTAAATTCTCTATACAAAACGGCAATTTCATACTTAAACCCCTAATATAACCTTAGTCAGTTTGGAATAATGTAGCATTCTAAATGTAATTTTTTTTTGGAATTGGTGTAGTAGTTTTTGACTTTATTCTTAACCAACATACAAATATTTCCCCTTTATAATAGTAGTAGTATATACCAAAAATTATAGAACTAAAAACTAAAACAACGATCTTTTCCCTGATCACGAATGTCATAAAGTGTTACGACTCCAGTTAAATAGTTACGTGAAATAAGTTTTAGTAGTAAATTATTTTCGTCGTTTCTTTAGGCACGGAACTTATAACAATGTATCTTTTACAGGCAAACGAGTCCTTTGTCATATAAGAAGTTTATTTCCCTATAATTCGTTGTCTCGTAACTGCGTTATTACGTAGCTGCAGAGACGAGGAACTCATTTTATGTAAACGAGATATCTTTGTTATGTACTCCTGTTTCTTTTATGTCTCTATATCCTTTGAAAATTACGTCACGTAGAAAATATGCTGATTTTGCCTTTATTACAAAACATAGCTAAGTAGGATAGATTGTCCTCGACTTGAATCTTGAGAAAATACCCGAGTCTCGAATATATTCAAAAGTATCTATCTTCTATAGTTAATACTTCTGTGTTTGATCTGTTAAAAATGTTATAATATGCAATTAATATGTATACCACATCGAACAGAAATGACGCACACCAGAAAGTAATTTGTCACTAATTATGGAAATTAATCAAGTAATTTTTATTTTAAAATACTAAAACTCAATTTTAGTTGTAAAATTGTTTAAGGATATTTTTATTATTTTTCGATCAAGTTTTGTTGAAAATATATATTTTTCCGTTGTTAAGATTTTGAAGCCGATTTCAAGCAAACTACTAATAGCAAAAAAAAGTTGTTACATATTGTATAAAAAATATTATCTGTTAAGTACTTACTTGTTATTATACTTAACACATTCATTTGTTAATGAATAAGTATATATTTAGGATATATACATACAATACTTATCTTATTATTAAACAATATTGAGACTAATTTGTAAGAAAAAAAGTGATAAAAAATATTCTTATTGTACATTACTAAAATTTTGTGCTGCTAAAAGTTAGCCGTAGAAAGCTTAGATGCCTAGTGAACTTTAGACGTAAGATTAGTATAGTACCTACCTAATATGCTCCTTAGCTGCCCTGTATTCCTAGTACTTGACTGAAGTAGACTTGTAAGTTGTTACGCTTATGTTACAAAGTCCCTTGTAAACTGCTTGTAAACCGTGTAACTGAAAGTGCTGAAACGATGACGCGAGTGAACGTAATTTAAAATACAGAACCACTTTTATAACATACCTCTAGGTTCCTGGTACTTGGTTAAAGAAACTTTTACAGCTGTTACATTGTTTTAACCTGACTACGCGAAGCCAAAAGGAACGCTTATGATTTTAGCAGTTTTCGTATGTACCTATGTTTGTATTTACGTACGTATGTTCCTCTATAGCGCCTATTATCCATTTTTGATGAATAAGATTTCAATCGATTCGTTATTATAAAGGTTATTATGGCTCCATTTTAAGCTACTTTAAATAGGAGGATTTGATTTTACCTTGTAAACTACGATTTTGTTCCTTTTTTCCGTTCGGATTATGGTTTTTAAACTTCCTTGTTACTCGTAAACGGTTTTATTTAGCTTGCTTAGATTGATTTTTGGGTCCTCAGTAACTGCAATTTTACCATCTTACAGTTGTTTACTCATAAGATTAACGTTGACTGGGTCGGTAATTTTTGACGTGACAACGTCTTATAATTCGATAGAGCCGGCTGCACGCACGAAAAAACATGACGTCATGCGGCGTTACCTCGCTCTGAATCTAATTCTCTAATTTGAATTTGGAATTATGTTCTTTAAAATTTAAACTTTCAATGATACCAAAACCAGCCAGATACAAATAGTATAGCCAAAGAGATTTTATTACAAGTTTATTCATACTATATTATAATGCGAAATCTATTAAACAAATTAAATTAAATTTTTCTTTTGAAAAATGCTACCATTCCATCAGTATTTTCTTAAGACGTTGTCACGTTCAACTATCGTCAGTAAACCGACTTTACAGACAACCAATTTTATAACATAATTAACACGCCTTTGTGTCCAACTGCTCTGGGAATTATGTTTTCTCTGGGTACCTTAACTGGACCCGCATAGCATAAGGGTCGAGAAAGCGTAGTCTTCAATACATGCCACTTTAGGTCTCTTGCCCTTTTTAACACGCTTATATTAGTTTCACCTCTATGTTTGTAACTCCTGTATGTTTGTTTGTAACTGACTCGTTTGGGCTCGATTTTGACCCACTTTAAAAGGTCATATACGTCACTAGATGGCGGTGTCATTGTTAAGTTAAAATATAAGTACTTTCAACGGCGGTTATAATTCACATTAAAAAGTGGATAATAAAATAATAGTTTAAAAAAAACTAAAAAAAACATGCTTTAATATGAAATCGGACTAAAAAATTAAAAATAACTTTTTAGCATAGAAACTAAATGATGAACGGAAAGTATAATTATTATTTAGAGAAAAGCGTGGGTTGCTCAATTTAATTGTACCCATCGAATATTTTCAAGAACTCATCTTATTGTGCACCCCTAGGTACTAAAAAGTTATTTTTAATTCTTTAGTCCGATTTTTAAAAACATAGCATATTCACATTTGCTAAATCTGTGCTTTTTAGTAGACTTTCAAATAACATGCTATAAAAGCAAACATAAACCAGTCTATAGACACAGAGTCATTAAAAATTTACATACTACAATGTATCTTTGAAAATCTACGATGGGGTTTTCAATATTAACAACATTAGCTAGAGTGGAAAATTTTGCAACAATAAGTAGGCACATACTATCAATTGAAATTCTTCAATTACATCTTTATTTTACATAATTTATTATTGCTTTTTATAGGAATGATGACTGAAAAATCCAGTTTCGTCCGTCAGATTTATCACGAAAATATATGGGACGGGTATTTTTTATTTTATCACGTAAATAATAATGACGACGATACAGTGCGTTGAAATGTCGTGTGACGTCACGCAATATAAAATATTGTAAAAAAAATATAAATAGTAATTTGAAAAAACAAACTACTTAAGTCCTGTATAAATTAATTTACTCGACGTTTATCCCAATAGGTCAAAAATTAAATTATCCACCCGTGCAAATCCGTGACGTGCCGCTAGTTATAAATAAAGCTAACGAAAAAATCACATACGTTGATTACGTCATATACAAAGATAATATGAAATCTCAAATGAAATTATTTTGCCTCATACTCTATCTTGCGACTATATGTCGACATACTATTATAGATAACTCGGACGCCAACATATAAAATATGCTTATGTTCTATTTCATCGCACCATTGTTCCGCTTTCTGGGTTGTTTATTGTCATTTTATCTGGAAATAATATGTCTGTTGTTTGCCTCTATAAAAAGAAGGCAAAAACTGTTAGAATATAAGAAATTAGCGTATAATAAGATTTGTACACAATACAATTTAATACAAATTCAAACACAAACACCGTGAGCGTGACATGACATTTTTATATTAGGGGTTTAAGTATGAAAAATAATTTTTCCATACTAATATATTTGCGCTTTTTAAGGAACAACAAATCTAAATTTTGTGTAATTTTGTGAATATATTTAGACAACATTAAGCTATAGGATACTTAGAAAAAAAAATGAGAATTAACACCTGTAAAAATATATTCATATTTTTTTTAGCGGAAACCGGAACCTCTTAGGTCGAGCTGTTTTTGAAGATGTATTTCTAATGAAAAAAATAAAAATAAGAATAAAATTGTATACATAAATATAAGTCCTTGTGATGAAGTTTAAAACAAAAAAAGAATAATGGAAATAGGTATTGTATCAAAGGAATTATACGCTAATACTTTAACCCCTATTATAATATATTAGATGGAACTTACCTATAAGAGTCAAAGGTCCAAAAACACTCGCGTCCCTCGTTAGACTGCAGTTCCACCGTCTCTCCCGAAACTGATATTGACATTCCTGTATGCCCTGCTTGACCCCAGCGCTGACGGCGGGCATATGGTCTTTGTGCCTGCGACATATCCTCCTCTGCCCTGCAGTGAGGCTTCTGATCTTCGAACACATCCTAGACTTGTCCGTGAAGAGATCGGGCTGCTTCGACCATTTCTCGAAGTCCAGAAGACCCATACTGCTGTAACAATAAAATGTTATGTTACTAATATGTATTATAATTGTTAATAGTGAGGTTGAAATGGGCTTACACCGGGTATTTTAATTAGAAAGTGGGTATAAACCAGTATGTAAACTACTGGCACTAATATTTTGAGTCATAAGCACTATACCACAGTATACAGATGTACATGTGGTTACATTTCTATACTGTGACTATACAATTTATCTATTAGATTTCATTGCTAAAATATTGGTTAAGTTGGTAGGTAAACTTTTTTATTATAATTTAGCAAACAATCAGTTTTTAAAATTGCCTAAGTTAGAACTGAGTGTTAGAATCATCGCAGCAGCGCCAGCCGGTGTCAGCTAGATGTAACTGTGCGTCGCGCTATAATATGTTGATGTTGTTGACAGGAATGGTTAAATATACTTTATTTCTCAATATACAATTCACCTACTGAGAAACTTTAAACAAAAATCTATACTTAATATTATAAAGCTGAAGATTTTGTTTGTTTGGTTGAACCACGATTGAACACTCGGATCTCAGGAACTATTAATTCACATTGAAAAAATATTTTTGTTCGAAAGACTAGGTAAAATAAAATTATAAATAAATTCAATGTTTATCTAGGTGGTAGATCCATATGAAGAGTCGTCTGGGTAGATATCTACCACCGCCATTCTTATTTCTGACGTGAAGCAGTTCGCTGTGTTTCGGATTGAAGGGAAAGGTAGCCAGGGTATTTACTGGGCATGGAGGCATATATCATCTTAGTCCCCAGGACGACAACGCACTTGCAGATAGGCAGCAAATTTCTATAGGCGACGGTAACCACTTAACAGTAGACCGCAAGCTTGTGTGCCATCTCTAATATCGTATATAAGTTTAATTAAAATCTGTTCAGTAGTTTTTGCGTGAAAGAGTAACAAACATACATCCATCCATACAAACTGTCACGATTATAATATTCTTCAATATTAGTAGGATTTAAAAAACATTCTTTCAAAACGGCAACTTTATAAGTGAAGATTAGACTCAATATAACAAACAAAGTTATATTGAATAAAAACTCTACAATCATTTCAAAATTTCTTTATCTAAACAACTCTCATTAACGAAAGAATTCGTATCAGCTAGCAGCATTCCAATTGAAACTCAACACAATAGTCAACTTTAGAAATAATTAACACTTATCTTAAATCAATAAATTCTTGAAATATTTTGTTACAATTCAAGGCGTCACATTCTTAAAACACTTGGCTATTTATTACTCCCTGTGACCCTCTATTGAACTAATAGCGTAATTAAGTATTTTGATAAGGTAACTTGTTTTAAAGAATGGAACACGAATAACTTATTGAAATACGTAAAATTTATATAGACAGACCCGTAAAGAAGAAGAGCAAGAGAAGCTAAAAAAACCTCCTTCAAAACTATAAAACAGAGAAATAAAAATTTTGTTTTTAAAAAACTAAATTTTTTTTGAGGTCGGTCCCAAATACAAGTGACAACGCTTATTCCAAATATTGAGGTTTAAATCATTTGTGTTTATGAGGCACCATTATTATTATTTAGACAATTCGGGGCTTTTTGCGTCACTGCGACCTATAAGATCTATTGTGACTAGCCTCCAAGTAGGTCCTATTGAGGCCTTACATGTACTCCTTTAGCTGGGCATTATCTAAAAATGATACGATATTCCTAGCTTGGATTGTTTTAATATCGTCTGGGTCGAGAATGTGTCTTCCCAAACGTCGGCTTCTTTTGTGAATGAGACATTCACAAGAGCACAGGAGGTGTATTGGTGTTTCACGCTCCTGTTCACAGAATCTGCAAGCATCAGTATCTTTTAGGCCATGCGCTGCGTTAAGCGGATGTCCGCAGGACACCCGCGCGGAGGGCTGTTTCATGCCATCTCCATAGAGCAGCGCTGCGTCTCCCGTCGCACGCGGCGCGGGCATCTCTATGCAGATGACATAAACTGTAGACCTTGAGCCCCAGCCGTTGCTAGCTCATCGGCCTTTTCGTTACCGATGATTCCAGAATGACCCGGTACCCATTTGAGGGTGATCTTGTTTTGTTGCCCCAGGTCATTTAGTTTTTCCACGCAGTCTTTTACTAGCTTTGACTTTAAAACTTTACCGTTTAGTGCTAGTAGAGCTGCCTGGCTGTCTGAATATATTACTATATTTTGGCTAACGTAGTTTCGCTGGCGGTTAGCTTGTACACATGCAATTATGAGGCCAAGTATTCAAGCTGTTAATTTTTATGTAATAGTTTATAATAAATAAATTAAAAAACGTGTAGAAACTTTCAGGAGAGATCTTTTAGACAAACAAGGAATTATTACGATACCATCGACGTTAATTAAATAGGCATATAGGTATTATTAGGGATAACTCAAACACTACTTGTCAGATGTCGATCAAAAAATGGGACCACATGACAAGCACCATTGGAAGCTTCCAAAGCAATACCAAAGGTAAAGAGTCAAAAGACACCCAGTAAAGAGTTATGTAACAAACATAAAAAAATACAGTAGAATTGAGAACCTTCTCCTATTTAACACGCTTAAATTAGTTTCACCTGTATGTTTGTTTGTTTGTATGTATGTAACTGACTCGTTTGGACTCGATTTTGACACACTCTAAACGGTCAGATTTCATTTAAACTTTATAGACTTATCAAAGACCGATGACATTACAATAATTCGATTAGAATATCCCATTATTCTGTTTAGAATCGATAGGCCTAATAAATTAAACATTTGGAATGTTAGTTCAGATAAACGTCACTAGATGGCGTTGTCATTATGTAAGTACTTTCATCTGCGGTTATAATTCGCACTAACAAGCGGAAAATTAAATAATAGTTTAAAAAACTAATAAACACACTTTTATGTTCAATAAAATACTAAAAAGTGAAAAATAACTTTTTAGTATAGAAACTAAATGATGAACGAAAAGTATAAGTACTATTTAGAGAAAAGCGTGTGGTGCTCAATTAAATTGCCCGAATATTTTCAAGAACTAATGTAATTAGGAATTAACGAGGCGAAATTTTCTATAAGAATTATCCCTATAGAAAATTTCACTCGTGCAGTAACAAATTTCATCCATCAGAGAAATACAAAATATTGTGCAGGTTTTATTCGAGGTAGGGCGAAGCGGACTAGCCATTCGACTTTGGAGCACCCAAACTAGGGTAGTACACCAACCTTACAGAAGACCACAGTCAAATAACATTACTTTTTTTGGTATTGTGTTTCTGTTGGAGTAAGGTCGCCGATGGAGACTGGAGATGTCACGTCGGTGTTGCCAGTTCAGACCAATGTCTGTAGGGTGACTGCTTGCTTACCACCTGGTAGGCCGTATTACACTTATCCGCCATCCAAATAACATTTTAACATTAAAAAAACTACCTGATTTGGGGGCTTGGATTCGTGTAGATTCCTCGTTAATGACTTACGGTCAACCTCCAATCTTGTAAACATGTTCGAAGAGCGAAATGAGTTTCTCCCCTTGTTTTAAAAACACGTGTTGAGAGACTCCATTTTTAACCTTAGACAAAGAATTTTTTAACTCAGATCTACTGTCAAATTTTTATGTGACTCTAATATAATATAATGTAATTAGCTCATAATTACATTTTCACTTGACATTGGCAAAATTCGTAATCTTATAAGCATCGCGAATGCCATTAATTATGAATAGATTAAAAAGAGCGAAATTGGTTTAAAAGTCTTCCAGAATTTGTAGAGTAAGTAAAGTTAATAACCAGTTTTTATTAAAAACTAGCTTGCCCGCGACTTCGTCCGCGTGGACATTTTACCCCCTTAGAGAACGACGTAGGCATCCACGTCATAACATCTACCTGCATGCCAAATTTCAGCCCGATCCGTCCAGTGGTATGGGCTGTGCGTTGATAGATCACTATGTCAGTCAGTCAGTTACCTTTGAGTTATATATTTTAGATTCTTCAAACTCGTAATAATTAATTACTTATTATGATATGACTTGGATTACACCATGTCTTTCATAACAATGAGGATGGATATGACTAATTAGCATAATTTATTGCTTCTTAGAAAATTGTTACATACATATCTACTACCTATGGTATTAATACAAATGACTCATACGTTATTTTATTATTTGATTTTTTTAATGTAAGTATCTGGTTGTTGGCTTTTGCTTTCAATTGTTTACTGAAGGTTGTAACTTTTTGGGCTTAGTGACTTTTTCATGTAGGCGACAGGCTGGCAACCTGTCACTATTTGGAGATACTGCGTGGCCTATACTGCCAGATATGGCTTTATGTGTGACAAAATGTTACTCAAGGCTCTTCTCATCCCCTCATGGGATTATGAGCGTGATCGCATGTATGTATATGTAATTTAACGTATAAATTATTTAACTACAGATGTTTAAAAATACCTAAGTAGGTAAGTATATGATTTACTTTACGCAGGTCCATTTTACACAATGTATGACATCTTATTTATTATAAGTCACGAAGATACATAAAGTAACACCACGTAAAATACGTCTTCTGATAATAATAATATAGAAATTTCCTATTCATTTATGACTCATTTATACGATGTAAGAAAAGCCGAAGAAAATATATACGACCTTACATCTTTCTTATTAAGTATCAAATTTGTATTTGCACATTCGCACGAAGTTTGTTTTGTGTTTCATACTTAATATTTGTTTATTGATACGTCCATCGTAAGGACAGACACGTGAGAGGTTGTTTGTGTAGATATTATAATGTCTCTTTCAGAATTTTTCATGGTAGCAAAATATTTGTATTACCTTTCTTGGTAATTATTAAAATGCATGTCAACACTGATGCAATTTAAAGTCAACAGTAATATTTCTTTGTTTAGTATGGGTGCCTTTGTTTCTTAAAATACTGACAAAATTGTCTAGCCTACTGGCTACCCGTGGCTTCGCTCGTGTTTATTATGTACTAGCTGTGCTCGCGAATTTGGTCACGCAATGTCTGTGTGTTAACTTATTGCAACCAAATTTAACATACATGTATGAGATCAAAATGTAAGCTTTCTATCAACTTTTGAGTCGTCGATCACGAAAGTTAAGCAACCAAGTGCGCGGTCTTTACTCGGATGGGTGATCAAACTTTAACATGCATGTATGACATCAAAATATAAGGTTTCTATCAACTTTTGAGTCGTTTTCAGTATACGAGAAAGTCAAGGGGAGACCCACAGAAATGGGAGTAACTAAAATTAAATTTTCACTTGTTATTGCCAAAATGCGTAATCTTTAAGATTAGCGAATGCAATTAATTAAGAATAGATAGATAGAACACTTTATCACCGCGTAATTATTTGTGAATATTTTTTAACATCCGTAATGTATGAAGAATCTTTTTAAATTTGCAACACACCGCGTCACCGCCGTTAACCATCCCGGTGAATTTGAGAGAATATTCACTAATCAAACCTCAAACACAGTTCTATTTTAAAATTCATTCCCGCTCTAGGGAAGGAAGTAATTACTATGACTTTTTTCGGGCCTGTGGTGAGGATTAGCACGTTCCTCCTAATACTCAGATCAAAGAAATGGTACTTTCCGAGTGTAAACAAATATTCATCGTAAATCAACAATTAAAAAGTAATAAAATATTTTGAAAACACTTTCGTAGCATGTAAAATTAAACTAGCATTACCTATATAATTGTTCAGGGACATCAAATCAATGAAGTTATTTTTCCTATTCTTATGGTTTTTCTTTTTACACTAGCGACCCGCGCACGGTTTCACCCGTGTGGGATACACGCGAAATTCCCGTTGAAATACCAGGATAAAAAGTATCTTATGTCCAACCAGAAAGTCTAATAAAAGTATTGCTGAAAGAATTTTCAAAATCTGTTCAGTAGTTCCAGAGATTACTTCTTACAAACAAACTTATAAAGTACCCCTTTTATTTCCAATGGTGGCAGCCTTATGTCCAACTGAGGACTTCGACTCCAGGCAGGGCACACCACCTTACAGAAGACCACAGTCAAATAACGCTACATTTTTGTGATGTTGTGTTTCAGTTGGTGAGTAAGGTCGTCAGAGCTCCACGGGGTAGGGAAGGGGACTATGGTTGTCAGCCCGCCAGTGTGACGTCAGTGTTGCAAGCGTCTATAGGCTACGGTGACTGATTACCACCAGACCACCAGTCAGCCCTTGTCTGCCAACTAAATAACATTAAAAAAATGTCTTTATTAGTTTTATTTTTTGTTTGGCAAGTTTAGTTATGATTGAAATTGATACCAAATTATTCATTATCCATATAGATAGGATTTTTTTTCCATGATTTTCGTTTTCTATTTAATTTGGTATCAATTTCAATCATAACTTGTCTAAGTTAGAATCTGTGTGTCGCTTGAGGATGATATACCAGATTGGCATAAGTACCTACTAAGCAATGATCGGATGAAGCTTCTAAAGGATGGTTTTTACGCGATTTCCTCCACCATCTTATCAAAATATGTCGCCATAATAAGAATGTTAAGAGCAATATTGTGTTCCGACCATTAATGGTAAGATTTTGGGCCTTATCGTCACTTAATCATCAGGAGAGATGAAAGCCAAGAGCTCCCTGTAAGAATGATAAATAAAATAAAAACAACATATCCCCTTGGATTAGCTACAGTGAAATGCATTTTATTTTATTTGAACGTATGGCAAACAAGCTTGCGGCCCACCTGGTGTTAAGTGGGACCGTCGCCTCTAGACACATGCAATATTAAGGGTAAATCACTTAACACTGGAAGTGCGTTGCCATCCTGGGGACTAAGATGATATGCCCTCCATGCCCAGTAATTACACTGGCTACCTTTCCCTTGAATCCGAAACACAGCGAACTGCTTCACGACAGAAATAAAAAAGGCGGTGGTACCTATCCAGGCGACCCTACATATGGGTCTACCACCTAGTAAAATGAGCATTCTTTCATTGCATACTTTTTTGCAAAGAATATCTGTAACGGCACTGTAACACCTCACTTGGTTTAGCGTATTCGCGTAGCGATAGCGCTGTGTTTGACCAAATATTTGGTCTATTCGCAAACCCGACAAATGTGTCATTCACACATGGAATGCACCTGTTCTCTGTGGAATGCATTCAAAAAAATTTAAAGCGGCATGCCGGCTATACAAGCGAGCAACGTTAATGCAAATATATATGTCGTGGCCCAGTTGTATAATTGGCCAGATCATGAAATGCTTGGGCATATCGTCTACCTACCGATCACACAGATACGTAGATTAGACTCTCCCACAAACAGTCCACTCTGCTTGGTCATAAAAAGTAGCCTTGAACCTACTGATCACTCCTGACCACTACCATTTTTAGATAATGGTCCAGTAGCATTTCATGATATGCCGCAATGATCTGGCCAATTTTACGATTTGAACACGACATATACACTCTTGAGGTCTCTTTGGTCTCTGATTGAGAAGGGGTAGTGTAAATGTGCACTGTTCTCTACTTCTTTTGACTCGAATGGCCAGTCTGACTATTGCATCATGTGCAACTCCGCACATGTCAGACTTAATTTTGGCTTAGATTACCTTCCGATGGTGGAATCGGATCTGACGGAGTAAGGAAAAATCCAACGTGTATACTTCGTTCGGGTACAAAACTGTCCAAGTCTAAAATCCCTTTTCATTGACAAAAATACAAAACTAAGATGTTACTAATAAGTTCAAACTGGCGTACTCCATTTTTCCCTACCTCTTTTGAAAATACTTTTTGTACTCGTATGAAATTATTCTATATAACATTTGCAACTTAAAAATTTTTTAGTATAGAAGTTTATGATTAAATAGTTAACACACATAATTCCATATCCAGCAATACAGTTTTTCGATATTGATTATAGCCATGAAATGAATACAAGGAGAAGTACAACATTTAATTAAGTTTCGTAGGCCGAATATTTGCACTAGAGTTTAAATGGTTGGATGTGTATTATTGAAAAAATCTCCTGCGAACCAGAGTCAAGACTTCATTGTCATAAATAATCAGCAACATAGATAAGGAAGGATTTATCTAGGATTCATGCAATGAAGTTTATTTCACACCTGACCAGAAAGTAGCATTTTAGCATTGCAAATCCACCTTCCTGGTCAGGGAGTGACAAAATTTTGTACTTACATTGAGCAGTAAAAATAAAGCATATTAATCGATCGCCTAATATTTAGTCAAATACTGCGAACTGAGACATTCTTTGTTTTACCGCCCTCGTTAATAAATGTACTAATTCATGAGAGTTGTAGTTTCGTATAGATATGAGATATTTTAATGTGTTGATGAAGTCAATACGAAATGCATAGTAATGCGCCTTGCTGAAGTAGACAAGTTATTCATACTTACAATATTTAATTGTTTTAGTTATTCATACAAATTGTCACAAGGGAATGTTCTCTGCAAAATGTTGTGTCTATATAGAAGTATTGTAAGGACAATAATAATATAGTCGTGACTCGTGATTCTCTCACATAAAGAATCGTTACGTTAATTATTGTAAACATAACTAATCACTTAACGCACGATGGTTTGTTAAATATTTCCGTTGCCACTAATTATTTCTACAGTTAACACATTTTACTGATAAAATTAATTTTTATCTTAATGAAACACAATTTTTAACTTAAATTTATTTATGTTTAATACAAATTTTAATAACACAATTTTAATATAGGAATAATTTTACAATTGAGACTAGGCTTAGGTGCGAAAATAGTATCTTAGGTTTTAATATAAATAAATAATTTTGGTACTGTACAGTTACCTAATTACGTACAATATTTTTTGACAGTTCGATTAGCCTCTTCAAAGAGTCAAATATTTATTAATTTAATTATAATTACCACATTAGTAATTAAGTACTAGGCACGCATGGATCCCGAAGAGTTCAATATCTGCCGTAGATTGTGATGGTGAAATTGAACCCGTTTCCTCTTTGGCTCTTCAGTTTGATTTTCACGAATTTCTGCCCCACTCCTCCTGCAGTGATGCTGGGGTACCCGCCGCTGCCATCCCTGAGGTGGTCTTTGATCTGGATAGCCTTTATCACAGCGTAATTATTTGTGCCTGGCTCCGGATATTCAATCGTACTCTTTCTAACCATTAGCGGGAATCCATATTTGTTTTCGTTCACTTTGTATACGACTACATCACCGTATATAGGTTGACCAATCATCAAATCGTGACTCTGGCACGAGTACGCCCCGACGAGGCAGAGAAGTGAAATTATTGTAAATGCACGCATTTTCCCGTCTTTCGCTCGCTACTGAGGCGCAAAACTCTCGGCGTATGTTTTATACGGAAACAGGTGTAATGCGAGAGTGGGACAAGAAATAAGGCTGACTTTGTAGGAACAGCTGTGTTTACCATACGTAATTAATCTAACATTGTGTATGATTTTTCTAGTAATTTCTTTTGTATTAAATTTTGAAGAATCGGCGTGAATAAGTATATTGTCAGGAAATTATTAAGTCATCGTTATTAAAATTGAACTCGTTATGGCGAGTAATTTCTATTTAATGAATATTATTTTATTTAATGAATGGAATGTTAAAGAACAATGACAGTATATGTTATTTGGTAAAAAATTATATAAACTTCGAACCACTTAGTATATTATAGCTCAATGCTTCGAACAGCTACATCCAATGACATTTTTAAACATCCTGGGCAATATCTTTATTTCCAGACTTCGTTTAAGATTATTTCTTATAGCATTGTCATGTCTATATTTTGATATTTATTTTATGTGCAGACACAAAAAATAACACTAAGAAAAATTTTGCCATTGTTCTATGTAATCAATTAACGTATGAAATGACGTGTTGAATGTGTATAAAATTTTATCTCTATTTTACTTGGTCATGCCATAAATTCAGAACTACTTTACCTATTTGCTTCATTTTTTTTCTTAATATTTCTAATTCTTTGTAAAATGTTCTCAAGGAAAGAAAAATTAAGAAAATTGGGCAGAAAATTAGAAAATTTACTGAAATTATTATAAAGCGAAAATAACCGTTTGAATAAACTGTTGTAGGTTATGTATTGTGCTTATATGACGTGTGAAATAACATAAAAAAAACACATAATAACGTGAAATCATTGGGTTTTGTAGTAACATATTTTTGTGAAGCGACAAACAAACAATGGCAAAATATTTGTGATTTAACGTGACAACCTCAGAATACAGAGGTGACAACATGTTTAAAAAGAAAATAAATTCAACTAAAGAGTTCTTACATATTCCCGGGCTATTTATTTAGGCAATTGGCACCGGGCACCTTTCCATCGACTACCTTTACTGTTAACTCTACTATCTTTGCCAGTTAATATGATGAACAGTTAATAACCTTCCCGTTAACCACTGGCCAGAGGGCAAATTTTAATCCTTCAACAGAACAACATCATTTTCCTTTACATTTGGCAATTTGTGACACCACATGTTACGTGTCTATAAATTTGTAATGTAGTCTTGACTCCAACGTGTCCAAAACTTTTGTAACTTTCTATGTATCAACTGCCATCCGTCCAATCGGCTTAGTGGGACGTCTAACAAATTATCATTAACTAACACAATAGTAGGCTCTGCAATTAAAAAAATACCTGGAGTCAATGGAACTGAATCACTAATTGGCATTAATGGTCTACTGTTTAAACAAGCTTCAACTTGAGTTAAAATTGTTACACCGTTGCTATGCAACGAGAACGCAGCTGCGTGCTCACGCTCAACACAAATTGTGTAAATTTGTTTTGGTTTAATCATTTCAGCCGAGATATGCATACTGTTGGACATAGGTGTTTTTCTTAGTCCGATTATATTTATAGGATTATCTTTATCTTTATAAGGAGTTCTCAAGGTTTTTTTTTTTCTAATTAACCACTACAACGAGTAGCGGGTCAGCTAGTGTTTTATGTATTTAATATCGGTACCATAATTTATCAATAGGTACAGACGACATTCACGTCTCGCACCACATCTCCTATTGTAGGTGGGTTGGAAGAGATTTCTTTTAGAAATAAGCCACGCCGTCTGTACATTTTTATTAACATGTCCTCTTTTATTGTTTCTATGTGTACTTACAGTAGGTAAATTATTACATAAATTTATTTTCATTTATTTATTTACAACCAGCTTAGTACTTCATTACAGGATAAACCTAATGCAATAGTGTAATTACTAATACTTACAAGAAAAATGCACTGAAAAAAATCGACTTGCGTCAGGCGGGACTCGAACCCGCATCACAATCCGGGTGGATGCGTTGACCCGGATTGTGGAAGATGCGGGTTCGAGTCCCGCCTGAGGCAAGTCGATTTTTTTCAGTGCATTTTTCTAGTATTAATATTTACGCGTTTGTAAACGCAAAAATAAAATTATTCCATACTAATACTTATCTTAAGATTAAGCTACATAAAAAAATAGGTTGCCCCATTATTGAGAATTGATCTCATTTAGTAAAAATCAATTGGCCATATGCTTGTCTGCAAACTAAGTAACTGAAAAAAAGAAAGACTTAAAGTCGAACAAGATCATCAAATATTTTCTTGATCGGTACTTTCCCTTAATAGTCTCGCTAAATGATACAATGTAAGGTACATTGGATCAATTAGCAAGACTATTTACAAGGGGAAGTCTTAATAAAGAAGCCTAATTAACTCATTCGCGGCACGCTATGACGTCATATATTTGCCGACAAATACTAGTAACTAGCGCAACGGCGCCGAGATATTTAAAAAAAATATTGGCGAATAGGTGATTTGAAACTTTTACACCATAAAATTGTATACCTATTAGAGAGTTAAAAAATAAATAAGCCAGATGCTTGCAAAGACGTTTTTTTTAAAGGTTAGATATGTATTATAATTGCTGTAGCAATGTTGCTAGCTTGCAACTTTGCGTATGGATTGCGTTGTATACAGGGTGTTTGGTACATGGGGTATGAAGCGGACACCTACCCATGCTAACATAGTCATATAAATACTATGGCGATATCAAAATTTTTAAATTGTAAAAAAAAAATTCTCCGTACAAATAGTTTAGGCACAAAAACAAAATGTATGAAAAATTCAAAAAATATTTTTACAATTTTGAATTTTTAATATCACCATAGTATTTATATGACTATGTTAGCATGGGTAGGTGCCCGCTTCATACCCCATGTACCAAACACCCTGTATAGTGGATGTTGCAAAAAACAGCTTTGCAAGCTCTCAAACTACCAAGCTTATTTATTTTTTTACTCTTTTAATAATCAATTTTAAGCTTTAAGAGTTTTAGATTGCCTCAAGTGGTTAGGGTTTAGGGTAGGTAGGGGTAAGGGTATTAGGGCAGATTGTAGGAGAGTCGTCGGTGGAAGCGTCGGTGGCGTAGTGCGTAAGAGCATCGTCTCCCACCTGGGAGGCACTGGTTCGATCCCCGCCACGTACCAATGTGTTTTCAAATTTTGAATTCATAGGTACGTTTAATCGACGCTTTTACGGTGAAGGAAAACATCGTGAGGAAACCTGCACACATCTATGAAGAAATTCTTAGGCTGTGTGTGAAGTCGACCAACCCGCAATTGGCCAGCATGGTTGACTAAGGCCTAATCGCCCCTAATGTGGGGTAGGCTCGAGCCCCTCGGTGGGGACATTATATGAGCTGTTGATGATGATGTTGATAGGAGAGTTATATGTCGGGTTTCCTCAAGTACCTACTCCACAGAACAACGATCAGGACCCTCGCGCGAATGATAAAAGAAAACAAAATAGGTACCTACATCAAGATAGAATGTTCCAGAAAAATCGCTAACAGAGTGTAACTTGACATTTACGCAAGCAACGACGCGTTGATAAACTAAAATTGTATTGTAATGAAATAAAATGTTTAACTTTTAAATTTATATTTATAACAAATTTAAATAACACATTAAATATTTTATAATTGAGACTAAACTTAGGTGGTAAATTAGTATCTTAATCAGGCCATACACGATGGAGTGTACCCAAAGACCATATAAGCACTCCGTGAGTATACCCGACAGGTTTGCCTGTACAGTTAAACCGTACAGGTAAACCTGAGTAAAGAGTTGAGAAAGACCATATGCACTGAGTAAAGCTCTTCCCAGAACAGTACCAAAAACATGTGATGCCAGTTATCGGGTTTAAATTAAGTTAGTAATTTCATTAATGGCAAAGGTTTAACAAAAAAAATTGCCAGCGTCACGTCAGCTATAGATACAGAATAAATAAACGGTTCATGAATATGAGTTTCATGACAAAAACTTTTTTTAAACACAGCCCGAAGTAAATGAAAAATAGGGAGCACTATTAAACTAACTGCAACTATGTACAAATAAAACCTTGCACTAGAGAAAACCTACAAATAAATGCCTAGAAACAACTAAATTTTGATATCATTATCAGTTATGAAAGACGAAATCAAATTGATGGATGTTGGGTTTAAACTAGATAAAATAATATGGAAACAAGGTTTAAATTACATTGTGTTTTTCAAAAAAGCTTAAATAATTAATTTTAAGAATGAAGGCTACTTAGGTTAAAAAACATTGCTTACTTTCTTTGGTTTTGGTAATCTGTAAAATATTACTCGAATTAAAAACAGCGTCGGTAAACCTGGTCTTCGCTTGTACAAGTTTACACTGCTCACCCAAGACCGAAAAGACCGGCCCGATTGTCTGTCCTACAAAACTCTGACGTGGGCCAACACCGACAAGAATGATAGAGATGTACCTACCTACGCCTGTTAATAAGTGTTCATGTATGCAAATGTCTCCTATAATTGTAAATAAGCCCAACAACACATTATAGCTTCGCAATAGTTTTATTTCATTATTTGTAAGAAACATTTCTTTTTAACACAACATCATGAACACTGCTATTCCCAAGATTAACGTTTTTATGTAGATACTTAGGTACTTATTCTGCACATCCACTTCTATTTTACCTTTCTACTGCTTCCTAAATAACTTCTCTTAATACCACTCGCAATTTTCTCCAAATTTTCTATGTTTACTTAGTTAATAACGTAAATCCTTGTTTGTCATCAATTCTATACTTTGTATTTCTGTGCAGGTCGTCTTCCGGATTTTTTTCTGGTTTGACTTATAGGAATTTAGAATAGCAAGATATGTTGTGAAAGGTCTGTTCTTAAAACTTCAATATTTAATACCCAAGGGTGTCAAAATACCATGTGTCAAAATCACTATCGAGCGGGCCTAGTATAATAATTAAGTACTAGGCACGCATGGATCCCGAAGAGTTCAATATCTGCCGTAGATTGTGATGGTGAAATTGAACCCGTTTCCTCTTCGGCTCTCCAACTTGATTTTCACGAAATTCTGCCCCACTCCTCCTGCCTCGATGCTGGGGTAGCCCCCGCTGCCATCACTGAGGTGGTCTTTGATCTCAATAGCCTTTATCACAGCGTAATTATTTATTCCTTGTTGAGGATACTCAATCGTACTCCTTCTAACCATTAGCGGGATTCCATATTTGTATTTGTCCACTTTGTATATGACTACATCACCGTATATAGGTTGACCAATCATCAAATCGTGACTCTGGCAAGAGTACGCCCCGACGAGGCAGATAAGTGAAATTATTGTAAATGCACGCATTTTTCCGTCTTTCGTTCGCAACTGAGGTGCAAAGCTCTAGGCGTATGCTTTATACGGAAACGGGTGTAATGCAAGAGTGAGACAAGAAAAAACGCTGATTTTGTTTGAACTGCTGTGTTTACCGTACGTAATTAATTTAACATTGTGTTTGATTTTAATCGCCTCTATGGTCTTATAGTTCTACCACCGGAATTAGATTCAGAGGTGCCGGATTCGATCCCATAGGGGAGTACAAATTTGTAGTCTGTTTGGCTGGCGGTATGACTTTTTTCCAGTCCAGACTAGCCAGCCCTTCTGTGGTTGAAGGTTTCAGGTGATGCTTGATTCCATCTTCGACCTTATCGTCATTTACCATCATGTCAAGAGCTTAGATGCAGGTTTAATAAATCTAAATATTTTTTGAGGTTGGTGCCAACCTCAATATTTGGAATAAACGTTGTCACTTGTATTTGTGACCGCCCTAAAAAAACAATCAGATTTTTATAAACATATTTTTTGTAATTTGTCCGGTTTTGGTTTTGAAAGGCGATTTTTTTACCTCTTAGAGATTTTTTGTGTATCGGGGCTTACTCGAAATTTATTTTATTATGTTTAAACTATTAAACAGTGATAGCTTCATATTGAATCAACTGGTTTATTTTTAAACAATACAACGTTTACGAATGCATTACGACTAAACAATCACGTTTGGACATATTAGACCTGTCATACGATGCGTTGTTTCCTGTCTCAATGTCAAGTTACACCTAAGTATTCAGTTACATTACACACATTACACATTTTTCCGGCTGGGGATTACCCTAGTCCTAGTGCCCTAAGTTAGTGGTCGGCAAAGTACAGCTCCGGAGCCGCATGTGACTCTTTGGCTCCTTATGTGCGCCTCTGGAACAAATATCCGAGGCAGGCGCTATAATAATTTCATTTAAAAAAAATCGGGAGTGGTCTCCGCTTGACTTTCTCGTATACCGGAAACGACTCAAAGGTTGATAGAAACCTTATATTTAAATGTCATAAATGCATGTTAAATTTTGGTCACCCATCCGAGTACCGACCGCGCACTTGGTTGCTTAACTTTCGTGATCGACGTTGTTGATAGAAACCTTATATTTTGACGTCATACACGTATGTTAAATTTGGTTGCAATGAGTTAAAACATGCTCGAGTTATCGAGCTAACGCACAGACACACACACAGACATAATTCCAACAAAAATATTTTTGGACACAGGAGCTTAGGTCCAAAACGTGTAAATCCGTCAAAATCTCGTGGTCGAATTTTTTGACGATTACAAGACTTCCTCTATACTACGTACGAGAAAGTAAAAAACCGATGCAAAGCACATTTAAGAATGATATTTAGTTTTATTTAGTGTATTACTAATTTAGTGTAATAAAGTTTAATAAACAAGCAGTTTTGGCTCCCAATTTTTTTTTTAATTGTTGTAAAGTTCATATTTGGCTCTTTGGCTATTATGTTTGCCGACCACTGCCCTAGGGAAATCCCCCTCAGGCGTGCGTGTACCGTGCCCGTTCCCCAAACGTCCCCACAAAGGGCTGTTAGGGTACCGATGGTGTATAGTGGGTATTCGCAGGAACTCCCGGGAGAATGACATACACGCTGCACTGTTTATCATTGCAGTGCATGTATCTTAGGAAACCAATGTATTGTTTACTGCGGCCTGAGTACCCTTATAACTACTAGGAAACAATGAAATAGACTAATCTATTATTTAAAAGTAACAAAAGAAAAAACATGAATTTAAAACCAAAATGAGTAAAGAAATTAACCCATATATGCCCGTAACTATTTAGGTCGTAAAAATTTCTGATATTCACAAATGTTGCTCAAAATAGGAACAAATAAAGGACTGTCACTTAATTTTTAATTAGAATTTTGGAAAAAGGAGTTTTTAGACTGGGTCGCTAACGACCCACTGGGATAATAGGTGTCCTAAAATGTATCAAATAAAATTAACTAGTAAAATTGAAAGGAAATCATATTATGAAATCAAAAATAAATAAAGTTATTTAATTATGAGTGGTATTGAAAACACTTATCGTGGAGATTTACTGCTCATTTATTGTACATTTTATAGTTCTTACAAACAACATAATATCGAAGTCTTCTTTGCTTAGGTAGGTACATAGTGAAATATGTCCAATATTTTGTGTCCGAACAGCAGAAGGTATTAATCGCCTGGTCGTTTTTGATGGTCTTGGTCACCTCGAGTCGACCCGTACTTCAGAAGTGAAGCTCAATTTTTTTCAAGGTCAATTTTTTCTGCGAAAATTTAATGCCAAATAGCGCCAACGAACATAACTCGTTGGACAGCGGTGAGCCCATTGACTTCGCCAGACTGCACGTTGTTGACTGCGACTTCAGAACAGAATAGGCATATACCACTATTTGCCCCTCACACTTATATATATTCCAACATTGGGGTTCTGGCGACCAACTTCATCCAAATTATAGTGGTTGTATTGAACAGCTATCATATCGGGCTGTGGTAATGTGATTGTGGATTTTGAGGCAGCTAAATAACGCGTTACTGTTTTCAAGGGTTTTATTGCGTATTTGCTGAATAGGAGAGTAACCCATAACACATAGTGGAAAAACCACACTGTTATCGTGTCAACGTACCGCTGCTTTATCAGCTTTTTCTTCAAACATATAATCAAAGAAGCCTAGTAAAGTAAGGTGGGGTATTATCCCAGTGGGTCGTTTGCGACCCAAAAATTTTTACGACGCTCTTATACAAGAAAAGCAGCTTAGTAACTTATTGGACATACTTAATTATTATCGATTATTTATCTAACAAGCATGTTACAATAATTTTGTTTTATGAATATACGTAAAAAAATTAATACATACAGTTTTCGTAACTCCAGATATAGAAAATTTATTCCAAATAGTATTCAAAAAATGTAACAGCTCTCAAAATAAACTATAGCACTAAAATAACTCGTCAATCACTTTTAAACGTTTTTTAACCTTTCAAGTAATTGACAAAGTAAACTAAGTATCAATAATTAGGTTATTTAAAAATATCTACCTATTTAAAGGTAGTTACTAACTTTGGGTCGCTAACGACCCATTGGGATAATATAGGTTAAAGGTAACATTGACGAAAATGTTGAAATATAGGTACCTACGTAAAAAGTAATCAAAGAAACTGTAAAGTAATTATTTTAAACTGTCCAAATTAGTAACGGAAAATGAATTTGTATTTCCAAAGTGTTAGGAGTTAATTTGGACACACATACTTGTGTGGTGATTTTTGAATAGATAAAACGCGTAATTTTTGTATGTATTAAAATTTGAGTTCAAAAATGACTTAAAATTTCAAGTAAGTAATTTCGTGTAAGTTGAAAATTATTGAGTACTTACCTACTTTACATTTGACGAAAATAAAACATTATGCAGATTTTTGTCATCATATAACTATTTATTTGAAAAATCTTACAAATAAACTTACTTTATTAATAGCAGGATAATTTTTTATAACTAATATTTTTCATTAATACTAAGAAAATTATGCTTGAGGTTTGTATATCTTTTTTGAGGAAAGATATGTTATTTCTATCACGTAGTCGCAGTACTGAATTCATTTTTTTGTTAACTGTAAAGTTTTTCTTTAATATTTCCAATAGAACTGGCTCTGTGGGAAATAACCTGCTTTGCTATAATATCTCACGTTGGGATCTTCGCCATACACTTCAATTTGGAATTTGTATCCTCTTAGAACAGTAGGACTTTTAAGACCTATTGTCACACTTTTCGCCCCAACACCACCACTTTCAATAAACGCTTCGCCGTTCTTGTCATCTCGTAAGTCTGTGACGTAAATAGCTGCTATCACGTCATTATTTGGTGCATTGATCACGACATCATCTGTCCTCTTCCATAACGCTGGAGAAGCTTCTCTGATTTCACTGAAGATTTTTCTAGAATGTGATTGTGCGTATCCAAGTTTTATGTCATTTGAAAACACAGTTTGACTACAACATGCTACAACAATAATAGCTACAGTCAATGCAAACATCTTGATAGTTTACTATTGTACTGAGGTATCCAATGCAAAAAACTCAAATGAGGAAAACAAGTGATTTACAGTCTTATATACCACGCTAATTACTTGTAGGAGTACTGAGATCATACTCCCGTTTCTGGTAACATTAGCAGTTACATGCGAAGTATACAGAACAGTTCATCTATTATAATGGGTTATGCAATATTACGTAGAAGTAGTAAAATACATCTATTTATTCGAAATCACGTACATGTTTGGTTTCTACGACATAAGTTATGGCAGTGACATCAGATTTTCCATTCATCGGATCACATATTTCACATCCTACTGCTAATATATCAACATTAATATAAATAAGTTTTAGGTATAAAATCTTTATACATACACGTTTAATTTCAGTTCCAACGCGCAGTTCAGAAGCTACAAAAATGTTTCCTTTAAACTGCTTTGCTCTAGTCGTTCTACTCTCAGTATCTGTTCTCTGTCACGATCTGTTTCTTGGGTATCCAGATCAAGGTTCCAAGTTGATTTACAACAAGATCCACCAAGAAAACCCAGCCCTTTGGGTCAGATCGAAGAAAGTTGAAGTGAATACTACTGGCATCATAAATGCAATACAAGTTCTGGACTTAAGGGAAGACAAGGCTGGTGAAGCTTACGTATCAGAAGGAGGGATTGGACAAACTCATGTGACATTAAAGCTGGACAGTCCAGGAGTGTTACGCGGATACAACTTTTGGGTGTCAGTGTACGCTTTGGACGTGCGGAACTTCATGCAAATACACGGTAGAAAATGAACGAAGACTTTTGTGTTTGATGTGGAACTGTATGAGATTAAAATTCGGCGTCCAGGTATTGTGTTATTTGAATTGTTAAATAAAAAGTTTTTTTTTTAAATTGAGTTATATTTCCCACCGTCTATAACGAATTTCGCAGCCGTAATTCAGTAGCCGTGTGATGCCGGCAGAGTAGAATAGCTTCACCCCATATCCTCCAATGGGTGTCGTAGAAGGCGACTAATGGATCAGCAAAGGGGTATTGATAACCTTATACTCCGTCCATCAATCCGCATTGGGCAAGCATGGTGGACTACTGCCTAAACCTCCTTCAATGACAAGGAGAGGCCTTGTGTCCCAACAGTAGGTCGACTTATAAAGGCTGTTATGATGATAACGAATTTCTTCTATATACCCTAGTCTCAGTTTATTTGGAGTCGGTGTATATGTCACCAAACTACTATGGGTTGTGGTATAGTTTCATGGCCGCCTGCCTGCCTGACGCCAACTCTGTTATTTTGTGGTTGGTTTGAGGTCATAGCACATTTATAATCTTGGACCCATATAGCTTCTTTTTACTTAGAAAAAGAGTTTTTCTATGGTTTGTAGCCGCTGTTTTGTAGCGTTTATATTTATTTATTGAATAGTACAAAAGTTTTTTTTTCTCCCCTGAAACGTTATGTTAGTTCGGTAGGTATCGGAAAGAAGCTTGAGAAGGGTACGGAGGTGCGATCAGCAAGTTGCATCGGGAGAATGAGCAAAATTAAAACGTATCATCATAAAAAAGGGGCGTTCCCTTTCCGATCTGATAAGTGTGCGACGACCCTTACTTGCCGCCTAGGGTGACTGTTTTAGTAGTGGGAGAATAAAGCCTATTCGATTAGTTATATGTTGCCCGTGTATAATTACAATCATTTTAATAGTAAAAGAAATAAAAATCAATGTTTGTTTGTCATATACGCATTCGGAAAACATTGATAAGATTGTGATAAAACTTCAGGTGTTCGGCCCAAAAAATCAATACAAAAATGATTTTTTTTTGTGGCAATTTAGAATTGAGTGCTTATCAAACTTATTTAAGGGAAATGTTTTCTCGTCTTATTTGTTTGATGGAAATATAAGGCTACTGTTTGTTTCTCATGGGCCTACTGCAAAATGTTATGACATGGCATTATGTTTGCAAACCGATGGACCCACGTCAAACCACCCTGGATGAGTCACAGAGACATATCAATTATTTCTATCGTATTTCTTTAACTACCTATTGCAAAACTGTGGAATGATACGGATTTAGTCATAGTCATATTATGCTTAAACAAAAATTATTCCTAAGCATTTCAGTAACTACACGTTGCATGCGGTGTGTACCTGTAATTAATTGTGTAAATAGTTTTCATCTAATTAACTTGCCGTAAAAGTTTGTATTGTTGTAACAATCATTGGTATACCAAATAAATAATCAAAAATACATATTGTTATAACAGATATTACCTATCTACATAATAGAAAAGTCCCATAAACTGATCCTGTTAGCGTATCGCGAAACATAAAACAATAATATAGAGTACCTAGTAGGTACCAAAACTAAAAACATTAAATACAAATAATATGCACGACATTATCTACATAATAATAATAATATATTTGTACGCTCACACCAATTATCTAGCCCAAATTAAGCATTATTAAGGACAATTATATATACATAATAATTTTTACATATTTTTATAAATAAACATAAATAAATATATAAGGAAGCGTCGGTGGCGTAGTGTGTAAGAGCGTCGTCTCCCACCCGGGAGGCACTGGTTCGATCCCCGCCACGTACCAATGTGTTTTCAAATTTTGAATTCATATGTACGTCTAATCGACGATTTTACGGTGAAGGAAAACATCGTGAGGAAAACTACAGAATCTGCATCTATGAAGACATTCTTAGGTTGTGTGTGAAGTTGACCAACCCGCACTTGGCCAGCGTGGTTGACTAAGGCCTAATCGCCCCTAATGTGGGGTAGGCTCGAGCCCCTCGATGGAGACATTATATGAGCTGTTGATGAAATATATAAACACTTATGACTCGTCAAAAAATATTCGTGTTCATCACACAAACATTTGCCGCTACCAGGACTCGAACCCGGACCGCTTGATGTGTAGGCAGCTATACCTACTGACCACTCCACCAAGACGACGGCGTCTATATCATTATTAATCTTCAAACGTGTGACATATTTCGATCTTTGTATTACATACATTTTAATTATGCAATTAACTCTAACATGACATTTTTAATTAGGTCTCATAATTATGACGATTAGTTGGCGTAGAAGGTTTAGTGAATTAGAAGGTAGGTATATAGGTTAATACGTCACTTGTATTCTAGCTAGTCAATTCACTAAATTTATCAATAGGCTAGTGAGAGACACGATTATTGCTAATTCAATTCACGCCGTAAACAATGTTAAGAAAGGCTTACATGATGAAATGTTTATAGTAACAAATTATGCGTCACTAGTTTAAAGAGCGGAAATTTCCTTATTATTAAACTTATTTTAAGAAAAAACCATAAAAAAGAATATTCGCAGATTTCTTATAGATTTCGGTGCCATCGATCGTAGTATTCTTTGTAATGAAAGTCACACAAGTGCGTCCACTGATTGCATCGTACGGATCGCATGAATCTGCGTGGACGAATTATGAAAAATAATCTATTTGATGCGATGCGGGGGACGAAGATATGAGAACGCTTATGTAAGACCTTCATGTGCGTATTTTTATTGTGTATGCTAAAGGACCCACAAAGGCCCTAAAAGTCTCAAAAATCTCCAGTTCTCAGTCATAGTCAATCACAAAGAAATCACTCCTAAATTAGTTGTATTTTTTTGCGATTATTATGTGAAATACCTAACAAAAATATAAGATGGAATCCTGAGGAAATACCTACATAAGATTACAGTCAAACAACATGTATTGAGTCGTGTAGTCAGTCAGGTTTCCAGATTGCTACGGGATAGATAATGGAACAGGAGTTGGCAGCCCAAGATTATCACGACGATTAATTTACAAGTAAATATAAACTCTGACCGCTTTTTTACTTTCTCGTATACGTAGTATTTTATGCTTCGATACGCTAACAGGGACATGTTTATGGGACATTTCTATTATGTAGATAGGTAATATATGTTATAACAACATGTAGCAATAAATGTTTTTTTTTACTTTCTCATATGAAAAAAATCTCTATGAAAAAAAATATGTAAAAAAAAACATAGTAGTATAGAGGAAGTCTTGAAATAGTCAAAAAATTCAACCTCGAGATTTTGGCGGATTTACACGTTTTGGAACTCATTGAGTCCGTTTTCGAATTATGTCTGTGTGTGTGTGTCTGTGCGTTAGCACGATAACTCGAGTATGCTTTAACTGTTTGCAACCAAATTTAACATGCATGTAAAACATCAAAATATGAGGTTTCGATGAACTTTTGAGTCGTCGATCACGAAAGTTAAGCAACGAAGTGCGCGGTCTTTACTCGGATGGGTGACCAAAATTTATCATGCATGTATGTCATCAAAATATTAGGGTTCTATCAACTTTCAAATCGTTTCCAGTATACGAGAAAGTCAAGGGGAGACCACTCCAGATTTTTTATGCAAGTAGATGACAAACAAGCTGACGGCCCAACTGGTTGTAAGTGGATACCGTCGCCTATAAACACCTGCAATAACAAGGAAAAAATCACTTGGTATTGAAGGTGGACTGTCTTCCTGAGGTCTAAGATAAAATGGCTTCCATGCTTCGTAATTACACTGGCTACCTTCCGCATACCATCAAAGCGTACACTTTCGCACGCTTATAAAATAAAAAAATGCATTTGACATTGTATAAAAATAAGTTGAGGAAAACCCGCATAGAGGCCGAGCTTAAACCTTAAACTCAGACATTTGACCTCCATATCGCTGTCTTGCTCACAATCACGTCACATCATTCTGTCGTGTACTAGCTAAAGGATAACACGTTCAAAATGTTAAGGCTGACTTTGATCTTGTGTGCAATGCTCGCGGCAGTTCACTGCAGGACAGTGGTGGTAGGTCAAGTGATGGACTACAGTGGAGTGGTGAGGAAAGTCTTCGAGAAAATGGAAGAAGCGACAGCGATACCGCTCCTGAAGAGAGAGAAGGAAGTCTACTTCGAATACCCTGTAGGAGATCAGACAATCAAAGGTATAGCTATCCGGGATCTGGAGAATGGATTGGCGGAGCCGTCCATTACCCGTGGTGGGTTAGGATTCAATTTTGTTAATATCAAATTGAAGAGTCAACGGGGATCCGGTTTCAAGTACTCCATAGAAATATACGCTTAACGTTCTCAATTTTAACGCTGTACAATAATACTCAAGTGATATCTACATATTAAAGTTATGAAGTTATTAGTTCTTGTTTTATTTCAAGTTTACAATCACCACCTAAACATGAAGTGTGTTATATCTAACTGCAAGTTACAGTCACTCAGGTACCTGATTTATTGAAATACTAGCATCTGCATCTTACTTTTGTTATAATTTTGCAAATGGGAACATAAACTAGATATTTCTTACATAACCGCAATGCTAATTGCTTTACATATTTTGTTATCAATGTTGTATAACCATTTGATCAAACAAAGCCAAAGTTCACGCTTCAATCCAATGTAAAAACTGTTGGAAAGAATTGATTTATTTATTGTGCGTACTATAAACAGCTTATTAGGGCTAAACCTTACAGCAATATAGTTAATAGGGAATATTGAGGTACATATAATTTGAAATTATTGGTCGGAAAAATTTGTGTAGAAAATTAATGAACGATTTTTATGATCCCAATTTTATAATATTCACTACGAGTATCAGGGCTGGATTTGGACGTCTGGGGGATTATGGAGAGACCCATAATAACTATTTGAAAGTCGTAGGTATACCTAAGTTGCCAGTCCGTCTAATTTTGAATATTTTTATCCACTTTGTGGGGGCCCCTGGGCAGTTGCCCCGACTGCCCTCTCTACATCCAGCCCTGAGTATACAGGTAATCAATCAACATTGAGCTCTGGTGTGCTGTGCTCTACCTACTCGTGCTTCGTTGAATCGCTGCTCTCTGAATGCAGAATCAAACCTAGTACAGTAGATCGCAGCAAAGCTCAGTGTTGATTGTTCACCAATGTAATAACTGTCCGTTGTCGGCTTTTGTTTCTTGGTTCACTGAAGGTTTAGTCATTTTTGGCTCAATTCATACTAGCGCAGATTTGAAGCGCATTAAATTGTCGATCTAAAACTTAAAATAGCAAATTCACCCTTATCTCCACAACTCTATTTCTTCTGAGTTAAAAAAAGGACGCGCCGAAGTCTGCGCTTCGTGCAACATCGCTTTAGTTGTGAAGAATTTCGCTTCGATGCGTTTTGACTCTGTGCTAGTATGAATTGATCCTTTGGACTTGACGCCCCTTTTAAGGCAATCTGTCACTATTTTGAAGCTTGCATGGTCTATGTGGCTTTATGTCAATTGTTACCTAAAGTTCTGCTCGGGGTGAGATGAGCTTTCCATAGTATGTGGAAAGACTCCGGCTGGTGGTGAGCAGTCGTAGTGTATAGACGCTAACGCTACCAACACTAAGGTGTATTTCTCCACTCTCACTCAACCCTAAACTCATTATTTAGGTATCCGTTGGATCTCTGGCTTAACCTTACAGAAATTGTTAGCAATAAGCATACTTACCTATTCCTAATATGCTGAATTTTAGCCATAATCACTCTACTTTTCATTTCGATTATATGGAAAGTAAAAAACGTAAAGATTTTGAATTGTTTTTCGGCATAGCTCACCCTATAATACTATCTCATTTTCGGAAAAGATGAGAAGGATGTATGTGCTTCTAAATGAAATAGTACATGTATTAACTAGGGCGGTAAAACAAAGAATGTCTCTGATCACAGGAATTTGATTATCAGTACAAAATTTAATGTCACATCGTGACAAAATGCCACGTTCTGGGCAGGTGGGGCATAAAGCACTTTTTCATTTCTCATGCAATACACAAACTAACGAACAATGTACGTGTTCGACACACATATGTATTTTAAATGAAATAAAGGACATAATAATAATAATAATATATTTCCACGCTCACACCAATTATCTAGCCCGAAGTAAGTATCATTAAGAACTTGTGTTACGGATACTAGATAACGGATATTTTTTTTTAATATACATAATAAGTTTAGGTATTTTTATAAATAAACTTAAATAAACAACCATGGCTCGCAAACAAACATTCGTGTTCGGCACACAAACATTTGCCGCTACCAGGATTCGAACCCGGACCGCTTGATGTGAAGCCAGCTATACTGACCACTCCACCACGACGGCGTCAAATATGGAAAGTAAAAAACGTAAAGATTTTGAATTGTTTTTCGGCATAGCTCACCCTATAATAGTATCTCATTTTCGGAAAAGATGAGAAGGATGTATGTACTTCTAAATGAAATAGTACATGTATGAACTAGGGCGGTAAAACAAAGAATGTCTCTGATCACAGGAATTTGATTACCAGTACAAAATTTAATGTCACATCGTGACAAAATGCCACGTTCTGGGCAGGTGGGGCATAAAGCACTTTTTCATTTCTCATGCAATACACAAACTAACGAACGATGTACGTGTTCGACACACAAACATTTGTCTCTAGACCATGATACTTCTTTGTATGAAGGAAAACGTAACTCGTAAGATGAATTTTATTATTGTACCAATCATCCTATCTCAGAAATTAATTGAATAATTCCACAACGTAAACGATCAGATATTTCCTTAAATTTTCAAGATTAGGTTAATCTTGAAATTTACGATGAAATTTCCGATTTTTAAACAGAGCACGTCCAATCTTATCGGACTCTTATCAATTGTTGTTATATTGCTGAGGATAAGATCGATCGATCTAAAATTTTTTCTAAAAAACTCAGTTTGACGTCCGTGACGACGATGTTTAAACTATTTTGCTTGTAAATAACAAAATGGCCAGTAAAATAGTGAAAACCGTAATCGTTATTGTTAGCGTTCTGTGCATTACTAAAAGTATTAATGGAGAGAGTGTCTTCGTGGGCTCTCGCACGGATTCTGACGTCCTAGTACACAGGAGTTTTCACGAGAGAATACCTTTCATCATTAGGTCTGATGATGTCGCCTTCCCGCAGTACTACGAGGAGAACGATGACGTCATAACTGCAATTTACGTCATAGATAATAATCCAGCGGACGGCGCCATTGGTGTGGTGGACTATGGTGGAGTCGGACATACTTATGCTAATATACATTTAAAAAGTGCTTTGTGGGGAGGTTTTAACTTTACTGTGGAAATTTATGGCGTGAAATTAAAGTGATAAAGTTTTTCATTACTTATTTGTTTTAGTTTTCCAATGTCGTTGAACAAGTTTGCCTACTTTATAATTGACTTATAATAATATGATTAATTATTCAAAACGTAAATAACAAAAATGATTTTTAATTGTCTTTACATAATAAAAGCCGATTTGTACTTTAGGGACGTATTTTCAGAAAAGTGTTAAGCTATTTGACATCTCATATTTAACGTAATTTTAGAACGTTTGTAAAATTACGTATGTAAATTCAGGTAAGCAATCTTTAGTAAGAAACGAAATTACAATAAGATCAGATTCTGATGAATGAACTCGTGTGTAATTAATTCTACATAATATAGTAAATCCAAATAGTTCCAAGAACAATTCAACAAGGCAATATCTTAATTATTTGATTGCATAATTAACGTAATTGGTCGACGCTACGATAATCATGGAGAAGAGTCATTTGCTTGACCTTAAAGGTCAAGCAACATTAAAAAAAATCATGTATTAAAAAAAATCATGTATTATAAAATCAAAAAAATCTATACATAAATGGACCTTGCTACATTGCTTAGCTATGTATTATTAAATCGTTAGAAACTATACCACCCCTTATAACTTGGGATTGGTTCTTTAAAGGTTAAAAAGGTTTAACTTACATATCTATGAAATACATATTTATTTATGCTAAGATCTTAAATAAATAGGTTTATCACTTCCTTAACTACAATGGAGGCACGGGTAATCTAAATTTTCAACAAACCAATTGTTTGGGTTTTTTGTGTATAATATTCAATAAACATAATCATGCCGGATATGACTACAAAGTTATAAAGAGATATCGCCACAATTGATCTCTCAGAGAAAAACAATTCTTATCATTCTACAACATACAAGTGATTAATCAGTGGCAGAGCTATTCTCTGTCCGAGTTTTCATCAGCGGCGTGGCAGCGATACAAAATAAAAAAAGTAACGAAGGAAACTTGCACCTACTACATTTGTAAGCCTGCACTTGCTGCAGAACCAGGGTTCCAAAAACTTTGACTTAGGCCTGACTGACACAAAATCAACGATAACCTCACAATGTGAATGCCTGCGCGTCGTGCATGGACTGTTATCTGTTTTCTCCGAGATTCCATTGCTTAGATGGCAATAAATAATTATATTATTGGAACAACTAAAGTCTAACTTTAAAGTTAAGATAATAGGAAATGTTCAATCATATTCAATGGAATACTGTCAATATGGTTCAGTTTAGTAAGCGTTGACTCCTATGGAAATAATGTCGCACTTTGAATCAGAATGCAAGCATCAAATTATATTGCGGCAACTTTTTGTTGAGGTGCACTCATACTTTATTATATAAATATCTATTATGTATGTACATCTAACACGCAGACCAAATAAACAGTGAAAGAAAAAGCATTAAGGCCGGTAAAACTACACACATACACAAACACATGTAACGATACGCCTTGCCCTTGAGTTACATGAGTGTGCTCGTAAGGCGCTTTGCTAACGGCGGGACAGGGCAGGCTTTTTGACCGCCAAGCAATAAAGACCGCGTCTGTCCATCGATGCCTACGGCTGTTATCACCGCGAACACAAAGCACACGAGAGACGGAGGCAGTTATAACTACGTTCATTCTAGTGAAGAGCTGAAAGAGGGGCGCGGACTGAGCTAGACGCCCCGCGCTGCTGTCCGCGTTACTGCATATAAACTGATTTGTGTGATACATGGCGGATAGCCACGGATATGCTCACCGCCAGTGGCTGCTGGGCACCTCCGCGCGGTCTTTTTGCCTTCTATGTACTTTGAGGATTGCCTTTGCGCTATCGTTCGCGGTAAAATTGACCGGCCCGCCCCGCCCCGCCGTTTGCAAAGCGCCTAACTGTTCGCAGAAATTGGTGTTAACTTTTTTATTTGGTCCGAGATCTAACATAGTTTATTTAGATGGAGAGAAGATATAGGTAAGTACCTACTCTTTAGTGAAAAACTCTTTAGAGAAAAATCTTCACGTCCCTCCTGCTACCAGAGCGGCAGTCAGACATCCCTTGTTTCCACTTCTACGATCCTTACATATTTCTTTCGCTTCATCTACTCTCATCAAAGTCCTCATAATATGCTCGGATTGCTCGGTGATTTCGAGCACGTTTGAGCTGGCCCTTTTTATAATCTAACACTATGCACGATGAAATAAGTGAACTCTCTATATTTAAGTAAATTACAATGAAATCATATCTGCGCACGATATTGTCTTGACAAACTACATAAAATTACAATCACACTTTAAGTCATTACTTTATTTAAAAAAAACCTTTCGAGTAATATAGTGCTTTACCTTCATGTGAGATTAAGAATATTTATAGCTTAGATTGTGACATCGCAGTATAACTTAATAAGTAATCAACGGACTATTCCGACCCTTATTTGGGTAACAAAAAATCGGAAGCAACCCAAACCGATTGCATTAATGGCACCAGGACCGGTTCCCACAAAAGGATTCCTCGCTTTCAAGTTCCATCCTTTCATTAGAGGCTGTTAAACACAATTATAGCTCATTATCCTGGTCCAAACACCAGATAAGTTGAAGTAAGGCGTTGGGCAAATGACAGACTTTTTGTACGGTGGAAAGAAGTGTCTGATAAAGCAGTCATTTTGCTTCTGTAAACGCAAACTTAGTTGAGAAGTTTATCTTCATTTGATAAAAGACTAACACACCAGAACCTTTTATAAGGCGACGATAAATGCTGCGAAGCTTGCTCATACTAAGCGGAGCGTCCCAAGCCTGCATAGTCAAAAAACAGACAGAAAACTAAAAAACTGCTGTTATTCCATAAAAAGATAGGTATATTTTTATTGCTCATATAATTTTTTTAATTATCAAAACATCACAAGAATAAAAAATTAATGATATATTTTTTTATACCACATTGGTGGCAAACAAGCATACAATCCGCCTGATGGTAAGCGGTCACCGCAGCATATGGACACTTGCAATACTAGGGCTATCACACGTGCGTTGCTGACCTAGCAAAAACTTTTTCACACCTTTCTTGAAGACACCCATGTTGTAGTCCTTAGGGAAAACCTCGACAGGGAGTTCATTCCACAACCGAAGCGTACGCGGAAGAAAATTTCTTCTGAAATGCACAGTACGTAACCAACTCGGTTCCAGTGTGTGGAGATGAATATGATAGATGTCAGGTTTTTTATTTTTGTGACACGTATTTTCAAGATTTTTTAATAGACTAAAATGTACCTGCAATAACAAGGAAAAATTAATTGGTATTGCAGGTGCGTTATCATCCAGAGGCCTAAGATGAAATGCCTTCCATGCCCGGTAATTACACTGGCTACCTTTCCCTTCAATCCGAAACATAGCAAAATGTTTAAGGAAATAGGAATGGTGGAGGTACCTACCTCACCTACCTAGACGGCCCTGCATACAGGCCTACCACCTAGTACAAATATTGACAGATGAATGAAATTGATATCTGAACGACCGACGGGACTAGCATAAAATTAGACGCCGTCATGGTGGCGTGGTAAGTATAGCAGCCTACAATTCAAGCGGTCTGCGTTCAAATCCTGGTAGCGGCAAATATTTGTGTGACCAACACGATTATTTGTTTGCGAGTCATGGTTGTATATATATTTATTTAAGTTTATTTATAAAAATATCTAAAATTATAAGTATGTATATTGAAAATGTCCGTTATCTAGTATCCTTGAACACATGTTCTTAATGATACTTACTTTGGGCTAGATATTTGGTGAGCGTATAAATATATGTGTGTATGTATGTATAAAACGATTGTCAGGTAAGAAAATTACTCAACAGATTTCGATGACTTTTTTAAAGTTGATTTCATCGGGAAGTTCATTCAGGTTAAAACACTATAGTAACACGTGATTTTTGTATACATTAGGATAGATCGATAGATAACAGGAATTTACATCGGTACGTTGTTGGTTCATCTAGCCCAGAGATTATCAAACTTATTTCTTTTACCGCCCCCTTTGAAAATAAATAATTTTTCAGCGCCCCCTAGTTTTTATACACTCCTAAAACTTAAAAACCACCATTTCATTACTTTAATTAATTTAGTTATAGTGTTATATTATTCAGTCCTGATGTTTAAATTCTAAATTAGACATTTTTACCAGTGAGAACAATTAAAACGCAACTTTATAATATTAAGAATATATTTAAAAATCAAATTAAAAGAAACAATGTAGATAGGTAATCAATTTTAATATTATATCGAATCTAATGAGATGGATGAATTTGATGATTTTTAACAAGTTTGTTGATATCAGGTTCGATTTTACTCAAAAACAGTCTTAAGTCGCCGCGTTCGGTAACATGCAAACGATTTCTCTTTTTAGTAAGCAGCGTTGTCACAGCGCTAAATCCACGTTCACACAAATATGACGATGGGAATGCTATTAAAAATCGTTGAACGATCGACCACAATCCAGGATATAACTGCGAGATTGATTTTTGTAGCCAAAATTCGTGGTAACCACTTTTGAATTTGATTTTTAATTCATCATTCGTTGTCAGTTCTATAAGTTCTTCTTCCAGTTGGGGTGATATACCTATGTTGACATTTGAAAAAGGATCTAACACCCAGTCTGGTATTTCCAATTTCAAAATATCCTGGAATCTTTCAATGAAATCGCTGTGAAGATTTTCCAAATGTTGGCAGTAGACAAGCAAGTCGTCGCTGTTGCAGGATACTGATAAATTGGGAAAATTATGGAACTCACGTCTGCCGATATTCTTCTTGTGTAAGAGCAACTTGGCTACGAAAGCAGCGACGACATTTTTTGTTTTTATTAAGTTCAAGTCATCGCCTTGAAGTTGGAGATTCATATCATTAAGCAATTTATAAAGGTCTGTCAGGTATGCGATATCATTCTTTGATGTGATGAGTTTGTCGCGCAATTCTGTGTCTTTGTTTTCCAAAAACTCAATGACAGAGTCAAACAGATTGTAAAATCGAGTCAGACAATTTCCTTTTGATAGCCAACGCACTTCTGTGTGAAAAATCAATCTGTTGAAATCTTCATCATTAGCAACACAAAGCTGATTAAATAATCTGTCATTTAAAGAATTGTTTCGGATTTTATTGACTGCTCTGATGACATATTGCAATGATTGAAACAGTCGTTCACTTAAATTTCTAGCAACTAAATGTTGTCGATGTATAACGCAATGTACAGCAAGCACATCTGGAATTTCGTTTTTTAAGTACGCTATGAAACCTTTTTGACTCCCCGTCATAGCTGGAGCACCATCTGTAGCAGCTGATATAATATTCTTCAAGGGAATTCCTTTTTCATCACAAAACTTTTCCAGTGTTTTAAATATGGTTTCTCCTTTTGTGTCTGTCTCTAAATTTCTAGCAAATAATAGTTCTTGACATATTTTTTCATCTTTAATAAACCTCACGTAAGACAGCAACAAAGCTTCATTAGTTGGTAAAGTGGACTCATCCAACTGAATTGAAAATTGACTAGTCTTCAGATGATTGCACAATGACTCTTCAATGTTATCAGCCATTTCATCAATTCATCTTTGCACAGAACTATTGCTCAAAGGAATTTTTCGAATTATATCTGCAGCAGGTTTATGAAGCACAGTAGTTATAACTTCTTTTATTGCCGGCAAAATTAACGTTTCTCCTATGGTGTGTGGTTTACCTGTTTGAGCAATTAACAAAGAGATATTGTATGAAGCTCGAAGTCCGTCATCGTCTTGCTTAGTAGCCACCGAAAAAAGTTTCGATACACTTGGCTGAGCATTATGCTTCTTTTCCAGGTCTTGAAAATAGGCTACATTTTTGTCCTTCTTATCTGGATGCATTTTATTCAAATGATCTTGAAGTCTTGAAGGCTTCATCGCTTCGTTTGAAAATGTTTTTGAACAAAGAAGGCACATAGGCAAAGATGAATTTGTCGGATTTTCTATGAATCCATATTTAATATATTCTGCACTGTATTGCCGTTTCTTCTTTTTTGCTTCCGACATGACTTTGTTTTTACAAATATGTAAATAAAGTGTTGACCTTTTTAGGAAGTGTAGGTTGAAGATTACCACAGTCTTTCTTTATTGCGATCCACTCGGAGCTCCGTGCACTCGACGAGGTACTCTGTTTCAGAAGATCGATTAAAGATTGCGCACGAAACTACTAATGAAAATTTAAGAGATATTCCGAGCTTTTATATAGGATTTAAATACGGCACGCACCGACAGGAATAAAACAAACGCGCACAAACTCGTTTATCTCTTTCCACGCTTAATAGTACTGAGCAAGTTAGGACAAGTATCGATGCACCAGACGATTACTACCGGATTGCACCAATAGCGTTATTTAACAAAAACTTGTTACAACTTGATTGCGTACGGCATACGGGCTATTCTACGAAATCTATAATAAATATTTTTTAGTTTTTATACCATCATACAAGGCAAATATATAAACTAATTATTTGATATTGAGTAGTAGGTAGGTTTTAATTTTAGTGAATTATAAAGTAAATGAAATTACAAATTAATCATCTGATAACCCTAAACCACGCCTGATATTGAGTAATAGGTAGGTTTTAAGTTTAGTGAAATTTAAAATGTTAAGTAAATAAAATTACAAATCCACCATCGCCCCCCTGAACCACGCCAACGCCCCCCTTTTTTTTCTGGGTCCCTTAACGCCCCCCTCTAGGCCTCCAACGCCCACAGGGGGGCGTTATCGCCCACTTTGAGAAAGACTGATCTAGCCTGTAGCGCTAACTTGTAGTACAGAGTTTCTAAACGACATTGCATCACCCATGAGATCTTTGCAGAGATCGAAAGGAAGCGACTGGCGGAACGCTTTTGTATATAATGCATAAATAATAATGAAAATGAAAAATCTCTTTATAGTCCAGTCAACAAGTTCAAAAACGTGAAAAATAGAGATAAAGCTCCTAAAAATATGAGCAATAGCTCATTGGATTCGGAACGACCTCTAGAAAAATGAGTTTTGAGGATTTTACTGCACGTAAAAAATTGCAATTGTTATTAACAAAATAAGATGAAAAAAAAGAGGTATTTACGTTTTTGTTAATAACTCATAAACTATTAATATTTAAGATATTTGGAAAAAAGGTCCTTAAAGAGGAGGAAATTTCCGAAAAAAAAGTCCCAGCTCCCGGAACTCTACCTCTATTATTTATAATTTTAATTTAACGCTGAAAATAGGGCTCCGCGCAGCCATTACGGCATGGGCGCACTGCCGTTAAAGACAGTTTCTTACATAAAATTATTTTTTTATAGTAACAAATATGAATTTAAAAATTTAAATAAATTATGGTGTCATCTAGATACTTGAAAGAATATATTCCCGTTGGAAATTTTTTTTTAAATTAATTTTTCAAAAAGTTATGCAATTGTTAATTAACGAATTTTTTTCCTATCTCCGTTTTCATAAATGACGACATAAAAATTTAAATAATAAACCTATAAATTTTTGGCTCTGTGGAGCTCTTCTTATATATATACTTAACAAGATCCCGCGATAAAAGTTTATTAAAGTTAATTATTTTGTTTATTACAATTTTTTAAAGTTAACAAAAAATGAAAAGTCTAAGAAATGTTATTAAAAATTTTTTTTTAAACAAATGTTATATTATTGCTGCTTTCTTATCCAACAATGGCATTAAGTAACATCGGAAAAATTTTTTTTACATCATTTGTTAAGAAATTGTTTATAAACAAATAGACAAGTTCAATATTTAAAGAATTTTTTTTTTACCATTATGTTGTCTTGGCAAAATAATGATTTTTTTAAAAAAAAAATTTTCTTAAATAATTTTTTTTATTGTTTATAATCGTTTTTTTATATTTCGATTGTTTAAATAATTAGTTAAGGAATGATTTTCTCCTTAAAAATCATAATTGGCATTTCTACATAGGCAAATAGAAAAAAAAATTTTTTTTATTAATAATTTCATTGTTTGTTAACTTAACAATTTGTTATAAACAAATTCTAACTACCGTTATATTTTTTTTCTAGAGCAAAAAAAATAACAAAAACAGCCATATATATCAAAATACTAAAAAAATTTTTAATATAAAAGCGTTATAAAAAAAAGAAAAAAATTTTTTTTAGTATTTTGATATATATGGCTGTTTTTGTTATTTTTTTTAGCTCTAGAAAAAAAATATAACGGTAGTTAGAATTTGTTTATAACAAATTGTTAAGTTAACAAACAATGAAATTATTAATAAAAAAAATTTTTTTTTCTATTTGCCTATGAAGAAATGCCAATTATGATTTTTAAGGAGAAAATCATTCCTTAACTAATTATTTAAACAATCGAAATATAAAAAAACGATTATAAGCAATAAAAAAATTTATTTAAGAAAATTTTTTTTTTTTTAAAATCATTATTTTGCCAAGACAACATAATGGTAAAAAAAAATTTCTTTAAATATTAAACTTGTCTATTTGTTTATAAACAATTTCTTAACAAATGATGTAAAAAAAATTTTTCCGATCTTACTTAATGCCATTGTTGGATAAGAAAGCAGCAATAATATAACATTTGTTTAAAAAAAAATTTTTAATAACATTTCTTAGACTTTTCATTTTTTGTTAACTTTAAAAAATTGTAATAAACAAAATAATTAACTTTAATAAACTTTTATCGCGGGATCTTGTTAAGTATATATATAAGAAGAGCTCCACAGAGCCAAAAATTTATAGGTTTATTATTTAAATTTTTATGTCGTCATTTATGAAAACGGAGATAGGAAAAAAATTCGTTAATTAACAATTGCATAACTTTTTGAAAAATTAATTTAAAAAAAAAATTCCAACGGGAATATATTCTTTCAAGTATCTAGATGACACCATAATTTATTTAAATTTTTAAATTCATATTTGTTACTATAAAAAAATAATTTTATGTAAGAAACTGTCTTTAACGGCAGTGCGCCCATGCCGTAATGGCTGCGCGGAGCCCTATTTTCAGCGTTAAATTAAAATTATAAATAATAGAGGTAGAGTTCCGGGAGCTGGGACTTTTTTTTCGGAAATTTCCTCCTCTTTAAGGACCTTTTTTCCAAATATCTTAAATATTAATAGTTTATGAGTTATTAACAAAAACGTAAATACCTCTTTTTTTTCATCTTATTTTGTTAATAACAATTGCAATTTTTTACGTGCAGTAAAATCCTCAAAACTCATTTTTCTAGAGGTCGTTCCGAATCCAATGAGCTATTGCTCATATTTTTAGGAGCTTTATCTCTATTTTTCACGTTTTTGAACTTGTTGACTGGACTATTATTTAAATGGACTTACTTGACTGCTAAGTACTTTTAAATCGTCAAAACCCTACCAGCATTTCGGGACGAAATAATTATTAAGTATGCCGAGATGGAGAAAAAATGGCGAAAGAAACTCCACAGCTTACAATTTCGTAACGATTTCAAAACATCAATACAAGTCAATAAATAATTATCAATATAATTTAAGTTACAGTTTTACATGCGTTATTTTGGGTAGTTATTACTCTCACGCATTTGGATTATTTATCATGTGAAAAGCTTTTTTATATAATTCAATTAATCATATTAATGAACTAATGAATTTAAATTCTGATACCCACCACCATTCTATGTTATTGTTAGATAGGTTTACAGACATTCCTAAGGAAAAACAAAAAGATCCAATACTAAGGAAAAACAAAAAGATTTTATACCAACAGCACGCGACATATTCTTTGAATTGAATTTTATCAATTTATCGAACAATATCTCTTGTTATCATAATTTTCATAATTAAATAATCGAAGCGTTTAGATAATTTGAGTAATTAATACTATACGCGATACAGTATGGCAGTGGTTTAAGTGCAAATAAAATGTTTGAAAGGGTGATTACGTACTTTTTGGTGGTGTGTTTTGTTTTTAAAGAGTTGTGCGCGTCAGTTATCGTCGTGGACGATGAGAGTGAACAAATGAAATCATCATTGTATCGGACTGCGAATAAATATATATGCAGGAACGACGAGATCACTAGTAAGTGTTTTTAACCGACTACGAAACCAAAAATAAAGGGAATAATTTTATTTTTGCGTTTACAAACGAGTAAATATTAATACTAGAAAAATGCACTGAAAAAAATCGACTTGCCTCAGGCGGGACTCGAACCTCGAACCCGCATCGTCCACAATCCGGGCGGCTGCGTTGACCAATTACGACACCGCGACACTGCTTTTTGCTGTCGAAACTTGTCAGTGCTTGGTGCTTATGGTTTTTGGTAAACTTGTTTCATCAAATCTTTGAAATTTGCACTTCTAAGACCCGAACGAAATATTTTTGCACAAATATTTGCAGACGCCCAGTTAAGATAAAACTACCTTACATTATGGAATTATATTTGCGTTTACAAACGCGTAAATATTAATACTAGAAACACTAGAAACCTCCCTGGAGTCCCGCCTGAGGCAAGTCGATATTTTTCAGTGCATTTTTCTAGCAAAAATAAAGGTTTTGACTTTAGTAGTCTATGTTTGTATGTATATTTGTATGTTCCTCCGTAGCGCCTGAACTATTCATCCTATTTGTTGAATAAGGTGGCAATGATATTATTAGTATTAGATACGTTACACGCTCACAAAACAGGAAATTAATATGATCCGAAATCCTGTAGTAACACACTTATTAGGTACACTTTTATTATTTTACTTATTCTATTCTATTCTTAATTAATGGTGTCGCGCCGCATTAAGCGTACGCATTTTGCCAATGTCAAGTGAAAATGTATAAATGAAGCAACAAAAATTGTACGGTTGATTTGAGGTAAAAATGGAGTCTCTCAACCAGGGTTGCCAGGTCTTTTCCAAAGAAATACCGAACAGTGATCAAAAAAAAAAGCTCCTCACTTGCAGTATTGCTGATCCTTTGACTCGCGCCTATCCTAGGGTTTATGAAAATAGCTTCACTTTGTCGAATCTCCGAATTTTATAACGGGCCCTGATAACGAGGCCACGATTCCTTTGTCAGGGTGAAAAATTAATGAGAAAAAAAAAATACCGAACCTCCCATACTTCGGTATTTTTGTCATACCGAACACCGAACACAGTTACATTACATTTTAACCAACTTTAACAATAGGAGAAGTTGATTTTTCCTTGTAAACACCGATTTTAACAGATTTCATTCCTTATCTTTTTGCTGTTTCCAAACTTTTTGTTTGTATCAACAATTAGTATTTTTTCTCACCAACACGGGTATCCATGACTGTGTGTAGATATACAACATGTAAATTAAATAACCAACACCCTGAATACAGGTTGTTTGGAATCGGCTTCCGAGTTGATTTCAAAAAAAAATTAAAAAAAAAGCAAAAAGTACCTAGAAAATTATTGTACAATATTTTCTGGGTACTTTTGTTTTTTTTTTTTTCAAAAATCGTATTTTTTTTTTAATTTCTTGAAATCAACTCAGAAGCCGATCCCTAACCACCTGTATTCGGGGTGTTGGTTAATTTACATGTTGTATAGGTCCATGCACGATACTGTGTTATCAGTGTGGGTCAGGGAGTACTTTGGTGCGGGTACACTTTGTACTGGCACGGTTTTTAGAGTGTAACGTCTGTCCTATAGGCCTCTTGAAACCTCAGCTTGAAACCAATTCCGATCCATCGACATTACTCTTGAGTTTCGATACTAGCGTTAAATTGTATTCATATTGCGTGGATATTGAGTGAACCGGGTAGAGTAGTACACCAATGTTCGCTGTGTGATTCGGGCAGAGAAAAAAAGCATCACCCAGTAGGTGTCGTTGAAGGTGACTAATGAACCAGCAAAGGGGTATTGTTCATCTTATACTCCTTTCACCAATTCGTATTGGGCAAGCGTGGTGGACTACTGCCTAAACCTCCTTCGATGACAAGGAGAGGCCTGTCCCAGAAATGGGTCGAATTTATAAAGGCTGTAATGGTGATGATGATGATGAGTGAACTAAATATTATTGAGTTCTAACAAAATCCTCACTCAATATACATGCAATACGAATCCAATTTGACGCTAGTGTCAGACTTATGAGTACGAAGCGTCCCGATATAAATGGATTAGTATTATAGTACGAGAGCCCACGACCAAAACCATGTCTCATAGCAATACGGCAAAAACCCTATAAAATCGTTAGATTGTATGATTCTGAACCCGACTAGGTGTGTAGTAACGGTCGAAAGTGTAGCAACTGCGTGGGAGGCCATTTCTGCTGTGTCAAAAAAAAAGACAGTCGGTATTATAGCAATACGTCTGATAGTGAAAATGTACATAGATTTTATAATTGTATTACGAAAAAGTTTGTTTTCAGACATTTTGCGCGTAGCATATAGCCTGAGCGCATTTTTGAAAATGTCAACAAATTTAGCCGACCTGTATCATAGCAATACGGATAATTTTTTTTCAACTTTTCGTATTGCTGCCATGATTACCAAAAACCTGTTTTCAGACACTTTAAGTGTAGTTTTCAACTTCATCCCAGTTTCCTTTTGTGCGATTTATTTCAGTCCTTCAACTTCAATGTTACGGTTTCGGGTAAATTCTTTGTTAATTATCATCTAATAAATTCAGGGTCGCAACGTATTCATTGGTTTGTAACAGAAAATTCAAGATGCCTCAATACGATTTTTAAATGATATCTGAGTATCGAAAAGTTGTCTGAGGCCTTAGTATGAGTTTTGATAGTTTTCGAGCTCGATCAAACGTATCGTCTTTCTTCATACATTGGCCACTGTTTCTGATAGTTTACGCTAGGGGCGCTAGTGGGCAATGTATGAAAAGAGACGATACGTTTGATCGAGCTCGAAAACTAACAAACTCGTACTAAGGCCTCTGATAGAGAAGGTGCTACACTTAATTTGTCTGATATAAATTTTTTGCACATGTGGACAACTTACTTTATCATGTCCAACAATTTTCAGACATATTGCTATGATACCGATCGGTAAAATTTGTTAACATTTTCAAAACGGTCTCAAAATTTAATGCGTTCACATTTCCGTCTGAAAATTGTTTTGTTCGCATCAAATAACCAAAATTTATTAATAAAAAAGATTTTCAGACGTATTGCTATGAGACATTTTTTTTGTCTCATTTTTAATTTTTTTAAGTGATTTTACGGGTTTGCGCTACACCACTAACGTCTGAAAAATATGTTTCTGGTATCTCAGAACTATCATTCAACTACAGTCTGCAAATCAGACATATTGTTATGATGCAGTTCGGTAAAATTCTTTGACAATTTTGAAAATTCGGTCAGATCAAACGCTACGCGGAAAATGTCTGATATTGGTATTTTCGAGTTCAGGATAATCGTATCTATCGATTTGATGCGGTTTTGGCCGTATTGCTATGAGACAAAAATTTTGGTCGTGGGCTCTCGTACACCTCTAAGTTGGCGAGATTGGCACCGCGCCAAATCAAATATTACCTATCTTAAAGTTAAGACGCTAATGCGCGCATTTTTGTTTTTTCTAAGAAAAAATACCTGTAGCCAATCGAAGATAATACCCCAGGAACCACCACTGGTTTCAAGAGAAAAAGCTTACCGGTTGTCAGCTTCTGTTTGTCTGTGCACTGAAGGTTTAAATACTTTTTTGGGTTGATGCTCCTTTTATGAATACGACAGTTTGGCAAACAGGGAGTAGGTAATCAGGGCCGCTTTCCACCAAATCAGAGACGAGACGAGCCGTGCGGTGCCGCACAGAGAAGCGGGCAGGTTATTTCCATCAAGCCCACATGACAGCCGGGCCCATTCGAGCTACGCCCTTGTGTACCGGTTGGTTGCGGCTTTAGGTAGGGGAACAGACGGCTTAGATACATGAACTGCCCTGAGTTTTGTCCAAACCACCTTTGGCATCACTGGGACCCGGGAAAAATCTGTCGGCTATCCGACATTGGACGCGATTGAACGTTGCACCGGTTGGGCCTGAAAAGGCGGGAACAGATGACATTGCTCCTGCACATGATACTCCTAAAAAAAATATATTCCAACGACCAGAGATGTACGGAGACGAGCGGTGAGCAGTTCATCTACTTTGTCAGAGATTCGATACTTATTTATACTGGGTGTAAAAGACATGAGCAGTCAAACGAAAACCACGTATTCTATACATCAAAATAAGACATATTTCAAAAAAAATATTGCTGGGAAATGATTTTTATTTTTTGGTGTTACAAAAAATTGCAAATTGTACCGCGCAATGTAAAGGGCTCAACTCGCACGCAACTCGCAAAACCGCGATAATTTTGCTTGACGGCGGCCCCGTTCGTTAGTGTCCGTGCGCATCGAGTGAGCTACATTGAACGATAACGTTTTGAACCCATTTTTTGTTATGAAATACTAAAAAAAATGATAATGTTTCTTTGGACAATAATTAAGAAATAACGTATAGAATACGTTTTCATAAAAAAATGAAAAAAAAAAATTTGACTTTGACCTTCAATAAAATCGTAACTATCAATTTCCCAGGTATAGTCTCAAGGAAGAAAAATGTTATGACGGTGAGCAGAATACATGGTTCTCGTCTGACTGCTCATGTCTTTTACACCCTGTATATCTGAATAACTCTTCACAAGTTTTTTTTATAGTAAAATATCATTAACCGTCTCTATTGAAAGCACCGTATTTCCTCGCGGCATATTTCTTCTCATTCTCGCTCAGTGCGACGTATTTTGTATCATCATCAGCATCATCATCATCAACAGCTCATATAACGTCGCCACCACCGGGGCTTGAGCCTATCCCACATTAGGGGCGATTAGGTCTTAGTCAACCAAGCTGGCCATGTGCGGGTTTGTCGACTTCCCACACAACCTAAGAATTTGTTCATAGGTGTGTGCAGGTTTCCTCACGATGTTTTCCTTCACCGTAAAAGCGTCGATATGAATTCAAAATTTGAAAACACATTGGTACGTGGCGGGATACGAACCGCCGTTCGCGGGCACCGCGGTGCCCCCTGGTGGAAGACTTACGCTCTTGCGCATTACGCCACCGACGCTTGCTTGCGTATTTTGTATGGAGACACACATCTGCTCTCCGCTCTATTCAACAGTTTCCATTGAAGGTGAGCGAATACGAAAAACAATGAAATCCTATTGGTTGCTCATTACTTAGATATCTTGTTTTCACTTTAGTGTAAAACTACCCTCTGCTTAAACAACATTCTTTTATTTTGCAGATCCTGATATGATAATATACGGTTCGAAAGCCTGGAGGTTCCCGACACAGAGCGTCAATTTGACACTATCATACCCTTCTAAGGTAAATTAAACTTTATTGTCTTGTATGTATGTAGTATGTTAAGTCACCGTACTTCGGGAGGTACCGGCTGCGTTGGAAGATAGCAGACGTTTCCAAGGAGAGTAGTGTATTGCAGAAGTCCGGCCGTAAAAAAACGGGAAGGCAAAAGGATCTAAGGCCGAACGCTGCGTTCAGTGGTTGCACAGCGCGGACACCCGCGCAGCGTGCTATTTCATCACTGCGGTCCACAATGCGCAAACACTACGAACGTTACCAACAGTGCAAACGCCTTGGACCGAATTGAATACGGTGCTATGTGCACTATTTGTGTGAAATCAATTTGATCCACGCTTTGTGTGTAAATGTCAAACGTCTAAGAAGAGGTTATGTAAAAGCCATTTAAACACTAAAATAGCACTCTGGGATTATTAATAGCGTAAAATAAAATTATTGTAGTAAATAAAGTAGCTTTAACGAGTCTTTGTTAATTCAAAACTTAAATGTTTGCTCTAATAATTCACACACTTAAACGTCAAATTCGAGTTTGAAATTTGCGCACACACTGCACTACCTATTTTTCATGTGCACCGTTAGCACTGCTTAATGACGTCGCTCATGACGTCACATATTTTCGTTGGTACGAATACGTTCAATTTGATTCACTCCGTGTGCGCGCTATCGGTGCCGATAGCGCACATTTGCGCAAATTGGACCGCGGTGCATGTCATCAGCGCTGCATACAGCGAGTCTCCCGTCACACGCGGCGCGGTGGAGACACAGTGTACCAAGAACAGTAATACGTCATCATACAAATTGGCCGCTATCCATTAGAATGTGTCAAGCGCTGTGACGCACACATGACATAAAAATATGGGGGCATAAGGTGGTCTCGCCGTCTCGGTGTGATCGCGCGTTTTTACGTCATTGCACATTCGGAGACCACTCCCGATTATTTTGACGTGACAACGTCTTATAATTCGATAGAGCCGGCTGCACGCACGAAAAAACATGACGCATGCGGCGTTACCTCGTGTAAGGCCGGCAAAACAAATGAAATTAAATTTTTCTTTTGAAAAATGCTACCATTCCATCAGTATTTTCTTAAGACGTTGTCACGTTCAACTATCGTCAGTAAACCGACTTTACAGACAACCAATTTTTTTTTCAGTGTATTTTTTCTGGTTTAAAAAATATTTACGCTTTTGTTAACGCAAAAATTATTCCATAGCTTTACTATTGTAATCGAAAAATGCACGACCACGGCGCCATAGATTATTATCTATTAATATTAACCAATAAAAAAAAACAATTTTTTTCTATTTAAATTAATAGTTCCTGAGATTAGCGCTTTCAAACAAATAAACTCTTCGGCTTTATAAAATTAATATAGATTGGTGAATTCAATATTAACAGACCCTGTTTTCTTTTTCTGAACAGTACGAGAGTAATGCATACACAGACACCGACGAGCCATATGTGATCACCGGGTTTGCAGTCATCCTGTTCGTGGACACGACCGACACTCGGGCCTTTATCACCAGCGGCGGTATCATGAGAGTAATGTCCTTCATTCATTTATACCACAGATATATCAATCTAAGGAGATCGGTCGAATCGCCGAGCTCATAGGAAGACCGAGTGTCGCGATCACCGGCCGTACTACATAACATGCTTCTAGTTGAGCATGTCGTAATATACACTATTCATTGCGCGCGTCTTAAGGACTGCGAAGCGATGAAAGTTAAGCAGAACCGCAAAAGGAGATCGGTCAAATCGCTGAGTTACGTATTCACTCGACTTTATTGGACGGCGAAGTGGCGGTAATGTATGCCCACTGGGCATACACTTGTCACAAGTTAAACGCCGGCTTGGCCTATCTCCTTGTATTATTAAATGTGTGTGGCAAACGTTCTGCCCCGCGCGAGTCAGCGCGCTTGATCAGGCCTAATCACGTAAAAACGGCTGATCGGATTTTGATGAAATTAAAATATAGAATACTTTTTATTCTGGTTATTGGTCCCCTAAGGATTTTCTCAAATGTCCACGCGGACGAAGTCACGGGCGGAATCTAGTATTTATCATATGACAGCTACTGTTTATTTATCCCATTTAAACTCTTAGGGGTTGATTTTCGAAAAAATACGAAATATCTGTTTGCTTATTGTTTTACTTTCCAATCATAAGCCTGAATAATAAATTTAATGAAGGACTTTCCAGATACAACATTTCAGCCCTCTTTTCGGCCCAAGGGGTCTTCGGGGGTGGAATTGCCAAAAAATGCTGACACATGTAAATATTATTTTTCAATAATAATTTACTATATTTTCAATAATATCAGCCTAAATACAAAAGTTGAAGATCCTAACTTCAAAACTGACGGACTTTCATACAAACATTCATCCCCTATTTTACCCACTTAGGGGTGGAATTTTCAATAACCTTTCTCACTGTATTAGGTATCTATGTGCAAAATTTCAAGTTCTAGGCTCAGCGGGTTGGGCTGTGCGTTGATATCTTAGTCAATTAGTCAGGACTTTGAATTTTATATAAATAGAAGATAAATAAATATTTATTTGTTTTTAGACCTCACTGTAAATAAATAGAAGAAAATATTCTTATACGTTATTGTCTTATTAATGAAGCATTTAAAAAAGAAACGAATAAAAAGTTAACAAAATATTTATCTTCTAGGTAGGTACATACATGTAACTGCATATTTTTTTTTTCATGAACAGCTCATATAATATCCCCACTGCCCTCGGTGGGGTTCGAGCGTACCCCACATTAGGGACGATTAGGCCTTGGTCTCGGTGTTAGTTGTGCTTGCACAGATCCCGAGCCGCCTCGTAATAGCGCGAAAAAGGTCAGGCCGGGGAGGATGTGTAGTGGGTAGTGAGGGAACGACTTTACCTCGAGTCCCCACATACCCCCTGTGGTTGGCACCACCCCGCAGGGATGATGAGTAAATGCATTTGACCTCCCCGAAAAAAAGGGACGATTAGGCCTTAGTCAACCACGTTGGCCAGTGCGGGTTGGTCGACTTCACACACAACCTTAGAATTTGTTCATAGGTGTCTGCAGGTTTCCTTACGATGTTTTCCTTCACCGTTAAAGCGTCAAATAAACGTACATATGAATTCCAAATTTGGAAACACATTGGTACGTGGCGGTGTTTGAACCGGTGCCTCCCGGGTGGGAGACAATGCCCTTACGCACTACGCCACCGACGCTTTTTTTCTAATCAGTTTGTATGTTGTATGGAAATCCGTCATTTTTTAAGTAAAATCTATAAAAATTTGTAGGTGCTTGAGTTAGAAGAAATAATAAGAAAATTTTAATACTGCCCGAAGTAGTTTGGTTAGTAAAGCAAAACGTATAAGAAAATTCTAAATTTTAATATGACCATAATATTTATATGAGTATGTCTGCATGGATGTGCCAGCTAATTATACCATGTACCAAACACGACTTTAGTACACCGCCGTGGCAAAATGGTCACGGTGCCTTCACATCAAGCAGTCCAGATTCGAACCCTGGTATAGGAGACCAAATGATTGTGTGATAAACCCGAACATAAGTTCATATGGCGCTAACAATATTCCAACAGCCCATTCAGGTTGGGATCGGCTTCAGAGTTGATTTCAATATTTTTTTTTTTAAAAACATTTAAAAAAAAAAAAAACAAAAAGTACCCAGAAAATATTGTACAACATTTTCTGGGTCATTTTTGTTTTTTTTTTGTTTTTTTTTTAAGAAAGAAAACACGTTTTTTTCGATACCGAACCACCTGTATTCAGGGTGTTGGTTATTTAGTTTACATGTTGTATAGAGCTTTTGGAAAGATTTTGGTAGTTAACCACAACAACGTGTGCCGGGTTAGCTCGTAGTAGGCATACAAAATGATTTAAGCGGACGAACCGGTACACCATAGAGACGGTTAAAACCTTGCTCATTCAATATTCCATCTTTTCAGGAATCAATAAGTCTCACATTCCAGTGCAGCGACCTGACTGCGTTGTTCTACGAATTCTGGCTATACGGCGTACCGAAGAGCAGCCTTCATGAGGACGCTACCTTGCATATCACTACTTACAACAGACACGTGTGTACAGATCCTGACGTGGACACCGATATTGTTCAGGCATTTCCTATACATCCAATCCCTAGGAACGATTCTTACACCACTACCATAGAACCGGAACTCGAAAGGGATACGAGATAAATTCGAGATAGCGTTAAGTATTTCAATTAGTTTTTATTTATTTAATCATTTGTTGTACACAAGAATCGAGAACACAATGATAAAAAATGTACAAAAACTGTGTGTGGTTTATTTATTTCTATAAGAAATCTCTTCCAACTCACTCTCCTCACGCAATAGGAGAAGCGAATGTCCTGTGTACAGATAAATAATAATATTTTTATTAGGGCAAAACTCTTTAATAATATACAGATAATAGGTACAACGAGGATACACCGTGTAACAGTGTAAGTATACCTAGTCTTGCCATAGGTTCTGATGCACTTTATATGAGGGCATCTAGTTTAAAATAAATTATATGATGGTAGTTGGTACTATTATTTGTGGTAATTTTGAATAATTTGTGGTAATCTACAACATGTAAATTAATTAACCAACACCCTGAATACAGGTGGTTTGGGATCGGCATCTGAGTTGATTACAAAATTTAAAAAAAAAGTTTAAAAAAAAATTAATAGTACCCAGAAAATGTTGTACAATATTTTCTGGGTACTTTATTTGTTTTTTTTTTAATCGTTTTTTTTTAATTATTCAAAACAAGTCAGAAGCCGATTTAATTTACATGTTGTATATAGTCAAAGGTATAAAATACATGATTCTAAAAATTCACCTTATTTTTTTTTAATTTACTTTTACGCTAGACATAGCGACAGAATTTAAAGTTAACAAAATGTTTTAAGGTAAAAATAAATGCAACAGTTTAATTATATAGACATATAGCAAGGGATTAATATGATATAGGCCCTCTCCTAGAGAAAAGAATAAGAAAATTACTAAGGAAAATAGAACCGTTCGCAGGAATAAAGCCATACAATATTTGTTCAGGAGTTCCCAAAGGTTTTGGTTAATACTCGAACCACCTGAGCCTCCGTCTAGACTAGCAATAAAACGTTGTATAAGATCAATAAAATATAATATTAGTTCGTTCAACAGAGGGTTCGCACTGGTCGAGAGAAAGTTATTGAAAATTACATTTTTTTTAAAGTCATTTCAGCCTTATCAATAATTTCTCCTTGTTTTGTATTTGTCTACTGACCGCTCCAAATTATACGTGAAGCAGAATCTTAGGTACAATTTCGTTACACATATAGCCACATCTAGCAGTATGGACCATTTCTTGCGTCCAAATAAAGTAACAATCCTTCAGTAAACAAACAAAAGCCAACTACCAGGACACATGTTACCAAATTATACCTATATAAAATAATGTAATCAAACACTGGCGTTATCATCATCATAACAGTCTTAACAATTCGACTCACTGCTGGGACACAAGACCTCTCCTTGTCATTGAAGGAGGTTTAGGCAGTTAGTGCACCACGCTTGTCCAATGCGGATTGGTGGACGGAGTATAGAGTGATCATTACCCCTTTGCTGATCCATTAGTCGAATTCTACGACACCCACTGGAGGCTATGGGTGATGCTTTTCTTCTCTACCGGCATCACACGGCGAACATTGGTGTACCTTATATCTATATATATAAAAATGAATACTGACTGAATGAATGACTGATTGGCTGACTGACATATCAACGCACAGCCCAAACCAATGGGTCTAAAGATTCCAAATTTGGCACGTAGATTCTCTATGAGGTCTAGGGGTGCACTAAGAAAGGATTTTTGGAAATTCACCCTCTAAGGTGGTGAAAAGGGGGTGAAAAGTTTGTATGGAAATCCGTCAGTTTTGAAGCTAAATCGATAAAAATTAGCTACTTAGTTAGAAATTAAAAATAACGTAGTTCAGGATTTTTGAAAATTCAATCCCTAAGGCGGTAAAATAAGGGATGGAAGTTTGTATGGAAATCCGTAAATTTTTAAATCGCTAAATAGCGCTTGGGTTAGAAGAAATAATAAGAAAATTTAAATGCTGCCTGAAGTAACTATTTTACGCGGACGAAGTCGCGGGCAAAAGCTAGTTACCTAATAATAATAATAAATAAATGTGCAACTTACAACCAGCTCCCATTCGTCGATAGTTCTCTTCGTCGTCTAGCCTCATTGTCAGCGTCAACAATCCACATGAGAGCCGTCAGCAGGATAAGGAACCGGAACACCGTGCCCGACGCCATCTTGTTAACACTCGCACAAAATGGCGGCACTCATTGTTAATTTTTACAAATATCCCGCGCACATGTTAGCTTTTCCACATTTTTTTCACTTTTCACATTTTAGCATGTTTACTGTTGTATTTTTGGCCATTTTGTTTTGTAGAATTCATTGGTAACTACATAGTTAGAGATAGACAAAAAGTTCTTTATACAAAAGTTTAAATACAGTAAAACGTAAATACGCAAAGAAAATAGGTTTCACAAAGGCCCTAAAAATGCAATTGACTAACAAAAATCAAATTCCTCCACTGTATATAGATTTAAGTAGGTACATAGTTTGACTTGTGTATTGCGCTATATTGCCGAAAGGCTTCCTGTGCATGGGCAAGAAGAAACACAATTTTCAACTGATCGTTTACTAATATTATATTGTTAAATTATATTATTAACCCCCGACGCAAAAAGAGGGGTGTTGTAAGTTTGACCTGTCTGTGTGTCTGTCAGTGGCATCGTAGCTCCTAAACGAATCGACCAATTTTGTTACGGTTTTTTTGTTTGAAAGCTGACGTGATCGAGATGTTTCTTAGGTATAAATTTATGTCGGGGGTTACATAAAATTTTCAATTTTGTTTACATCATCGTGTTTTTACATCATGTCAAGACCACGTTCATATAGTAGGTAAGGCGCGCCCGTCTCCATACAAACGAAGAAAACGTTTTTCAGCCCTTATTTCTTATCTATCCGATCTTTATGATGTACTAGCTGACCCGGCGAACTTCGTACCGCCTTACAGTCGATTCTTTATTTTATTTTTAATACTTATTCTGTTATTCTAGACCCGGTGTCCCGAATAGCAGAAATAAGAAAGTTAATAAGTCAACAATTACATTATGTAATTAAATATATTTTTCTCTCCGTAAGAACCATCCTCGTACTTCAAGAAATATTATAAAAAAAGAATTAGCGAAATCGGTTCAGCTGCTCTCGAGATTTGCGTTTACCAACACATGTAGCGATTCATTTTTATAAGATTAGAAGGTTTGTAATACATAGAAAAAATCTAGGTATGTACGTACTTATTCTTTTTTTCAAAATTTTAAGTTTATCAAAAAAAATATTGAGAAAAAGAAAACGTACAGGCATATTTTTTTTCTTTTTATTAATAACAAACATAGTTTTTTAAAAAATCTGAAATATCATTAAGAAGAATTAGGGATAGGAAATCGTTTTCTCCATTTGTGTTATTATGTATATAGACATTGCTCGCCGTATTCCTATTACACAGTACACAAATAGAGAAAACCTGTACACATTGTTTTACCGTTCCTCTTGGCACTAAACGGTAAAACAATGTGTAAATGGATCTTATTTAACTGGTCAGCAGATTAACCTAAACCTATCTAAACTCAGAATGAGTGACTAAAAATCCTTGAAGAGCGACAAGCCGCCTATAATTTTTTGATAAATAGTTATAAATAACTACCTGAACCACACCGTGATTACTTCATGTGGTTAGAACCACATGAAGTCGCGTTCTATTTTTACAATTAAATATAATAAAAAAACCTCATAATTCAACATAACATAAAACTAATTACCTATAATTTAGTATCTATAAATTTTTATTACTTTTATTTTTTTTATGATTTAAACTTCATGTATATTCCTCATTATGACGATTTAAAAGAACTTAGTCCTCAGTCAATTTAAAGAACTTTTTGATTTTGACTTTTGATTTTGATTAGTCTCTCATTTAGTATTTTCAGTTGCTCGTTCTGGAATTTTTAGTTGCTCTGTTTATTATTTCCCTTTATAAGTTAGAGTTAAACCAAAATTTGCCAATTTCTGACACAAATTCATCTGGCTTTATTTACAGTGCATCTTGACTTACTTTCATATATTTTAGTTCTACTTCTATCGCCAACTGACAACTTTATCGCTTACACTTTGTACCCTATTTTAAATAAAGTTGAGAATTAATTGAAATGTATAATTGAGGAAGCGTCGGTAGCGTAGCGCGTAAGAGCATTGTCTCCCACCCGGGAGGCACCGGTTCGAACCCCGCCACGTACCAATGTGTTTTCAAATTTTGAATTCATATGTACGTTTAATCGACGCTGTTACGGTGAAGGACAACATCGTGAGGAAACCTGCACACAACCTATGAAGAAATTCTTAAGTTATGTGTGAAGTCGACCCACCCGCACTTGGCCAGCGTGGTTGACTAAGGCCCAATCGCCCCTAATGTGGGGTAGGCTCGAGCCCCTCGGTGGGGACATTATATGAGCTGTTGTTGATGATGATGATGTAATTAGCCAGTTACGGAGGAGGTCGATGGCGCCGCAGCCGTGTGTTCTTAGTAGCGATCACGAAACTTAAGCTACCAAGTGCGCGGTCGGTATTCGGAAGGGTGACCGAATTTTTTTCAACTCGATTTTTCGCCGTGCTTCGGAAGGTACGTTAAGCTGATGGTCCTAGGTGCTGTGGAAAGACAGCAGTCATTCCTAAGGAGGGTTGGTGTCAGGCACCGACCTCAAATAAGTTGGGAGCAGGGTAGGATGAAGAATTAACCAGTTATCGTAAGTATATGGGTGCCTTGACATTTTTATGAGTCACCTCAATATTTCTGTTCAAATCTAATTTACGTTGCACAGAAAGGTGCCTAAGCTCCGTCTTACAAGGGGATTTGCCGGTCGGTCAGGCTCGCTACATTTAATAGCATTACGATCACAAAACATTAGTTTAAGGCTGTTGTTTGTGATCATTTAATTAAAAAAAATATTAGTTATGAGAATCTTTGATGTTCCAATGCTGTACTGAATCCCTTTATCGGTTTCACCCGACTTGTGAAAACACGTGTTGTGATTCTCCATTTTTAATTTAGTAGGTATACCGTACAAAAATAAATAAGTATAAAGATAATAAAAATAAATAAGAGAATAGAATCCCTCTCTCTTAGGAGAGATTTTGCCTCCTTATGACTTTTCTATCGCCACACACACACACACATACACACACACACACACACACACACACACACACACATACACACACACACACACACACACACAGACACACACATATACATACACACACACAGGTACAGTTCCAATTCAAAAGTGCAAATAAAATCTAATTTTTTAATATGGAACACTTTTTGTACGTGTAAGTATCGACTGTGATGCAGTAGATGGGTACTTTGAACTAACCTGTTGTATGAGAAATATTTTATTTAATTTGACTAACATCTGTTGCTCAGATTTTTTCTTTCGATACAATGAATATTTCCTATATGAAACTGAGTCGATCCGCATCAAAATTTTTTTTTCAAAATGACTCAGTTCTCTGGACAACTCACGCTTGATCAAAAAACATATTATGTCAATTTTTTTTTCACAAAAAAAGAATAAATGGTTCCTAAGGCCGGTTATCTGTATCTTCTATGGTTTTGAATTACCCCTGTCCCAATTAAAAAAAACACACTGTTTATGACTGACTATGTTATTGTGCCCGCTTGTTTACCAAATACTCTATATATAGTGAAACAAAAGACTACACAATAATTATAAAACCCTTGATTCACGTCGCTCTATAATTAAAACTCATTTCAACCTCCCACCAGAAAATAAAGAGTTTAAACCAAATTAAAGGGAACTTGACGTGAAAGTATCTTGTATCATATTATTATAATGTCCTAGTAACCGCCCCGGCTTCTCGTGAGAAGTTATACATGTATAGACTTCTATTTATAGGCTTTCAATAAGCCTACTAAAATATTAAATACAAATTTAGCCATACGTTTTTTTAAGTAAATAGTAGATTATTAACCAAGGGGATAAAGCAGTGTTTTCTGTCGCGGGTGACGATTTAATTCGCGAGCGTAACGAAGGACTCGAGGCTTACTCCCGAGCGTAGAGAGAGTGTTAAAAACTATTTAGGGATTTAAGATGAGTCCTGAGTGTAGCGAGGGATTTAAGTTCACCCAAGACAAAGACAGCTTTATCGTACCATTTGCGAAAAAATTAACACAATAATAATAGACAAGAAGTACTGATTCTGAAATTGATAGGCTTTTCGCACTTCTCCACGTTGAAAATTCTTCATAAGTTTTTAAATAATTTTCCTGGGATTTTGTTGGAAGCATATTATTTATAATTGCGGCAGCATTTTCATTGATGGAATCCGACAATTCACTGTCACTGTCGCTTTGATTTAACATCGTTACGTATTTTTAGAACAATAACTTATTTAAAAAATAAATTATAATAAACTTTTATGTATTTGAAGAAAACAAAAATGCGGCAAATTCCTAGACTAATATTTTTTTGTCGGAAAAGCAAAGGCATCAAGTTCATACGGCCTCGTCGGTTTTCGTAATTTTATTTAATAATCATGACTGCACAATAAATGCGTATTCCTTTTTCAAAAAGATGTATAATGCTTTATATACAAACTCAATGGCGTAAACACAGATGTAGTTCAGTATAAATTTCGGTAAGTATTCCAAATTTAAATCACATTCTCCCCCTAGAGGATGAATGAAATTCAGTACAATTTTCTTTCCCAGTTTTTAACAGATTAAAAATTACTATTGTTATGTTCGCTTTTTGTGGCATAGAATGTCACTTTTTTGAGCAAGTGGTACGAAAACTTCTTTATCGACGTATGATACATTTTCAGATGCCATCTTGAAAAAACCCGTCCCATTTTCTGTCTCTTTGGACCATCACGGCCACGTCACGGCGTCACGCGTGTTTACCTCAGTGTTTACCAAAATTGAGGAGTGACATATAAACATATATTTTTCACAAAAAGCGAACATAACAATAGTCATGTTTAATCTGTTAAAAACAGGGAAAGAAAATTGTACTGAATTTCATTCATCCTCTAGGGGGAGAATGTGATTTAAATTTGGAATACTTACCGAAATTTATACTGAACTACATCTGTGTTTACACCATTGAGTTTGTATATAAAGATTTGTGTTAGGTACACAGACACAATATTTTATATGTGGTTTAAATACGTACAGTTAAAATCATTGAGGCGACAGGCTATTTTGGGCTCTGCATTGTCCACACTGCCAGATGTGGCTCTATGTAACCAAATGTTCCTCAATCCCTTTTAGTATTATGAGCGTGATTATATGGACGTACTTACCTATGTAGTATGTATGTACATGTAGGTACTATTTATCAAATAACTTTAATTCGTTAATTTTTACACGACTTCACGTCTATGTAACTATACCATTAATTTTACAAGTTTGTCCTAAGATATCATACAAATTTCGTAATCAAAGCATTTGTATTATTTTTTACTTTTGATATTCAGCTATCAACTTTAGTTTTTAATTTAATAAATTCATTATTACATCGCAATAGGTGTGATTATTCTTGCCATAGCAATATTAACATATTTACGTCTATAAAAAGAATAATAATGCGAGTTTATTTGAATCGAAATTAATTAATTAATATTTGAATGTCTTAATATAACTACGCAATATCTCAAATAATTGTAGATAATGGAATTAATTGAGCATTCAAAAACATGATATCTACGATAAATAATTGATATCAATACGTTTGCAATTCAAGTTTAAGTTACAAAATCACAGTGGCCCAAGAAAGTTTCATATAAGTATTTTTAGCATTCCACAAGATAGCACAAAAACAAACAAAAAACGACTTTGCACGACAAACTTAAGCACACCAATGAAACTTAACCGGCACGTAGCACACGGTACACTCTTAAGCACACAGCTTAATCACTTAACAACTGCTTTGTTTATTGTTTACATGTGTTTATCGGAAATCCCGAGTAAGTTACGACTAAGTTAGGATTAAGTTACGTCCGCGCTTCGTCGTGTTTCGAGCCAGACTGGCTTTAGAGTAAGCTAAACTGGACCAGGCACTTAAGTATCACTTGACAGCTAAGTTAGTGAGCAACAACTTAGATCTTCATAATTTATTGTTTTGATTCGTGGTACCGTGCTTGAATGGATTAATTTTTCATTACAGAAATGGGGAGAGTAAATTAATCTGTGAGCTCAGTTGTTAATGTTGTTATATGTAGCTTTAGAATAGAAGTCATTTATTTCAACACAGGGTCATAGATTTTACAATTTGTCCAACATTATTAAATTTACATTATTAAAATATATCAACATTACATTACATTGCCCATATACAGTCATCCATCAATACATTAAAATTAAGACATCATTATTAAATTATTTATTTAAGTAAGCTTTAAGTTAAAATTATTACTTTAACTTATCCTCATGTTAGATGCTTTTGTACTATTCTCTTTTATTCTTTTCTTTTTAACTTTGGTTTTTTACTTTCTCGTATACGTAATATAGAGGAAATCTTGTAATCGCCCAAAAATTCAACCTCGAGATTTTGATGAATTTACACGTTTTGGACCTGCCTGAGTCGTTGATGTTTTCGCGCCAAGGTGCATGTGAGGTTTTAGTGGGTAGGCCCTGGTTCCCTAGGGAGAGTCCCACATAACGCTCACGCCTCCCCAGGCATGACGTAGGCGTAACGTTCCAATAAAAAAAAAGGTGTACTGATGACATTCCTTTCGTCACCGTGTTTTTAAGAAGGCGAAGAGCGGGGTCCTCTAGCCTGTAGGTTGGATGTTTCTGGGCTTACTGGGCGACCGAAGTATCTCCCTTTCCAGGAGTCTCGACCGCCTAGCGTCCCTAGGCTTCTAAATCGGTAGGGAACTTCATAAGGAGGTCTACCCAAGGAGGGTCGGTGTCAGGCGGGCAGCCGTCAAATCTAATACCAAAACCCATAGCAGTATGACGATACCAAGACATACTGAACCGATCCCAAATAAATCGCGAGCAGGGTATGATTAAGAAGTAGAAGAGAAAATGAGTGGTCTTACTTGGAATGGTGGCCACAGTTCATCGACTTTACATTCGAAGTAACTTTACATTGGAATGTTGAATTATTGTGTGGTTTGTTTCATAGTTTTAAGTCGCAATGTCGGGTTCAGACTTTTACAGTACCAGCTTACATGTATGTATATGCGATTTTAAGTCTAATCTGACTTTGATCCGATTAAACCGTAATGAGTAAATCCGATTTATGCACTGACTCGAATTACCGTTCGGTATTCAGAAGGTCGAATGAAAGGAAGGATAGCGTGAAAACATGATTTACATTTCCAAGCTCACACCAATTAACTATCCCAATTTTTTTATAATTATAAACTTGTACCATGAATAGAATCTGTTATATTATAATATTTTCGGCGGGCGGGCTTTTGGCGTTGATGGCCAAATCCTAAGCTATGAGGTATAGCGAAAAGTAAAAGTACTCAAAGGAGTCTCGGGCCCCGACTTTGATGGAAACTAAAACTGCATCAATGGATTTTTGAAAAATCAATATTCCTAGCCAAGAATCGTACCAGTTGATTTTGACAACAAAAAAACACAACCTATTTTATTACACCATTAAATTATTTGTTGATTTTTCAAAAATCCAATGATGCGATTTTAGTTTTTATCAAAATCTGGGCCGAGACTACTTTGAGTACTTTTCGCTACTCCTCATATCTTCGGATTTGGTCATCCACGGCCTCTTGAAAAATTCACTCTGCATGTCCTTTCTATATGCATGTGTACTAACTGTTCTATGTATTTCTCTAGATGGAATTTTTGGAAAGCGTTACGCTGGTGGTCCTGGGTGCTGTCGAAAGATAGCAGTCATTCCCAAGGAGGGTTTGTGATTGTCTCGGTGTAGTTGAGCTCACGTGCGCAGATCCCGAGCCGTCCCGTAATAACGCACTGGAGGTCAGGCCGGGGAGGATGTTTAATGGGTATGCCTTTACCTCGAGTCCCACATATTCCCTGCGGTTGGCACCACCCCGCAGGGACGATGCGTAAATGCATTTAACGTACCCGTCGTACTGTCGATATGAAGCTATACTTCACCGACCGCCCATAAATTGGGAGCAGAGTAGGAGAAAGAAGAACTATAAAGGCTTTTCCGATCCAATCTTTCAGGCTAAGAACTCACGGAGTGATTTCTACCCGCGCCCGTTGCGGGTCCTATCCTATCAGCCTTTATAATTCGACCCACTGCTGGGACACAAGGCCTCTCCTTGTCATCGAGGGAGGTTTAGACAGGATTGGTGGGCGAAGTATAAGGTGATCAATCATCATCATCATCATTTCAGCCGAGAGACGCCCACTATTGGACAAAGGATCCTCCAAGGATCTTCAAACCGGTCGGTCCTGCGCTGCCCGCATCCAGCGGCTTCCCGCGACCTTTACTAGATCGTCAGTCCACCTTGTGGGGGGGCCTACCAACGCTGCGTTTCCCGGTACGTGGTCGCCACTCGAGGACCTTTCCGCCCCAATGGCCGTCAGTCCTCCTCGCAATGTGATCAATCAGCATAATAATAATTATTCGTCCCGAAAAGTACTTAGCAAAGTCCATTTGAATAAATAGCTTTTTGATTCATTTTATCCATTAGTCGTCTTCTACGACACCCATTGGATGATAAGGGGCGATGCTATTTTACTCTATTGTCATCACATGGCTGAATTAAAAAAAACCGCAGCGGGTACGAGACTGCAACACTTGTAGGATTACGTAGCATATGGAAATGCAGGTTGCAAATTTCAGCGATTTACGACCGCGGCGGGCGCGGTTTTTGCGACTCCCGCTGCACCGGCGGCAACTTGTGGAATCGCACCCGCAGAGGCTGCGATTTTCAAGGCGCTGCTTTCTTGAATCAGTGGGATGCACCCAGAACCTTTTAGATTTTCTTCTGTTAAGTAAGTATAGCGCAAGTCTAGTTTCTGGTGTGTGTCCATGGCGGACTGGAACTCTACCAATAATAATCTGGATCGTACATAACCGCCCGTCTTGCGATATTCGCCGGCGCCGAACTGTGGTCTCGTGAGTTTAGAAACAAAACAGCTGTCCCGCAAACGCTGCGGGCGCGGGTAGAAACCGCTCCATGAGTTCTTAGCCTTAGACTAATGACCGAATTTATTTTTGTTCTTTTGTAAATCTGCAATCAGTCCTTACTATAATCAGATACGTTCTGTGTTTCGGCTTTGCAGAGCACCTCCCCATTGATAAGTAACTCTTCTGAATTTCGTACAGTTACCTATATCTGCTGATTGAAGTGGTCAAAGACCGTAGATCGCTTCAGTCTTTTGCTGTATGTTGGTTTCGTGAGAGCATTATGAACGATAACGTTCATTTTGTGACTGCGCCTTTTTGATCTAGTAATTTGTCGACAAATATTAAATTCAGATGTACTCGGTTCGATACAACTGGTTGGTAGCTTTTTTTTAGCATCTTAAAACAAACTGCTGACCTCGGGGATCGAATTTTAATATCAAAAAGATATCTGAACGGATGATGAAACTTAAAATTCACAATTCAAAGTTTCTTAACAAGCAAAATAGAAAATACCCAACCAAGAATCAAACCCAAACCCACGGACGGATGTGGGAACGATTAACTTTTAATAATGTAACTCGCACAGCTCGGACACGGATATCAGAACACATTGAGAGCATAATTTAGGGCCTCGCTGGTGCCGCAGACATTGTCCGACAATTAGTCACGGGGCCCATGAATTAAACATAAATACTCCGCTAGAAAATCATTTCTTCATTCTAGATTAGGGGCCAGTGTCAAAAAATTTAGCATGAATACTAATAATTTAATTTTAAAATTTCAATTAGTATCAATGTAAAGTTTTGTTCGGAACAATTTACATTTTAGAATCTTCTCACTGAGGTAAAATGTTTTTTTTTATTTATTTTACTTTTTTAGGAAACACGAAAGTACCAATAACAGAAATCAGTAAAGTTTGCACAAAAGTTTTTTATACAGTATTGTGAATATTTTAGACTTTATCAAAGGCTGTCTGGGGAGACCACTCGTTTATAAATACAGGGTACATAAGACATTAACAGTCAAACGAGAACCATGTATTCTGCTCACCATCATAAAAAAAATTTCCCTTTAGACTATACCTGGGAAATTGATAGTTAAGATTTTATTAAAGGTCAAAGCCATAATTATTTTTTAATGAAAACACATCGTAATCATTATTCCTTAATATTTGCCTAAAGAGACATTATCATTTTTTTTAGTATTTCATAACAAACAATGGCTTCAAAACGTTAGTGGTCCATGTAGCTCACCAATTATTTTTTGAAATGTTTCTTATTTTGATATATAGAATACATGGTTCTCGTTTGACTGTTCATGTCTTTTACACCCCGTATAGTGATTAATTTTGAGGTTTACCCTTGTTTGGTATAACAACGTTTGCTCTAAAACCGTTTCGTCTAATTTTAGTTGCAATAAAGTCATTTCGCATAATTCTACCAATTAAATATTCGGTCAAATGAACCGAATATTTAATTGGTAGAATTTTATTTAGCATAATTATTTATTTGACATAATGTCATTTCACCGAATTTTCATTTGCACTAATTTTATTTAACCTAATGTTTAGTTGGAAAATTTTTGTTTAGCATAATTATTTATTTGACATAATGTCATTTCACCGAATTTTCAAATGCACTAATTTTATTTAACCTAATGTTTAACTAGACTAATAATGATTTGGTCGAAAGATCGTATCGAATATTCAGTTCAGTAATATTCAGTGAAAACGCCCTAAAGTTCGCTTCTGGCACTCGCCGGCCGTTGCCGCGGCACGCTCGCTTCGCTCGCTCGGCTCGTGCGCTTTGTTCATGTCAACCTAACTCGCTCGTCGCTTCGCTCCTCGCTAATGTATTGTTCAATTGAACATTCGATGAAATGAAAATTATACCACCTGAATAATATATCAAATGAACATTATACTTTTTGATCAATAGCGCAAATGTTGTTATCGCAAATGAACAATCGATGAAATGAAAATTATACCACCTGAACAATACATCAAATGAACATTATACTTTTTGATCAATAGCGCAAACGTTGTTATCGCAAATGAACATTCGATGAAATGAAAATTATTTCAATCGATATTATACAAAGTGATTATTTTCTTAAACGTTGTTCGAAGAAATGATTTTCGACTAAATGTTGTTATACCAAACAAGGGTGAACCTAATTTTGATGTTATTTAAAGGTAATCGCCCTCTCGTCTTGCTCGGAAACTTCCCGGATGTTGACATATAAAGTGACATAAAGGCAGACGGTTAGTTGTCTGCAAACAGCTCCAGTCCACTCCAAGTCGAGTCTCTCGGTTAATCACTCTAATAGTTTGTCTGTGCTCTCGAGTTTGACGGTGAAGAGCTATTGATGGTTGGGTAATTTGATTTGATTGGCTAGTAATAACGTAATAAAATAGGAATTGTGACTAAATAATCGAGAGATCAGATTATAATAGAATGTAAGTAATTTGAATAATTATCTTAGTTTTTACCCGGCTTATACCCGGAATGCAGAGATAATTTTTTGAGTGGAACATCTGACCTGGGGGGCTACTCGCTATCTTTTTTTGACAGTTGAAAGTGATGGTCACTGAGCGAATTACGTATCCATTGCTGTTTTACGCGACAAGTGCCAAATAGCGTGTCGTGTAAAACCGCAATGGCTGTGTAATTCACTCGGTGATCATTACTTTCAACTGTCAAAAAAAAGTTAGGGAATAGGTCTACGGTTGTTGGCATTTGTTTTGTTTTTGACGTGACAACGTCTTATAATTCGATAGAGCCGGCTGCACGCACGAAAAATCATGACGTCATGCGGCGTTACCTCGCTCTGAATCTAATTCTCTAATTTGAATTTGGAATTATGTTCTTTAAAATTTAAACTTTCAATGATACCAAAACCAGCCAGATACAAATAGTATAGCCAAAGAGATTTTATTACAAGTTTATTCATACTATAATGCGAAATCTATTAAACAAATGAAATTAATTTTTTCTTTTGAAAAATGCTACCATTCCATCAGTATTTTCTTAAGACGTTGTCACGTTCAACTATCGTCAGTAAACCGACTTTACAGACAACCAATTTTTTTGTTTACTAAAGGATTGTTACTTCTTAAGCCGGGTCCAGGTATGTATCACTTCCCCGATCCGATCAACGTATCCGTATCGCCGACGCGTATCATGATCGCATATGTGGACGGGTGATGATGGTACACGTATCATGATACGCAATCTCGATAACTTGATACGGGGCTTGATACGTGATACGCTGATACGGATACGCTGATCGGATCGGGCAAATGGTCATATTATTATCTGGACCCGCCTTTAGGTTTGCTTAGTTCACCCGGGGCAGTTCGCACTAATGGGTGACGTACCAACGTTACAGTTACAGAATAACTGCTAGCGACAAGCGTTAGCAGTTTTTTAACCGACTTCAAAAAAGGAGAAGGTTCTTAATTCGACTGTATTTTTTTATGTTTGTTACCTCGTAACTCTTTACGGGTGTGTACCGATTTTGAAGATTCTTTTGACCTTTTTATTTTTCTATACTTTAAACACTAAAAAGCAAAAAATGAATTATTTTGAAATAAAAAACCGCCTTCAAAGTAAAAACGGAGAAATAAAAATTTTCTTTATAAGAATCTATTTTTTTTAGGTCGGTTCCAAATATGTTACAACGTTTATTCCAAATACTGAAGTTGGCACCGAACTCAAAAAAACATTTAGATTTTTATAAACAAAAAAAAATATTTCTCCATTTTTAGTTTTGAAGGCGGTTTATTTTTATTTTTAGCGTTTTAAGTATTTTTTTATTTTTAAATTTTCAGGAAACTATCTCGAGATCTTTTAGACACACAAGTGATAAGATTAAGATATCATCGATGTCAATTAAATAGGCAATATTAGAGATAATGCAAAAACTACTCGTCAGATGTCGATCAAATTTAAATGGGACCACATGACAAGCACCAGCTTCCAAAGGTTGAAGGAATCTTTAAAACCGGTACACCCAGTAAAAAGTTATGAGGTAACAACCAAAAAAAACATACAATCGAGTTGAGAACCTCCTCCTTTTTTGAAGTCGGTTAATAAGTTTCATGATTACCTCGACTTATAATAATTATATATAGGATAGACAACTCAGTCCGCCATCTAAACTTTGTTGCCATAATTTCTTGCCAACACTTTATCCAAAGCTATATTTCAAAGTAAATTTAAATTTAATAAGGACTTGGCTGCATGGGCTACAAATAACTCTAACATCCTCTGTAGTCTAGTAGTACGACCAAGTACGACCACCGGTCTCAGACCTCGAGGTCCTGGGTTCAATCCTCAAAGAGGTACAAAGTGTTCAGTTTTGTTGGTTGAGGGTTTGTTTTAATTCCGTCAGGCTATATTATCAAAAAGTTTGTTCCCGTATTATTACTGATACCTACCACGATTAAACACTCACTTTAAAAAAAATACAGTTCTTAAATAAATATAAATTGCAAAATCTTCAATTGCTGTTTAGCGCCATCTATCACTAACTTATGTAGGTACTAATATAGCGACGGTGAAGCGCCCCCTGCCGTTTAAAGAATGAATATAGTACAGCTACTCAACACTAGATGTCGCCACATACACATTCTTTCAGCTGTAACTGCGAACACATATTTATGCAGGCAGTAAAGTTTTAAATAAAGTCATTTTTGGGATAGTATTTTAAAATAGAAACATGAAAGGAGACATTAGACTAGTAAATTAATTTTATAACATATTGTATTTTTTTAATTAAAACTTTTTCTTGTATTCTATTTGCCAAAGTTTGGCCAAAGCACGTTAGCACGGTCTTAGCAGAATCATTGCAGAATTTATTGATATTAATTTTTGAGATGGCACATCTATAAATTATGAAAAGAAGTTTTTCGTTAGGTCTGTTCTATCATCTAATTATTATATTAGAACCGGCAAGAAACTAAACTACTTTTATTATCCCTTTACAGCTTTTATGGTATTGATTTGGAAAGATTCATTCATAATTCACAATGTCAAGTGTTTATTAATTAATCATGATAATATAATAAAATAAATACTAATAATTAAATTTACAATAAAATATATACATAAAATGTGATTTAGACCCTTACAATATTGTCAATTAGAAATTGTACACTATTGATTCAATCGAGAATCGAGCATATTTGGATGTGACCACACATTTTTATCGTCTATATATTCCTGAACTTTATAATATGCTTTCTTCATTAAAATTTGTTTAATGTGAAGCTTAAAATTTATGTGAAGGAAGTTCAGTTAGATGATTGTGGGAGTTTATTATACTGGGTGTAAAAGACATGAGCAGTCAAACGAAAACCACGTATTCTATACGTCAAAATAAGACATATTTCAAAAAAAATATTGCTGGGAAATGATTTTTATTTTTTGGTGTTACAAAAAATTGCAAATTATACCGGGCAATGTAAAGGGCTCAACTCGCACGCAACTCGCAAACCCGCGATAATTTTGCTTGACGGCGGCCCCGTTCGTTAGTGTCCGTGCGCATCGAGTGAGCTACATTGAACGCTAACGTTTTGAAGCCATTTTTTGTTATGAAATACTAAAAAAATGATAATGTTTCTTTGGACAATAATAAAGAAATAACGTATAAAATACGTTTTCATAAAAAAAAAAAATATGACTTTGACCCCCAATAAAATCGTAACTATCAATTTCCCAGGTATAGTCTATAGGAAGAAAAATGTTATGACGGTGAGCAGAATACATGGTTCTCGTTTGACTGCTTATGTCTTTTACACCCTGTATATCTGTATACATTTCCCCATAAATGAGTGACTAGTTTTATGAAGTCTGAAAGTTGGAACAGCAAGTTTATATATACCTCTTGTGTTTATATTGTGATAATCACTTTTCTTCAAAAATGTATGTAATTTTTTATAGACATACATAAGTATGTCTATACAAATTTAGGTAGATACACTTGTAAGTCATTATCTTATATAAATTGTTATAAATAAAAATATTGCAAAATCAACGTGTATTTTTACGTACCTAACCTACCCCGGTTCGGGCGCTCCAAATTCGAGCTCCCCGCATTCATGGTGCCTTAGTACCCAGAACACCACAGTCAAACAACACAACTTTTTTGTAGTGTTGTGTTTCTATTGATGAATAAGGTTGTCAGAGCTCCAGAGCCTACCCTCTGGAGCTCTGACAACCTTATTCATCAATAGAAACACAACACTACAAAAAAGTTGTGTTGTTTGACTGTGGTGTTCTGGGTACTAAGGGACTAAGGTGACATCAGTCACGTCGCTGATGGAAGCGTCTATAGGCTACGGCACGGCTACGGTGACTGCTTATCACCAGGCAGGCCATATGCTTGTCTGCCAATCAAATAACATAATAAAAATCAGGAGTGGTCTCCCCTTGACTTTCTCGTATACCGAAAACGACTCAAATTTGATAGAAACCTTATACTAGAAAAATGCACTGAAAAATATCGACTTGCCTCAGGCGGGACTCGAACCCGCATCTTCCACAATCCGGGCGGACGAGTTGACCAATTACGCCACCGAGACACTGCTTTTCGCTGTCGAAATTTGTCAGTGCTTGGTGCTTATGTTTTTATGGTAAACATTGTTTCATCAAATCTTTGAAGTTTGCACTTCTAAGACCTGAACGAAATATTTTTGCAAATATTTGACGCCCAGTTAAGATGAAACTACCTTACATTATTCCGCCCGGATTGTGGAAGATGCGGGTTCGAGTCCCGCCTGAGGCAAGTCGATATTTTTCAGTGCATTTTTCTAGTATTAATATTTACGCGTTTGTAAACGCAAAAATAAAATTATTCCAGAAACCTTATATTTTGATGTGACCGACCAGGCACTTGGTTGCTTGGTTGGTTCGTGATCGACGACTTAAAAGTTGATAGAACCCTTATTTGTTGATGTTATACATGCATGTTAAATTTGGTTGCAATAAGTTAATGCATACTCGAGTTATCGTGCTAACGCACAGACACACACACAGACATAATTCCAAAAAAAAAATATTTTTGGACTCAGGGAGGTCCAAAACATGTAAATCCGTCAAAATCTCGAGGTCGAATTTTTTGACGATTACAAGACTTCTTCTATATTACTTAAACGAGAAAGTAAAAAAATTTACGATGTAAGTACGTACTTACGCCAGTTCGAAAGTGTAAGGCAGCGAAGCGAAGTGTAATGCGCCCTCCACACTCTCGCCGAGAACTCCCGAGAACACCCGAGAAGCGTGAGTGTGAATAGTTTCTCGCGTTCTCGTTCTCGGGCTCGCCTGTTCTCCGCTCGGTGTCGGTTTTTTGGTTCTGCTGCTGCGGCGCTGTCAAAGTCATCCATTTCGCATAATGGTCGAGAATGCAAGTGAGAAGTTCGCAAGCAAGAAAATAGTATTAGAGAAACAAAAGCTCCAAAAACATTAGACGAGACAGAGAGGAAAAGAAAAAAATAGACTGCACTTTCGTCTAATAGATTTAGTTTCAGTAGACTGAACTTCGAAATATCATTCTTCGATATTCAGTAGCAGAGTCGAAATCTGCCCTAATTTTAAGTGCATGTGATGTAAATGAGTGTAGTACAAAATATCTTTTGCATGTCGTAACATGTCCTCTACAATTCCCAGTCAATAAAACGCAATTTCTTATATAAAATTTTAAACAAGACTCCTCAAAGTTCCCACTTGTATTTTTTTTCATGTGTAGTACCTACCGCGAAGTACGTAGGTAGGTACCATGTGGTTGATCGAGAGGGTGACCAAGCTTTAATACTTAAATTTAATAGAATATAATGATGAGCAAATAAAATAACCAAGGTAAGTGATGAGCTTACCTAAGGAGATCGGTCGAATCGCCAAGTTCATAGGAAGACCGATTGTCGCAATCAGCGGCCGTACTACATAACATGGTTCTAGTTGAGCATGCCGTAATATACATTATTCATTGCGCGCGTCATAAGGACTGCGAAGCAATGAAAGTTAAGCACAGCCGCAAAGGAGATCGGTCAAATCGCTGAGTTCATAGGGCATACACTTTGTCACAAGTTAAACGCCGGCTTGGCCTATCTCCTTGTATTATTAAATCTGTGCTACATACAGTCTCGCTCATAATCCAAAACGGGGTTGAGCTAGTCTTTGGGTTGAGCAAAGCTTTAGGTGAAATTTAGTTATACAGAATGTCCCAAAAATAGCGTCGAGCGGAAGTCGAGAGATAGAGCACCTTGGGGTATCCGAATCACGTAGGTTACGTTCCGAGATTTTTCTTTTTGTTGTGAAGTTTTTACTGAAATTTCGAGAATTTTCGATCTGAACAACTTAAAAAAATCTTCACAAAAAGTAGAAGACTTTTTCAAAAATATTTTTTTGCAACTGAATCTTCGGATACCGCAAGGGGTGCTCTAATAATAAAAAAATATTTATTTAAATCAGACATAATTAAGGTACATTCCATAGAATGTTAGTTCAAGTTAGTAACAGTAATCATCTTAAAGCTATATTAGTAGTGTTAGAATGTCAACTTTGCAAACCTGTCGCCAGTTCAGTCATTTGTCTCTTGTCAGTCATCTTCAGTCATCTCTGGACTTACGCTCGACATTATTTTTTGGCAAAACCTGTATACAAGGTGTTTGGTATATGGGGTATGAAGCCGGCACCTACCCATGCTAACGTAGTCATATAAATATAGTCAATGGTGATATCAAAAAGTTTAAAATGGGAAAAAAATGATTTTTCCCTACAAATACTTCGATCAAAAAAACAAAACGTATGGAAAATTAAATAAATATTTTTACAATTTTGAATTTTTAATATCACCATAGTATTTATATGACTATGTGAGCATGGGTAGGTGCCGGATTTATACCCCATGTACCAAACAACTTGTATAAATCTACACCTGGCAGTATGGGTACGGCCACGTAGTGCCACAAAATACTGACAGATTGCCAGCCTGTCTACAAAAAAGCCGCATCAACCAAGCCACCAATCAGGACAGTAATACACTCTAAATCACCTCACAGTCCGAGAAAATTCGCGGGTCAAAAATATCCTGCAACTTTACATTACTTAGTCACCGTAACCTCAGGTAGGCGGGAAGGCTTACAAAAAAGGTTGACACAGCCTTTTACTTTATACGAAAAAAAAGGAATGCTTCGCAAAAACTCTGTAGGTGTAGGCTTGCATCATGTGCATTTCGGATACTTTCTACTAAAATGAATTAGATTTTAAGATTAAAATGTATGGAGCTTATTAATAACTTAGTTTTAGTCCTAAGTATTTGTTAATTTGAAACTAGGTAAATGTTAATTACACGAGCGGCAGTTTTCCAACGGCAGAAATAACTGCAGATGTCGACGTGTTGACGGCAACCGACGACCTGTCAAGTTCAAAGACAGCAGCCGTCGTCAGGTTTGTGGTTTCAGGAAATGGTCAGGTGGCGTAGTGCGTAAGAGTCCCGCCACGTACCACTGTGTTTTCAAATTTTGAATTTATATGTACGTTTAATCGACGCTTTTACGGTGAAGGAAAACATCGTGAGGCAACCTGCACACACCTATGAAGAAATTCTTAGGTTGTGTGTGAAGTCGATCAACTCGCACTTGGCCAGCGTGGTTGACTAAGGCCTAATCGCCCCTAATGTGGGGTAGGCTCGAGCCCCTCGATGGGGACATTATATGAGCTGTTGGTGATGATGATGACGCTACAAGCTACAACTCCAAGCGTCGCTATTGGTTGAGGGCCGCTGCACCTGACTTCCCCTCTCCCAAGGGGCGGGCGGCTGCTTCCGATAGCCTTAAAGCCACTGTGGCTCTAGGCACCCATTGTCTAGAGCCACAGTGGCTTTAAGGCTGTGTAGTGGCTTAAGTGCTTAGTCGGTAACAGTCCGACATAGCTCAAGGGCCGTCTTTTGGGTATCCGTGAGGATTACACCCCCTCCTACCCTCGAGCTCCGGAAGGCCTTCTGATCTCTTTCACTCTTCCCTGTGGGGGAAGGGAAGAGAGAGGAATTTATAAGGAAAAAAAAATCCACTGATCGGCGTCAAATACTGTGATTGCGAACTACGCGTATCGACAGTCCAATCCGTTAGTTGCTAGAGATTTAGATTACCGACTAGGGATATCGGCCAACGCAAACACCGACCTAGAAACTTCCTGCTCGACCAGGGTAACCAGGACGATCTTATTACTAACGGTAGTGCGCAACTTCCACCTCGTCCTTCTTATGTGTCAGATAATGCTTTACGCATACTTTGGGGCAAGTGGGGCCACCCCAAAGTTATGTGGGTCTCTCTGTCAGGGCATATATACCCACTAAAAACTGACGTGTTCCTCTAGAGTCTAGGTCGTGGCTTTAACGCACACAGGGTACTTGGCGCAATCACTGTGTGCAAATTCCACCTCGTCCTGTAGTTAGTGACACAGCACACAAGCTCTCGCAATACATCACTCTAGAATACCTAGTTCTCATAAGTCGCGGTATACCCGGTATAAACATGACATTAACAAAAAGAGTGTGTGTGTATTTCACAGCAATTCACATAAGATATAAAAAGTAAGACTTCACAAAATTTTAAATAAAAAAAATCGCCTTCAAAACTAAAAACGGGAGAAATAAAAATTTTGTTTATAAAAATCTAAATGTTTTTTGAGGTCGGTGCCAAATACAAGTGACAACGTTTATTACAAATATTGAGGTTGGCACCGACCTCAAAAAACATTTAGATTGTTATAAACAAAATTTTTATCTCTCCCGTTTTTAGTTATGAAGGCGGTTTTTTTTTATTTAAATTTTTTTTTCTGCGTTTTAGTGATTTAAGTATAGAAATTTTCAGGAAACTACCTCAAGATCTTATAGACACACAAGTGATAAATTTACGATATCATCAATGTCAATTAAATAGGCATTATTAAGGATAACTAAAAAACTACTTGTCAGATGTCGATAAAATTTAAATGGGACCCCATGACAAGCACTAGCTTCCAAAGTTCAAAAGAATCTTAAAAATCGGTCCATCCAGTAACGAGTTATGAGGTAACAAACATTAAAAAAAAAAAACCATACAGGCGAATTGATAACCTCCTCCTTTTTTGAAGTCGGTTAAAAAACAGCAAAATTGATTTCAGAAGCTACAGATGTTTATATTGGTCGTCTAAATGTTGAACAACAAACTTTTATGCGTCAAAAACTTTTTGGTGTCGCTATTTCGTTTCATCGAATCACAAGTGCTAAAGAAGTTTCACTTCAAGAACCAAATTAAATTAAAGACTTTTATATGAAATAGGTATTCAAAAATTGTTTACGAGTAGATTTTTTTGACGTGACAACGTCTTATAATTCGATAGAGCCGGCTGCACGCACGAAAAAACATGACGTCATGCGGCGTTACCTCGCTCTGAATCTAATTCTCTAATTTGAATTTGGAATTATGTTCTTTAACATTTAAACTTTCAATGATACCAAAACCAGCCAGATACAAATAGTATAGTCAAAGAGATTTTATTACAAGTTTATACATACTATAATGCGAAATCTATTAAACAAATGAAATTATTTTTTTCTTTTGAAAAATGCTACCATTCCATCAGTATTTTCTTAAGACGTTGTCACGTTCAACTATCGTCAGTAAACCGACTTTACAGACAACCAATTTTTTGAACGGACTATTTGTATGGAGAATATATATTTTTTTGCAATGGAAGTGCTGTTATTTTGATGCACAAGCATCCGTTTTGATTAACAATAATAAATATAAGGAGTCATTGAAATAAACGTTTTTTTGGTGTGTCATCATCATCATCAACAGCTCATATAATGTCTCCACCGAGGGGCTCGAGCCTACCCCACATTAGGGATGATTAGGCCTTAGTCAACCACGCTGGCCAAGTGCGGGTTGGTCGACTTCACATACAATCTAGGAATTTCTCATAGGTGTGTGCAGGTTTCCTCATGATGTTTTTGGTGTGTATGACGTTGGAATTTCATAGTAGATTTCACCTTCTCATCAGTTGCCATCATGAAGTCTGTTGCCATACTTGACCTAATGTGACACCCATATTTACTGCAAACATCAAGAAATAAATTGTACGAAAAGATCACAGCGGTGGAAAGGCGCTGCTTCCCACAGATAGGAATGCTGAAATGAAATGAAAAAGCTCTTTATTTAAATGGACTTTGCTAAGTACTTTTAAATCGTCAAAAGCCCTACCACCATTTCGGGACGAAATAGTTATTTTACTTAAATAATTATTAAGAAAAATAATTATTTCGTCCCAATCAGGGTGTAAGTCTGGACACAAGGAAATGTACTGCCCAGTGAGTAACCCTTGCTGGCATCCGCTGGGAGGTAGAAAGACCAAACTCGGAGGGTTAAATCTAAGTCTGGACAGCAAGGATATCTAATACTCGTAGACAGGCACCCCAGGGAGTAGTCCTGGCAGGCAGCAGGGGGAAGCATGAACAGAAATAATAGACATGGTTGTATGGACGGAATAAATTCCTGTGCCTTCTCTGAAAAGGACGAATTTAAAAACAACAAATTGTAATATAAAAAGTTTAGAGAATAGGTTTTCTAAACTTTCTTTCAAAACGCCACTTTACAGAAGTACGATAAGTAAGGACCTTATAATTATCCCTACAATATACAATATGCAAAATTGCAAATGTATTTTCTGGCGGAATTTATTGATAAATTGACGCAATCTGTTACAAATTACCGTTCTCGTCTAACATTTTTCCCAAGATCGTAACTGTTGGCTGTGAAACAAACCATAAGGTAACAGAAAAAAGGAAAAAAAAGTATTTTAAGGCCAAAACCAGTCAAGTGGAACGACGGGACTGCATGTCTCACTCACACACGCGAGACAGCTGATTTACATCTTTCGAATGGTACAGAAGAAAACCAACTCTATTTGCATGTAGCATAAAACACTGGCTCCCTCACTGGCTATTTGTCATTGACAAGTATAGACACTTTCAAGCGATTGTGCCTTTATTTTTTAGTAGGCTAAGGTCGGTTTCCCTTTGCAGCGAATTTAGAATTTCAATATTTTCCTAGTGTGCGTGGACCTTACCTGAGGAATTTGTGCGTGTTTTAAAATGGCCGACTTGGATTATAATAATAAATTATTGTTTGTGTCATCAATATTATATTTATAAACGTACTTATTACAGTGAGTTTGCCTTTTTTTAACAATATCTGTGAAGATCTCAGGTAAAAATTAAATTAAGAATTGCGGTTTCTTTTGTTTTTTGATGACATTAAAAATGGCGCGGGATGGGATAGTGTGAAACATTTTTATATGATTTTACGGATTTTACAGAAGGCTGGATAACCAGATAACGGCTTTATAGACACGTTGTTTTTGTGGTTATATAAAATACTTAAACGACAATAGAGAAACGACCCGAAATTGGAAATATTACCTACATGTAAGTTAAAATTTTTTGGTACCAAGTGATAAAACTTCCATTCTAAAGGATTCATTCTTTATTAATAAATAATATGTTAATATTTCTTGTTGAAGTTTTTGTTGTCATGAATCAAAATATTTTTTTTTGTTTATTTGAAAACTTTCAAATATTTTTGTGTCATTAAAAAAACCTCCTTCAAAACTAAACACGGAGAAATAAAAAATTTGTTAATACTAGAAAAATGCACTGAAAAAAAATCGACTTGCCTCAGGCGGGACTCGAATCCGCACCTTCCACAATTTTTTTTTTCAGTGCCTTTTTCTAGTATTATATTTACGCGTTTGTAAACGCAAAAATAAAATTATTCCATAATGTAAGGTAGTTTCATCTTAGCTGGGCGTCAAATATTTGCAAAAATATTTCGTTCGGGTCTTGGAAGTGCAAATTTCAAAGATTTGATGAAACGATGTTTACCATAAAAACATAAGCACCAAGCACTGACAAATTTCGACAGCGAAAAGCAGTGCCTCGGTGGCGAAATTGGTCAACGCGTCCACCCGGATTGTGGAAGGTGCGGGTTCGAGTCCCGCCTGAGGCAAGTCGATTTTTTTTCAGTGCATTTTTCTAGTATTATATTTACGCGTTTGTAAACGCAAAAATAAAATTATTCCAAAATTTGTTAATACTTAAAAATCTAAATATTTTTTTGAGGTCGGCCCCCCAAATACAAGTGCCAACGTTTATTCCAAATATTGAGGATCGCACTGACCTAAAAACCATTTAGATTTTCCCCGTTTTTAGTTTTGAAGGCGGTTTATTTTATTTAAAAATAATTTATTTCACTCACTCACTCAGTCCAATAATATTGGTCACACTTACTAAAGACCACTGGAGCAATACATCCACGCGAGAAACTATGTAGAGCCGCTTGGGCTGTCTGCGGTTGGCTTTCCTGGTTTTCTGGGGACAGAATACGTCTTGAGTATGTGCTGCTAATCTTATTCCCTACCCCTCAGACCAAACTTTTTATTTGGTCTGAGCCCTACCCTGTCAAACTTATCTACGCAAAAACAATACTACCAAAATTGTAGAGTTATTTGACTTCGTTCTTCTTTAAGGTAGAGTTATTGCAACACTTCGATGTAGAGATTCTGTTCCTTATTAACTATATTTTGCCCAACTACGGCGATGCCAAAAGGAAGGGTTATTATTTTAGTAGACCACTTTGTACTGTGCTAAATAAGCCGATATTTAATAATATTCATAGTATTTAAATAAAACGCTGGTTTACGTGAAATTGTAGAAAAGATAGTCACTTTTTTTATTCAACGGTCAGAAATACATAAAAAAGGAGTATAAAAACCATAGGCAAAATCTATAAAAAAGTATACAATAAAATAATATAAAAACCTCCGCCACATCTCTCGTATACCTACAATATACATACTTAATTATATGTAATAATATAATGATACATAATTTCCACACCAATTAAGTATCTAGAGCAAATTAAGTATAATAAATTAAGGACTTGTGTTATGGATACTAGATAACGGACAAATTTTAATATACATAAAAGTATAGACATTTTTTATAAAATAAACTTAAATAAATACATAAACAACCATGACTCGTGAACAAATGTTCGTGTTCTTCACACAAACATTTGCTCCTACCAGGACTCGAGCCCGGACCGCTTGATGTGTAGGCAGCGTTACTGATCACTCCACCACGACGGCCTCAATGTTTTACGTGTAATGTTTTATATCTTTTTGGTAAACAATTAAAGAGTATATCAATCTATCTATCTAATGTTATTATACATAATTATATGTGTACTTATTTACGTATTTTCGCAAGTAGCGCCTTAACTATTCATCCAATTTTGATGAATAACATGTCAATCAATTCGTTACTATGGTCCGAGTAGCATTTCATATTTCGAATCGTATTCGGTTACAATTTTTTAAACTTTTTACATTAGAGTTCTTAACCTTCAATGAAAATCAAACAGTTCTTTTAATGGTTTTCCACTAAATTTTGTATTGCGTAAGTAAAACAGATTTTGTTTGTAAATGAGAACTGTACAGTATACCTCACACACTCGGGACGTCTTCGACTGTACAAATTCTCATGTTTGTAAATGAGAATTTGTACAGAACAAAATTTCTGAAATTAGTTGTTTAGGTCGTTGAGAAATTAAAATACAATATCCCTATAAATAAACCTTTATACTGTCAAAAATTTTAACAACAATTTTTGGCTGTAAAGTTGTTCAAAATTTAGAATACTGTTAAAATGTTAGTTAATATAGTTATCCTAATATTAATTTACTCTCAATAGAATCAATAAAATGCTTTTTTGCAGTAGGTAGGCATTCCAAATTTGAAATCATCCGAGACCGTTGTCGGCTCAACTAGTTTCATTCCACAAAAACTACTGCACACTAGTCTCTTGTTCCTGTCCAAAACGGGCCAAGCGTTCCATTCTGGAACGCGTTTCAATTCGAATTTCGTATTTGGAACGCTCCAACCGGTCGCCCTTGTAATAGTTGGCTGGTGTTATCAAACGGCCATCGTAACTTGGCCCCTGTCATAAGTCTGCTAAGTTCCAGTAACTGAGGCATAGAAGTTGGGCGGAGAGGTGACAGGGACTTTACTAAACTGGTCGCCAGTCGGCAAGTGCAGCGAACGAAAATATACGGCGTGAGTTGTTTTGCCGCCTTATCACTCAATTCAATGATTGTAGAGATGAGCTTTGTGTGTGGAGCCTACAACCGCACAGAGTTTTTTATTTTCATAAAAATGTGTCACAGAATACATAATACTGAAGACGTAGCTGGGATAGGCTATACGGGTTTATGATAATATGTATATCATTGTTATATTTTTTGGGTATGTAAGTACTACCTATCTAGAGACATTTTTTGTTATATTAAATATTCGGACCCTACTGCGTAGTCGTTTTATTTGAGTATTACTGTGATCATATTTAATATGAATCTCTATAATGTAGAGTTTAACAAACTAGTTATAGGGGAGATTGTTTTTTTCATTTCCATATTAGAATTCGTATCTTTATATTTAAGCCAACGTTTATAGGTACAGCTTCCAATAATAAATAGTATCCTCCAGTAAACATCCTTTTTTCCTTTTTTAGCATACCTAAAAATAACATTAAGAGTTAGCATAAGAAGAAGTTATTTCATGACATCAAGTTTTTAACTGAATTTCGAATTCTTAATTCTTATTTTTAATGTAGGAAATTTTTCTTTGGAATTAAGCTACACAAGTAGACCTCAGAGACAATATAAACTGTTAGTAATAGTAGAGCTCTACATTTTCATGTCCTAAAATCTTAAATACTATTTAAAAATAGCCACTGCCCTGATTACTGAAACTTTTTAGTTAACAGTGAAACATCTGTCGCGGTTGTCGGCTTTTGTTTGTTGGTAAGTTATGGTTACTTTTTGGCCAGTGCATTTGCCTCAAAATTACCAGCTTTAAAACGACCAGAGTTATCTTTATGCAAAACAAGTGACAGATTAATCGCTAGGAAGGATTTGATTTAATGCCCCACACTACCTTTATGTGTAGTTATATGTTACCTAAGGCTCTGCTCACAGTTTTGGAATAAGAGCGTTATAGTATGTATGTAAAATAGGCATAATAATACGCTTGAAGTTTATGCCGCGTCTTCAAGTAACATACTCTATGAGCCACCGCGGAGCCGCGCGGGACGAAGGCGTACAGTCCGCCAACTTAAAAATGCCGCTGCAGAGCCTCCGAATCGATACGGCGAGCGTCACGTGCCGGCGAGCGCGGCCAATGGCGGCCGACCGCGGCCCCCGCTTCCCCGCCCCTTTAGTGATGTGGGGTGATCCCACAATTTGAAACCTCGTCGATTATAGATGTTATCGAATATATTTCATAGAAATATTTTTATAGATACAAATTATGCTTTTCAGGATCTGATGTAAGCAGTACAGATTTTAATTCGATTGTTTAATAATATTCTGTTGAAAGGATTACGATCGATTTTGATTGCTTGATGTAACCAAAATCGATCCATGAGTAATGTTCATGAAATTAACTTGTAACAAGAAAAACAACAACAATGATAAGATATACCTAACAGATTTTAATAAATGTCAGATTGATCAGGTAGTGTCCATTGACAGAGGTCCATTGCCTTACCGAGTTGAAAAATAACCCCCATTCATGTATCGTCTCTAATAATTTGTTTAATAGAGTTTCTAATTTTATTAAATTATTCCAAGTCAAGAAAATAGTGTAATAAGTCTATATATAATTCACGCTTTACGAGTATACAATATCGATATTTTATTCGATAGAAAAACATCGATACTTGCTACATCACATCGACGAATACCGGCTTGGTGACGAGCATCCCTACTCCGCGCTCCAACAGTCAGTCCACGAGAAACCACCGCGCGGGGTGGGCGCGCGTTTGTTCAGAGTTTGACAACTGGTTCGATGTGTACAAACTGTGCAGTGACGCTATGAGTGCGTGGACGGAGGACGCGCTTTCCTGGCGCGACGAACGGCTTAGCTTGACCGAGCTACCCAGCGCTAGGAGAAAGCAGCGTAGTGCACCGTATAGACTCCACAGGCCGCACCTCCACGTGCCTGAACCTCCGCCTGAGCCGCAAGGCACACATATTTCAAGATTGTACCCTGAACTCCTTGCGCTCATCTTCGAAAGGCTTCCAGTTAGAGACAGAGGTCGTGCTGCACAGGTTTGTCGAGCGTGGAGAGACGCAGCCGACAGGCGGTCCGTTTGGCGAGGGGTTGAAGCTGCGTTACACCTAAGAAGACCAGCGCCTGTGCTATTTTCATCTTTAGCCAGGCGAGGAGTACGTAAATTACAAGTGTTATCCCTAAGACGAGGCTTGAGAGATGCGGTGGCTGCATTACCTGGACTAGAATCGTTGTCGCTAAGCGGATGTTACAGCGTGACGGACGCGGCTCTGGCCAGTGCATTTGCCTCAGAATTACCAGCTTTAAAACGACTAGACTTATCTTTATGTAAACAAGTGACAGATTCGTCGCTTGGAAGGATAGCACAGTCGTTAAAGAACCTAGAAGAATTAGAACTGGGTGGGTGTTGCAATATTACTGATACAGGATTGTTGTTGATCGCGTGGGGCCTGAGAAAGCTGCGGCGATTGAATCTAAGGTCATGCTGGCACGTGAACGACGCTGGCATAGCTCACTTGTGTGGCGGAGGCGAGGCCAGAGGCACGCCGGACCTGGAACACTTGGGTTTGCAAGACTGCCAAAGGTTAACGGACGAGGCGCTGAAACATACGGCGACAGGTCTTCCCAAATTGAAATCCATAAATCTATCATTCTGTGTTGCTGTAACTGACGCAGGGTTAAGGAATTTGGCGCGACTGCCACACTTAGAGGACATTAATTTAAGAGCGTGCGACGGAGTGTCTGACGCAGGAGTTGCTCATCTGGCTGAAAGTGGTAGATTAAGAGCGCTAGATGTTTCATTTTGTGATAAAGTTGGGGATGAGGCGCTGTCGCAGGCGACGTTAGGACTATCAGGACTGCGGTCGCTGTCTTTGAGCGCTTGCAGACTGACCGACGAGGGCCTGGAGAGGGTAGCGAGGCTGTCGCAGCTGGAGACCCTCAACATCGGGCAGTGCACGCGAGTCACAGACCGAGGGCTGCGAGCCCTAGGCGACGGGCTCCAGAACCTGCGAGCCATAGACTTGTACGGGTGTACGTGTATAACGCCGCAAGGCTTGGACCACATCGTGAAGTTGCCTCGGCTTAGTGTACTTAACCTCGGCCTGTGGCATGTGCGGTGACCACACACGCGCTAGCTGCGTCTGTACAACATGCCCGTGTGTGAGTGCGACGGCCATATTGAAGTGAAGGAGCCACCAAGGTTGTATGCTCTGGACACCGCATAAGAATTAACCAATTTATATGATATTATCAAATTAATTGTTAGGAAGTGGGGTCACTTTCTTTCCATTGTTTACGTTTCGGATTTGCGTTGATGTTTTGATATTTGTTGCATTAAGTTTGGTTGTGATTCGGTCAGTTGTTCAGTTGTGTTTCCGTAGAAAGTAGCCCCAGTGCCTAGTCGTCGTATTGGGCCAGACCTTTTTGGAATTGTTACAATGAACTGTACACTGCATCGGAGACTGATAACGAATGTTTACTTCGAGAGCATGACGCAAGAATCTTAGCTAACACAAACACTGTTACTGATTCAAGAAGGTCTGGTAGTTCAATATAATTGCTCCATTAGATAGATAGATATTTAGACATTCTTCAAATTTAATGTGTATTAATTCGACCTTACGCTGAACTAGGACAAATATTAGGTTATTTTTCTATTAATTGTTTTGTAATGACGATTTGGGAGATAGAATTCGATGAAATACGCAGGGATAAAGTGATTGTGACTCAGTTTCTCTTCTTCGTCACAATTAATTTAGTTTACTGTACAGATATTTTCAAAAACATTCTAAATAAGTTTCTAAATATCCATAAATGAATTATGTACTTGTTATGCAACTTTCCACTTATTGGTCTACCCAATAACGTTCATATTCAAAGTGATATATTATGATCAAGTCACGGAATTGTTGATCTCAGAAGGCCTTTGGAAACAACAAACTTCTTTGTGCAGGTGGATATCAATTATTTGTAAAACTTAAAAGATTTTTAAGACTCAGAACATACATTACTTATTCATATTTCATTATTGATCAAATATCGGAACAAATAAATAATCGAGAATATTACATATTACTAAAATTAATATCAAATTTAAATTATATAATAGAGACCTGATAATTTTCAAGAAGTCAATAGTTCTTCCGGATGTTTTCAAGGACTCTAACTCAGATAAGATAAAAAGAACATATATTAAATATTGCTCAAAACGAAAAGTTAAAATAATGACGCAATAGATTATATAGCAAGAAATACTGAGAATTAAAGAATATGTGGACAGAGTTGATAAAGAAAACCACCGTAGAACATTAATAGCGCTAATGAAATTGTCGTCAAATGTCGAATGAGATAAATTTGTTGGTTTTCTAACGGATTTAAAATTGCGAATAAGAAAAGATATTTGCAGAACTAGAACGCGTTTTTTGATGATCTTATTGTGTTGTCTATAGACATGTATCCTAAAATAGTGTCTTAAAAACAACATGTGAATTAAATATGTATACGATGTGAACGACATTAATTGAAAATTAAAATTAAGAGTTCTTTTCATAATCGTATTGTAAGGTTTTAATTGTGTTGAAGGCTGTCTTTTAAAATTGCAGCCAATCCCATTCAGCGCTATTTTGTTTTAAAAATTTACACGTTTTAAAACTAAAACAAACATTTCAAATAACGGAAAAGGATATCAAAAATTAAAAAGAAAACGAAAAACAAGAATAAAGGATATTGCCATTGCCATGATCAAGTCAATACCCCTCTAAACACTTTGATATGTAACTTCTGCATCACAAATATTGCCATTAGAATATAATGTCAGCAAAATCCAGTAGATTTATAGCAACCCTTCTACAGACTACGAAATTTACAACTATAATAGAGCAAAGTCTACACAAAAATTAAAGAATATTTTACAATATAAACTAAAATAAAATTAGGGTACAAATAATTAAATATAAAAAAACTTCATGTGTACATTACAATTTTATTGTCAATAAAACCTTTTTTCTATACGATACTCACCCGAGTATTAGGAATATACTAGACAGGACGGTAGATCTAAAATGGCGTGAAAATAAAGCATCATAAAAATAAAACCAACAAAATATAATTTAAAACTATTCTTTTAGATCGAGAATCGCAGACATTTTCTTTAATAAATAGTCGGAGATACCTTGACACAGTTGTGTGGTTGAACTTGAGATTTCGTTATTATACTTCCAGAGTAAAAAAAATTAAGGGCTTCTCTTTTAAACTAGAAATAACGTCTTCCAAATATTGTGCTTATGACTTGAATTTTGAAGCATTTACATGGGGAGGTCATTAATAATTATTAGGTAATAGTTACTTTTGAATATTCGCAAAGTGCGCAGAATGGTTGGTAAAATGAGCAGCCAGTGGTTTTATCCACCCAATGTTTTATGCATAGATATGTATGACTACTATTGCAACTTCAAAGATAATGACGTAGATGATAACACCAAAAAAATACGAAATTGTTGATTCATTACGCACTTCGTGTACACTTAAGAAGTGCGTACTGTTTTGTGGCCTTACCCTACGGCATTTGTTTGCAAAAAAGAGTTGATTCCTTAATTTTCATAATTGTTTTAATAAATGACAAAAAGAATATTATAATACACTTCATCACTAATAAAATTACTTCATCATTGATAAAATAAACCATAAGAGAATTAAATAACACTACACCGAGGAACTAAAAACACAAAATAAGTGACTGAAAATATGAAATGCGTCATGGGTGACTAATGAATTTGTTTTAGTCACCTACGTAAGTATATTCGTAGATATTCGTAGGTTCGGTTACAATAATCTACTTATCATTTACTACCCTTTTTAATATTCTATCTATTCTATTCTTAATTAATGGCGTCGCGTCGCATTAAGCGTACGCATTTTGCCAATGTCAAGTGGAAATGTAACTAAAGTAACAAAAATTGTACGGTTGATTTGGGTTAAAAATGGAGTCTCTCAACACGTGTTTTTACAACAAGAACTCGGAAGAAACTCTTTTTAATATAATTGATATTATAAATTACAAACTGATGCAATTTACGTAGCTCATTTCACAGCTTGCTAGTTTATACAGGGTCATATTAATTTTCAAATATCAAATATCAAGCAAGCAAAGGTAAAATAATTAATATAAAAATATTTTTAATAAGACACATTAGGTCGGTTTCTAATTAATTCATTAAAATGGGCCAAATCGTTAATACTCACTTGAGTGTGAATATCAAGGTAGCTTACGACGCCTTAAAATTAAAATAAAAGATAAAGATAGTTTTCATCAAATGGATCAAAATCGTATAGCAAGTTTCTTCTCACTGGTTTCTTCACATATTAAGTTTCCGAGTTTTGCCTTCGATTCTTTATTTTTTCAATGTATTATTAGGGACTATTCCAAAAAGCTTTAGCTGTAGAATGTTTTCAAGTAATTTTTAAATAAAGAACATGAACTAAACAATGAAAGTGACGATTCAAACGCAGGTACCTGTTTAGCAAATGCCATTGAAAAAATTGCATAAATTGGGTAGACTTATGAGTGTAATAATCAGTTATTATTACATACCAACTGTACGACAAATCCAAAATGTTTCCGTTTTCAAACATTTTGACCACTCTCACACATTTTTCATTTTGACATGCTTCCGTTTTCATACATTTTGACAGCTGTCATATTTTAAAACATGTGGTAATGTTAACGTTTTGGTTTTGCCTTCTACGACTGTAATTAACACGATAAGACCATTTGTAATTAAACGTAAAAAAATTATTGCAATATCTTATGTTTATTTATAAGGACTTATTTGTGTATTTGATTGAAACACTATAAAGATCCAATTATTTTGAATTCAAACCAAAAATTGGACAAAAGACGAGAACAAGATTTTTGTTGATTTTCGTTTTATTTTAATTTATTTTGAAATAATTGGGTTTGATTATTGGTGAATTTAGTAAAAGAAAATTCCTGAATTCCATAAATTAATTAAATGAATATGAAATGCTCAATTATGACACTATTTTGCTTTCAAACATTGATTCGATTGCGCATCAACTTTGGGAAATCATTTTTTGAAGCTACATGCAAAGTTGATGTGTTATCAGCTGAAAAATGGCAATGAATATTAAATAACGTGTTTATGTAACAATGAAGCAAGTGGAAATCGCTGAAAATTTAAAAACAACATTTTAAAGATCTTTATAAATCCTTGTTTAAGTAATTTAAGTGTTATTTTTCCTCATATTAAATACAGAACATAGTTCTGTTTATAGCAGATTAACGAGGCACTTGACTCATTATTACATAAGGCTACCAATTTATATAGCGTACCATGTTCATTTCGCAATTATCAAAAGGTTAAGACATCGGAATTGACAGCTTGATTGTCTTTAAGCAAACCACTTCGAATTCACCTGTCATAAAGCAAATAATTTTACACAGAAAATTGACAGGTCGATTCGAAGTGAATAATAGAGCAGTTTGGCACTGCAAAAATTTATAGGTATCAATGATATTATAAACTATAGAGATATGTTACGTTCATAGTAATTTACGTTGAAATCTGTGCCGCGCTATCTAAAATGTCAAATGTTTTCTTGATGGTTTGATATAGACTATTAGCAAGAAAGACGTCCATTTGGGACGTTTTCGAGGATAATGACGTGTGCGCCCATGTTTCTTTTTTAATATAATATCATTGATAGCAATCCTTTGTAATGTTTGTTTGTTCTTGAAGATTTCTATTTCGGGAAAATAGCCAATGTCAGTTTGCATTATAATAATAATGTGATCTAATCTAAACAACATTAACCTTTGCTGCGCTGTGCTGTGCTCAACTAAGTTTTGTTTATTTCTTCATTAAAATCTAAGATGAGCGATTCAACTAAATAAAGCCCCACATGGAATACTGCTCTCATCTGTGGGCGCGTCCTAGTACCAATTTCTTCCCTTAGACCGCATACGAAGGAGAGCAGCTCAAATTGTTGATGAACAATCTCCTTCTGATCAGATTGACACTTTGGCATTGCGTAGAGATGTGGCACACTCTGCATCTTTTATCGTTTATAACACGGGGAGTGTTCTGAGGAGTTATTCAGACTTATACCAGCCGCTGCATTCCGCCATCGGTCCTCACAATGTCAAATCCATTTGCACAGTCTTGATGCCTGTCTATAGCCGTGTGTTTTTCACGCAATTGGACCACAAGACAGTGGAACCAGCTTTCGCCAGCAGTATTCCCGAACCAATACGACCTAGACATCTTAAAAAAGAGCGTATTCCTTCCTTAAAGGCTGGCAACGCATTTGCGATTCCTCTAGTGTTGGTCCATGGGCGGCGGTGCTCACTTACCATCAGGTGAATCGTTTGCTCGTTTGTCCCGATTTCCATAAAAAAAAAGCGTAGCACAGCACATTCCAGTATAGCTCAATGTTTATTGATCATCCTTTAAAATGTTCATAATTACTATTCAGAAAATATTAAGTTATCCTTCTGATACCTCAACAAGAACAGCCCCCCGATCGCGCTATTTACAACGTTTTTACCAAAACCATTCTATTCTATTCTATTCTTAATTAATGGCGTCGCGTCGCATTAAGCGCACGCATTTTGCCAATGTCAAGTGAAAATGTAACTAAAGTAACAAAAATTGCACGCTAGTCCCCTAGTGAGGAGTCTCTCAACACGTGTTTTTACAACAGGAACTCGGGAGAAACTCTTACCAAAACCAAATCGTTATCGTTTTCATACGTTTTGTTTGACAGCTGACAGCTGTCAAACTGTTGTCAAAATGTATGAAAACGATAACGGTTTTGATGAAAACGTTGTAAATAGCGCTAAGGCCCCAGGTCTAATACTTGAGCCCAATTCCTTCAAGAATAAATAAGATATAAATAAACAAACCGCTGTCATTTTTGTATAAGTGATGACCAAGATACGTAGCGAGTGAAAAGGACTATACAAAATGAAATTTCATTTTATTGAATTTGACCCAACTTTAATATCAATATCAAAATATCTCCCAAAAAATACGATCTCGTTTCTATACGTAATTTTTATATTATTTTAGTTAATAGTTTTAATTGTGATTATGGCGTAAGGTGGAATTAATCGCGAATACGTTGTATACATCGTCGATACGTTGTTTTTGTACAAACGAATTGTAATATAGGAGAAATGTATTAAAAGTCATGGTTTAAGTTACATATTATACTTGAATTTTATTTTTCCCTTACCACTTATTAAATTACCATCAATGAGGTCGATAGCACCTTTATACCGTAACGGTCGTAAAAGTTAAGCAAATGAGAGTGTGGTTGATATTAGGATGGGTGACGACGAATTCTTCAACTAGATTTATAACACTGGTCCTGGTAGCTGGTATAAAAATTGAAACCATATTACATCTAAGAATTGCTAACCTTTAAGTGGCAGGGGGCAGGACACATTGCGAGAAGGACTGACGGCTGTTGGGTCGGAAAGTTCCTCGACACAACGGCTGCGTACCAGGAGACGCAGCGTTTGAAAGTTAACGGACGATTTGGTAAAGGTCACGGGAAGGTGGATGTGGGCAGCGCAGGTTCGATCGGGTTGGAGATTCTTGGGGATGCCTATGTCCAACTGACAGTAGGCGTCTCTCAATATAAGTTAAAAACTAGTGCCAGTGAACTGCAATAACAACATGAATGAAATTTACTCTCAACGGATGAAATGGAAACTTCATTTAGGCGCTTTTAAAACGGTGGGGCGGGCCGTGCCGGATCGGTTAAATTCACCGCGAATGATAGTGCAAAGAGAATCCTATACTGCTAACGTACATAGAGGACAAAAAGACCGCGCCGCAGGTGCCCGGCGGGCACAGGCGGGGCGCGGCATTTCCGTAGCTACCCGCCATGTATCAGACAACCCAGTTTGTATGCAGTAACGCAGACGGCGGCGCAGGGCGGCTAGCTCAATCTGCGCCACCTTCACTAAAACGAACGTCGTGAAGTAACTGCCTCTGAGCCTCTTGTGCTTTGAGTTCGCGGTGAGGGCAGACGCGGTCCAAAAAACTGCTCCGCCCCGCCCTTTCCAAAGCACCTTAATCGTTTCAACAGCAATAATATTTTTGACTCATTTCAATAGGAATTCATTCCTAGGAGATTGCCTAGTACCCTAGCGCAATCCCTCAGTAGTCAGCCTGGGGACGTTTTGGTGAAATGGCGTAGGACCGGCATTGTTTCGCGCCGCTTGAGTCGCACACATGTCGTACGCCTAGCTAGCGTGCTGTATAGTCCATTAATGGATTTTCCAAAAAATACTAAAAAAAGGAACGCATTCTCAAGGAGAGTTGGTGTTAGGCAGGGACCGGTGAAAACACAATAGCGAAACCTACAGCACTATGGTAGAGATAAACTACGATAACATGGCGCGCCCTCCAAATTTCTGTTTCAATGTGTGTAGTCACATTTTGTATGTATTTGTAAGTGTTGTTTGTCCTCTTCAGTTACTAAAGAGGAATACCATCATACAAAATGTGAACTTCAGTTACCTACTAAAGAGCAACACTTACAAATACATACAAAATGTGTCTACACACATTGTTATCGTAGTTTATCTATAATATTGTACTTTTAGTGAAACCCGAGGACCTAGTTAGTAATTAGCTCTTACTGCTCGTTTTTGCAAAACAAATATAATGTTAATATCCGCAGCATTAACCCAGAGAAGAATTCCATAAGACATAATACTAACATATTGAAATAACTAAAGTACACAATTCTGCATATGCAGCTGAACGTAATTTACCAGATATTCTTTCAATGTGTATACTACATTGCAATTAGTATAGTTATTTATTTATTTATTATTTATTTACACTTTATTGTACACCAACAAATTTAATACATTATAAAAATGAAAAATTACAATGTGATTATGGTACAATGGGCGGCCTTATCGCAAAATGCGATCTCTTCCAGGCAACCTTAGGATGGACAGGATTTATGACAGGTATACTACATTATGCCCAAGAAAATAGTAGATTCAATAGGTTCCAATCCAATCCCATTTATTTGTACCTTTGTTTCGACCCGTTGTACATTGGGTGGGCAAAACTCAATTAGTTTGGTTATTTTTATTTCATAGCAAATTATTAATGTTAAACCAATCTACTACTTCAGATAATGCAATGTTTACTTCGTCATAATCAGTCATTTGTCTATTAATTTTAAAAATCAGAGATTTATCATCTGCTAAGAACACTATGTCATGACTGTCCTTTATACAGTAAGGTAGATTATTAATATATTTTAAAAATAGAAAAGGACTAAGAATTGAACCCTGCGGAACCCCTATTGTGACCGCAGCTCCAGAAGACCTTTGACCATGTCTATCGACCCTTTGTATTCTACTACTCATGGAAGTGTCGATGGCGTAGTGGGTAAAGAGCGTCGTCTCCTACCCGGGAGGCACTGGTTCGATCCCCGCCACGTACCAATGTGTTTTCAAATTTTGAATTCATATGTACGTTTAATCGACGCTTTTACGGTGAAGGAAAACATCGTGAGGAAACCTGCACACACCAATGAAGAAATTCTTAGTTTGTGTGTGAAGTCGACCAACCCGCACTTGGCCAGCGTGGTTGACTAAGGTCTAATCGCCCCTAATGTGGGGTAGGCTCGAGCCCCTCGGTGGGGACATTATATGAGCTGTTGATGATGATGATGACTCATGTAAGAAGTCAAAAGGTTCAGTCGAGAGAATAGAGAAGTCAGTGAAGGTTAGTGCCGATGCCCCTTATGGAGGCCTTCTTACTGCTACACTTGATTCACAAGTCCCAGGCACTGCTTCTCTCTGCAACGCGATAGACCCGGCACTCGCACTCATGAATTCATGGAATGCTATAAAGTTTTCGTCTCACTAAACTTATTATTGTGTCCATACCCAAATCGTTATCTCACATTCACGTCTCATCGTATAGTCTTTGAAGTGGATAAAATTTAGTTCTTTGATTTCTCACTCTCAATTTCACTTCTTTAGAAGAACCTTATTTTCGTTTGAATAACGCGATTTAATATGGAGTTGTTTGTAGGCTTTTAATTGATCTTTCCGCTCAAATCAGCTTGGTAGAAAGATCCAGTAAAATTGTCGACGCTCCATTGGATTCTAACATTTTTCTTGATTTTAAAGGTCTAACAAATAAGACTATCCATCTTGACGATAATTGGATGTAGAGTGCAAAAATAGCTAGTGCAGTAGCAACGTATACTGTGGCAGTATGTACTCATACTACATTAGTGCAGTATACTTTTAAAAGCAATAAAATACATGACTGTGTTGATAGCATAAACGATACTTGCAATTCAAGAGTTTCGTTTATTAGCGTGGCCGCACAGTGAAATTTCTAACGGAAAAACTCTGGCACTTTCTGGATTTTTAGACAAGATTTTTTTCTAACAATGTGCGGGATCTAATACAAAATCTATGCACCGCCTTCAAGCGAGCGTCAGGATTTTTGAGTTTGAAATTTCTTATAACGTGCGGCCGCGCTAAAAACGTTCAATTACGCTACGCTAGTACGCATTAGCAATACTAAGTATTCGCATTATCGATAGGTTCATGGTTATACGATGGGTAGACGTAGGTCTGGGAGTCTTATGTAGAAAACATACTCTGCTATTGCGCAGTGGTAGTAAGTACTAACGCAGTTTTATACATTTTTATACTTCAACTGTGCTTGAAAACATACTCGATTTTTGTTGCTAAGTCTATACTTTTAACTGATGCGTGCAATGCAATGAAATTTATACTCGAGGGTTGAATAACTAGCATAATTTCAAAGTATCAATATTCGAGAACGCGAAAGTTGAGGTGCTTCTCGCCACTTTCGAAGGATCTAGATATCTATGTGCATAAATGCACCCTGTAGGACAACCCTTAGCAACAAATATATCAAAATACCACTCAGACTTTTAGATTTTTGGGTAGCCGGATATGCGGTCCTAAGTATACCAATCATAAAACATTTTAGTCTTAATAAGTTTTCTAAAAGAATTAACGCTTAAGGTATAATTTCAATTTGAAACTTTAAAATTGCTCTCCTGTAAAATATGATTATTATTCGCTTATCTTTTTAAGAGATATCGTCCTGCAGACCCTTTGAGCCGTTTGGTGTAGAGACTTTGGGACCATGGGGTCCAGGAGCTCGCCGTCTTTTTCGGGATATTGCAGAGCGGCTACGTGAGACAGTAAGTGACAATAAGGCTGGTTTGTGTCGCACAAAAAGTTAGTCTCGCGATCCAGCGAGGTAATGCAGCCAGTGTTATTGGTACACTTCCTGTTTCAGAGGACCTAGGCAAAGTCTTTTATCTGTAATATTATCTAGTTTTAGTATCCCTTTTATAACGTAGATTTGATTTTTTTTAAGTAGTTTTAGTTTGTATAGTTATTATTTTTAATTTAGTCTTTCAAATACGTTTATTATATTATATGTTCAATTTATTATATTTAGTATTCACTCCCTGTAAAATTATATTTTTTGAAATATGTCGACCTTGTTGCAAATGTGCGATATATCAAAATACCACCCAGACTTTTAGATTTTTGGGTAGCCGGATATGCGGTCCTTTGTACATTCAGTGTCCTTGAAAGGTGTCTATTTGTGTGTTAAGCTTACCTTTTGGACTATCTTTATTTTGTGCTCTACCCCCGTTAGCAGTGGTCATAAAATATTTCAACAAACGCAATTTTTAGTTTTATTACTACCCCTTCTTAACAACTTTCTTTCGACCATTCATGAGGCACTAAAATCTTTTATTCGTGTATTGTTATTGAAACAAAAGGCATAGCAATTTAGTCCTAATTTCTATTTCTGAAAAGGTTAATTTTGTGCACGCTTTTTATATTTTACTGTAATTTCGGACAGAAATAAAAATTTAAAAGTCGGCCATGTTGGCAACGCTGTTTATAACATTTAGGGATTTTATCATTAGTTTTATGTCCAAAAGTGTAAAAAACTCACTTTAGTCTTTAGTTCACTAATGATTTTCTTTTGTAAAGAAGCCAGGTGTTTGTTGTCAATATATTTATTTGTCTTACCTAATTAACGTTTTGAATGGAATATTTAATTTTGGTTGTTAATTATTTCTTATAACAAGTTAGTTCGAGATCAAGGAAAACAACGTAAGCTGTAACTAAGTAAGTAATTTTTTTATACTACTAGATGACAAACAAGCTGATGGTCCACCAGGTGGTAAGTGGATACTGTCGCCTAATAACGAAGATTATTTGGGATTGGAGGTGCGTTGTCATCTTGAGGCCTAAGATGAAATGCCTTCCATGCCCAGTAATTACACTGGCTACCTTTCCCTTCAATCCGAAACACAGCTAACTGTTTCACGGCAGAAATAAGAAAGGCGGTGGTACCTACCCAGACGACACTATCGTGAACGCCATTTATTTAAAGAAGAAGAACGTCCTTTTATATTTTACTAAGATTTTATTTTCTATATATCTTTTAACACACTAAAATGTACAAATTTTGAAATATCTTCATACTGATTTGTAGTGTAAGTATTTTTTTTTTATGTTACGAGATAGCAAACAAGCTTGCGGCCCACCTGATGTTAAGTGGGCACCGCCGCCTATAGACACTTGCAATATTAAGTGTAAATCACTTTACACCGCAAGTGCGTTTGCCATCCTGGGGACTAAGATGATATGCCCTCCAAGCCCAGTAATTACACTGGCTACCTTTCCCTTCAATCCGAAACACAGCGAACTGTTTCACATATGGGTCTACCACCTAATAAAGTAATCTAATTTCATAAGTAGGTAGGTACATTTTTTAAAAATTAACGATCTTATTATTAACGCGTGATTGTTCGTCTAAAATTGCATGTTACTTATTAATAATAATAATATTAATATTACGCCCTCTTGAGCTTTTGACGACCTTCACAACCAGAGTACGTGCAAACTTCGTAATTCAAATCTAGTTCCTAGATGAGTACTTCCAATTCATACACTTATGAATGTCAGATACATAATAGTGGACCTTGACACGGCATTGGAAACTTCAACTGTCAATGTCAGTCTTATTGCCGAAGCGTGAAGATGAGATTCGATTGTCCTAGTTCTGTAAACTAGAAAAAATGCGTTATAGTAAAATAGGTTTTATAGTAGTTTTGCTAAGGTTGATTGTAACATACGTATTACCTTTGGGGTTTACATCTACTCTGCATGTTTGAGGGCTACTCCGCTCCAATGTTATAAAGAGAAAATATTTGTAGATTTATTATGAAGTGGTTCCGAAATGAGAAGGTGGATAAAGTGGAACTTGGATCAGCCCGCACGGGGTAGTAAGTAGGGCATGGATCCCGGAACTCCGAGATTTCGTAACTCCGAAATTTCGGAAGATTTTGACGTGACAACGTCTTATAATTCGATAGAGCCGGCTGCACGCACGAAAAAACATGACGTCATGCGGCGTTTTCTCGCTCTGAATCTAATTCTCTAATTTGAATTTGGAATTATGTTCTTTAAAATTTAAACTTTCAATGATACCAAAACCAGCCAGATACAAATAGTATAGCCAAAGAGATTTTATTACAAGTTTATACATACTATAATGCGAAATCTATTCAACAAATGAAATTAAATTTTTCTTTTGAAAAATGCTACCATTCCATCAGTATTTTCTTAAGACGTTGTCACGTTCAACTATCGTCAGTAAACCGACTTTACAGACAACCAATTTTTTTACAATATTACAATTACGGAACTGAAGTAAATATCGCAATCCGATACTCAAAGAAGGTAAGGTGTTCTTCCCACAAGTGTTGAGACTTTGAGAGCGAAAGAGTATTTTCGTCTGCCGGTTACTTTTGCAACCGCCTACGAAGCACGCTCTCAGACAAAATGTTAGATGCTCTGATACTCTTGAGAACACATTATCAAGAAGAGCGATCTTTTTTTAAAAAAATTATTCTTGTCTCATTTACTTTATATTTCTTTTTAGTATACGTTGATTTAAAGATCTCAATTTCCAAAAAATATGACGACAAAACTTAAACTTAAATTAAAAAAACTCTAAACTTGAAGTTTTTTAATTTAAGTTTAAGTTTTGTTCTTTAAACCTATTTCCATGATCTCAGAAGAGAAGAACTTGTTGATTTTGTTCATCGTGAGTTGTTGAATCTTATATTCATCATAATATTATTAGATAGTTATTTAATAAGCTACATTGCAATTGCAAATAGCTTGCACACGTTGATTTTGCTACAATGTATATTATTGAAAAGTTGATTATTTTTTGTTATATTTACTAAGAAAAACCTAATAGAAGGCTGTTTAATTGATCTCAGCCAAGAGTTTTGTCGATTTATTTACTTTTTATAATAAAGTGTTGATTTAACAAAACCAAACGCATATTTATTTATTTATTTTTATTTCCTATATACTTTTTCTAATTCCGGAACCAGTTTTGGAATTCTTTAATCGAACCAGTAGTATCGTAACTCAGTTCCGGAATCGAAAATCATCCGATATTACATGCCCTAGTAGTAAATACCTCCACCTTACAGAATCCCACATTTAAATAACACAACATTTTAGTAGTGTTGTGTAGGTACTTGAGTGTCTGTTGGTGAGTATTAGGTACTTAATATTGTAAATTCTAATATTTGATATCACCAAATAAATACATTATTATATTGTCTATCTTAGCTGTACAAATACTATAGTGGTGTAAAAAAATCAAAATTGTAACATAAAATTTAAATATCTTCAAATCTATAGTTCGGTCAGTTAAAAAAATATGGTGAATTTCATAACAAAACTTACTATTTCGAATTTTTGACGCCCTAGGACTTGTATATTATGTTTAAATAGGTACTTTGTATATCCATGACAGTAACAATACAAAGATCAAAACTGTTTAAACATCCATTCTATAATTGCTATACAGCCATTGGCTCCGCGAAAGTATTAAGTTTCATATTATCATCTAATTATACAAAACTCCAAGTTTTATGCATAACGGTAGCCATTAAAAATTTGCATAAATTATGTTAATTATCTCGGATTAGCGGACGCAGCGTCACCGTTACAGTGGTCACGCGTTAGTACCTCTTGTTGCTTCAGTCTAGGGACCTTATTGCGAAAGAAACCAGAATCAAATCGTTAATGTTTCGACATCGCAAGAAGGTCGACACCACAGGTCACATTATGAGGAGGGGGTAAGGTAATAAAGTAACGACCGTGGACCGGAGACGCAGCGTTGGTAGGTGGACTGACGAAGTTTGGGAAAGGTTCCGGGAAACCGCTGAATGCGGAGAGCGCAGGATCGATTGGGTTGGAGATCCTTCGGGGAAGCCTTTCTCCAACATTGTCTCTGCTAAAATGATGATGCTTGTTGAGACACAGGCTTCCACCTAGATGCCACGGTGACGTGGTGGGAGCCGGGTACGACCCGCTCTCTTGGGACCTCCGGCGTCTTTACTTAATTAATACCTTGGATATTAGCTATAAATATTGTACTCTGTAAGACTGCAGTAAAAGAACCAGAACAAAGTTACAGTCCATTATTTCTACTGACGTCCCCATAGGACTAACAATGCTTGACATGCTATTATGAAAAAGGAAGCGTTTTGGATTTGGTTAATACGCGATAAAGCGCCTGATAACTTCGCAGTGGGGACTGTGGCTTTTGGTGTGTTACGAGTATGATAAAAACATGACGCCGAGACCATAAGGTTTAAGAGTGGAATCGGAAGTGAGGGGAGATGCGGGTCGGGTAAGACCTCGGTGAACGTTTGTCGAACAAATTGAAAATGTCTTGGAAAAAAGACCCAGATCTTAAGTACTCCAAACCCCCGAGCATTTATGAGGATTGTTAAGAGAGTGGATGAAGTGAAAGACTTATGTAACAATCGTAGAAAGTGGTCTGGACTAAAGTTGTAGTAGGTTTCTAGTAGTTTTCTTAAATTGAACGTACGATAATACTAGTAACAGAGTAATGTTATCTAACATTGCCGTGCTAGTAACGACAGTATAGATAGATGCGAATATCATTCGACAATACATTCGAAAATAATGCTTCGGCAAAAAAACAGTGAACAGTCAGCTTCATAAATATCTGAGTGTCAAGACTGATCAAAATTATCTAACAGACAAAAATCGATATTATATGCGCTGCTAGAGTATCTTATTGTTGTTACCATCCAGAGTAGTCAATATTATCTAAACAACACAATTTCAATATTATGTAATGTGTTAGATGACGAACAATATATTCGCGAATATCTATTCAATGGTATCTAAGCACGCAAAGTTATCAAAAATATCTTGGTAGTAAAGAAAAGTAAACGCTAATCTGGGGTATTACGGTCCATATACTCCCCTCCTGTAAACAAAGGTAACCTAAGCTGAGCAATTATATGCATATGTCATATGACAAATGCAGGGGCTCTAAATCTAAGGTCTTAATCTTACCAAATTCTACAAATAATTATATTTATTAATATAAATCAATTGCTAAAATGCTGATTAAAATATCAATAAATGAAAAGAAAATATTTACAGATTTAAATGCAATTTTCTATTGCAACTTAGACATGTTTTTGGATAAAAGGCTGCATATTTAATCGAATTTATGTATGTCATGGTTCGTGAATAAATCATCATCAACAACTCATATAATGTCTCCACCGAGGGTGTCGAACCTACCCTACATTAGGAGCGATTAGACCTTAGTCAACCACGCTGGCCAAGTGCTGGTTGGTCGTTTGCGTTCCCGTTGAGGGTCCACATTGGAATTTTAAGCTTTTGAATGCGTCAGTCTATAGTAAAAGTTCTCAAACAATTGTAAATTCAACCTTTTATTTGTAAAAGAAGACACTCAAAATTTATAATCAGTTGAAGGTGGTCCCTCTATCGTGACTGACATGTATCCATATCTTATATGAAGCTGACTGTACCTACCTACCCGTTACTTGGTAACGAAAACGTACGGTTTGATACAACAGTTCTAGGACCTAATTTCTGTGTGCGAACCACTTGACTACAGAGGTGTATATATTTTGTAAATTTGCAAAAGTGAACAGTATACCAGCTTTGCATATTTACATATATTGCAAGTTAGAAATATTGGATTAAAAAACTGAACAAATAATACCTACTCGGCCTGTTACTAATTACGATATACTTATTTATTTATCTTAAGACTGATTATCTTCAGATGTGATACCATACCGCTGGGTATATCAGATACTGTAAGATAAGAAATAGATAATGATGATTCATTGGATTGTATAGCGAATATTTTATCAAAAACTCGCTAAAAGCAGCAACAAGGAGCAGTAAGTATAATTAACAATGTGATAGATAGGTCCATTGACGTTGCTTTAACATCTTATATATAAAATTCTCGTGTCACAATGTTCGTTCCCGTACTCCTCCGAAACGGCTTGACCGATTCTCATGAAATTTTGTGAGCATATTGAGTAGGTCTGAGAATCGGCTAACATCTATTTTTCATACCCCTTAGTGATAAGGGTTGTCCACCCTTAATATATTTTTTTTAATTTATAACGCAAAACAACGTTTGCGGGGTCAGCTAGTAATATCGTAAAAGTGTCGTTTTTTTTTTTTTTTTTTTTTTTTTTTTTGTGTCGTTCTAAATAAACAACAAAATAACAATGTTGTCTATTTGTCTATACTGTGTCAACCTCAGTTTCAACGAATTTAGGTAAAAAATGCAAGTGTAATTTTTTAGAACAACCTTGTTTAATATTTTTTTTCTTAAATACTCTTGTAGAATCTATGTAGGTTTAAATACTAGATTGATGTGTCTTACATTACTGTTACGGTCACATACTACACGTAATACGGCGGTGATAATTATCAATTTTCACGTTTTCTCAGTTTCTGTCAGAAAGTGGTCCGGCTTGCTTCGATGAGCGCTACGCTTTGAGGAGCACAACCCTACCCAATACACAATCATCGCCTTTATTGTTAAGATCTAAAAGATTACTATCCTTTGGCCCCAGAGCGGAGTAACGTGGTTCTCCAACAACTTTATATTAGCAATTTAATTAGTCTTATTGTCAGGGCGTAGAGTTGATATTCCATTGTCAGAACTGGTTAGTGATGTGGTTTTTGCTGACAATCCATGGCAAACTGGCTTGTCTCGCCTACTCGCGATGTTGTCTAAATAGGCCTTTCGCAAGTTACCCTGTTACGAAATCTTAAATGAATCATAAGCCGGCATTTTTAGGTCAAAGCATGTATGAAATATCTGACAATCGTCCAATAGGTAGATTAGATACGTAAGCGGTAAGTTTTTTGCAAGAATAGTAAGTAGTCACGGGCTAAATATTTATTTGCTAAAGAGGGAAACTTAGGGCCAGTTTCACAGGATCTGACTATGAGATATCTGGTAGATTGATAATTTAGTACAGATTTTCTGTCAAATAAAGGCTAATGGAAACTTACTTGGTACATGTGAAACAGGCTTATTGTATTCAACCAAAATCTCTGTTTATTTGATTATTGCACACAAGTATTAGGGGTTTAAGTATGAAATTGCCGTTTTGTATGGAGAATTTAACGAAAATTCCTTTTTCCATATGAATATATTTGCGATTTTCTAAGGAACCAAAAATCTAAATTTTGTATAATTTTGTGAATATATTTAGACAACATTAAGCTATAAGATACATAGAGAAAAAATTTGTGAATTGATATCTGTAAAAAATATTCATATTTTATATTTTTATAACGGAGACGGGCACCTCTTAGGACGAGCTGTTTTTGAAGATGTATTTCTAGTGAAAAAAATAAAAATAAGAATAAAATTTTATACATATATATAAGTCCTTATAATGAAGTTTAAAATAATAAAAAAAAATAATGGACATAGCTATTGTATTAAAGGAATTATACACTAATGAATAATGAGGAAAAAATCGGCAATTTCATTCTTTAACCACTATTATTTTATTTTTTTGTATATTTTGGTTTGTTAACCACCATCTTATGAAGGAATTATTAAGCCTACGACATAATTGCAGCGTATCACGATATGCCCGGGCATATCACCTTATATCTACTCTGAAAGGGATGCAGCACAAATGTTTGATAAACACGGCCGTGTGAATTGCCAGAATAATTCGCAACTATCCATATATTAAGTCAGATATCACACTGGCTACTTACCATTAGCAACAACATTGGAACACAATGTATGACAAAGTAGGACAGTAGATATAAAGTGATGGTTTTGGGTGAAACTCGCTTCTACCTTATACCTCATCATCAGATACAAAACCTTTTTGTTACAATCAGGCACAATTTAGCTTCCATCACTAATACGGCTACCCTTTCTCATCCTTTAGATGTCTTAAAAGTCCTTTATTCCATCTAGTCCTACAAGTAGTTCGATAGTCGAACTGTTTGGATTTTTTTTATTCCAAATGGTTATACTGACGGATTGAACTATAATATTTGGAAACGCGAATTTTATTCCAAACAGTTTTGGATGAAAGATAGTAATTTTATCGATTCCTGGTGTGTTTTTGGTAAAACGCACCTTACAAACAACTTTATAGAAGGTTGGCATGTGAAAATTAACAATGAATGTAAAAGGAAGAAGGCCACTTTATTGAAAATATTAAAAGTTGTTAAAGATGATGCCGCTTTGTATAGTGTTTTGAGAAAACAAGTTGAAAATTGCGTGACCCCATTTAAAAGCAGAACAAGCCAGATCCTGAGGGATCAACATATTCAAAACATCCAAATGATGCTTATAAATGGTGACATATCTGTAGGACATTGCTTAGAAATCTTCAAAATCTTTAAAATTTTCAAATATCACACTCAACTTCTTTCGGAGTTTCTGACCCCGTGCAGATCGATGCATCAAGTGGGCACTCGCGCGGAGAAGAATAAATCTCTTCTTCTTGTGGTGGCATCTCCTACCAGAGGTCAGCTATCATAGGATATTCGAACTTTGGACACAGCTGCGCGGAATAGGGATCTCGTGCTCACATTGAACTAAGTCCGTAGATTTTTGAGCCACGATTTGCGTCTTCTTCAGAGTGGTCGTTTGCCCTGGATTTTCCCTTGCATTTTCAATCAGTAAAATGCATTATCAATTGTAATAAACCTCGCACAACCGCATTTCCAAGGAGTATTGGTGTCAGGCAGGCGACTGGCAATAAAACTACGCCAAAACATAAATAACAATGGGCAACATATAGCATGTGGCGTAGTGCGTAAGGGCGTTGTCGCCCACCCGGGAGGTACCGGTTCGAACCCCGCAACGTACCAATATGTTTTACAATTTTGAATTCAAATACGTTTAATCGACGCTTTTACAGTGAAACATCGTGAGGAAACTTGCACACACCTATGAACAAATTCTTAGGTTGTGTGGGAAGTCGACCAACCCGCACTTGGCCTCTGTGGGTCATGTGGGGTAGGCTCGATCCCCTCGGTGGGGACGTTATATGAGCTGTTGATAATGATGAGATGAACATATAGCACAGATGCCAAATAAAGAAGAACCCATATAAAGTGGGACCAGGGCAGAATGAAGGCAAAAAATAATTCCGGTAGCTCAATTGGAGCAAATGCAACAACGTAATATACATATAGATGACTATTAAAACACAATTACGCATATACAGCGTCCTGTAGACACAAAAGCGGCACAGGTACGGGCTGCTCAAACCGGTGTGGACGTAACGGTGTGCTGTATAAATATTCATGCGCGTCCCGGCGATAAATCCCGGCTTTTGTCAATACGCCGACCACGGCCCTTTTTCTGTCTGTCCGCAAGGCCGGAGACAAACGTCGCCAGTAGGGTGACTATGATGACCATACAACAGGAGACGTAAGATCGAAAACGTGCTCCTAAATTCTTGAAAACAAATATTTTGTAGATGTGTAAGGTGAAAATTATTTGACTTGGTTTTCTTTATTGATTTCTTTTTCATTATGATCGTAAAGTTTTGACGCTAACACCACGCGTCGTTGATTCAATAAATGAAGTCCCCTTTAAAGTATCTTTAAATATGATTTCTTGCTATTTGCGTATTAATATATTAGACTCCACTTGGAACAACAACATCTAAAAGTTAAAATTTTTGAATGGAAAATATCCTGTCACGAACAAAAAACTAAGGCGGGAACTTTTCGCCACCCAGGGCCCCGATCGCGGTAAATCATTTCAAGTCGAACGCAGATGAAACACAAACGCTGTCAAAGTTACGTTTCTGATAAGCCCTGTCCGCACAGCGATAAATAATATCGCGTTCAAATTGAACGCGATATTATTTCCGCGCGAATATTTTATCGCTGTGCGGACAGGGCTTATCAGAAACGCGTTTGTGTTTCATCTGCGTTCGACTTGAAATGATTTACCGCGATCGGGGCCCAGGTGACTGCTCGACAACTAAACTACACGAGACAATGTGTCTCGATCACGACAGGTTTAATTTTTTTAATTTGTTCGATTTTAATTAAAAACTTGCCCGGACACTTTTTTTTATTTTTTAAACAAGTCTACTTCAATCATTATAAAAACCCAATCCCAATGAAATGAAAAATCATTTGGTACAAATTTCAAGCATTTCAAACCGTACCTAAATTTAGATATGAACAAAAAAACACGACCGTGCTTTAGACCACACGGCTGAAGTAAAGCTCCATATATATGTATGTATCTATATCGTATGTTTATATGCATAATATATACATGTATATTCAGAGTCTGTGTCACTTCCAGCCATAATTTGCCATTATTTACCCGAAAATTCAATAATTATGAACTTTGAAATGAATTTAAAGTTTTATTCACTTTGAACGTAGAAAATTTAATGTATTAAACAGAATATGATTTATAAAGTTGTTCAAGAATGAAATAATATCAAAAAATAATAATATACTAAACATAACTCCCTCTGTTTCTATCTTCACTAACTTATATCTCCCTTTCAACTTCCGTTAGCCTCGCCCGATCACACTTTTCGTAACTCTCTCGTCTCGTCACGCTTTCACTAGCTTACTCCCTAAATCAAGCGTGCGTAAAGAAGTTTTACTTCAAAAACAGTGCCGTCTAGGGACGCCCGAAAGAAGCGAAGCCTTTAGTATAGAGCGTAGGAAGTAAGCATTTAAAATATATCGTGTAACGATACTAAATCTGACGCTCTCGTGTAACCCTGACGCTTAGCAGCCGGCTTGTTGCCGGCTGATGATCACCGAGTGAATTACATATCCATTGCTGTTTTTACACGACAAGTGCCATAATAGCGAGTCGTGTAAAACATCAATGGATATGTAATTCACTCGGTGATGATCACTTTGATGTGTCAAAAAAAGTTAGCGAATATGCCTGAGCGCGGCCCGAACGTCCGTATAGAAGCTTCGCTTAAAAAAATTCAATACCATGGTTACCCTACACCTACCTTAGTCGGTGCGTCTAAGTTTTAGCGCGGACTGCATCAAAGGAAGGGCTAGGGCTGACCCATTGTCATTCTTAAAACTGTATTTAACTAACGAAACGTTATAATAACGACTTTCAATTATTTTAGGATTACTGTTGTAAAAACATTGCTGTGACAAAAAGATTTCTACAAAGTTGTCCGCATAACGGATTATGAGTATTCTTTGTTCTTTTCTTGACAAAGAAATCGTAATTATATTTCTGTCCTTATTGCTTTAGTGCTATCGTTAGTTTTACAAGTTTAGCTTAAAAACATTGATTGTTTTATTTTACGTAGGGACGCCATTGAGCACGAAGAAGCAATTTATATTAACTTCAATCCGATCGTATTGTTATAAAAATATATTATGTTTTACAACATTGTTATACAAATCATGGTTAAGAGTATTTGAAATATAATAATAACAATAGTATTAATTGGAATGAATATGTAATGTACTGTCTATCTTTTAATCACTGTATATATTGTACTAGCTTCCGCCCGAGACTTCGTCCGCGTGGACATTTTACCCCCTTAGGGGAGGAATTTCCAAAAATCCTTTCTTAGCGGATGCCTACGTCATAACATCTACCTGCATGCCAAATTTCAGCCCGATCCGTCCAGTGGTTTGGGCTGTGCGTTGATAGATCACTATGTCAGTCAGTCTGCTTTGAGTTATATATATATAGATTATACCATATTTATTGAAATTGTATTGCATTAGTATTATGGATAGATATTATGTTTTATGTTATTTAAATTCTTTTTATTTATCAGTACACACGACATTCACGTCTCGCATCACTTCTCCTTTCGTAGGTGGGTTGGAAGAGATTTCTATTAGAAATAAATACGCACCTTTTGTACTTTTTATACTATTATGTTGTTAAATTTTGTTTCTATATACAATAAATTATAAATTAAATGTTTGTGTTTCGGAAGAGCGGGGCCACCCGACACAGGAATCACCGTTTATAGTGTTACATTGATGGGAGTGTAATAAACGGTTTTTGATATTTTTACTTTCTCGCATACGTAGTATAGAGGAAGTCTTGTAATCGTAAAAAAATTTGACCTCGAGATTTTGACGGCCTTGGACCTCCCTGAATCCAAAAATACCGTTTTTGGAATTATGTCTGTGTGTGTGTCTGTGCGTTAGCACGATAACTCGAGTATGCTTTAACTTATTACAACCAAATTTAACATGCATGTATGACATAAAATATAAGGTTTGTATCAACTTTTGAGTCGTCTCCTGTATACGAGAAAGTCAAGGGGAGACCACTCCCGATTTTTTATTTTAAATTCTAATTGATTAAGAAGCAAAGTTTAACGTTCGTAACGATCACGGAAGCTAAGCTATCAAGTGCGCTGTCAGTACTCGGATGGGTGACCAAAATATGAAACTTTTTCGGTCACCTCTTGTGATTAAGATAAACGATAGATCGAAATAAATCTCGTGAAAAGCTTTTATTGCTATTTAAAGTTTACATTTATCATTTTAGTGCATTTAATTTAAAATAAAAGCTTTTTTTAGAAATATCTTTTTGTAGTTAGTTTATTTTTTTACTTTTTAGTCAATATTCGTATTCTTCTCAGTAAACCCTTTCATTTGATACCCATATTGTAGAGATGCATTAAAAATAACTATTCCGCCATCTTGGATGGTCGGCCATATTGAACTTATAATGACGTCACATAGCTTATTGTCTATTGTCATCCAAAATAAACGTGTATAAAAAATTTAAGCTCAATCGGTTGAAGAAATCTGCTTCAAAATCGAGTTCCAAGATTCCACCCGAACAAACATACATTGCAAGTTAAATAACAGCTTTTAAAAAGTGCACATAATTTTAATATTGCAATAGAAACATAGGAATTGAAAGTGCATATGTACAAAAACCTTCTATTAAATTTCACTGCGAGCACACGTGTTCCCTTCTTCGGCTTCAGCTTTAATAGACAGTATTAATTATTTTAGGTTTCAAAGACTTTGTAACTCATTCTCACTTTATATTGAACGTCCTACATACCCTCTCAGTCTCTGTTTAAATGTTTCCATGCTGTCCTAAACGTCATGTCATTACTCTTCTGACGTCCACTGTTGGACATAGGCGTCCCCCAAGGATCTCCAACTCGATTGGTCCTGCGCTGCCCGCATCCAGCGGTCTCCCTCAACATTTACCAGATCGTCGGTCCACCTTATAGGGGGGGCATATAACTCCGTCATATGTATTATTTAATATTAATATCATAATTACTGATCCTCAAAAAGAATTTTTACAATTTTATTCCAAGTTGTAGATATTGACATCATGGATTCTTTTATTCCATCAAACGATGGACATTATAATTGCTCTATCAACAAGACAAACTTTTAATTAAGACATCTAATAAAAAACAAAAGGAATACAAAATTGTTTTCTACAAAATAAACAGAATACTATATTTGACGTCCCTCTAAGGCTTAGTAATTAACTTCGCTTAATTTCGTAGAACTTTTTTCTTTTGTACAATTTTCAATTTCATTTCATCTCTTTATAAAGTTGCACGTTTGTGAGAAAATTAATTAACTTCCCTCGAGTATGGGAAAAAACGACGTTATGGATAGTCTAAGACTGACAAAAATAGCTTTGCTATTCTGTGGTGTCAGAATTAGTGCAATCAAGCATAGAACCTTCTTGCAGAAATTTCTGGATTCCTACCTCTACTATTTTAATTTGATTTGGCTGTATACAGACGTGTTTGGTGAAATAAACTGGCTAGCACAAGCGATTATGGCAGATAAATCGTTTGTAGAATTTTCTATATCCATACCAACAATCACTATATCTGCTGTGGCTACATCAAAATCCCTATCCTTATATTTGAGGAAAGATGACGTTTTTGAAGTTATTGAAAAGTTGAGAGACATACAACCTGAATTCAGTGATGAAGATGATGAAAAAGACGACAAAGAATACATTTTTGAAAAAACTAAAAGAAACATGAACAAAAAACGCAAGGAAACTGAGAAAGAAATTGTCAAACAGGCCACGAAAATCATAAAATTGATAGTTCTAATGCAATACTACATTTGTGTGGTTGTGGTGGTTGCTTTCCCTCTGATGCCGATCATCGCTATGATTTACGACTACTTGCACACAGGCGTTCTCATTTACAAGTATCCTTACTTGGCGAACTACTTCTTCGACCCTCGCTCGTGGACAATGTGGGCTTTGGTTTACATTCATAACATTTGGTCGAGTTAGTATTTAAGGAGTTCCTTTATTATATATTTTTTTATTCTTGCTGCAGCTCTTGCTTGGCCTTCATCTTATCTGATGGTAAGTGACGATAAAGCTGAAGATGGAACCGCTCACCTTATGGTAAGTGACGATAAGACCGAAGATGCAATCAGTTTCACCTGTAACCCTCAACCATAGAGAGACTGGATATCTTATCATTGAATGTCGGAACACAATAATGCTGTTAACATTATTATTATGGCGACAGATTTTGATAAGATGGTGTTAGCTATTGAGGCAGACTTGAAAAAAGTCCTACCATCAATCAAATAGAGTACAAATTTGTACTCCCCTGGGGATCGAACCCAGGATCTAATTACGGTAGATGAACCACTAGATCGATCACGTAGGCGGTTAAATTTACCATAGTTAATCTTTATCTTATAAACAAATTTAAATAAATACATAAGCAACTTAGCAACCGTAACTCCTGAACAAATGTTTGTGTTCAATACACTTGCATTTGCCACGACCAAGATTAAAACCTGGACTGCCTGATGTGTAGGTTGTCTTTCCACCTCCAAATGTAAAGTGTAACTACAATGTTCGTTCTTAACAGGATAGTACGGCGCGCACGTCTCTATACAAATCGAGAAAACGTTTTTCTACGCCTATTTCTTATCCGATCTTTCTGATATCATCATCATCATTTCAGTCGAGAGACGGCCACTGGTGGACATTAGCCAAATGAAGATAGAAACAAAATATTTATCTTTGTTTCTCAATGTTTACACTTTACAGTGGCTAGATTGCGGCAAACTAGCTTACCGTGCGCTGTTTGCTTTTTTAAACATCTTAACTTCAAGGAAATTATTATTCCTTGATTATGCTGACTCTAGTTTCCCAAATTTGACCGAAGAACAACTAAATAAACTTGAGCGACTCCAAAACTTTTGCATACGGTTTATATTTGGTTTACGCAAATATGACCACGTTTCAGAATTTCGTGTTAAACTCAAGTGGTTGCCCATTCGCCTTCGGCGGAATGCACATATTTTATCCCTCCTTTACACTATCTTATTCCATCCTAACACTCCATTTTATTTAAAAAATCGCTTTAAGTTTCTACATGATACCCATTCCCGAGTTTTAAGGTCGTCAGAGAACTTGAGGTTAGAAACACCATCTCATTTCACCAAATTTTACAACAAATCCTACTCGGTAGAAGCTGTTTTATTGTGGAACGCGTTACCTGTTCACATAAGGCAAGCACAAACCCTCAACACTTTTAAAAATCAGGTTGAAAAGCACTATTTGTCACTATGATTATTTGTTCATGATTATATATCTATATGTATACCCTATATATTTTTATATATTTTATATATATTCTTATATTCTATTATTATCTTTCTTTTACATATATTCTTTTATACATTTATTTATACCTATGTATATTTATATGTATTATAGTATGTAGTTATTGCATGTACATACATATTTGTCATAATAAGTATTATTTTTTTTTTTAAATAAGACATCGCCATCTTCCCTCGAACTCTTTAATTCTAAATCCTGTCCATCCTAAGGTTACCTGGAAGAGATCGCTTTTAGCGATAAGGTCGCCCTTTGTACAGTATATTTTAAGGTTACAATGTTTGTATTTTTGATTTGGTCGATGTACAATAAAGATATATTCTATTCTATTCTATTCTATTTACATTTTCTTCTTTTATACTTCTTCTCCATCTTATCTTATTTTTCTTTTTATTTTTATACTTCTTATCTCATTATTTTCTCTCTTATGTTTTATTTATTTTTACTTTTCTTCTTTTTTATGATATATTAAAATGTTTTTAATAAAAAGAAAAAAACTATCTGTACGTTTTCCTTTTTTCAAAATTCGACATACTTAATTTAATTTAAAGTTATTTAAAAAAATTGCAATAAGGAAAAAGTATAGACATAGCTTTTTAGTATCTTATAAACATTCTAAAATATCATAAAGATCGTATAAGAATTAGGGGTAGGAAAATGTTTTCTCCGTTTACGTTATTTTGTATAAACTATGACTCCCGGATTCTGCTTACCACTAGTGAAATAACGCTCCCAATTTTATTTGGGGTCGGCGTAATATGTTTTTTTCGTATCATCAACACCCTTCTTTCTTCGTCATTTCAGCATTAACACTTTTCTTTGCCATATCATCATTCACACAGTCCATCCCTCTTTTCTTCGGTCTCCCTCTCCCTCTATATCCCTCAAAATTCATTATCATTATTTTCTTTGTTACATGCTCATCATCTCTCATTATAATCCCATACTATGCCGATCTGCTACTTCTCAGTCTTTCTGCCACTGGTACAACTTTCAAACTTCCTCTAATGTACTAATTCCTCACTTTGACCATTCTTGTTACACCACACATCCACCATAGCATTCTCTTTTCAGCCACGTGTATTCAATTTTCATCCATTCGCTTTTTGCCCAATTTTATAGTCTTATGATGGTATTATAGATTTTCCCTTTTCATTCAAACGTAAAGAACGAACAACCTTCTTCTGCAAACAAACATGGTATCAATATCGGCAGCATTTCCTCAAAACAAGGTCCCTTTATGACATTGTACTATAAAGTAACTAAAATAAACTTATCTTGCAGTTTCAATATTAGTCAAATGGCGATTTTTTTTCTGCGTATGCTGCAGAAGAGAGTCATCATCATCATCAACAGCTCATATGATGTCCCCACCGAGGGGCTCCAGCCTACCTCACATTAGGGGTGATTAGGCCTTAGTCAACCACGCTGGCCAAGTGCGGGTTGGTCCTTAGTCAACTACACTGGCCAAGTGCGGGTTGGTAGACGAAAGTGTATTCGACAAATTATCTATTAACTTGACAAAAACTACAAACATGCCGTTTCATTTACTGTGATAAGGGTGGACCATGGTTAAGATTGTCTTCTTTTTCCTAGGGGTTAGGTCTTAGCATTAGATTCTTACGGCCGTGTGCCTGACACCAACCCTCTTTGGGAACAACTGCTATCTTTCTATAGCAGCCTGGATCACCAGCTTAACGTGGTGTCCATCTAGCAGCTGAAAACTTATAATAAATACATACTACCATCACAATAACGTTAAGTGACTCAATTATCTGCGAAGACTCGTCACTTCCATAATAAAATGACTCAGTGATGTAATTGGCGCACAAAAGTGGCGTATCAATCTTAACGCAGTCGACACAAGGATCAGTTTTGTTTAAACGCATGACATGTTATGGCGTAGATTAGGTCTCAAAACAGGAAAAACCTTTGTGAGAGGAACGAAGCGATTATAAATAGAATCCTTCGTCTGATATCACAAATAATGAACGATGAGCCTTTTACGTTCGTAAGGATTGGACAGCCAAATTTTACAAAGTAGCTTACCTCACTAGATCAGCCACTATCCTAGTGATAAAATTGTGATTTGTTTTGCTTTAAAACTCAGAATTTATGCCGAAAATCAGCTAATTAACTGTTTTATAAGGAAGCACTCGCTTCCTTATACATCATAACTGTAAAATCATCATATTCTTACACATTTCTTCTTCGGTCTACCTCCTTCCCTCCATCCATCAACATTCAAATTCATCACTCTCCTAATCACATGAGTTTCATTTCTTTACATAAAGTGCCCATTCACACACACCTCAAAAGCAAAATATAACACAAATTAAATCAAACACTTTGCTGCTTAATAAAGATGTGAGGCACGGAACACAATCCTTTTGTGCTGTGAGATATATAAAATCTGGCATGGCTCCTCAATCCTCATGAATGTCGTCGCCCGATAGTATAGTTGCGTAAATCGTGATATGCCGGGCACATCATAGTACGCCGCAATTATGTCGTGGGCCAATAGACTCTCCCACAAACAGTCCACTCCGCTTGATTATAAAAAAATAACCTTGAACATACCGATCACTCCTGACCACTACCATTTGTATACAATGGGTTACATGAACCGTGGTCGAGCTTTTTATGGTCCAGTACTTCACGATCTGCCCAACTGTACGACCACGACATAAACATAGCCTTTTGTGTATACCTACCTACCAATGTTTTCACAAATATTGTTCATTAATAATCAGTAATTCAAACGAAATGCGTAAAAATACTTTCTTAATTTACTTATTTAGCATTATCTGATATTGTTTGAATAAAATAAACTATTATTGCACAAAAAATAGAAAATACATAAGAGAAATAAGACTTATCTTTAAATGAACACTTGCATTTTAACATTATCATATGTATTTTTACCTAGATCTTCTTGCCTTTATCTAATTTATGTGGGGTTGGTGCAGTGAGTATATCTTTTCTGTCATTCTACTCTATCAGCTGTTAGCCCAACGTCTACTCCTTTAACAAGTCGCTATAGTAAACAGTGGTGAAATGAAATGAAAAAGCTGTTTATTTAAATGGACTTTGCTAGTACATTTACCATTATTATTACCTTTATCATTTCGAGTCTTTACTCTATCGACCGCCTCCCGGTTACTACTGCCCTGAGACAGGCTGAAGATAGAAGTGCATGGAAGAGCTTAGTAACCAACGTGACGAAGGCATTTCAGGACGGACACGACCTTCATCAATGAAGAGCACGACAAGAAAAACACCAGGCTAGCCTGTACCAGGTCACTCGAAGAAGAAAAAGATATAAAATAGTATGTGCACTGTGCAGGGTTCGATTTTAAAGGGAGTGGCAGATTCGAGCGTGCCTCTGGCTGGGTCCATGGCTTAACACCCGTATTCACAAACATTACTATGAGATCCCTCGACTCTTGGATAAGAAACGAACCAATCACAGAGCTCTATTCAACGCAATCACATTGAATAGAGCTCTGCGGTTGGTTCGTTTCTTACCTACTATATTTTTAATACTCTTAGAGGAGTTGTATTCCGTCTTCCATCATCGTCAGAACATCGCCCTGCAAAAATGTATCAAGAACCAATCAAATTAGCACTGAAATTTCGTTGCAGCAGTCATTAAGTAATACATTTCTTTTCTAATTCCAGCTGCCAACGTAGGTTTGATCCTTTTCGGCTGTGACACCTTGTTTTACGTAGCCTGCGTGTACATACAGATGCATTTCCGTTTGCTCTGCCAGCGTTTCGAGCATGTAGTTACCAGGAACCCAGAGGAGACGAGGAGGAATTTGACTAGCGCTGTGAAAAGGCACCAAGAGTTGATACAGTAAGTTCTCGTACCTTTAGGCTGCAGATATTGGTGGTTTGATAAGGTAAAATGGTAGGTGCCGTACTATTCATTAATTTCTTCATTTATCTGGTTGGCAGACAAGCATACGGCCTGCCTGGTGGCAAGCAACCACCGTAGCCTATAGACGCTTGCAAAACTGACATGACATTAGCGCGCTGCCAATAATAGTCTCGTTCCCTATCCCGTGGAGCTCTGGTGACCTTACTAACCAACAGAAACAAAATGTAATGTTATCTAAGGCAAGGTCTATAGGTTCTTTTCTTGAAGATCTCTTAAATTGTACTTCTCTAGGTACAAGCGGATTCCACAAGTTGGTTGTTGATTGGTTGGCAGAAAGATGCGTGACAAACGTATTGTTGGATTTCCAGTACCCTAGATGGTAATGGTAGGGATGGAATTACAGTAAAAACACTTAGGAGATACGTAAAACTCCTTTCAAATTACAAAATAAGGAACAGTTATGCATGTTTCAAATGTAACTATGTAGTTAAACTAAGTTTTTCTTCTCCAGTTTGGTCAATAAATTGGAGCTGCTGTTCTCAAAGTCAGTCTTTTTCAACATCATGACCAGCTCCTTGCTTATGTGCCTCAGTGGCTTCATAATAATGGTAAGTTTTGCTACTCTTTTTGTACGAGCAGGTCGCGTTAGTTTCAGGCTTCTCAAGAGGACATGGATTGCCCTAGGGGGTAGTTCTTATAAACAGTAGCAGGGAGGTAGTGAGGTCCAACACGGACGGTTGAAATCTGTTTATTGTTACTATCTAGCAACTCACAGGTCTTGAAATGATCCCTGATTAATGTCTTTCTTTCAATGCTGGGACTCAATAACTTATCTATCTAATCTTTAGCTTACTACGCATTAGATTTTGATAGATATACTATTACAGAATGCTATAATAGTATATCTATCAAAATTATCTTATCATTAACATCGTTTAAATGCCGAAACCTACTTGATATGCCAGTAAATACAAACATTTTTGTTGTGGGACCAACATTGAAATGGGGAAAAATATTAGCACTTCCACGCATTTTGTTGCTTTTTTGTATGAAACAGCTTTACGAAACGAAAGTCTTATATGATAAATTTGTTGCCCGTCCGTCTGTCAGTCTGCGAAGACCCTTTATGCGGAACGCATGGAGATATCGATTTGAAGTTAAAAAATCAAACTAAAAAGATACGGTGGCTTATGAAGGAAAAAACGTATCTTTCAAATACTTTAAAAATTTAAAGTATCAGCTTCCTTAAAGTTTATAATACACAGGTGAACTATAAGGAATATATAAAAATGCTCAAAGACGTCGCGAGTCCAATTTTGATGAAAACAAAAACTGCATCATTGGATTGATTGATAAAATAATGACCATCGCTTTGAATATCGTTTCAACCATGGTGAAACAAGAAATATTTTACTAAAATTTTACATTAGTTTCCCGTATATCATTACTTCCCAGAAATCGATCCATGGCAATACTATCGAATGGTATAATAATATGGGTTGTGTTTTTATTTTTCAAAATTATTGGGTGCTCCTGGCTAGGATTATTGATTTTTTAAAAATCCAATGATGCAGTTATTGTTTTTATCAAAAACGGGCTTGTGACTCCTTTGAGCATTTTTCGATATTCCTTATAGTTTAGGATTTGGCCTTGAAGGCCCACTTGAAAAATTCATTCATTCTGTATACCTACAAATTTGTACAGACGGAACCCTTATTTCTGCCGTGAAGCAGTTCGCTGTGTTTCGGATTGAAGGGAAAGGTAGCCAGTGTAATTACTGGGCATGGAGGGCATATCATCTTAGTCCCCAGGATGGCAAACGCACTTGCGGTGTTAAGTGATTTACACTTAATATTGCAAGTGTTTACGGCGGCGGTGACCACTTAACATCAGGTGGGCCGCAAGCTTGTTTGCCATCTAGTAACTTAAAAAAAAAGCTTTTCAGGATATCTGACGATAAAGTCTTTCTCTCTTTTTAACAGATGTTGGATGATCTCGGCGTGATCGTCAGCTTTGCCACGTTCCTGCTGCACGACTTGTCACAGATATCACTGCTCTCCTACTTCGGAGACATTATAATGACATCGGTAGTATTTGCAGATATAATCATAGGATAGTTGTGATCCGTACACCCCAAATCAGTGATTTGTGACACAGCATCATCATTCGCCTGCACTGCTTCTATTGATATCTGTGGTCAGCGTAATATATTTTTCATATCTCATGCTCGGGTATTGGGTGGAAAACGCTATTTCCAAATTTAATGTTGAAAAACAGCAATCGTTTCCAAGGAGGGTAGGTGTAAATTGGGAGCAGGGTAGTAAAAGAAAGTAAGATAAGATAAGATAAGATAAGATACTATAAATCTTTATTTGCTAGAATATGTTTACAATATTATAGATCACAGTAGTAAGGTCCAGTACAGTATTCAACCTGCAAGCAGGCAAAATTGTGGGTAGGCGTTTGAAGTGATAACACATCAAAAATTTTGCTCTCTTGTTTTTATTTATTTTAAAATAGTAAAAGTGCTTATGTTTTAATTAAATTGTACTTAGTGTCTTAGTTGACTTGCATACACTTTCTCCAATCCAATTATGGATGTGACGGCTGAACAGCTCCGGAAAAACATTGAGGAGCTTTCTTCTATGTTTAGCAGCAGGATGGCCGAGTTTGAGAAGAACTCACAACAGCCCAGCACGAAGGAGTCTACATCCACTGTAAAGTCTTTGACAGCAGAATACTCCTCATTTAAGGCATTTGTGTGGAAAACACTTGGCATTCTGAAATCTCAGATTGAACTGCTTGTATTAAGTGTAGACCGATTAGACACATATTCACGGCGGAAAGTTCTGCTACTGCATGGCTTGAAGGAGGAGAAGAGTGAGGATCCTATCCAGAAGGCACTCTCCGTATTACACAGTCAGATGAAGTTGACAGGAGTATCTACAGCTATGGTTGAGAGTTGTCATAGATTGGGGATGAGTAAGGAGGGCACCCATCCTTTACTAGTGCGATTCTCCGAGCTACAGCATCGTAGACTGGTCTGGAACGCAAAAACTGCACTTAAGGGCTCCAAGATAACGGTGCCTGAATTCCTAACGAAGTCACGGCAGGAGATTTTTTCGGCAGCTCGTAATCACTTCGGTATAAAGAAATGTTGGACATCTGAGGGAACCATCAACATCTTGCTTCCCAACAAGACCCGGAAGAAGCTTTTTTCTTTGTCTGAACTTCGGGCGCTGATTGCGGAATTTCCTTCCAAATTGACGGAGGTAACTGGTGGAAAGACATGAATATTTATCGTCTTGCTTTAGCAGTGTTTAAAACTTAGCCGGTCTCATTTGCTCGTATTATGCAGACACTTTTGGTTGTGAGGTAATTTGTTATTTCCCACGCCCAGTTAATAATAATTTTATAATTCTGCCTTCCAATCTAACAAATTTATAAATTGTTTCGTGATTCAATTATTACTACGTCAAATTGTCAATGTCAACTTTTTTAATATTTTTAAATTCTATCTATTTTAAAAAGGCAAAGTGATCTAGCCCATACAGCCATGTCTTCGATTATCTTATTTCTCGATTTATAGCATTTAAATGTGAGTGTAGTGTAGTGTGTAGTAGTGTACCATACACTCTGTAGACAGTGCGTTTTTTTTTATCACGGCAATGGAATCTTAAAATATACAGGCTGTTTTCATGTTATACTTTAGTCAAAGCTGTTGTATTCGTTTTATATTATATAAGATGGTTTTTGATCTCTTGCAGTCAACTAGGCATTTTGGATTTTTGAGCTTAAGTAAAAATTTTTATTATTATTATTATATATATTTAATATTATTTATCGATTTGTAATTTATTATAATATAGACTTATTTATTATTTTACTTGTATAATGTATAATATAGAAGATGATTTTTTCTCTTGTTCTTCCGAAGACTATGAAAGTGCTAATAGTAGTATGGTTTCTAATACTGATTATGAACCACTGCACGTCAAACTCTCCACGACTTTTGAAAACAGTTCTAAATTCCTATCCCTGGTGCACATCAACGCGCAAAGCATTCCAGCCCACTATACAGATTTAATCCCTAGCTTCAGCGACGGCGTAGTCGACTGTATTCTCGTTTCTGAGACTTGGCTGAAACCTTCTTTACCCTCTACGGGATGTTCTCTCCCTGGCTATAAGTTATTCCGTAACGATCGCATTGGTATGGGGGGTGGTGGAGTAGGTATATACCTGCGAGGCCATATTCCTGCCAATGTAATATTGTGTTCCCCTTCTCAATGTACTGGCTCCCTTAAATATATATTTTTAGAAATAACTATTAAACACAAAAAAATTCTCCTGGGTGCTTTATATTGTCCAAGCGACAAAATCCATTATTTTGATTGTTTAGAACACACACTAGAGAGTCTTCTACTCACTTTCGACGATGTCATCCTCATGGGAGACCTAAATACATGCTTATTGAAAAATGATCACAGAGCAGCTAAGCTTTCTAATTTTATTACGTCTCTTAATTTAAATATTCCTTCACTATCTTCTCCTACTCATTATTTTCCCAACTGCAAACCTTCTCTGATTGATATTGCTATAGTTTCCAACCCTAGCCTTGTTGCACAATACGGGCAAATGACTGCTCCATTCTCTCATCATGACCTTTTATTTCTCACTTATAAAGTGCGCCCTCCAAAGGCCAAGTCCAAAGTAATATTTCTGCGTAACTTTAAGCATATAAACTTAAGTCGTTTGAGGGACGATGTTATGAATATTGAGTGGTCGGTGGTTTTGTCTTCTGATAACATTGATACTATGGTTGCAGAATTTACCAATAAGCTAATTGAGGTTTATGATGCTCATGCGCCGCTACGACCCGTACGTGTCAAACATCTTCCTGCACCTTGGCTGACTTCTGATATCCGAAATATTATGTCAAAGCGTGACAAAGCCAAAAGCCGTTATAAGCAAAATCGCAACGATCATTATCTTGCCCAGTACAAAATACTGAGAAATCGTTGCAACAGGATGTGCAGAGATGCTAAACGTCGTTTTATTCACACTAAAATTGAAAACACACACCAAAAACATATTTGGAGCTTCCTACGGACATTGGGCGTGGGCAAGTCCACAGAGGTTTGCCAGACTGATGTGGATCTTGATACCTTAAACAATCACTTCTCTTCTTCTCCGACTAACTTAGCTGATGTGTCTAAGTCGAACTCACTTTCCTTTCTCTCAAATCTTGTCCCACCTGACTGTCCATCTTTTTCTCTGTCTACAGTTTCAGATGATACCGTTACGAAGAGTGTCCTTTCCATTTCCTCCAAGGCGGTTGGTAGTGACGGCCTAGGTCTTGAAATGATTTTACTGGTACTGGAAGATATTGTGCCCATAATCACACACATAATTAATTTCTCATCGACGCACAATGTCTTTCCCCTATCTTGGAAAAAAGCTTTTGTCATTCCACTGCCTAAAACTACCAACCCCTCTTCCTTGTCTGATTACCGTCCCATTTCTATACTTCCTGTCCTATCAAAGGTCCTTGAGTCCATCGTGCATAACCAGTTGCATGCCCACCTCCTTGATAACTCCATTTTATCCCCTTATCAATCCGGTTTTCGCCAATCCCATAGCACTGTTAATGCACTGTTGAATGTTACTGAAGACATTCGCTGGGCTATGGATAACACCAAACTTACAGCGATTGTCTTGTTGGACTTCAGCAGTGCATTTAACTCTGTAGACTATGACCTTCTCCTTGGTACTCTTCGCTCGGTAAACATCTCAATCCCAGTTTTACAGTGGTTCAGATCTTATTTGTTTGGTCGCCAGCAGTGCATGAAATTGGATGATGTTTATTCAAACTGGTCATGCCTTGCTGCTGGTGTACCTCAAGGTAGTGTTCTATCCCCCCTACTCTTTTCAATTTTTATTAATAATATTTCTGCCGCTATCACTTCACATTTTCATCTCTACGCCGATGACCTTCAGATTTATCAGCATTTTGGAATATCGGAAGTCAGTGAAGCTATCAACATTTTAAATAAAGATTTGCGTACTATAGAGACTTGGGCAAAATCATTTGGTCTTTTTATCAACCCAACTAAATCTCAGGCCATGATTGTTGGAAGCTCTAGATTAAGGAGTAAGCTGGATTGGAAACTGGTCCCTTTAGTCACATATAACGGAACTACTATTTCTTACACCGAGAAAGCTAAAAACCTAGGCCTCATCATGGACTCTCATATGTCATGGTCTGCGCATATTGGTGAGTTAAGCCGACGTATGCACCATTCGTTTCACTCTCTCAAGCGACTTCAATATTTCCTCCCTTTTAAGACCAAAATTATGCTTGCGCAAACTCTCCTTCTCCATATTCTTGACTACGCTGACGTTTGTTATCTGGATATCACAGAGGAGCTACTAAACAAATTGGAGCGTTTGCAAAATATCGCGATTCGTTTTATCTTTGGGCTTCGGAAATTTGACCATGTTTCCAAATACCGCGAGCAGTTGCAATGGTTGCCTATCCGTGAGCGGCGAAATGTGCACTCACTATGTTGAATAAAATCCTCAAAGATCCTAATTCTCCTCCTTATCTACGTTCCCGCTTCCATCTCCTACCTGCACCCTCCCGTTCTCAACGCTCCTGTATTACTAGGATGCTCCAGCTACCTAGTAGTAATACTAACTTCTTTTTCCATTCCTTTACCGTTCGTGCTGCTCAATTATGGAATCGACTCCCATCAGACGTTCAGGAGAGTCCTTCAGCGCAATCTTTTAAATATAAAATAAAAAAACACTACCTCTCACTTCTTTCACAGTCGTGACTAACTTTCTTCTGGTTCAAAAAGTCTTTCATAGTCTATTATATATTTATTTATCATTATGTATTTATTTTAATATATATTTATGTATTTATTTTAATATGTATTTGTGTATTTATTTAATTATGTGTGTACTTTATGATTATTTATGTTAATATTTATTCATATACCTATATAGGTATGCTATATTAGTTATCTTATTTAAAGGAAAATTAGCATTATTTCTCTTACAACCATGCACTTGATGTCACCCGCTTATTATTTTTGTAGTCTTACATACATTCTGGGTTGACTGGAAGAGATCTCTTTTAGAGATAAGTTCACCCTTGCAAACCTTGTTACTTTATGTTTGTTAAATATTAACTGTGAAGTGCAATAAAGAGTTAATAAATGCAAACTGTAAACGGAGGTGATATTTATTTAAATTTAAATAATGTCAACTATAATTTTTAAGGCAATATGATGATGTAAATGATTAAATAATATAATACACATATTGTAGACATTATTTTTGTATATGTGTATGACAGAGAGGTTGATACAATTTATATAAAAGCTACTTGTGTAACTACCTACTTATTTTTAATTTTAGTATTTTTGTTCCAGAGCATGCAAATAAGCACAGCTATTTATAAGTCCCGCTGGTACGAAACTGATGAGAGAACGAAGAAGACGATACTCATGATACTTATAAGGTATGCAGTCTCAAAGTCAAAAAGTATGCAGTTGTCTCGCACCCGGGAGGCACCGGTTCGAACCCCACCACGTGCCAATGTGTTTTCAAATTTTGAATTCAATTGTACGTTTAATAGTCGCTTTTACGGTATAGGAAAACATCGTGAGGAAACCTGCACTCATGAAGAAATTCTTAGGTTGTGTGTGAAGTCGACCAACCCGCACTTGGCCAGCGAGGTTGACTAAGGCCTAAGCGCCCCTAACGTTTTTGGAAATATGTCTCTCTGTGCGTTAGCACGATAACTCGAGTATGCTTTAACTTATTGCAACCAAATTTAACATGCGTGTATGACATCAAAATATAAGGTTTCTATAAACTTTTGCGTCGTCGATCACGAAAGTTAAGCAACCAAGTGCGCGGTCGGTACTCGGATGGGTGATTAAAATTTAACATGCATGTATGACATCAAAATATAAGGTTTCTGTCAACTTTTGAGTCGTTTCCGATATACGAGAAAGTCAAGGGGAGCCCACTCCCGATTTTTTTGGTCTCGCCCTATTCGTAATTGCCAATTTATTAATCTATGCTTCGGATCGAAAACAATTAAAAATTCCCCGTGTATAATATTGTTTTTTGAACTATTCTTGTTTTCCCCGACATCAGCATTGGGTGAATATTGCTTGTACCTCCAGCTTTATAATTCCATCAGCTGAGAAATCCAAGAGGGTTCAATCCCAACGGAATATAAATATGTGCTTGATTTACTTATATAGGTATCTGACAGACCTCACGATGGCGACTGATGAGAAGGAAATCCCACAATAAAATCCTCAACTTCATACACACTACAAAACTTTATTTCAATGATTTCTCTTAATTGCTCGTCAACACGGATGCTTCTGCATCAAAATAACACTTTCACTGAACAAAATCCATTCTGCACAATTTTTAAATATCGAAACAAACAATTTCTTGATGCCATGATTTCGCGCCAAACACCGTTCTTATAACTTAGAGACTGTGGTTATACTACTTATCATAAGAAAGTCTGTTAGCATAGCAACAGTGTTTCCAACAGCTCGTTTCCATTTTCTTGCATAATATCTTCATTTACCATCGGCTGGTCAAGAGCCCCATTATGGAGTTCGAAAAAACAGAATTTTAATTTTGAAATACTCCAATTGCAGGGCACAAAGGCCTTGTAAACTCACAGCGTGGAACTTCTCCGATTTGAATATGTCAGCATTTACTACAGTAAGTAAATTGTAGGTACGGTCAGCATCAGGACTAGATTAGCACCTTGTCATCATCATAACAGCCTTTGTAATTCGACCCACTGCTGGAACACAAGACCTCTCCTTTTCAACGGAGGAGGTCTAGGCAGTAGTCCACCACGCTTGCCCAATGCGGATTGCTGGACGGAGTTTAGCGTTATCAATACCCCTTTGCTGATCCATTAGTCGCCTTCTACGAACCCATTGGAGGATATAGAGTGATGCTATTGTACTCTGCCGGCATGTCATATTAATCATTAATACATACTCATACATACATAAGGCGTCGGTGGCGTAGTGCGTAAGAACGTCGCCTCCCACTCGGGAGTCACTGGTTCGATCCCCGCCACGTACCAATGTGTTTTCAAATTTTGAATTCATATTTACGTTAAATCGACGCTTTTACGGTGAAGGAAAACATCGTGAGGAAACCTGCACACACCTATGAAGAAATTCTAAGGTTGTATGTGAAGTCGACCAACCCGCACTTGGCCAGCGTGGTTGACTAAGGCCTAATCGCCCCTAATGTGGGGTAGGCTCGAGCCCCTCGGTGGGGACATTATAATTATGAGCTGTTGATGATGATAACATACTCATACATAATGGTGGCAAATATGATATTACTGTACAAGCGATGGCGTTGCTATGACATATGGTACTAAAGTTAAGCTCCTTGGTTACGGTAATCTAATTCTGATGCCGACTGCACATTTGAAAATTTTAAAGTTCTAAATTCGAATGGTTTTCTTTTACTAATAAAATTTTGTTTTGTTTCAGATCCTAAGCAGGTCATGGTCGTACTTTGCGCTGCTGAAGACTATGTACAAACCATAAAATTATGTAGAAAATTTAGACGTTGCATTTGGTCGTCGAAATTAAACTTAACTCCCCTTATTATATAAAACATGGACTAAAGTTATTCATGGTTTAAAACTGATGCTGTCACTTTATTTGCTGAAAGAAAAGGCAGAGTCAGTTTTAAACCACGATTAATTTTAGTCCACGTTTTCTAATAAGGAGGAACTTGTCTACTAGTACTATTAGCAACTTTACTAGTTTAGCTTTTTCGCATTCCAAGTGCTTTAAAAAAATAAAGTCACATTTTAAATATCTTCTCTTTATTGTTTTTTTCCACGATCACACCAATTATCTAGCCCAGGGCTTCCCAGACTTATTTTTATTATGACGCCCTTAGGAATTTGACAATTTTTGCCCTCGTTATAGCTCTAGCTAAGTTATCAGAAAATATGAAAAGATTTATTTATTTAAATATGTGCTTGCTTTTCTGCTTTCTATTATTATATATTTATTTTTATTTGTTTATATTATTTATTTATTTAAAATGTCATAGCTACCCAAAACAGGGCTCAAGTTTGGAAATCGCAACTCTCACCTCTTTCTCTACATTTATTTTCGCTCGACTCGCTCGTATCACACAGAATGCCATTCTAGGTATGTGGATCGCCTCTCGACGCCCCGCCCCAGGACATCACGACGCACTGATGTAAGGGAAACCCTGATCTAGTCCAAATCAAGTATTATTAAGAACTTGTGTTATGGATACCAGATAACGGACAAATATACCTTTTTTTTTAAGGGGAGGCCAAATGCATTTACGCATCGTCCCTGCGGGGTGGTGCCAACCGCAAGGGATATGTGGGACTCGAGGTAAAGGTGGAGGGATCCATACCCATAAATATCCTCCCCGGCCTGACCTTCAGTGCGCCATTACGGGACAGCTCGGGATCTGCGCACGTGAGTTCAAATACACCAAGACCGTCCCAACGCTGCCCGTTTAGGCACACCTTGCATCAATTGGTGGCCAGCAGCCACTCCTCACCGACGGCTGCTAGACCTGGCGCGTCCTCCTACCGAGGACACCGGGAGCAGCCATCGGACCGCACTCGGGGGACTTCGGGCGCGGTCGTGACGAAAGCGCACCCGTGACTGCATCTACTACATCTTCGCAACGGGGGAGTTTCATCGCACAGAAAAAGGTAGCCGAAGCAAAATCGAATGGAAGGAAATCGAGGAGACACGCCAATTGTGGCGTCGGAATAGGATATTCATATAAACCACTTTGACTTGTGACCAAATATTCGTGTTACCACAACCAGAATTTGAATCCGAAATTCCGGACCACTCGATCTGTAGGCAGACGTTACTGACCATAACGGCGTCAATTCTTTTTTTCCTGAAGATATTTTTTAGATAGATTGAAGAGCGATGTTAGGCCCCCGGCCGGCTATAAAGCTATGGCAAAACCTAAATCACTTGACATATTCTACCGACCCCAAATAAATTGGGAGCAGGGTAGGCAGAAGAAGAGAATTGAAGATATGTAACACGGTTATCATAATATACCTACATATTATCATATTATATTACAATGTATACAGTTGCCCACGGCTATGCTACAAGGAAGGGGTATGGGGTATCTTCTTAGTATATCCATAGGTCGCTGGTTCATATCCGGCTCGAAGGACCAAATGTTCGATAGTTGTAAGATGTTAAGATAAGAAATTATTCATACTAAATTACAGATGTTTAAAATTGTACGTTGTATTCGAATTCAAATCAAAGGAAAGAGTCAATGGACATAAAACGAGTGAATGGACGAATGAATTTCTGAATGGTTTATTTTACTATTTTGTTTTGTTTAAAGATATTGTTTGTACGCCTTACGTAAGTTTAGATTTTACCCAAATTATAAATTGTATTTTCTCTGTAAGTGAATGCTATGTATTCTTTGAGAAATAAATATCTTTAACCCGAATGGTATGGAATGACTGTATGATTGAACGACGATTGATCGCCTGCTGTTTCTCTCGTCGCATGATAGATGGCGTAAAAAATATTAAATATCGAAAGCTCGTAAACATTTATCGAAAATCTATAAATGCACTTTAAGTACTTTTCCGATTAAATTAGTTGCCAAAACATCTTCTATAGTGTTTGGAAAATTAAACTTCATATACTATACTTATTAGCATGGTTCAGAATAATGTTACGTAACACAAGCAACCTTGTTCCAGATATAAAAACTCTTAAATTTCTAATAGCTAAGTTGGAGGACTAAACGTGATACTATTTTATGTTGGGGAACTAAAACTCCGATAGCGTTTTAGGGTTGACAACGTTATATTTGCACTTATTCTATCTTTATATCTAGCTGATTACGGTCTAAATTTCTACAACGGTATAATTTTGTTTTCTATGCTCAGTACAAAGTTTAAGCTGCAGACAAACTCACCCCTATAACGGAGAGCAGTAGAGACTATTTCTAATAAATAACGTGACAATTTATACTTAGCCTTTAAAAAGACGGCAGTAAGAGCGTTCGAAATTTGAAATTCTAGACCGAATGGGGCAGCCGGTGCTTAACTTACAAATACAGGGTAGGTGTGCTCTATGTGACTGGTTTAAGGTATATTTTCACAGATCTGACTTATTAATAAGTTTGCATGGGGACTGACAGCGGGTGCCGTGTGCGACGGCATGCAATGTTTGCATGCTACACACGAGATTATTTATCTCGTGATTATTTGCCTCGAGCGTGAGTCAAAGAACGATTTATTTATAATAAATGAAGTTTACTTGATAAAGTATTTATAAATAGAGGAAAACACATCAATCAGGAAAACAGTAAAGAATCCATTATTGTTATGTTATAAATTTATTATAAAATGATGTAAAGTTTACTTAATATTGTTGTGGTATAGCATTATAATAATAAACTATATCAATTTCAGTGAACAAGGCACAACCGAATTGAATAATAATGTTATAAATAAACAGGGTAGATATAATAATAATATATTTCTACGCTCACGACAATTTTAAGAATTTGTGTTATGGATACTAGACGGAACGAACAATTTTTATATACTTACATAATAATTTTTAGATATTTTTATAAATAAATATATAAACAAACATGACTCGTCAACAAATATTCGTGTTCGTCACACAAACATTTGCCGCTACCAGAAACCCGGAATATAATGTTACCTTATTTCTAAACTCGTACATGCACGCACATAGGTTTTACATACATAAGGTGAGTTAGAAATTATCTACTCCTTTCAACTTGCTACGATCTTTACATACCTATTTCTTTCGTTTCATACTACTCTCATCACAGTCCTCAAGCATGCTCAGCGATTTTGAGTACTTTTGTCCCTTTCTCAGGATGGTTTTCGTTTAAATTGATAAACGTTCGTCTAGGACTCCCTTCCCGCATCTCCTTTCATTTCCTATTCAAATATTCCTTTCATTAGTCTACTTTTACTCTTCCTTTCTACACAACTAAAACAAAATTTATTGCATTTTGAGCTTTCTCAGTTCTTGGCACTATGTCCTCTTCCCAACTACGTTTTTCTCGTATTACATTATTGTATAACCCGTCGTTTTACCATAGCCTTGCTCCTCAAAGCTCTCATTTTTCACGCATTTCATGTGCTTGAGTGTTTCCTTCCGTCAGAAATAAATCTGAGTTACTCTCAAATCGCAACTAACGAAGTTTTACAGCAAAAATACTTACCCAGACAAATTAAATTACATAGTTATGTAGTGTATACCTCGCGATTTATCTCGAGAAATGTGCGCCATGTATACCTTCAAGGCGGCCGCGTCGGTCGAGCAGTCGTCTGACACGGGACAGCCGGTGGCCCGTCCAAGTTTTTGTTCCCTACATTTTTTCGAGCTCTTTCCCTCGTGAAATCTGTATCGCACGATACACGAACTCTTTGCGTGCACGTAAAAAAAGTTTCGATTCACAATAATTTTTTTTATAAGCCCCCGCGGCAGATCAAGAAAAAGTTTCTATTCAGAATTGTAAAGAGGTCGGATTCGTGCATTAAAATTTTGACAGTCCGTCACTAGGGGAATTGTTAAATTGTTCGATATATAAAGTTTTAACTATGTTTTTGTGTGATATCGACGCGTCGGGAGTTTTCACCGCTTATTATTTATACTAGCTTTTGCCCGCAACTTCGTCCGCCTGGAATGGTTACATTGGGCAGCATTTGTTTTTTGGGTACCTTACTATTTTTTTTACTAATCATATAGTATGTTTCCAATAAATATATGCATAAGTAGTAAACATAGACAGATTCGTATGACTTCCATACGAACTTTCATCTCCTTATTTCCATCCCCATGTGGGTCGAAATTTCAAAAACGCTAAAATAAATATTTATGTCTTATCGAGTACCTAAATTCAAAGTTTCATGAATCTATCTTCAATTAATATTATGATTTTTAAATTTTGTCACCCATTTCCCCCTTTTAGGGGTTGAATTGTGGAAAATACCTGACACATTTGTGGAATCATTTATCGATAGGAGAGTCATCTAATAATGTTAAGAACAATTTTGTTCAAATTAAATACTTATGACGAATAATGTATTTATATTGATAAGGAATAATATAGTGATTACAATAACACCATCATAGATAATATGTTATTTAAGAACAAATTTGATTACCAAAACAGAGGTTATAGTGAGCCAACCTTAAAATATAGTCATGCTGTCGCGGACTTTTTTCTAGAACTTTTAAAGGAGAACAATTCTTACCATAAAAACATAAGCACCAAGCACTGACAAATTTTGACAGCGAAAGCAGTTTGTCTCGCTGGCGTAATGGTCAACGCAGCCGCCCGGATTGCGGAAGATGCGGGTTCGATTCCCGCCTGAGGCAAGTCGATTTTTTTCAGTGCATTTTTTCTAGTATTAAAAATATTTACGCGTTTGTAAACGCAAAAATTAAATTATTCCATAATCTTCTTCTTCTTTTAAACAAATGGCGATCGCGACACACAAAGATATCAAGTGAAGTACCTACTTAATTAAACTAACTTATAATTGTACGGTAGATTGACTTTAAAATGGAGTCTCTTAAAACGTGTTTTTGCAACAAGAACTCGGGAGAAACTCCATGCTCAGCTCCTATTGGTCCTATACTTCAAGTATCTAAATTCAAGCGTCCCCAAACTCAATCAGCTACTTCGCTGCAGTATAAGGAATGTTCCACAGTAAACACTAGGTTTACTAGGTGGTAGACCCATATGTAGAGTCGTCTGGGTAGGTACCACCGCCTTTCTTATTTCTGCCGTGAAGCAGTTCGCTGTGTTTCAGATTGAAGGGAAAGGTAGCCAGTGTAATTACTGGGCATGGAGGGCATATCATCTTAGTCCCCAGGATGGCAAACGCACTTGCGGTGTTAAGTGATTTACACTTAATATTGCAAGTGTCTATAGGCGGTGGTGACCACTTAACATCAGGTGGGCCGCAAGCTTGTTTGTCATCTATGAGATGACAAACAACCTTAAAAAACAACATTAAAAAAAAACGCACCTGTATAATCTTACGTGTCTCTAGAGCTTTATGCATTTGTGACAATGTGAACGACTGTATGAGAACATTTATGACACCGACAATTATATGCAAATGATAGGAGCAAATACTTGAATATTCATGTTAAACAATTGTTGGAGTTTTATTAATTTGCAGCCTTTTGTTGCGATAACAATGGCGCTTTGTAAATCCTTTGTTTTTTTTTAACATGCCGTGGGCGTATTTACACGCAGCTATAGTACAGTTACTATAGACAGGAAGTTGTGCCGTGAGCTAGGAAATGGCGCGCATGATATAAATTTTGCTTGATACCTATGTGTAGTAAGTACTCCTTTGCTTCCTGGAGAGAGAAAAAATAGGTGTAGGTACTATTAATGGAACGTTCAAATAGCAATGCATGTATTTCGCGCTTTTTGGTGTCGATTTATTTCGAATTTCGATTATTCAGAAAATTGTTAACGCCGTGTGGATTTTTTATAGAGTATATTACACACAGATATATCAATCTAAGGAGATCGGTCGAACCGCCGAGTTCATAGGAAGACCGAGTATCGCGATCAGCGGCCGTACTATATAACATGGTTCTAGTTGGGCATGCCGTAATATACACTATTCATTGCGCGCGTTTTAAGTACTGCGAAGCGATGAAAGTTAAGCACTGCCGCAAAGGAGATCGGTCAAATCGCTGAGTTACGTATTCACTTGACTTTATCGGAAGGCGAAGTGGCGGAAATGTATGCCCCCAGGGCATACACTTGTCCCAAGTTAAACGCCGGCTTGGCCTATTTCTCCTTGTATTATTAAATCTGTGGTAATACACGAGGTACCGCTTTCAAAAAGAAATGTCCAACTTTTAAAAACTAGGAATTGACATCTTTTAGAAATACGTTCAACTAAATTTAAAATGTTAAAAGACATAAATTATACTACTTTAGTAGCACCATGTTCAAATTCCAACTAAATCGCAGAATTCCAATAATCCGAGGTTAGTTCGGGAGAAAGTTACGCCGTCATACGGAGTCGCTCATTGTTATTTCGTAGAAGCGCATTAAAGTATCATGGCTTTAAAGAGTCCAAGGGTCCAGTGGTGATGTATCTATTAGTTACGAGGAATTCGGAATTGCATTTAAAAATGTATTTTTATGATTATAGTTGTCAAGGTAACTTAATTCAGCGTTGGCTATGTGCATTTTATAAAAAAAAGTATTTAAGGTTGTTCTTCCTTTTCAAATGTTTTAGAATTTTATGAAACCACTAGCTTTAGCCGACGACTTCGTCCGCGTAGAATAGTTATTTTAAATTTCTACTGATAACTCCTGACAACTATTATTTTTAGAAAATGAGTAACTCTACCATGAGTAAGTCGAAATTTTTATGGCCTAGTAGCTTATGCCTAAATTGTGGCACTTTATGATATGCCGAAGCATTTTGTGAAATGCAAAATCATAGAAATTGTCTGCGATATATAGGTATGTACTTGGGTTAAATTTAAAATTGAAAAAAACACCGACTAATTACTTCGAATTTCTCACAAAATACTCTATACCCTCTCCTGCATTACGAAGCTCTGACCACTGTCTAACATCTATCTATAAACCATTTGAAAACACCAATCCAATGACGTTAATTCTCCTATAAATTCCTGAGGAGTTGAGTTTACCTGCGTCAGCAACATTAAAGTTATATCATACCAACATTCGAGACGATCAGCCGTACGATTCTGTAAAGATCTCAGTTTCAACTCTTTTAAAACGTTATATTTGATGGTATATCCTTTATTTAAAATGAAAACGAAGCATAAGTAAGTCCTGGTAGTGTATATTGACATTAAATCTAATCTAGACATCATATTGATTAAAAATATTCCTTTTATTGTGAAATATAACCGGGAGCAATATAAGGTGTCATGTCTTTACTTCGGAATCCAAAATGACATTTAAAGTATTAATTCCCAAAAATGCCATAACTCACGGCACAACGCACTACCCCAAAGAACAGGTTCTTTATAATTTATGGTGCGTCAGTTTTTTTTCATGGGCACTGTACGTGTACTGTAAGAACTACGTCATATGTGACAGCGGTATAAGTAAATTAGACTTTAAACCGACGGGTTAGAGTTGGTAGATTAACAGTTATTGTGTGTCGGGTACACGTATGAATTCACTTGCGGAACGCGACAGGGGGCTAACGCAAGGGGTGTGCGTGAGGTACGCACAGGGTTGCTACTGCTTAAAAATTGGGACAGTATTTTAAATTTCAATTAAAACGCAAAAACGCATTCAATTAAAAGGCAATATGCATAAGATGAAATTGGGAAAATAAATATAAATTAATGTAACTAACTGCTTAATCTAATGCGAGTAACATTATAAGTTTAGCGGTTGTTGATTCTGGGTCCGACCGGATTGATCAACACTTTTGCTTACTAGTTATAAAATTTTGACAGATGTCCTATACAAAAATATGTCAAAATTCTACCTTTACCAAGGGAAACTGTCGGTAGTTATGTAATTGACACGTCCATTAGAGTTTACATCTGTCTTAGCTGTTAGCTTTTGTTGTTATGTTGCTTCGCAGAATATTTGTTAGGAATTGATGCCCTTTTATGTAGGCGTTACGCTGGCTATACCTGTCACTATTTAGAGGCATGGAAACCTTAATTAGGAACCCTAAACCATAGGAACCTCGAAACACAATAATGCTTTAAAAATAGACAATTATTTTTATCAGTAACATAGTCGTCGCCAACCCTACGTTGTCGCGCCACAATAAACGCAGCAGGGGTTGTCACACCAGCAGACTTCACACACGCAAAAACCAATATTATATAGCGACGTAACTACGTATGTGTGTGGGCGTGTACCGAAGTCCTGTACGAAATTACGTAGTACAGAAACTGTTTTGGAACCTGCAATTTTTTTGCATAAAAACTGAAGCTCTTGGCTCAGTTTCATCTCGTCTCTCCTGATTGTAAGTGATGTTAAAGTCAAAGTCACAATTTCTTTATTCAAAAATATAATTTTACGAGTCTTCAGGAGGCCTTGTTCTGAGAAGAACCGGCAAGAAACTCCGCAAGCTTATTCCTCCCTTTACATTTTTCGTCGTACTGATTCGGATGTAGTCATAATTTACATGTACAATTAATCATAAAACGGAAATCCACCAAAATAAAAAGACTAATAATTAAACAATTATAATTAAAATATGACTTTGTGATTTATGGCACATTCCACAGATATCGGAATTGTATTCTGTTCCGTGGCGTCTTATTTTCTCTTTCAATATTCTCAATTGGAAATAAAGTTGTAGGTATACATTAATATCTCACTAGTTTACAATGGAGAATCGAGCATGTTTTAATGTGACCACACATTTTTATCATTTAGATATTATGGAATAATTTTATTTTTGCGTTTACAAACGCGTAAATATAATACTAGAAAAATGCACTGAAAAAAATCGACTTGCCTCAGGCGGGACTCGAACCCGCACCTTCCACATAAGCACCAAGCACTGACAAATTTCGACAGCGAAAAGCAGTGCCTCGGTGGCGAAATTGGTCAACGCGTCCACCCGGATTGTGGAAGGTGCGGGTTCGAGTCCCGCCTGAGGCAAGTCGATTTTTTTCAGTGCATTTTTCTAGTATTACATTTAGATATTCCTGAAATTTACGTTAAGCGATGAAGAGACCGAGGTGGAACCGAGGTTCACTCGGAATCTTGGGAGTCATGGGTGTAGCTCTCTACCATCCTACCACAAGGGCGGATCCAGGGGGGGGGGTCATGGGGGTCATGACCCCCCCTGGGCTGGGTCCAGGACCTAGGTGGACCCCTAGTTAAAATAATGTTTTTATATGTTTTTGTCACAATTATAGATTTTAATTAAGTACTATTAATATTTAATTTATTTAACATAATACTTTGACGGCAAACGCATTGTTGGGGAAAATTTGAATTTACCGCGCCACCGGCCATTGGCCGCCCGTTTTTCGCCATATTATGTCACATTACGTGTGACACTTGCGCGCGCTGTTTCGACAAGTTTTCGACTAACGTCTAGATAGACCTAACCTCAACCGACCGGTACCTACGACTAAACTTTAGTAATAGAGTACTAAGTTAAAAAACTTGTAAATTCCAATATAAGTAATAGTGTTCTTAAAAATTGTTGCATTTGCATTCGCTTTAATGCCAAACTTTCTGATCCATGCAGGACGACAGATCTCAAGATGCTTTTATAGATTTTGCCCTTTATATCAAGGGGAGTGACATCATCATTTCAGCCGAGAGACGCCCACTGTTGAACATAGACCTCCCCAAGGATCTGCAAACCGGTTGGTCCTGCGCTGTCCGTATCCAGCGGCTTCCCGCGACCTTTACCAGATCGTCTGTTTCATTGACCTTTGGGTTGACCTTTGGGTGACCTTGAGCCTTCTTATGAGGGCCATTGTAAGCTGCCCATTGAGGCCCCCCAATAGGCCTCAATGGGAGTCCCATATTGTCCCCGTAACCTGCCGCCATTTCATCCATCCTGAACTTAGTCGGTGATTAACATCTCGGTCTATATTATCGTTTGTGCTGTATGTATAGCCCAGGTATCAGAATTCAGCAGAGCAGACTAATACAAGCACTCCGTCGAGACAACCAGCTCAGGGTTGCAGAGACCACCAAAATGGCAGAACATTTTGGTTCTACTGATTTTCTAGCCAACATTTTCCAGGACTTGGCACCACTTTTATTATTTTTCATCCCACCACCTCGGAAAGTGTAATTTTGCGCTTCGAAATCTGGCTGGAAAATTCTATTTTATTCGCTTGAGCGGCAAAGTAGATTTGAATTTAGAACATCACATATAATGAGTACTCAATATAATTGTAAATTCAAAACGTCATTAAACCTATTTAATGTAACCTCTATGGTGCCAAATTTATGATTAGAATGAAGATTATTTTGTCATTTCCTCGCTGAGGTGGGATGAAAAGTTACGTATTGCACTCGAGTGGAAAGATTTTTCACCTTGTGCTCGTTTGTTTCCCTCGCTGACGCTCAGGATTCTAATTTAGAATCACTCGCTGCGCTCGTGATTCAACTTTAGAATCCTTCGCTTGCTCGGTCATCCAAATCGAGCACGCGGTTAAAAAGGAACTTTCCACTCTTGTATAATAAATAACTATTATACTTTCGTTGTTTCGGGGCGATTTCCATCACTGCTGGTAAGTGCGCTTACGTGAGTATGGTTTTGAATGTGTTAACCCAGGCGTTCTTTGCCAGTACACTTTTGCCTCTAGCCTTTGAGGTGGTTTTTAGGGTTCCGTACCTCAAAAGGAAAAAACGGAACCCTTATAGGATCACTTTGTCGTCCGTCTGTCTGTCTGTCTGTCTGTCTGTCAAGACCCTTTATCTCAAGAACGCGTGGACGTATCAAGCTGAAATTCACATGAAATACTCAGGTCTATTGTCCCTTTAAGCTGTGAAAATATCAAACTTCTAAGCCAAGCCAATCAAAAGATACAGCCGATTATGTCGATATTTTCAACAAATTTCTGACACTCGCAAAGGAATCAAAACCTACAGGATACTTCCCGTAAACTCAGAATCTTGAAATTTGGCATGAAGCATTGTCATATAATGCAAATGTAGGAAAAATTGCGAAAATCACCGTTTTTTAGTTATATAATATAATAAAAATATTTTAATAAAATGAAACTTACTACCTTATTTCTCACGAACGAATAAAGGTATCAAATTGAAATTTATACCAAATACCTAGGTCTATTGTCCCTTTAAGCAGTGAAAAAATCAAACTTCTAAGTTAACGCGATCAAAAGATACAGCAGTTTATACCGACACCTTAGACAAATTTCCGACACTCGCAAAGGAATCAAAACCTACAGGATACTTCCCGTAAACTCAGAATCTTGAAATTTGGCATGAAGCATTTTCATATAATGCAAATATAGGAAAAATTGCGAAAATCACATTTTTTTAGTTATATAATATAATAAAAATATTTTAATAAAATGAAACTTACTACCTTATTTCTCACGAACGAATAAAGGTGTCAAATTGAAATTTATATCAAATACCTAAGTCTATTGTCCCTTTAAGCTGTGAAAATATCAAACTTCTAAGCCAAGCCAATCAAAAGATACAGCCGATTATGTCGATATTTTCAACAAATTTCCGACACTCGCAAAGGAATCAAAACCTACAGAATACTTCCCGTAAACTCAGAATCTTGAAATTTGGCATGAAGCATTGTCATATAATGCAAATATAGGAAAAAATGCGAAAATCACATTTTTTTAGTTATATAATATAATAAAAATATTTTAATAAAATGAAACTTACTACCTTATTTCTCACGAACGAATAAAGGTATCAAATTGAAATTTATACCAAATACCTAGGTCTATTGTCCCTTTAAGCAGTGAAAAAATCAAACTTCTAAATTAACGCGATCAAAAGATACAGCAGTTTATACCGACACCTTAGACGAATTTCCGTCACACGCTAGGGAATCAAAACCTACAAGGTACTTCCCGTGAACTCAGAATTTTATTTAATACGTCATAAATTGTAAACCGCTACGTTTGTACGGCGGAACCCTCGGTGTGCGAGTCCGACTCGCACTTGGCCGGTTTTTTTAAGTATTTCATAGCCTGGTTTTTTGAGATACGACAGAAAGGCTCTGGGCCAAATTGTAGTCCTTGAGTCCCAGGCCCTTGCTAGCTTATTGACCTTTTCGCTACCGATGACCCACTCTTACGGCTCAGACCAATCATTTTTTTATTGGCCTAGTCTTATAGTTACCGGATCACTATTACGGTGTTGTGCCCAGTCCACTCTTTTAATCAGTTCCACGGTACTTCTTGTGGAAGTTAAACTCTGGAAGCAAGACATCCTGATGTCATTGCGAGAGGAGGACATTCAAAAACTTTTTAGTGTAAAGAAATAAGTAAATCACTTATTTCTTTACACCTTTTTGGTGTAAAGAAATAAGTGTTATCCTTATTTATCGTGCAAATCTAGAATTTAATAGAAAAGAAAAAAACTATTTTTTTTACAATTTTTATTGACTTTTAACTCAAACCAAAAAAAAAAACGATTTAGCCGGTTTTTTTAAATGAAACTCCGAAAAACCGGTTTTCTAAAATCATCCGGTTTTTGAATCCTACTTTTTACCCGTATCTATTATTATCAATATTAAATTATAACTTCTTGTGACTTGACCACGACTATGTGACCCCCCCCTGGCGCCAAAGCTGGATCCGCCCTTGTCCTACCATCACACCAGCTTCCCACTAATTGTCAATCCACTATGGGGCGTCCATTAATCACGTGAGGCTGCGAAGGGGGGGGGGGGGGGGGGGAGGGGGGGTTGGGGGGGTAGGGATATACACTCTTCTCGTCTTTGTGAAAAACAAATACACACTTACATAAATTTGTAATTTTAATTGATTTATTAGAATAAGATGCATCCTAAATTTTAATTCAAATAATTCGTTATGGTTTAACAATGCTTACGTTGTTTTATTTTTTTATTTTTTTATATCCGACAGTACAAAATTGTTAAGTTTAAGATGTTGTACCTACGTCTAAAGGTAAATAAAATAATTATTTTTGTTTTTATTAAGTGACACTAATGGTAGGCCCAATATACATTGAAAGACGTTAGCTAGTCAAGCCTAATAACAAAATGGATTTTTCTTAAACAAAATATGATGTCACAATGATAATAAGCTTGTAGCTGTAAACTTGATCTGTGTTACTTACTAAAAGAAACTTACATAATTATTTTGTTTTAGTTCAATAATTAACGGTAATGATGTGATTAAGAAACTTTTACTATTATTTGTGTAATATGCCTGGAAAATAACTCCAAACGAGAAAAGTACCTAGTAAAACATTTACTAATTTCAATTATTCTTATAAAGCATGTGCCTATAAAGTTTCATTAATGAACTGTACTAACCAGCCCGCCTAGCATGACCACCGAAACACGATACGATATAGCCATTTATCGCGTTGAACTCTCAAAAATTATTGGATATAATCGCAATCTTGAAAATTTATCGAAACTGAGAACATGTATAAGCCTTATAAATGTTCGCAGTTTCGATAAAATTCCAAGTTGGCGGTTACATCCAATAATTTTTGGGAGTTCAACGCGATAAATGGCTATATCATATCGTGTTTCGGTGGTCATGCTAGGCAGGCAGTAAACACACATATTAAAAATTCTTACGATAACTTCGTTGTAAGTGCATATTGGAAATATGTAAAAAATCTCCACATTTTTTTCCTTCTAAAATGTAATGTAACACTACATCCAAATCATTAAGACATAGAGATAAACTTGTTTTACCAGTCTAATCTTAAAATCCACATTTCAGGTCCACACGTTAGCGCATTACAAATAAATAATAGACTAGTTTCCGCCGGTGACTTCGTCCGCGTGGACATTCGAGAAAATCCTTGGGGACCAATAATCAGGATAAAAAATTGTGTGTTTACTCCGAGACAGGTGAGATGGCGCACCTGCTGTCATCCGTGTTTTGACACTTAGAAAGTTGCGCGACATAGGATTGGTGCGCACCAATTATGACTTTGACCTTCAAAAACGTAACGAGGTCATTCATCGATAGATTTTACTCCTCACATTTTTCTCATACCGGGCCCCTTATATATGCAAATCGATTCTTATGGAGTAAACTCCAAAAAGTATTCTATGTTTTAATTTCATCAAAATCCGATCAGCCGTTTTTACATGATTAGTATTCTGAGTTAGGCGGCCTGCCGCACGTTCCCCTGACAAAGCAGATGTGTACAAAGTTAAACGTTGTTCACTTGGTCAGAGCCTACCATTACATATCGCCGAAAGAATTTCGTTAATTTCCGCGCCCATGTTAAAGCACCAGCCAGAATCCGGTCAAATCAGCACCAAATCTGATGACGTCATCCGAATTATTCTGGAACTTTGGTGCCTTCCGATTTCCTGTTTCAGCGCATATTAACGAGCAAGGTCTCAAAGATTGTGTAGATTGTGGCCAGTAAGCCAATTTTCTACAGTTTTTGTGTAGTCGGGTAATGTTCAGTAATGGAAATCGGTCCCGTGTGTAGTTATGAATGACGTTGTAGCTACAGTACCCTTAGTGTCAGTTTTTAGTATAAAATACCATTGTAGTTGCGTTAAGAGCTCCATTTGTATATTCACGTTTTCCATACAAATCGAGCTCTTAGAGCAACTCAAAAGTAACGTATTTTAAACGAAAAAACTTACACTACGGGTACAGGTCGTTGTGGTGAAAAACTTCTAGCGTGGTACGCTGGAGGACTGGACACTTATCTCAGGTCAGAACCGTATCCGGTCCGTAGCATCCATAATAAAAAAGAGGCGTTCCTTTTCTGAGCTGATAAGTGTGCTGCGACCATTACTCACCACTCTACCTAGATGATCTAAAATTATAAAGTCTATAGATTTCTTTTCACTCTGTTAAACCCATTCGAATTTATCTTAAACCGAACGAAATTGAATCCGTCGATCAATTCCAATAAGCGAATAAAAAATCTAACACGCTACGACTTCAGAACGTAAACAACTTGTTGCTGTGTAAAAGAAAAAAAAAAGAAAAGTGCAACGCGCCCATTAATCATACAGCCGAGCCACAGATAAAAAATAGAAAGTGAACACGACGCGATTTTTCTCCCGGGCGTTGGAAATTCGACTACATGCGATGTTTTGATCGTGAAAATAGTAGCTTTAGTTCTGGTTTGGCAAGTTTTAATTCCGGTATGGTGAGCGTTTGTTGTGAGACTAAATACTACTATAACAAGCTTTTCTAAACGATGACAGAAATGTATATATTGTAAATTGATTGTAAAGAACATAATATTTAGTAGTTGTTTTTTTAACTTCTTTTTTAGCGACGGCAAAGGAATCTAGAGCAGTATGCACCTACTAGATTCCTTAGCAATGTATTTAATTAGTTTTCCTCCTCTCTTGAAGTTCACATTAAAATATGGGTGTCGTCGCCGAGATATATCTCAACGGATGTCGCACATTTTGATGCCTCTAGAAAGTGCTTGGCGAGGTATGGTCACCATAAAATTACCAACGTCATAGTCACTGTAAAACCTTTCAATGATTCCTTATAACTGAACGTCAACACGGATGCTTGTGCATTAAAATAATATAACTTTCACTGCACAAAATCCATTCAATAACAATTTTGAATTAAAGCTATAAAAATTGACGCAAAGAAGCGCGCCAAACACTCTTGTATTTAATTTGCCGGAATGAAAAATGGATGCTGACTGTTTTCTTGAGTTTTTGCTTTAAAATAAGAGTGCATGTGGAAATGCATTTAGGAATTAATTAAATAATTGTAGTTATAAACAAACATGAAGATAAACGTTAAAAATAAACTGGCATCAACATTTTACCTTTTCGTTAAATTATCCTTCTAAAGGGAAGGTAAATGTAACAGCCAGTTGAGGTGAAAAATTTATTTAATAAATCCCACTCCTTAAAATATATACCTAATACTATAAGTATCATTTGTTTTGATAAACAAGCATTCGTATTGTCGATTAAAGTGGATTGATTGTTGGTTACTACGAATTGGTATATCAACCTACTTTGTTAATCAACTTAACATAATTTAGATTATTCCAACTAGCTAAATACTTTTTGGTATGGAATCTGTTTTCTTCTTCTTCTTCTTTTATTTTATGGCTCTCGTTTTCACGAATTCTGCCAAGAATCTGTTTTCAAGGAAGCAAAATTTCTCAGACCAATGATCATTGGTCTAAGCCTTAGACAAAGGTCTAAGCAAAATTTCGTTTTTCTTCTATGTTAAAATTCTCTCTATTACGGGACGGCAAAGGGATCTAGTCCATACGCCATGTCTTTAGTTTTCTATCTTCTTTCTTGATGCACTCACATGATTGATTGGTGGGTGTCACAGATTTAATAGATGCCGTGGTTTCACATAAAACACTCCAAAATTTAGTATTTTTAAATTTTGCTTCCTTTAAAAAAGCATCAGAGCAATGAGTTTTTAGTCGCTACAACTCGTGTGTAGTAACACCAGAGAACAGGCAACCACAAAAAAGTTTCCATTCCATCAGCGGGCAGTGCCACACGTTTTTCTTTGTCCCGCGCGACAACGACAATGTTCCCGCAACAAAGCGCTCCACGAAGCAACAAGTGGTCTAGGGGTGCGAGGCACGATCAACTGTGGCCCACAACTTTGGTTTCGGGACGAAATCTTTTGCTCGACTGAAACGGGAACTTTTTTCGAACTTTTCTTCTGGGAGAACAGGTTTAGTTCATTTATTTATTTAACAATTAATGTATTTTCCGTGTGATCCAAGTATAATAGCATCACCCCATATCCTCCAATGGGTGTCGTGGAAGGCGACTAATGGATCAGCAAAGGGGTATTGATGACCTAAGGCGCGAAGCACACTGATGTGCCGTCTTATACTCCGTCAATCAATCCGCATTGGGCAAGCGTGGTGGACTATTGCCTACACCTCCTTCGGTGATAAGGAGAGGTCTTGTTTCCGAGCATTGGGTCGAATTATAAAGGCTGTTATGATGATGAGTCTGGCAGATATGCCGGCATATCGTGAAACCTGGACTACTATTCGAGTAACCGATTTTCTAAAAATGTTAGGGTCAGGAGTGATTAATAGGGTCAGGGTTATATTTCTATAACCAAGCGAGGTGCACTGGGTTACTCGACCAGTGGTCGAGATTTTTATATTTCAGCGTTTTACGATTTGCCGGTATATCATGATCTTGCCAACTATACAATCGGGTGACGAAATATACAAGGGCAATAATATTAAAAAAAAAAGCAAAAGAACTGCTTATTGCTATGTGAAAAAGACTTTTCATTTCTCATACTCGGAAAGTAGCGTTTTTTACTTTCTCGTATAAATAAGTATATTCTTGTAATCGTCAAAAAATTCTACCTTGAGATTTTGACGGATTTACACGTTTTGGACCTCCCTGAGTCCAAAAAAACCGTTTTTGGAATTATGTCTGTGTGTCTGTGCGTTAGCACGATAACTCTTATTCTAACTTCTAATTTGGATGCAATAAGCTATGCTTTAGCTTATTGCAATCAAATTTAACATGCATTTATAACATCAAAATATAAGGTTTCTATCAACTTTTGAGTCGTCGATCACGAAAGTTAACCAAGCAAGTGCGCGGTCTTTAGTCGGATGTGTGACAAAAATTTAACATGCATGTATGACATCAAAATATAAGGTTTCTATCAACTTTTGAATCGTTTCCGGTATACGAGAAAGTCAAGGGGAGACCACTCCCGATTTTTTAACTGAGTATTGGGTGGAACACGCTAATTTCTACCACAGGCCAGGAAAACTCTTATTATATGCCTAGAAATATTCTGATTTTGGGAACCAAGGTAGGTTCTCAAAATCAGAATATTCCCTTCATAGCGTATATAAAATCAAACAACCTGTATACAATTATCACTGTAAAAATACTAATTAAAAACTTGAAAACAAAATAATAATTACTGGAAAACTTTAGCCAATATAAAAGTTCGAAGAAGAAACTAAGCTCATTAACTTTCCAAAAATGTCTCAAGACGTTCTCTTCGTCGAAGAAACGTTACAGAAAATCAATTTCCTTTTCAAAATAACCGGTTTTGCTATTGAAACCAAAAATGAAAGCTGTAGTCAAAAATTCCTGCTTTATTTAAATTTCGTGTCCCTAAATCTTCAAGTAGCAGCCGCTATATATTTTCTAATTGACGGTATTGTGAACGGAGAAAATTTTGTAAATTTAACATACAGTGCTCCGTGCATTATATTTTGCATACTAAGCATTGTAAAATTTCTTGCGACATCATTCAAATCAAAGGAAGCTAGTGAGCTTCTTAACGTACTTCGCTATATGGAAATTCGAAACAAGGAAGATATGTCTCCAGAAAGTCAAATGATAATAAAAGAAGAGCGATCGTTCTTACATCGACTCCTGAGGGTACTAAACTTTGTTTATTGCTTCTTGATCATCGGTTTCACATTGAATACTATATTGATAATCGGTATCAATTACCTCAAACACGGCAGACTAATTCTGGTGTTGCCATTTCTTGCGAAATACCCTTTTGATTGGGACAATTTGGAGGTCTGGCCCGTAGTTTTCGTGATGCAGGTTTGGTCAGGTGAGTTTGTATTTGTTTCTAAAGTCACACCTGAGTTACTTATTGTACAAATGTACAGCAGCATTTCGCGACACGATAACATAAGGTTTGAAAGATACTGATAACAATCGATATATAGATGCTCAAATAGTTTGGTAATGTAGAAAGGGTGACTGAAAGTAGATTGACGAAAAGGATATGTTGTGGACCGATCGTACAATTGGCCAGATCATGAAATGTGCGGCATATCATGAAATGCTACTGGACCATAAAAATCTCGACCACTGGTCAAGTAGCCCATTATCTAAAAATGGTAGTGGTGAGGAGTGATCAGTAGTTTCAACGTTAATTTTTTATGACCAAGCGGAGTGGACTGTTTGTGGGAGAGTCTAATCTACGTATCTGTGTGATCGGTAGGTGGACGATATGTCCAAGCATTTCATGATCTGGTCAATTATACGATCGGTCCACGACAGATATAAGAATCAGAAGTAGAAAGGTGGAGGTGCGGGACGGGGAAGACCTAGGCGAACGGTTGTCGAGCAAATCATATACACGGTGAAATATCAGGGGCTGTTGACCTAGTCATTTTAACAGGTAGGTCGATACAAACAATTCTTGCTATCGATTTTGATGATGCTCCCATGGTTCTCTATTCTGTTCCCTAACTTTTTTTTCCATAATCTAAAGTTAATGTCACATAATATCACATGCTATAAAATTAAAATCCCTAAATACAATATACCCTAAATGAGTCTGGCATAAATATAACAATCAATAATATACAAAATACTTAAAACCATATTCAATAAAAGTTAGAAGTCCTAAATTGGGATAAGGAAGGTTTTGTCTCTCGGTAAAACAGTTGATTGTGTACATGTGGTTTTTATTTCCCCGTAGCAGGCAAAGAAGCATACTAACGAAAAAAGAGGTATATTATGGTAATTTTATTTTGTTTCAGTAATCGTAGTTATACTGTACTTGGTCATGGTGGATTATCTATTTTATACTTACTCCGTATACATCAGGATTCAATTTCGACTATTGCAACATTCTTTAGAAAACATGACCACTGGGAACAAAACGAGGAGCTTCAAGGAAATCGAGCCGAGGTTCAGAAAGCTAGTGATGTGGCACACCGAGTTAATAGAGTAAGTATAAAACTAATTTGGAACGAGCAAAAAGTTTTAAAAATTACTATGGAAAAACATGAAGGAATGAAATCGGTTAAAATCGGAGTTTACCAGGTAAAATCGACTCCACCTATTGTTAAAATCGGTTAAAATGTGACATGTTACCTGGACCTAACGAATCGATTACATAGTTTTCATCAAAATCCAACGAATTAGGAATTGTCAAAATCGGATGAATGGTTGAGAGGCGCTACGGTGGAATCACTGAGTACTTGGTTAAATCATAGATATAGGAAACTGTAGATCGACAATGTAAAAGAGAAAGAACATACTAAAGCGTATATTAGAGCGAGAGAGATAGACGAGACCATTTCACGTACACGCAGGGGGCCTAAGGAGGCCTGTCAGTCACGTAGAAAAGACAGCAACTGTCAGACTGCAGTACTATTTTTCGTGCACACTTGCGTAACATCGCATACGCACACATCGGAGTATTTTTTGGTCTCACCCTAGTCGATTCATTGCCAATCTATAAACGTCAGTAATAATAGATCTATGAATTAAATGGTCTTTGGGCATTGGCTAATGTGATGGTAACATACGTAAATACAAACATACCTTTCCTATTTCTGCTATGAAACAGTTCGCTGTGATTCGGATGGAAGGGAAAGGTAGCCAGTGTAATTACTGGGCATGGAAGGCATATCATCTTAGTCCCCAGCCCGCCTAGCATGACCACCGAAACACGATATGATATAGCCATTTATCGCGTTGACCTGTCAAAAATTATTTGGGCTTTGGACAAGCCGGATATTTGTCCAGAGCGGCAAAATTTTATGTGTTAGTAGTTATAACGGCCCAGGTAGGCGATTAGGATTAAAATTCAAAATATCCTAACAAAATCCTTGTCTGACACCAGGTCGACTCGAAAGCTGGAGGATATATACACTAAGTCCACATTGTGCAACTACGTTACCAGCTCCATTCTCATATGCTTGACTGGCTTCGATATTATGGTAAGATATTAGATTACTCTTTTGAAAAACCGTCTCGGTGGAATGGTCAATAACGTTGCCTACAGATTGGGCAGTCCTGCTTGGCTGGCGTAGTGCGTAAGGGCGTTGTCGCCCACCCGGGAGGCACCGGTTCGAACCCCGCCACGTACCAAAGTGTTTTCAAATTTTGAATTCATATGTACGTTTAATAGATGCTTTTACGGTGAAGGAAGACATTGTGAGGAAACCTGCACACAGCTATGAAGAAATTCTTAGAATAATAATATATTTCCACGCTCACACCAATTATCTAGCCCAAAGTAAGTATCATCAAGAACTTGTGTTATGGATACTAGATAACGGACATTTTTAGTGTACATAACAATTTTAGATATATTTTTTTAAAAATAAACTTAAATAAATATATAAATGACCATGACTAGCAAACAATTATTCGTGTTTGTCACACTAATATTTGCCGCTACAGGATTCGAACCCGGACCGCTTGATGTGTAGGCAACTATACTGATCACTCCACCACGACGGCGTCAAATAATAATATGTATAATAATAGTGTGACGTCTGCACGCGCTTGTAACATTACCGTGACAGCGTTCAATTACTGCAGAAAAAACGCCGCCGCCTCTACGCTGCGCTAAACAGCCGACGCTGGACAAACGCTAGTATGAAGGAGCTCTGACGGTAGCAGGTTTTCGTAATACAGTCCTTTGAACACGTAGCTTCTCCAGGAAAGCTTATCCATGTGTAATGGATAAGCTTTTCCTTAAAAGCGTCGGTGGCGTAGTGCGTAAGAGCGTCGTCTCCCACCCCGGAGGCACTGGTTCCATCCCCGCCACGTACCCATGTGTTTTCAAATTTTGAATTCATATGTACGTTTAATCGACGCGTTTACGGTGAAGGAAAACATCGTGAGGAAACCTGCACACTCCTATGAAGAAATTCTTAGGTTGTGTGCGAAGTCGACCAACCCGCACTTGGCCAGCGTGGCTGACTAAGGCCTAATCGCCCCTAATGTGTGGTAGGCTCGAGCCCCTCGGTGGGGACATTATGTGAGCTGCTGCTGATGATGATGATGAAATTTTCCTGGAGAATCTTACCAACCAAATTATGATAATGATTGTTTTCCAACGCTGTTGCAGGTGATAACGGATGTGATGGTAGTGATATCCTTCGTGACGTTTCTGTTCACGAGCCTCCTGCAAATCTTCTTCCTCTGCTTCTTTGGGGATCTGCTGATGGCATCGGTAATTAAGCGTTTATTTTTTTTGTGTAAAACTCAAGCAAATGACTTCAATCCACCTGATGGTAAGCAGAAGTGGAGTCCAAATGCGAAAATAGCTAGTGCGAGAGATAAACTGCCGTCTGCAAGGAGCTTCTTCACACCTCTTTTGAATGACCCAGGATTGTAAGAAGGAGGGAACACGTATGCTGGCAGTGAATTTAATTTCTTGATTGTACGACAAAGAAATGCCTTGGCTTTCTTAGCTCGCATTGGAATGGTAGCCACAGTTTGTCGGTGGCACCGTAAGTCAGCACGCGTAGTACGTAAAAGAAAGGGAGATGGTGGGATTAGGGAAAAAATGCTCTTCAGAGCACTCGCTTGAACACGTGCCAGAATATCGCGACGCAATTGGAGAGGCTCAAGATGGTTGGTCAACTCTTCGTCGCTGATGATATGGGACGTGCCTTCATTCCACTCAACACGACCAGAACGACACCCCAGGAGGTGTCATTTGGAGTCACTATTCCGTTCGATACTACCGACTATTAGTGATGTCCTGCAAATTATCATAGGTGTATTTCCTCTATTACAGTAGTTCAATGAACAGTGATTTCATATGTTTACAACTTACTATAATTGGTCGTTGATAAGTTTTATAACTCAAAAAAATCATAAAAGCATATTTTAAGTCCTTGACAACAATTAGACTAATAGTTAAAAGCCTTTTCATTAATAATAACATCAAATTGTGGAATAATTTTATTTTTGCGTTTATATTAATACTAGAAAAATTCACTGAAAAAAATCGACTTGCCTGATGCTGCCTAGTATTAACATCAAATTGTCTTCTTTGTTTTTGACAGTATCAAAGTATCATCAGTTTTTGACATTTTATTTTATTGTTTATAATTGCTTAAGTTGTATAATACGGAACGGAATAGTGATTCCAAGCGACACCTCCTGGAGTGTCGTTCTGGTGGTGTCGAGTGGAATACCCTAAGAAAATTTGCTCTTAGGGAATACCCAATGTCGTGTGACGCTGCAACCTATCCAAAGCATCGAGTAAGTACGAAGTATGATGCTATCTTTTGAGAACAGCTGGCCTACCAACTTAACGTGCCTATATCACGGAATTATATTTTTAAATTTAGAAAGACAGACTGAAAAAAATAAGTATCAAGCACTGACAAATTTCGCGGGCGAAAACAGTGTCCCGGTAGCGTAGTGGTTGACGTAGCCGCCTGGATTGCGGAAGATGCTGGGCTCGTTCCCGCCCTGTAAAGTCGATTTTGTTAAATGTATTTTTCTAAATTTAAAAATATCCTATATCAGTCGGGAATGATGTAGCACTCTATTGATAAAGAATATTTGAAAACGGCCCAGTAGTTTTTGAATTTATTGTTTACAAACATACAAATCTATTTTCTTTATAATGTTAGTATAAGCACACGAGTAACTTTATTTCATTTGAACTGTTTTTTTTTATTTCAGAGCATAGAAGTTAGTGATGCCGTCTATAAAAGTCAATGGTACTTAAAGGACTCCATTGTCGTCAAGAACTTGATAATCGTGATGGTTAGGTAAGTCATAAGTTCTATTTTTCATAATCTCAACCCTGAATTATATCCTAATCCTGAGGAGAGGTCCTTAATCAAGAGTAAGACTTCATCATCGGCGATGTAGAGGTGACCAACCAATTTTAAACTACAATTACGTCGCCATGTTGCGTCACTAAGCGCGCTCTGCGAATGCTCTGAGCTACACAGGACTGAAGTATTATAACGAATTTATTCAAAGCCTTTCGTTTGTGATTACGTCACAAGCTTTTCTTGTATCTATTTAATTTGGTATTAATATCAAACATGCTAAATCATGCCAAATAAAATTGGAAACAAATTCCATCGCATGTTTCCGAAGTAAAGTCTAACTTACGTTTGACGGTATTTGTACAAATATCTCATCAGGATGTTAAACAGAAATGGGGTCCATATTGGCTCACATAATATTCTAAATCCTATTCTTTGTCTTACTACCAATTTGTGTTCATAATAATCACTCTTCATAATTTTATTCTTCATACTTTTTTTATTCATACATTTTTATTACTACCAACGGAGCTCATAACAATTAGTGATCATAATTTTTTTATTAATAATGTTACTACCTCGTTGCTTATAAAAACAGTGCACTCCACCTGGTCATAAAAAATAACCCTAACCTACCCATCACCCAGCCATGTAGGTCCATAAAACAGTAGACTCGCCCAAAAATGTATGATTAATGAGATTATGAATTTCAATGATTATGTTTTATGAAGTTATGAAGAATGATGGTTTTAAATGGTATGCGAAATATTTTCGGACCTCCAATGATAGGAATTGAAAAGTTATGTAAGAAAATGCGTACCCCACGTAATGTCTTCGACATTGTCAGGCATACGTCACCCTGTGACGCAATCAGCTACGAAAGCCTTGAATACATTCGTTGTAATTCATCAGTTCTGTGTAGCTCAGAGTAAAGAACATTCGCCGGATCTCGAAAGGTCGCTGGTTCGAGTCACGTCCCAGGCTTTATCATGAAATGATTTTTTTGTTTTTCAGTGTATATACATTTCAAACATTTTAAATCATGAAAAATAAAAATAGAAATCAGATTAAATGATGGTTAGTCATGATAAGGCTGAGAGTACTAAAGCACTATATCGCTAGCAGGATGTGTGCAAGATGTGTGTCATGCAACTAATGAAGTGCGGGAGGCCATTGCCTCAATTGAAAGAAACATAGCAGTGATGGGTGGTATCTACTCTATACCTTTTTTTTCGGCAAGCTCGAATGCATTTACGCATCATACCTGCGGCCGATGCAACCGCAGGGGTATGTGGGAGTTAGAGGTAAAGGCGTTCCCTCTACTACCTACTAAACTAAATACTAAATTGTACTAACACACTATGAGCCTTTGTAGCTTGAAAATAAAAGATTTTTATTTATTTATTTATTATTTATAAAGACCCCTTCAGGGCATCCTGCCAAGGCACATTAAGACAGACCAGGGATCTCGAACTTTCTTCGGGAAGCCATCTATAGTTGCCCTTTCAGGCCCAACCGATGGTCTCCTCTACGCCTACTTTTTAACACAAAGGTTACCTTTTAAAAACAAACAAAACACATTTCAAAAGCGTCACAGGGCACTTACGTATTGCCTACTTCTTTCTAAATGACATTCTTAATATAGGCCGAAGCCGTTTTGTTTATTTGAACTGTGTCGCAACTTTTCTTTTCTTTGTCAATTGAAACATTTATTTTTAGATCGCAGAGGGGCTGCCGGCTGACCGCGTACAATTTCGCTGACGTAAATTTGACATCGTTCATGAGGGTAATAAAATTTTATGCTGTTCTAAAAATTCCGAACATTATCCAATTTTTCCTTTAACGCAAGTTTTCCTGTGATTTATATTATTTTCTGACCAAATTTATCGCCCTTTGGAATGTGCTAATGCAATTTTCATATCAAATTGATGATAAATCTGAGAATAAAGTTGTATTTCCTGTTGTAGAATAAAAAAATGTTTTCCTTTTAAGGTTCAATCAATTCCTAATGCTAACTTGTGTAGCAACACATTGTGAACGATTTTTCAAATTTTGGGTCAACTTTTAAAACTCATATATCAATATAAGAAAACTATTTAAAACGAGTACTTAGTAAAGTACCTACTTAGCAAAGTCCATTTAAATAAAGAGCATTTTCATTTTTATTTTCAAGGGAAATTATGCACATTTTTTCCATTTCCACTCTGTTTTAACTATGCATTGAAGAATTTCGAATCATTAGATTGTCAATACATTTTGTTTACCTGACTTCGGCGCAACCAAAAGGAAGATTAAAGATTTTAGCAGTCTATGTATGTATTTACGTATGTTCCTCCGTAGCGCCTGGACTATTCATCCAATTTTGATGAATAAAGTTTCAATCAATTAGTTATTATATTCCGGATAACATAGTTACATATAGGCTACATTTAACCGACTTGAACAATGAAACAAGGTAAAATCAACTCCTCTTGAGTTGATTTTACCTTGTTACCCTCGATTTCATTCCTTTTTTTCCGTAGTCAGGTTACAGTTATTTAAACTTTTTTGCATAGTTAACCTTAGTAAATAAAGAAAAGTATGATTTTTAGCAAAATTAAATTACATTTCGGAAGTCTTTAATTGTTTATCAAATAAGTATGAAACTGCATTTTTATTCAGTAACAAGATTACATTTCAGTTACTTTCATTTAAAATTATATTTGTATATTTTCTAAACATATCTTTTTTTGTGTTTTTAAATAACTTTGTTTTATAAAAAATTTGGGCTAGCCCAAAGAATTGCGAACCTTAAGTGGCAATGGGCAGGGCACATTGCTAGGAGAACTGACGGCCGTTGGGGCGGAATTCGGCGGAAAGGTTCTTGAATGGCGGCCGCGTACCGGGAGACGCAGCGTTGGTAGGGCCCCCAAAAGGTGGACTGACGATCTGGTAAAGGTCGCAGGAAGCCGCTGGATGCGGGCAGCGCAGGACCGTTCGGTTTGGATCCTTGGGGGAGGCTTATGTCCAACAGTGGACGTCTCTCGGCTGATATGATGATGATAAATAATAAAAAAAAGTATCATATAATACGTACTTATTTATGCTCACGCAATGAGGTTATTGTTAATAATAAATAGATAACGTCTTTTCCAATTTCTAACACAAATAAATGTATAAGTAATAATGATTGTATAAATAATGGTTTTTGTTTTTCAGATCTTGAAAAATGCATGGTCGTACTTTGCTTTACTGAAGACAGTTTACGGTTTGAAATGAAAACTTAACACCGATAATATATGTAGAGTAGAAGATCAGAAATAAAATAAAAATAAAAATGATGATGTCTTCGTTTTATTTTCGAATAAAGGTTTTAGCGCAATAATTGACAACATTTAAAAAAAACAAGTTATGAAAATTACAAAACTATTTGGAGCTTTGGTACCTAATCTAAAACACTACATTTTTTTCCGAATATACTACTTGCTAAAATACGAGATATTTTTAAAAAAAGCTAAATGTACCAAAAATGGACAGCGTCGGATTACTAACACAAAATGTCTTTGCCATCCATCTTTTATTCATTTATGGCCAACATAACCAATCTTAAAACTATCTTATTGATCTTAACCGGGAACATTTGACAGTTGTGATTTTTTTTTAATTTTGCTGAGCCCATGACATTCTCCCACAAAAATCCTACAGTGGACTTACGTTGTTTTAGAATGAGTAAGTTCTGAAAATTTTGATTAAAATACTTAGAATCAAAATTAAAAAATATATTGTGTTGAGTCCTTTAACGTCTTTTGTCCATCCATATACTAAAAAATACCATTAAAAAAATGTAATGTTGTCAATTATCAGCTCGGAAAGGAGACGCCTCTTATTCAATATGAACGCTACGGGACGGCGGCTACGAAACGACTACGAACCGTAGCGCATCGCCACTTTTCCATAATATAAAGAAGCGATAGGGTTCCGAGATGATAAATGTGCTGCGAACTTTATTATCCTTATTTATTAAACTCAAGACGGTCAGCATCAGAAGTAGATTAAAATGGCAACTATTACTGCACAAGTGCTGTCGTTGATATGACATATACCAAAGTGTTAATCTTAAATAGATGACGGTACTACTTGAAGTCGGATAGATTTTTATTAAGTTGATTATTTTTCTATTTTTGTGTAAATAATTGACATTTTTTATATATTGCGAGATGGCAAACAAACTTGCGATTGGCAAAGCATTCTATAAACGTGGCGATTACACCGTAAAAGATTTGTCAAGAAAAGCAGTTCAATGCTTTGGTATCTCCAAACTCAATTTCTCCGAAGATCTCAACAACTGGGGATAAGATTCACGAAGGAATTGGAAGCGATCTTTGAGATATAATGGATAGGTGGGATTAAAAAGGATATTATACAGAAGGGACACAATTGTTGACAGTGTAATTTAATGCAAAAACGACCCTTAACGTGATAAGTGATAAGGTTCCTGTCTTTCCGATAGTAGTACCTTCACATATAGTTTGTCACCGTCATGGTGAAGTGGTCAATAACGATGTCCCTATACACCAGTAAGAGGTAAGCAAAACATATTAGTGTTATACACAGGAACCTCTTTTTTAGCCTAAATAAAGTACTTATTAGATATCTAGACAACAGACAAACATTTAATAAATTAGATATTTTTCAAACGACCATTATAAATGGTTAGATATGTTCATCTCACAAACGTTTGCCTCTACCAGAATTCGATCAGTGGGATCCAATTCTGGTAAAGACAAACGTTTGTGTCAACACTCTAACCTTTATATAGAGCAGGGTTATAACTACTCGGGAATATGGACGCCGACAGGGAATTCCACTCTTTAGCGGTGCGCATAATAAATTATATTGAAAACTGCTTGGTACGCATAGGTGGAATTTGTACGAGGTGGGGATGGTAACCTGTAGTCCGTCTAGACCCACGATAGTAAAAAGGAGATGGTGGAATAAGCTCATGTAGCTCTAGAGCACACTCGCCAAAGTACAATCTATAAAATACCGACAGGCAGGCCACTCTGCGACGAAGAGCCGAACTTTGCAGTAGCATGCACCACCCTATCAACACCTATAAGTTTCCTGGCTCTGCGATCAACCGAGTCAAGAGCGGTAAGTTGATATTTTTCTGAACCGTCCCAAAGATGGCAACAATACTCCATGCAAGGTCGAACCTGTGCCTTATATAAGGTCAAAAGGTTTGCGGACTATTGGAGGTTTTTAACATAGCACTTTTCTTACTCGTATGAAAAAGCAACACTTTTTAACAATATTCCGGTTTATTTCAAGTATTTGAATAAGATAATTGTGTGAAATTAACAGAGTAAGTTTGTTTTGTTTTATATTTTCAATAACTCTCATAAATGTACATAAAATTCGATACCAAACAATAAGAAACCATCGGAGCTCTAAGCAGCTAACAGTTACCAGATTACATTCTTAGATAAGTGACAATATTATTGTACTTATATCTCCCAATAAAAATATCACCATAAATAAAATTTGGATTTTGCAATGAATTTGGAAATGCCAAACGACTCAACCACTGAATTTCAAATGGCGTACTCTTTTTTATCAAATGTATTTAGCTAACTTTGTCTTTCATGGGTAAAAAAATTAAACCGTCACGAACACAAAGAAAACTTCGTGTACGTGTTATGCGCGTGAAAAGTTTTATTTCTTTGCACACAGCAGAAATTTAATTAGATTTTTTGAAGTAAAACTTCTTTAGGCGCGACTAGGGGGTAACTCAGATTTTTCTAACGGAAGTAACGCTCAGTATTCTATAGTCTGTGTAGTTTCCGCTATTTAAAAATAGTAATTTCGATTGGTCGTCGTCGATCTGTCATATTTTATTTTTTTTTCAGTTAAAATTTAATCATTTCAGTGGTCTACGTCAAAGAAGTTTTACTTCAATCGCGCGTAAAGGTTACACGCACACAATTTTTTTTTGTTGCTACACTTATGAAAAAATCGGGAATGGTCTCCCCTTGACTTTCTCGTATACCGGAAACGACTCAAAAGTTGATAGAAACCTTATATTTTAATGTCATACATGCATGTTAAATTCTGGTCACCCATTCGAGTACCGACTGAACTGCTCAAAAATACAAACACGTTTTTGACATTTCCCACAAAACATGAATTTTGAATTGAGTCACTTTCGATCTGGGGGTGCGATATATTTATTTCGAGACTTTGACTTTAACTTCGACTGTAACACAAAAGTCACAGGTTGGCCTGCGATTTTTGTGTTACAGTCTTAAAATTTCACTCTAATCATTTCCCCGCCTAAAGAAGTAAGTTGAACTTTGTAGTTTTGAAGGAACTTCAAAAATTTAAGACAAAGTTTTTACAAAATATATTGTATAATCAAAACTAACAAAGAAAAGATTTTGAAATAAAATTCACCTACATTACAATTACGAAACAAAATCCGTTTTTAAAATTCAAGTAACAGAAACAACGTTCCAAAATAAGAATTGCCATAGAGAAAAATTAGGATGTACCGGGAAAACTAGTAGAGGCTAGTTGATCGTCCCACAAGAAGACAACAAAAACCGGAGCTGTTGCGCTCTAGCTCGGATTTGACGGGAATTGGGCACGAATCTGGGAAGATACGTCAGTTGTAGAAATGGATAGTAACAGGAACTGACAAACGGTGTGTGAGGCTTTAGAAATTGACTGGTTAGATATTTCACTACATAAAATACACTTAGAATCACGCTCATAATCAAAATTATAAATCGGAGTGGTCTCCCCTTGACTTTCTCGTATACCGGAAACGACTCAAAGGTTGATAGAAACCTTATATTTTGATGTCATACATGCATGTTAAATTTTGGTCACCCATCCGAGTACCGACCGCGCACTTGGATGCTTAACTTTCGTGATCGACGTCTCAAAAGTTGACAGAAACTTTATATTTTAATGTCATACATGCATGTTAAATTTGGTTGCAATAAGTTAAAGCATACTCGAGTTATCGTGCTAACGCACAGACATACAGACATACAAGCTCACACACAAACATAATATCACTATTGTTTTTTTAACATTATTAGTAAGTAAGCTGTTAGCTATCCGAATAAAATAAAATAAAATAAAAATAAAATTATTTCAAAAAGAATATTTTTGGACTCAGGGAGGTCCAAAACGTGTAAATCCGTAAAAATCTCGAGGTCGAATGTTTTGACGATTACAAGACTTCCTCTATACTACGTATACGAGAAAGTAAAAATGGGTTGAAGATAGTTTTAGTTAACATTTGTTTACACAATAATGTAATTACATTAATGTGTAAAGTGTGTAGTGCCTAAGTACTACATTAATGTGTAAACGAATGTTAACTACATTTTGGGGCACTATTGAGGGTATTTGCCATATAGTGCCCCAAAATGTGACAAGGTCCCTTTTTTTTCCTCCCCTGACTCCCCCGCCGCTTTCCCTTTCCTTCCCCCACGGGGAGGAGCGAAAGACAGAGCAGCGAAAACAGTCAGAAGAACCTTCCGGACAAGCGAGGGAAGGAGGGGGTGAATCCTCATGGACCTAAGGACCGGCCGGCCCCTAGGGTTATGTCAGACTCTTACTGACTAAACACCCCCTTATTGCCTATTGCAAAAGTGGCTATAAGGCTATCGGAAGCAGCCGCGCCCCTCAGAAGAGAGGGAGGTGCACACGCTGCCCTAGACATATAGAATAGAGTATATGCGTGGAAGCGCGTACGGACACCATAGCGGGGCCGAACGCATGTGTGTGAGGGGACTGCTTACGCAGTGCGAAGAGCCACGCGACAAACCTGGGTTGCCAGAAGGGCTGAGAATTTAATCTGAGCTGACACAAACACAAGGTGCCTGTCGCCTACTTAAACGGGACAGCAAACCCTGAAAGTACTGCTTTGCCAGCCTTAAGGAAGGAATACGCTCTTTTTCAGTTTGTGGACAACCAGTGAAGGCTGTGGGGATGGATTTGACGTAGCAAGCTACGATGGCGGAATTGCGACAGTTAATGATAATATAACCAGTTTCTCAGGAGTTCTGGGGGAAGCTTGCTACACTTTTGGCTTTGTCATCCATGACTCAACATCAGAAATAAAGACCTTTACTTTAAAGTGTCTACAACATCACATTTGTAACATTGCTATGCCAATAATATTTACCTGCAACGGCTACAATTAATATTTAATAATGACAGGCACAGCAAACAACATCATGACGTTAGTAGGATTCATGGTCGAATACTGTTCAGACGTAAATATGCACAAATTTGATATTTCTTTCACATTAATAAACAAGTGAATTCTATTATTAAAAAGCTCGACGCTTTTAAAGATAATTGCAAATTCTGCACAATAAATTATACCGTGTAACTTCAAGTGCTCAATAAATTACAGTGCTCAATTCATTACATATTAACTCATATTTAGAACTACCAATTGTGATTGGAAATTACAAGGTGCGATCTTGTCGAAGGCATGGAAAATTAATTTCTTTTAGCATGTGAGAATGTGCTGTTAACATTTGATTTTCAATTACGGAGCACATCGGACTTTCATCAAAATGTCAGAAGAACTGAAATTCAACAAGTCTTTGGACAATATAAAGTTCCTTTTTCTAATAACGGGTTTGAATATCGAAGACAGGAAAAAGAAAATGAAGGAGAAGTTCATATTTTTCTTCAATTTCCACTGGTTGACTATGGATTGCGTATTCGCTTTGGGGTGGATAATAATAGGCATTGTGACAGGGAAGAACTTCACAGAAATCACTTTTGTCGCACCATGTTTAATTCTGAGCCTTCTTGGGGATTTGAAATTCTTATTTTTAATACTTAACGAAAAGAAAGTTCAAGAACTGGTAACAAACTTACGAGACTTGGAGAGGAGAAAGAATGAATTTGAAATTTTGGATGAAGATAAAATCATAGCGCCAGAAACTAAATTCTTGAATGCTGTAACTAAAGTCCTTAATGTGCTGAATTGTCTGATGATAGTAGTTTTCGATTTGAGTCCCTTGGTATTGATAGCAGTGAAGTATTACAGGACGGGCCTGTTGGAGCTAATGCTGCCTTTTATGGACGTATATCCGTTTGATGCATTTAATCTTAAATACTGGCCTTTTATGTATATGCATCAGATTTGGTCAGGTCTGTATTTATATTTAAATGAATAAATAAATTAGAAGTCCAGTCAAAGTCAAAGGTTAATATAGCCTCTTCAAAGAATAAGTGTGGTTTTTTCTAGGTTTGCCTCCTTTCGCTTTCGATGCCTTTTAAGGTGGGTTTCAATATTCAATTCACAATTACGATCGCCCTACCAGGGATTGGTTGCTATAAGATCGCTAATAATAATAATTGTCGTTGTTTTTAGTAAATTATCAATAATTGCTAGGCAACCAAACTTCAGTTAGCTTACTTTTACTAGCATAAAGAATGTTGAAACCGGCCTTTAGTACCTAAAGTACAAAACGTGACATATACTCTACTTCTCCTTAAAAGCTTCTCTTCGCGTAATCAAAAAGATCTCATAAACGTTAATTAGTTCTTTTTTCAAAACACGCTATGTACCTACCAAATTTGTAAATGGGATTTTTACAACGAGTATTTTTAGGTTGTGCTTGCAAAGCATAGGAAAGACTTTATAATATCATTTCCTTCAATTGTTTTCAATCCAAAAAATATAGATAAATTAATTTGATTTTAATCCGCATAAATCGATAAATTTATTCGGTTTCAATCTAAATATAGGTATTGATTCTTACAACCTTCATGATAACGTTGGAAATGGACAATAACCAAACGTTTCAAAACACAAATCGGAGGGCGTTTTAAGAAAAAGCTTAGGTACTTACTCGTATTACTTCACCAGCCAACCACGCCTTTTATAAGCAGTAATAATATGTTCTGTAATTAGTTTTAAAAACACTTTCTTACTGACCTTACTGACAAACTTTCAGAATGCATAGTGCTTTTGGACATATGTGCCACAGATTATTTCTTCTTCACATGCTGCACTCACATAAGGATCCAATTCAAATTGCTTCAGCAACAGTTTGAAAACATTATCCCTTCGAGAGTTTTATCTGGTACTCCAACGGACATGGATGAATGGAGAATGAAATTCACGGAACTCATTAAATGGCATCAACAAATCATCACGTAAGAAAATTTACCGTAAACTTTGAAGCAAATACACCAGAAAAAATATTTCTCAAACATTTAGAAATAATGCCGCACAAAAATATTTTGAACAATGTAGCTTAGGTTAGAATTTTTTGGGTGATTTTGGGGGGAGATAGAACACCAAACTATAAAATAACGACAAACATTAACAATTTTAAAGGAGAATTTATAGAAAATCTAATTACTAAAGCATACTGTTCAATTAAACAATTATTAAAAGAGGTAACAAATTGTAAAATAATCAAAATTTGTAACATAAATTTAAGACTACTTCTATTTTTACAGTCGTTCTCAAGAGATTAACACTTTACACCTTATCACATTTTATCCAAAGAATTCTCAAGAGATTAACACTTTACACCTTATCACATTTTATCCAAAGAATTATCATTCGTTGATTTAAACATACACTTGATTTATTATTTGTATTATTTTCAGAACTATAGCCAATATTTTTATATCTTTTATTTTCAGTTCGGCAGGCATGTTGGAAGAAGTCTACTCGAAGTCTACACTATTTAACTTTGTCACCAGTTCACTGGTTATTTGCCTTACTGGATTTAATGTCACGGTAAAACAATAACTCAATCTTACTATAAAGATTATTGGAGCCAGAAAAAATAAACATATTACTGATACTCAAATTCTACCTAGTCTTGCCATAACCCCTATTGTGTCGCCGAGGCCCGACACACAGGAGTTTTTGACAACGACCTCCAGGAGGCCGCCCGACACACAAGGGGTTAAGTTATGTCCCACCTTACTATTTTAAAAGAAAATACTATAACGGCAGTACCTACTATTACATGATATCATTACATTAAGTACCTAGGGTTTATTCTATTCATTTTGATCTAATGCATAGCTGTGTGAACAAACGTAGAATCTGGTATACCACAGAAAATCGACTTGCAGCGATTGCGTTACACAAATGTAAGAAAACACCAGTCGAAATTTTCAACTTGCTAAAACGCAGAAATTTGTTTACCGGACCATCAAAAGAGTTGTCTTCTATCGATGATAGGCATGGGCTGGTCGACCTCAAACAACCAGGACCCCAGCAGCTTTCAAAGTCGACAGAGATAGAATCTGAAGAAATCCTATCCGTAAGCAGAAAATCATGGCTAGGGAAACGAAAATTTCCCCTAGGTCTACGTGTCGCATCATAAAAGAAGACCTAAAGCTTCGGGCTTAAGTATCGAAGAATGACAGGTCAACTTTTGACTACAACCCTTCGTCACAAACGAACCATGAGAGCGAAGTGAACACTATGTATACTTCAACAAGACTCAGCACCAGCGCACAAAGCGAAAAGTTCGAAGCGCTGGATATAAATAAATTTAACGGATTTTATCGATTCTGAGGATTAACCTCCTGGAAGTCTTGATCTTAATCCTTTGGATTATTACTTATGGGATATTTTAGTGGAGAAGGTCTACTCAAAAACTCATCGAAATATCGAGTCGCTAAAAGAAGACTTTAGTGAAGACAGCCGCCTCGATACCATTGTACCACTTACGTGAATGTCCAGGACGTTTGGAGAAATGTTTAAAGCACTTGTGATAATCTACATACGCAAAAGTATATACAAGTATGTATAATACATGCTTTTCAAATTTCACTATTTTTACTTTCTCGTACGTAGTAAGTATAGAGGAAGTCTTTGTAATCGTCAAAAAATTCGACAATAAAGAAATATTAACAGTAAAATTAGATTAATTTGTAAGATATTATTTTAAAGAGAAAAAGGACAGATGCGTTTGTCCAACGATAATGTGTATCGACAGTTTCTTGCTTGCACTGCAGCATTAATAATATTTTTTATTAAAGTTACCGAGACTCAATTTTGTTAGTATATCATATTACTTAAAAAAAAAACAAATAGTCGAATTTGCACATTCGCTCGCTGCTCGTTCCCGCCCGGCACAATTACGATAGCCCTAGCATCAACGCAGAGTAGGCTAATAACTCGCCGACAGCCCGCAGATAAACTACTATTCTTGGTATACCGTGCCGATAGTACTTACGCGCGAATCAAAAAAGCGTCATCTGTTTGTTTGAAAAACGCTGTGTAATTAGGCTCTTATCATCATGTGAAATGAAGACTTAAAGCTTCAAAGTAGGTATAAGATAATTGTGAAATGAAAATGGTTTATTTATTTATATTTTTATTTGAATATTTTACGCTCTATTGTAGTCAGTAAATGATTTTCCATAAATATCATAGTTAAGCCCCTTATGTGGCAGGCAGACATAATATGTCTGACAGTTTATATCGCGCGTGTGGCACGCAGACATATTATGTCTGCCTGTTTATCATTCCTAATTCGTTGCCTGTTAGTTGCATTTTTCATACTACCCTCGGAGGGGCCTGCCACTCAACGCCATTCTGGTGTTTTATTTTTGTGCCACTTGTATGACTAGTTATTTTTCATTCCATTTCAGACGATCGATGACATCGCGTTCACAATGACCTTCATGACTTTTCTTTTCATGAGTCTGCTTCAAGTTTTCTTCTTATGTTTCTTTGGCGATATCCTCATGAGTTCGGTAAGTTTTATTTAGTGACTGCGCATCAGGATAACACAAACTGACAAAGGACGTGGCTAAACGATTGTCCTTAACATGTATATAAATTTATCACTGGCTGGTAACATCACAGTGACATCTATAGAATGTGGTAACATTTAAATATTCAATAATTAATTTTTACTAGTTTAATATCTCATAGAACTTTCGTGAACAAATCAATAAATTAAAAGATTTAACTTGTTTCCTTTCGTTTGACAAGGAGATTAACACAGTTTTGCTGTCATGTTGCGAGGTGTTAATTCACTAGAGCCTAAATTGGAATGGTCATTCATTTCCCGTCAGGTACCAGGTGCGCCATTACACGCCGTCCAGTAAAATAAATGGAAAAAAAAAACACAAAATAAAAAATAAATAAAAATATAAAAGTAACAGGTCGTCTGATTTACGGACACATAGGGGGTATATGTAAAGTTTTCATATTTATTCATATGTAACGGAGCAAACTGGATAGCGTCGATCGATGCCCACGGTAGTTGAGAGGACTTCAGTGGGAACTCTCTCTGTAAAGTGATCACAAGCCCCCACTGCTGAACTTAGATGCTCAATGTCTTTTTAAATATTTACTGTTTTTTTTGGTAAAAGCTAAGGTATTTAAAATTATTATATTTTTACCGAGTCATCATCCGTATTCATCCTGGGCTTTCATTTTCACAACATAAACTATGGCGTCTAACATAAAAACGAAAACATTTCGTTTCAAAATTCGTTCTATAACAACCAATGTCCACAGAATGCATATTTACGTTGCTAGTTCACAAACAATACCGAAATCAATGAACATAAAATTGATGGAGTTTTAATTATTTTTTCCTTCTGTTATGTTTATTTATCATCATGCATGCAGGGTTCATAAGGTCATGTCATACCAAGTTAACAGGTATAATTTTCCAAAAAAGGCCTAATAACCTTATTTCGTTTAAAACTAGAAAAAATACACAGAAAAACATCATCTCTGTTATAATTTCAACTGTCTTACTAACATTAATATATTATTACTTTCTCGTATACGTAGTAAAGAGGAAGTCTTGTAATCGTCAAAAAATTCGACCTCGAGATTTTGACGGATTTACACATTTTGGACCTCCCAGAGTCCAAAAAAAACGTTTTTTGGATTTATGTCTGTGCGTTAGCACGATAACTCGAGTATGCTTTAACTTATTGCAACCAAATTTAACATGCGTGTATGACATCAAAATATAAAGTTTCTATCAACTTTTGAGTCGTCGATCACGAAAGTTAAGCAACCTAGTGCGCGGTCGGTACTCAAATGGGTGACCAAAATTTAACATGCAACGACTTTTGAGTCGTTTCCCGTATACGAGAAAGTCAAGGGGATTATTATCACGGTCCATGAGATACAGCCTGGTGACAGACGGGCGGACGGACGGACAACGGAGCCTTAGGTAATAATAGAGTCCCGTTTAACCCTTTGGGTACGGAACCCTAAAAAGGCATAAAATAAAATACCTACTGTCTTCAAAATCATATTAAAATGTACCCTTTTGCAGAGTCTGGAGGTAACTAATTCAGTGTACAATTGTCAATGGTATTTGAGCAGTCATGCTGCTGGGAAGAACGTCTTGATCATACAAACTCGGTAAGTAATAGGTAATTAATTTTCACGTATAATTATCAACATAATATGATGGAAAAAATCGCGGAACATAGTACAAAACGGAGTATTTTAGGATGCACAAAGGAGTGGTTAACCTAAAAAAAGTTTTTGAACGTAAGTACCTTTTTGTACCCACCCGTATTCTACTGGGTAGTATACATTTTGCGAGGATGAGGTGATCACTTAATAAACTCAAAAATCAAAATAAAAAAAATCTTTAATTACATCTGCAAAAACCACACTGTATTCATTTTTATTAGTGTTTCCGGGCTACTACTCAAAAAGTCATTGTATTTACACAGGGCACAAACTCCTTGCAAGGTGACTGCTGCTGGATTTGCAGATGTCAACTTACGAGCATTTATGAAGGTACAAATAAGCCGATTGTCCGTTAACTTTCTATCTGCTACCCTGATCCAAATTATTTGGGTTATGTCATGTCATATACTTAAGTCATAATATCGATCGATAATACTGCTATTGGTTGTTTTTGGCAATAGATTTTTATTCGGAATGTCTGTTATCTTTCGACAGAAGCCGGGACTACCAGCTTAACGTGCCTCCGAAGCACGGAGAGAAATCAAGTTAGAAAAAGTCGGTTTCCCATCCGAGTATCGACCGCACACTAGGTACCTTAGCTTTTGTGACACACCATTGATATTACCACAGATATATCAATCTAAGGAGATCAGTCGAATCGTAGTTCGTAGGAAGATCGAGTGTCGCGATCAGCGGCCCTACTACATTACATGGTTCTAGTTGAGCATGCCGTAATATACACTATTCATTGCGCTCGTCATAAGAACTGCGAAGCAATGAAAGTTAAGCACAGCCGCAATATAATACAACTTGTAAGATAGTAACGCAAAATTTAAAGCGGTTGTGTTTTTATGAATGAAAGTCGGACTATTTGTTTAAATATTATTGTTTATATATTTTTTAAATATAAATTTAAGTTTTTCGATTCGTACGTGTAAAAAGTTATTCCATTACTTGATAAATAACTGATTCACTGCAATGATTGCATGTTACAGTTGAACAGGACGGCATTTTGAAAAAAAAACGGGTATTTCTTTCTGACATACGTACGTATTCACTAGACTTTATCGGACGGCAAACTGGCGGCAATATATGCCCACTGGGCATACACTTGTCACAATTTAAACGCCGCTTGGCCTATCTCCTTGTATTATTAAATCTGTGGATTTTACTATCGACTTTCTGAAGTAGCCGATAATACCGTATTAATATTTTCTATTTATACCTAAAATTAGACTATTTCTAATCGGTAACATTTTGATTGTAATAATGGATATTTCTTTTTCAGATTCTAAGCACCTCGTGGTCTTACTTCGCTCTACTTCAAACTATTTATAGTTCACGCGACTAGAAGTTTTTTGTTAGTAAAATGTTAAACATTAGTAATTAATATAAACATTCTTTGAAACTAATTCCTTTGTTTGGTTTTACTAACGTAAATAGCTCGATAGGACCTCTGCTGTTGTGTGTGCTTACATAGTTGTCTAACGCACAGAACATTGATATAAGAGGATGGATATATCTATCGCAAATACAAAATTTAGTTTACCGTATTAACTTTGTAGAGACGTAGAATGTTTTTTAAATGTAATCCCAAATAAATGCACATGAATGATTTATTTTGATATATGAATGATAAATTATTTATTAAATAACAGTTCATTAACTTATTGATTCCTGGCTAATAATATTTATAATTCAGTATATAAGTACTATTTCTTTTTTTTTCAAGTACAGTCGACCAAATTGAATCATGACCCAACTAAAGATCATTTTCCTACAGTCACTCTATACAAAGTAGGATGAAATTCGCTTGAACGTACATTTCTAAGTAACGAACCTGTTATCAATTTGTTAGACACTGACAGTGTCAAATAAATATGGCTTTATTTTTTTTTTTTTTTTTTTTTTTTTTTTTGGGCTTGCACGGTCTGTGCATTTGCCAGTGTCAAAGTTAGGGAAACAAAACAATGTATAAGGAATTTAGGAGAACGAATTGGTATAGGATCAGGAAAGTATTTTGGGAAGATACATTATTAAAGTAATATTACATATATATAAATGTAGACGTTATGTTAAAAAAAGGGGAATAGAAAAGAATAATAACGACAAATCTATATACAAAAAAAAATATATACAAAACTTATAGTTTAATATTATTTAGCGAAATAAATGAAGCTATACAAGTATAAACAGGGAAGTCAATAGTAGCTAATAATGTGGCTATACATGTGGGAAGAGGTACATGAAGGGAGATCAAATTTGATAGGAAGGATGAACGGTCAAATCGGTTGCAATGAAAGAAAATGTGATCCACAGTACCTATGTCCAGTCCACATTCGCATGTGGGATCGTTAACAATACCAAGCCTGGCAAGATGAGCAGGAGAACAAACGTGGCCAAGTCTCAGACGAATTATAATACTTGTAACAATCTTGCCAAACTTGGCTTTGCGGTACCAAGGTTCTTTTGGTATTATTGTCTGGATTTGTGAATAGTATTTCCCCTTAAGGGCACGACTTTCTATCCAGAGTGCATCCCACGCGTCCTTCATATAAACTTTCGGCAATGATAATAAGTCTTGAGAGTAATTTTTGTAAGGAAACATGTCACCACAATAAACAGCTTCCTTGGCTAATTGGTCAGATACTTCGTTACCTTCTATATTACAGTGTCCTGGTATCCACGCAAAGACGATTGTATAACTTCTCATTTTACATTTATATAGCCAACTTCGGATATCAAAGATTACTGGAAGAGGTGTTCTCATTTGGAATGGAAATTTACTCAAGGCCTGCAAAGCACACAGAGAATCTGACAAAATTATGGAATGTTTCAATTTCATCAGATGAATATATTCGATGGCTTTAAAGAGGCCAAAACACTCACCAGTGAAAACAGAAGTTTCCGGAGGAAGCTTTATTTTTTGTACAATACTAGACTGTAAATCATAGACGCCTACACCAACACAATCCGACGCAGTAGGTTTGGAGGCATCGGTGTAAATTTGGTGATAATTATTGTATTTAACATCAATTTTATTTTTGAAATTAGATGTAGAGTTCGGTTCAGTTTTATCGTATAAATTAAAATTAATAACAGGAGATAATAGCAATGCATCTAAAGGACAATTAAATATGGGAAGGCAGTTAGAGCGGTGTATAGGGGATTGCAAACTTAAATACTTATTATAACTCACTATTAAGCAGGGTAAGGTCTTGTGAGACCAATAATCAGAAGTTTCTATTTCTTCAGAAAGAGATTGGAGTAAAGAGAGAAGAGGGTGTTTAGTAAACTGTAGACATCGGAATAAAAATCTGTCTGATAAAAATTGGCGTCTTAAATGTAAGGGAGGTTCACAACACTCTACTTGTAATGCATTAATAGGGCTGGATTTCATAGACCCAGTTATAATTCGGAGTGCCTTTGATTGGATCATATCCAGCTTCTTAAATGAACCAATATTTCCAGGCTGTAAAAGAAAGGTGCCATAGTCTAATACGCTACGAATTAAGGCATTATATACAAGCTTTAAGCTTTGCGGGTGAGCACCCCACCACACACCTGAGAGACATCTCATCATGTTTAGCAAACGTTCACATTTGCTAACAACGTAATCACAATGAGCCTTGCCAGAGAGTTTAGAGTCCAAAATAACACCTAAAAATTTACATTGAGATACAATAGGCATACTAATATTATCATAGAATATTTCAAGGCTAGGAGGAATTCTCATCCGCGTAAACAAGACTACAGAACTTTTTGGGGCAGATAAATCTAACCCATTGGTATTCATCCATTCCTTTAACTTATTGAGAGCTGACGATATATTTACTGAAGCAGTATCAATAGACCTGTTAGTAGAATATAATAATAAGTCATCAGCGTATTGTAAAACTTTCACATTATTTTCAATTGAAGAGTCAAGATCGTAGGTATAAACATTGTATAACATGGGACTAAGAACCGACCCCTGCGGCAGGCCTTTGTTAACACATCTTTTAATTTGTAAGTCTGGAGAAGGAGATAGAATAAGTTGCCGATCTGATAGGATATTAAATATAAAATTAATTAATACATTTGGTACCTTTAACTTATACAACTTTGATTTCAATACTGATAAAAGTACGTTATCATATGCTGAGCTTACATCTAAAAAAGCTGCAATAACTGACTCATTAAATGTAAAGGCCAGGCGAACATCGGTTATTAGTATGCTAATATTATCTAATGTGCTCTTGCCTTTCCTAAATCCAAACTGCGAGCTAGCCAGAAGTCTACTACTTTCTAAATGCCATTCTAAGCGGTTCTTAATAAGATATTCCGCAAGCTTTAATAAAACAGAAGATAGAACTATTGGACGGAATGAAGCCACATCAGACGGATTTTTATTTGGTTTGAGAATAGGCAACACCACATGCGACTTCCATGACAGAGGAATGTTTCCTGTCAACATGACAGTATTTATTAAATGTAAATAGTATGAAAGGGTCTCGTCAGTACTGTTTTCCAGAAATAAATAGGGAATACCATCTACTCCTGGGGCAGAGTCTTTTCTGTCTTTTACTACACCCTTCAATTCGTACAGAGAAAAAGGCGAGCTGAGAGTCGACGGGTTTTGCGTGAAATACGTATCGGAACAATTAATGTTAGGTGATGGTACCCATGGGGGAGCTAATTTGTCTGCGAATTTACTAGCCAAAGAAGGTGTAATTAAACTATTATTAGAAGCATTGAAGGCACACTTGAATTTTTTAATATTTCTCCATACAATTGACGAGTGAGTATCAGGAGATATAGATTCGCAAAATCTACGCCAGCCTTCAATTTTTTTCTTTTTAAACAATTTTTTAACCTCTGCATTGATGTCTACAAGTGCCTGGTAATTGCAAACAGACATATTTATTTTATAATCGGCTTCTGCCACCTTCCTTCTCCTTATAGCATCTGTACAATCCTTGTCCCACCAAGGTGGGGATGGAATTTTAGAGGGTGAGTTATCTTTTACAGGAAATACTTCCATAGCAGCTTCAGTCAAAACTGACGCCAATGCATTTGAACAAATATCTTCATTACCAGAAGCTATAGCAGGCAGATTTGAAATTTTACTATCTACAATATTCTTAAACCTAAGCCAATCATTAGATGATTTTTCGGGCAATCTAAATTTCCTTGTTGATACCCTACACTGTTTCTTAAATTTATGGCAAGGCAACGAAATAATTATTGGGTAATGATCACTCCCATGTGTAGATGGAAGTGTATGCCAATTTAACGAAGAAGCTAGATTAGGAGTACAGATGGACAAGTCTACCACACTAATGTTCTGGTTGGGTTCAGTGAAGCGAGTGGGTGAACCTGTATTTAAAATACACAAGTTATACAAGTCAATAATTTCAATGAGTTCGTCTCCCCAAGTGTTAGAGATAGAGCTCCCCCATGATTGGTGCTGGGAATTAAAGTCTCCTAGTAATAAGAAAGGCTTAGGTAACAAAGGAATAATATTCTTGATTTCACTAAAAATGGATGATGTAGGATGAGCAATATATACAGAAACTATACATACATTATTTACAGTTACAGCTACTATAGAGAAGTCATCACTGTGTGAAGGAAGACTAATCTGATTATAGGGAATACAGTTCTTGATGAGTATGGCTACACCACCATAACCATCAGACCTATCCTCTCTAATGGTATTATAACCACTGATTTTAAAATTGTTGTTACAACTAAGCCATGTCTCTGACAAGGCAATAGCAACAGGATCATATTTATTCACTAAGTATATTACTTCACTTTTTTTACTTATTACACTCCTGCAATTCCACTGGATTATCTTGTCCATGTTTGGAATATTGAGTTTTATTATCATTTAAAATGGCATCGTTGGACGGTAATACTATATTAAATTGAGATAACAGATTTAAAAATGCATTCACAAATTCTTTGGGTAGTTCTTGTTCTAAATGTTGAGATGATTGATTGTGATTAAGCGCACAGCCATTCTCACAACTAAATGATGGCATGGAAAACTCCTTTACAACTGCATCATGCGCTTCTTTATCATAACCTTTTGGTAGAGGTGAGTGAGGTTTACGCTTCAAGAAAACTGTTTTTCTATAAGAAGTTGTTGGATACGAACTGGTGGAGACATAATTGTTACTTGTCGGTGCTACTTTAATAGGAGAGGAAGAAAGAACGTCAGCAAAGGACTTAGATACTGCAGGATGCAGTTTACTAGCCTCTACATATGAAACGCAATTTTGTGCCATATAGGACTTAATTTGAGTTTGTCTTATATACTCGGGACATGCTTTATCGTTAGCAAAATGATAACCTGAACATAAACAACAAGAAGCACTCTCTTTTAACACTTCGCAAGACTCACCAGTATGGTCTTGACCGCATTTAAAGCAACGGGGTTTTGACCTACATTGTAATTTGGTATGCCCAAAACGACAACAGTTATAACATTGTATGGTTGGATATATGTATAAGTCAACATTAAGAGAATTATAACAACAGAATACACGTTTTGGTAATATTTGGCCATCAAATGTTACAACTATTGTCTGTGAGGGCTTCCAAGTAGGAGTACCATCTACAAAAGTTTTAAAATTCAATCGTCTTACTTTTATTATATTGCCACAACCTAAGGGTACAGAAATATTGTCTTTTATTTCCTCTGGAGACCACTCTGAAGGAACACCTCTGACCAAGCCCATCCTCGTTATATTAAAGGTAGGAATAAATGCACGCAAATTATTGGATTCAAGACTCTTATGCTCAATAAAAGTATTAGCATCACTGTAGTTAGAGAAGGAAAGGGATATCTTATTACGACCAATCTTTTTTACACTACCATTTACAATATTTTTGAAAGAGTATTTTATTAAGAACTTTCCAAATGTTATGGGATGCATTGTGGATCCATCGTCTTGTGATAACATATTTTTTTGCACATGAATAATATATGGTGCAGCATCAGTTTTCTCATATAATTTCCTACCCACAGGAGTAGGAATGGACACAGGTAAAGTTTTTTCTTCATTAGGCAACTGACTATCTATTTTATGTTGAGAAACTTGTGGCACTTGTGAGTTTGTTTCAACATGACCTAATTCATTGCAACTACAATCTGTTGAACGCAATTCTGAGCTACTATGATGTTTGCTCTTTTTGGTGCAATGTTTGCGAGTATGCTTTCGAGCTCTTTTTAATGAACGAATTGATGGTGTCGTTGAGGCATCAGTGTCCATCCCAGACTCATTAGATATAGTAACATAACTGGCAACCGGAGGGATGAAGCCCCCCGGGTCGGGGGGCTCATTCATGTTAAAAATAAATTTTACTTACCAATATACAGCAAAATTATATATACAATAGTTTATATACACACTATACAATAAAATCTACTTATCTGATCACTATATTTTTGAATAATTAAATTTTTAAAAATTAGGAAGAAAAACGCGCCCGCCAAATCAAACGTTTCCCGCCCTTTTTTTCATATCATATGGCTTTATAAAATTTGTTCAGACTACTACTTGACATCTGGCACATAACGTCATATTATTTTTAAAAATATCATAGTTATTCCATTTTCTCAGTAGTGAAAAGAGTTTAGATTATGAACGACATCTTATTTAAAATTCCAATTTAGACTTTAGTGCAGTGAAAAGAAAGATTGAAATTGCATAGATCTCTGACCCGTAATGACGCATTTTTATTCATATTTAAAACGTACATATGGCAATAAATTTTCTGTGTTTCTGTATCATATGAAAATTTTAAATACCTACCTATCGGTTTTTACAGCCCTCCAATCTATCTACATAAGTAGTTATTGGTATTGACCCGAGAACGTATCAGGTTTGGACATCCTTATACCACCTGTACCCTATGCCTAGAACAAATGTACCTAGATGTGTGATAAATTTACGAAATACTTACGTAGTTGTAGATAGTTAAAAATCATCTCAGTTAAATTGTCTAAGGTATATACCGATGTGAGCTTTTTAACATCTTTCAATTAAATAAATTTATATTTTGATCGCCTACTAAAAATGTAAATTTATTTAATTGAAGCGAAAGAAACATTTTATCTATGTAGGTATCTTGCTTTGAACACAGTATTATAATTATCTATTCTTCGTTCTAATTAGTGTGAGTGTCTACATATCATTATTACTAAGTTATCTTTTGCCCTTAGTTCAAGCTCACCTACCCTTAAGCTGAAGTTGTCTGCCATCTGTGTTGCCGACCTAGATATTATATAACTAATTTTTGAGTTCAACTTTTTCGTAAATTGGACGTAGTTATGCAAAAACGTTCCAACCCACGCATAGGTCAAGCTGAGAAAAACGCATTTATGTGTTTTAGCGGTACGCTTTTTTGTTGTAACGAGTTGAGCTGAGTAGTATGGACAACTTAAACTATTGATTTAAATATTATTTTATTACATATATTTCATTAACATTTAATAATAATAATCATACAATTTTTCGGAAATTGTACTTGGAACGTTTTAAAAAAAAGCTTTTTTGTACGAAGGTGTCTCATATCTTAATTTGCAGAAACGATCCACAATGTCAAAGTTGGTGTACTTTGAGAAATTGTAACATTTATTTTAAAAATACGTATATTAAAAAATGAAACAATATTACCAAAAAGAATTGTAACATATTTTTTAATCAAAACATGTTTTAACTTGTACCATACATGATCGTTGAAGAGGGTCATTACGACCCTGTAATGATTTTACCTGATATAACAGAAAATATTTATTTCATATGAATAATTGTTTAGGATTTTTAAACCTACCAATAGAATAGTTTGAAATTAAAACAATGTATTTCATATTTGATCAGTTTTATTCAAATCTAAACGATGTTTAAGTTAGTAACAACAATTTGTCAAACAAACAAACTTCGTTGAGCAGGATTATATAGACCCTGTTGCAGGTTTGCGCAAGTTTTACTTGTTACACGAGTATCGGGCAACTCAAGCCAGGTGTGCAATGCGCCTCATTGCACACCTGGCTTGAGTTGCCCTTACCTCCATCTACTGAGATTCACGACAGTGTGCAATAATTGTTTCATAAAAATATTTCAAATCCAAAACGTGCAGGGTCATATTGACCCTGCCTCAATGACGCCGGGTTATGCTTGAATATCGTCGTTAGCTTTTTCAAACTTTATATTTTACTTACCGATAAAATAGTTCAAAGGAACTTGGAGCACATAAGAGAAATAATAAGCACTAAATTTATTTTTTTAATAATGTTCCACTAGTCATGAGTCACAAGGTAAGCTGTATAATCTTTATTCGTTAATCGTTTCAAATGTAATGGAACATTTACTACATTAACACTAGGACATTATTTTTACTACATTATTTTTGTTAGAACGTTCCAGACTTCATAACATTATACATTTTTATAAGTATGTTATTCAATAATCGGCTCAAATATAATTGGAACATTGAATAGAAGTTACATTAAACCAAACAAAGTGTAATATTGTTTTCTGACCACACATGTGTATGATGATAATAATATTTTTGTGAATGTTTTGGTACTATCAGTGTCTATATTTAGTAATTTATTTCATTAACATTAACTAAGATAGTATAATTTCTTATGCAAAAAGACATTTCCTCGAGTTTTGCTAGTAGATTTATTTATACTGGCTCTAATATTAGCTTAAAGGTGATAGCTAGCTAATAAATTATTTATTTCAAGATGCCTAAGCATTTTGTTACCTACTAAATTAAATAATATGTTGTATTGAAGTCAAATCTTACCTTGTTGAGAACAAAAAAAAAAGTGATGGATCGTTTCAGGAATAGATAAATTTATATTCCCGCAACTATATGCGATTTGAATCATTTATATTTGCCGCTATGACCTATCTTAAACATTACAAATAACATGGAACGTTTTAAAGAAATATGTATTTCAAATAACAGTTTTTTTTTCAAAATGTTCCAAGATGATTGAGTCATTATTTTGATTTTTTTGGGTAAAGGACAGTTTTTTTCAAAATGTTCCAAGATGACTGAGCCATTCTTTTCATTTTTTTGGGTATAAAATGAATTAAAACAGTACGATCCAAGATAATTGGCACTGTATTAAAATATGATTAGGTTGTTTGGTTCGTTTCATCACTTGGACCTATTTATTATTTCGAAGATTTTTGTCTTAAGAGAGTCAATGTCTTGAGCACTTGATAGAACGACCCAAAATACCTAGCTTGGGCACAGAAACTCAATTTTGACAACTTTGTGGATTGGAACGTTTTTGCATAACTACGTCCAATTATTCCTGCGCCCGAAATCTTAATACCGGCAGGTAGCGAAATCACGTAGTGCACAAAAAAAGGTTGGATTTCTAAGAAATCCTCCTTCGTGAGATTTTGTTAGGATACTTTTTTGTTGCTGCCAGGATTGAGATCTTTTTTTTCACATTCTTCATAGAGTTCAAAGTAATAAAAGTAAAAGTTAAGGTTTATTCAAAATTCAAACTTAAAGCTTTGTATTAAGAAGACCGTACATTTTCATTCATTTATAGAAATATAGGTACTTCGTACACAACAAACTCATGCAGCATACAAAAAATTGCTTTAAGTTTGTAGAGAAAGAATTATTTTATTTCTTAAAGAAATATTGAGTAAAAGTACCTACCTACCTATATACCCACTCGAAATCTCCGTGCATGTGGACTGCGATGAGATGAGAGTAACTAAATACCACAGTACACTCCTAAGCCCTTCTAGGGGCGTTTTGAAGTAGGCAAATCCAGACGGAGTGCCTGTGCTGTGCACTGCACCTTAGGGCTGGACAAGACCGGCGGTCAAGGCCGAAGAAGGCTTCTCCAGCCCGTTTGTCTACGCCGGATGGGAGCAGCTAGAGGATCGTCCTCCCGCTCCGTCTCCGCGGCCTCCTTCTGCATCGTCACAGATTCGCAGGAGGTAACAGCCTTCCAGTCTCTCTTATTACCAAGCATGGCTCTGAACATGCTTCGCAATGAGAAGTCTCCTCCAACTAGAGCTGCTCTCAAAGTACAGCGCTCGTTACGCCAACCCGGAAACACGATGAGCGTGTGCTCGGCCGTGTTATTGGGGGAGTCACAGTAGTAGCACCGTGTTGACTCCTCCCAGCGGGCGATACGCTGCAGGTAGTGGCCGAAACACTCAGCCCTACCCACTCCTAGGTGGAACTGGTGACCATACAGCGCGCTAGCCGAGCTAGCAAAGCAAGCTTGCCTCTGCAGCGGCCGGCGAAAGTGCCAGAACATATATTCTAACTCGTAATACTTTTCTTAGAAATGCCATTATTATCTAATAAGAAAATTGTTTGAATTGCTCATTATTAATAAGAAAATTATGATAATTGTCTGTTATGAAGACATCTTTTGGAAGGAAGAAGAAAGTCTTTTGTTTGCAGTCTATCGTAGTACCTATGTAGTCGATTGGCAAAAATTATTTTTAGATAAAAAAACCGCCTTCAAAACCAAAAACGGAGAAATAAAAACGTTGATTATAAAAATATATTATTAAGAAATATTGAGGTTGGCACCGATTTTTTGCTTTTTAGTATTTTATGTAAGTTTGTAAGAAATTTCAGGAAACTATGTCGAGATCTTTTAGACAAATAAGGAGTAGAACTATCACGATATCATCGATGTCAATTAATATACATTATTAGGGATAACTTAAAAACTACTCATCAGATGTCGATCAAATTTAAATGGGACCACATCTCGGTACACCTAGTAAAGAGGTATGAGGTAACAAACATAAAAAATACAGTCAAATTGAGAACCTCCTCCTTTTTTTTAAGTCGTTTAAAAATGGAAAGAATTTAATGGCGCGTGATTATTAAATATCTGTAGGTATCGGTAAGCCTTAATTATCCCGTTCCATAGTGAAATTATAAAATATCTTAATTATTAAGGCTTACCGCTTTATGAGCAAATGCTCCACCGTTTTCCACAGTTGCACGTTGGTGCGCCTAATTAAACGTGGAAGAGCATCCACCAAAGACAGGGCCGAATTTAGGGGATGGCAAGCGGGGCTACAGCCCAGGGCCTCCACAAAAGAGGGGCCCCCACAATAGAGACTTCGGAAAAAAAAATTCAAATTCAGACTAGTAAACACCAGTAAACAACTTTTCCTTTCATATTTTATTTCGCGTTTTACCTTTACCTACGGTACTTTGTACAAACATGATGACATGAATAATAATAATATCTTTCTATTTTGTTCGTTGATTAAAGGTCGTAAAGAAGTATGCCTATTTTTTAACCGAGAACTCGATTGAAAAAAACTGTTCATTTTATTTGGAAAATAATTTGGGGCTAAGGGGCCTCCACTCCTTTGTTGCCCCGAGGCCTCCAGACCTTTAAATCCGGCCCTGACCAAAGATGATATAGGTACCTACTCATGCTACATACTTATTCTCACTTTTTATTAAACGCCCCTCTAGGTACATTCTTCTGCTTATGTCAGATCTCATGTAGAGCCACACATTATTATTATTTATTTTCTGTGTGTAGAGCCAAGCTTCTTACTCTACAAGCCCTAACTTCACTAACTCTACCACAGATATATCAATCTAAGGAGATCGGTCGAATCGCCGAGTTCTTCCGAGTTATTAAGACCGAGTGTCGCAATCAGCCGCCGTACTACATAACATGGTTCTAGTTGAGCAAGCCGTAATATACACTATTCATTACGCGCGTCTTAAGGACTGCGAAGCGATGAAAGTTAAGCACAGCCGCAAAGAAGATCGGTCAAATCGCCGAGTTACGTATTCACTTGACTTTATCGGAAGGCGAAGTGGCGGAAATGTAGCATACACCGCAGGGCATACACTTGTCACAAGTTAAACGCCGGCTTGGCCTATCTCCTTGTATTATGAAATCTGTCAACTCTACATACCTTACTTAAAATATGTGGCTTGGCTGTTTCGTTGGTACTACAAGAACTATTGTTGACCGGAATAGTGGATTGCTAGACAAGGGTGGAATGGAATAAATTTCCATATGAGGTTCTCTTTCTTATTACTCAATGTCTCTGCCTACCCTATGTGAGAAAGATACCCTTTACTAATTTAAGGTATGAATAAAATTTTGTATTGCAAAAATGATGAGGGTATTTCTATTAAGTATCAGTTTATCAATCGCAATTGGACACGGTTTTTTTGACTCAATGAAGAAGAACTTCAACTCCAGGTAATTTTGATTCGTTTCATATTTTTATTCATATAAATTAATAAAAATGTAAATTAAAATAATGTTTGTAGGTAATAAACGTCCTTCCTATTTAGGTACGTTTATTAGGTAAGTATAGGTAGGTACATTTTTTAAAGATTATTTAAAAAATATATAAATTATTGCAGAAATGCAAATGTGCTCAGTTTTGTAGTCTTATCTACTTATTTCTATATAAAATAAAGGGGTGCAATATGCAACAAAAAAATACGAAAAACTGTAAAACAACATTTTTTTGGCGAAAAACATTTTGGGAAAAATTACCATTTCTTTGCTAATTTTTTTATGTGTATGACGATAAAAATTTCACAAAAAAGTATGGATAATATCCTAAGACAATTTTCGTGTAGTGCTACGGTTAAGGTAGGTACTTCCCCTTACTGCCCAACTGAAAGTTTCCACTACCCTGTACCAATGTACAGGGTATCTAGTATTCTTCACTGATTATATTACACTTTTTCGAAATTAACGATCATTCGAAAATTGCATGTCACCAAATACTTATCGCCCCTTTAAATTCTATATTTTTACTTAAAAATTTCGGTCACGTTTGATAATAATAATAATATATTTCCTCGCTCACACCAATTATCTAGCCCGAAGTAAGTATCATTAAGAACTTGTGTTACGGATACTAGATAACGGACATTTTTTTTTTTATTAATATACATAATAATTTTAGATATTTTTATAAATAAACTTAAATAAATGTATAAACAACCATGACTCGCAAACAAACATTCGTGTTCGTCACACAAACATTTGCCGCTACCAGGATTCGAACCCGGACCGCTTGATGTGAAGCCAGCTATACTGACCACTCCACCACGACGGCGTCTTATTTCTTGTTTGTTTGTCTTTTTTGACTTATTATCACTAAAGACAAACAAAGTTTATGTTTCACAAAAAAACTACATAAAAAAGCTATAAACAATTTCCGAATTCTAGGTTCTCATGGATAACACGACGCCCATAAAAAGTTATAGGAGTCACAAAACCGGCCCAACTCATCTATAATGTATGTGAAATGACGGTGAATTAGTAAAGTAACCGGACACCGGGTGCATAATTAGTTATTAGATGGAAAACGGCCGGTGCAACATTTTTTCATGCTAATTATGCAGATAGGAACCAGTCCGATATGGCGCTTAATGCTAGGAATCAGGGACTTTGAATTTTAATCATTGCATTATAGAAGAGGTAAGTTAGTACCTACGCAGTACCAAGCGCGCAGTCGGTAGGTACTCGGAAGGGTGAAAATCTCAGAAATAATATTAAGGGTGCGTTCCAAAACGATTAGGGTAGAGTAAATTTTACTCTAAGCCGTTCTAAAATACACCAGAGTGAAACCGAATGTATGCGAAAATTTACTCTGATAGTACCTTAGGGTAAAATTTACTCTACCTTTACTCTACCCCGAGCATTTTGAAACGCACCCTAAAGAGGATAGAAGTGCCTTAGTCGCGTGACCTTCGTGCCGCACTTGTGACTCGTAGGACACAAGCGGGCGACTTGCGGCTCAGTGCTGCTCGAACCGTCGTCGGTGTGATAACAATGTCTTAAAATTATATTTTGCAGCATTGGTAATTGCGGAAACTCATCCAAAGTGTGTAATTACACTAATAAGGGGATCAATTTCATTGGAATATTATTGTGGTAAACATTGTTCAACTCGATTTTCTTCGAAAGATAATACAGTCGGTCCCGCGAGGAGGGTTGCTGTCAGACACACGGCTGTAAAAATCTAATGCCAAAACCTATAGCGGTATTGTCGATATCAAGTCATTAATGTCCTAGAAGGCGACTAATGGATCAGCAAAAGGGTATTAATCACTTTATTTACTCCGACCACCAATTCGCATTGGACAAGCGTGGTGGACTACTGCCTAAACTTCCTTCAATGACAAGGAGAGGCCTTGTATCCCATCAGCGGGTCCCAATATAAAGGCTGTTATGATGATAAGGGTAGGAGAAGGAATTAAAATAAAAACACGATCCGGTCTATCAACATTAGAGTGAATATTCGAATGAGATCACTTATTATTGGTAGGATATGGTTACTTTTTTATGTCGAGCGGATTGGATTCTTTATCAGATATTTACAAATGACTAAGGCCTCGTTCAGAGAGACGCGGCCCGTCAGGCGACGTATAGAGCGTTCAAGGAGAAGCGTTTTTGCACGCGTTTGTTTGAATACCTAAACACAGCACCGAATAGATACCATAAACGATGAAAACTAGAACCAAAGGCCCTAGTGAAAAGAAAAGCGGGGCCTCCCCCCTTTTAAAATCAATTATACACCGATACTGTATTATACGCCAAAGAATGTGTTCAAAGCTCTTGAGGTTCAAAGACTACAGAAGCTTATATTTTACCTATCTTCGTGGGTACCTATTTGAAAAAAACTATCTTGAAATTGAGTCCGAGTTCCTTTTTTTCATAACAGAAGTCAACCTTCTTCCTTGAAACTAGCGGCCCTACGTACGTAAGTAAAGTTTTCCAATGGGTTTAGTGACAAATCTTTGAGTTCAGGACCGTCAATGAGCAACTTAAAAAGGTTCAAAGGAACGTTAAAAATTAATACTTTATTTTTAAATGATATGTATTGATTTCAATGTTATTTTGATACATCCACAACTTTATCAAAAACTTTCAAATTAATGCGCGCCATCTAGGTATAAACTTTGTAAATTCAAAGTCGGTAAAGCAGTCCTCAAAAACAATGGCGCCATGGCTGTTTTACCGACAAATTTGACGATCTGTCATGGCGTTTTGAAGTGTACATTTTTGTACACGGTAAAACATAAATAATGATTCTTAGACGAATTACTATATTAATTAATGTGAAATTACACTGTGGATATTCTAAAGTATCATGATTAAAGTGTATTAATTATAGTTAGACGTAAGTGTGCGTTAAAATGGACAAGAAAAATGCAATTCGGAGGGCCAAAAGGCAGTCGAAAGTGCTTGAAGAAAATTATTGGGATTGCAGCGTTTGCACGTACAGAAATAATGCAGAAGCCTTTAAATGTTCGATGTGCGACGTACGAAAAGGTAAGTCATTGTGTAATTTACGTTACAACGATTCCTTTGTCCTAAATTTTCGTACGGCATGCCTAAGTATACATCGATTTTGTTGTCTGGACTGCATAATGTTCAGTGTCTATGTATTTAACGATAAACTACTTGAGAAAACTTCGTTTATCCAATCATTTTCAGTCAAACTTTTTAAGAAATTTTGTTTAAAGGAACCAATGAACTTGCTACACTTCTGATTATAAATTCTTAAATTCTTCAAGACCAGAAATAATCAATAAGCATACAAATTGGTAGGAATTGAGTATCTTATTTTTACACATTAGATTGCTTAATTAATGATTTAGATTGCTCAAGTGAAGACTTACTCAAATTAACCAATAGGCACTAGTATTGATTTTTAAGAATAATTTTATGTCCATGTAAAGTAGTACTTAGTTAAAAATTAATTCAGAAAATATGACAATAAACTAGCATTATCATATGAAAAATATCTTGAAGATACTTCAATCTTTTATTAACTGAAACTGCTTGTCCAACTCTGGTTTAATACTTTTCTAAATGTCTTAATATAAGACCATAAAATGAAGAAGAAATTATTATTGTGTTTTTGAATAATATAACAATTGGTTTTGCGTGTGCTAATAATTATCCAAAGCGGTTCTCTTGGAATCTTACAAAAGGCTTGGCAAAGTGAGAAGCCAGGGTTGTGGAGGATTAATGGTGATAAATAATAAGGGTACACAAGTTGTCACAAGTCCAAGGCACTTTCCTGGCTCCACTCTCTGCAACGCTGGTCCCGGCGCCCATACTGTGAATCTGTCCAATGCATTCGTCTTATCTTTTTTTTTATGTTATTTGGTTGGTAAATAAGCATATGTCCTAGTGAAAAGCAGTCACAGTAGCCTATTGATGCTTGAATCACTGATGTGACATTCATGTGCTGCCAACCCTAATCCCGTGCCCTATGCTGTGGAGCTGTGGCAACCTTAATCAACAAAAGAAACACAACTACATGAAAATGTAGTGTTAGTTGACTGTGGTCTTCTTTAAGGTGGAGATACTACCCCAGTCGGGGTTGCCCCAAATTCGATTGGCTAGTCCACTGTGACCTAACTCGACTTTAAATCTTGAAGTAGATATGTATATTATGATCATATTTTGATTGGTAAATAATAATAATAATAATAAAGCCATTTATTTCCATATCACTGGTTTGTACAAAAGTGTTTCTTATTTCTAAATTAGTTAGTAGATTAGTTATTATATATTCTATGGTAATATTGTTAGTTAGTATGTAGTGATATGGCCCCATTTCGGGTAAAGGCCTCCTCCAATCTGATCCATTGTTCCCTGTCCTGTGCTTTGTCCATCCAGTTTTTTCCAGCAATAGTGAGTATATCGTCAGCCCATCGTTTTCTAGGTTTCCCAACCTTGCGTTTGCCTGTGGGTCCTGGCCATTTTGTTGCCCTTAGTGTCCACCTGTTGTCCTTTAATCTTGCGACATGGCCTGCCCACTTCCATTTCGATTCTAGGGCATGTTGGAGAGCATCTACCAGCTTGGTCTTTCTCCTGATGTCTTCGCTTTTTACTTTGTGTATTTTCCTAAGTCGCATTAAGCTTCTTTCCATAGCACGTTGGCACCTTACAATTTTGTTTTTTATTTTACTTGTGAAGACCCAGGTTTGGCTGCCATATGTAAGGCATGGTAGCAAGGACGTATCCATTACTATTTTCTTAAGATTTAAGTTGTAGTTCCCCTTTAAAATCTCTTTCTGTGCCCAGAATTTCTTCCATGTTATGCTTATTCGTCTATCGACTTCTTCTTCATTGCTATTCATATTGAAAGATACTTTTTTGCCTAAGTATATGTATTCTGTCACATACTCTATCAGCTGATCATTGGCTTGTATTGGTATCGTACAACCATTTGTCATAACTTTTGTTTTGCTTGTGTTCATGTTTAAGCCCACTTTTTTACTCTCTTCATCCAGTAGTTGTATCATTTCTTGAAGGGTGTTTGATGTTTCGGCAAAAAGTACAACATCGTCTGCAAACCTTAGGTGACTTATTTTCTGGTTCAAGATCTCTAGACCTTTGTTCTCCCAATTGATTTTTTGAAACACCATTTCTAATACAGTTATGAAGAGTTTTGGGGATAGTGGGTCTCCCTGTCTCACCCCCCTCCCTAGTTTGATCTCTTCGCCTCTACATTCCAGTTTTACTCTACTTACACATTTAGCATATATATTTTTTAAAATATTGATGTATTCCTTTTGTATATTGCAAGCACACAATGCTCTCCATATTGAACTATGTGTTATGCTATCAAACGCTTTAGAATAGTCCACAAATGCCACATAAAGAGTCCTGTTAAATTCTTTGTATTTTTCTATAATTTGTTCTATTGTGTGTAAATGGTCATTTGTGGAAAATCCCGAACGGAATCCTGCTTGTTCTATGGGCTGACTGGTATCTATTTGGGGTGTTATTCGGCTTAGTAGCACAGAAGCGAAAAGTTTATATGTGCTGGACAGTAAACTGATGGGTCTGTAGTTCTCAATGTTTAGTGGGTCGCCTTTTTTATATAACAAAATTATATCTGAGTTGCACCATTGATTTGGCACTATCTGCGAGTTTAGCACTAGGTTGAATAATTTTGTCATTGGTTGAGCTATAATAGGTGCTGCGATTTTTAGCATCTCATTGCTTATGTTGTCTGGTCCTGGACTCTTATCTGGTTTTAATTTCTTTATGTGTTTTAGTATTTCACTTTCTTCAAATTGACTAACTGCTATGTGCTCTCTACCTGTCTTCGTTTCGTCTTCATTTTCAACTAAACTGTTATCACAAGGGTTTTGATAGAGTGTTGTATAAAATCTTGTGGCGTGATCTATGATGTCTTTTCTTGTTTTCACAAAAAAATTATCATCTTTCAAAGTTGATATCCAATTTTTACCTGTTGTTAGTTCTTTGAAAGCTCGTTTGGAACTTCTGTAGTTCGTAAGGTTCTTTTCTATAGTTTTTCTCCTATGATTTTCATAATCTTCTTTTACTGATTTGTTAGTCTGCTTAAATAAATTTTTAAGTTCTTCTTTTTGTGCTTTTGTTCTGTTTTTTACTGTTAGTAATTCTGTGCGTCTTCTTATTAGTTTTAATGTGTCATGTTTGAGTATTTTAGTTTTCTTTGTTTTACTATATTCTTCGTTTTTTGTATCTAAGCTCTTTACAATTATTGCTTCAAGTTCGTCATAGAAAATTTGAACTTCTTTTGTCTCTTGTGATTGTATGTGTATGATGTTTTCTTTTAGGCTGTCAGTGTAAGCAGTAATTTCGTTTTCGGTCTTTGGTGTCTTTGGTAGAGTTTTAAAGTTTTTTCTGCTCTTTCGCTGATTTTTTATCAGAAAAGAAGCTCTAACTATTCTATGGTCTGATGGGAAGTTTGTTTTATTTAGGACCTCCACATTTGTTACATGTTTTGGTTGGTTGCATAATATAAAATCAATTTCATTTTTCGTCTTATGGTCAGGTGAGATCCATGTCCACCTTCGGGATTGTTTTTTCTTGAAGTGTGTGTTCATAATAGACATTTTATGTTCATTGGCAAACTGTATCAGTTTTTCACCTCTCTTGTTCCGTTTGCCATATCCATAGTTTCCCATTATAAGATTTTCATGACTTTTTGGTTGGCCAATTTTTGCATTAAAGTCGCCTATAATTAGCAATGTCTTGTCAGCGGCCTCTTGTGCTTTTCTCAAGTCTGTGTAGAATATGTCTAAGTCGTCCTCACTGGCATTCTCCGTTGGTGCATAAGTTTGAATAATTGATATTGGCATATCTTCGATCTTGAGTTGCAACAGTGCTACCCTTTCTGATATTCCAGTAAAATTTATAATATTCCTTTTAAATTTTTTTCTGATCAGAAATCCGACACCATATAGTCCTTTGGTTTCTCCTATATAGCAGAAAATAAACTCTTGATGCTCTGATTTTGATTGGTAATGAATAATAATAATAATAATTCTTTATTCGTAAAAACATGAGTATACAAATTCAGTTGTTACAGTCGTCCTTACATGTTTTTGCCATCAATAGCATACAAATATTGTTTAAAGGTTTTAAAAATTTCATTAAAGATTAATCATAAACATGCATGTCAAAAGCAGAATGAATTTATATTAATTGTGAAATCTAAACTACATTAATGACAACAAAATCAAATAATTATATAATAAAAGCTAAGTATATATATGTCAATGTCAATAGTATTGAATAATAATAATTAATAATAATCAAGTAAATAATATCAAATTAATTAGGATAAATAAAATATGATTTTAATGTCAATTTCAAAATTAAATAATTAAACGCAAATATCAATACATTTTTTTGCTGTCAGATTGCATTGGTCCGTTATAAAGTCGTTTACAATTATGTTAAAGCCAGTGATTTGTCCTCCAAGAATTGCCTAACAGAATAATAACATTTGTTGATTAGGAACAAAGTAAGACGTTTCTTAAAATTACATAAAGATTCCTCCTTAATATTCTTGGGTATCTTATTGTATATTGAAGTTGCCATACACATAACACTTTTTTTTAGCAAAGATGTTTTATAACCTCCTGTGCATAATAAATTTATATATTGTGACCTTAAAGCTGCTGTTGAATGGCAGGAATAAATTGATTCTACGTTACTAAGTAAGCTAAGTAGTTGCCACATCATTTTAAATATTACTGCATTAAATATTGCTTTGAAATAAGTACCCTTAGTATGAGTTTTGATAGTTTTCGAGCTCGATCAAACGTATCGTCTCTTTTCATACATTGCCCACAGTTTGTGATAGTTTGTGCTAGAGGCGCTAGTGGGAAATGTATGAAAAGAGACAATACGTTTGATTGAGCTCGAAAACTAACAAATTCATACTAGGGGTAAACTTGTTGCTTCAAAGACAATGAAATTTTGGCTTTCCTTTCCCTTGCAATTTCCAATTTTTTTTTATTTAGGCAATTATGAATTTGTAATATTAGGGATGCAACTCATAAAAGGCTACCTACCTACCTCTCCAGGAAATAAGCTATCAAGATTATTTTTTTTTGGTAACATATAATATATTTAGTTACACATAATTTTTAATTCAGAGTTTTTCCAAACTATCAATTGATATTGCCTTTTTTTCACCAGGGTTGCATCGAAAAAGCGACTTATGACTGAATTAGTATATTTTTATTTGATCTCGAACTTTGATGACAATCTATAATGTTACCTGAGTTAATGTTGTTTTGTTTTTGTAGTTGCTGCTGAAAAAAAGGTCTGATTGACCTTTTTTTCTATATGAATACTCACATGTGGAGATTTGTAATAAGTATAGAACTTTCTATTTATTGTTACTAAGTTATAGTGATTATTGAGACTGTAAATATTTCCTAAAAATATAAAATAAAATTATAAAATAAAAAAAATAATGCCACAACTGGAAAAAATAACATAATTTTTGAAATATTTAAATGTATAGTTCCAAAATTGACTACAACCTATTCACAAATAAAATCGAATTAAAAAATTCACAGAATGCCGCTAGTGATATCATAACCCGATTAAATTGAAAAGCACGAAAAATATTCGCCGTTATTCATTTCGCCGCCTTATATCCGTTGACCCCTGTGACGTCACGTCTACGCTCACGTATGCCTACACTTTCTATTTCGTTTAATGCGTTTGTTTAGGACGGGAAAAAAGGATCACGTGAATTTTTTAATATTTCGTTCGAAGTTTGAATAATAAATGTTTGAAAAGCTTAGTGTGAATAAGGTTTAGAATGGGGTGGAATAATTCTAACCATTGTTTAGCCTTGCCCCACTTATTTATATTATTATGTGGCCTTATTGCTTTCTACATAAGCAAGCAGGGACTGATAATTCGTACGTACTTTTTATCCCGTGGATATCGTAAGAGGCGACAGGTCTTCTCTGAACCCTGTGCAGATCATCGCACCCGGGGGTCACTCGCGACGTGTCTAAACCAGCATTCATAAGGAGGATTTGAGATTGGAGTCAGTGCGGCCACAAAAATCCAGTGCAGAAACCTATTACAAGTCTGTCGTAAGCCAATCGTAGAACTCCGCCGATCATATGTAGGTGCATAAGACATTAGATTAGACTACTAGAAACAGTCCACCCTGCTTGGTCATAAAAAAAATACCCTGAACCCACTGATCGCACTCACCACTACCATTTTTTGAAAATGAGTCACTCGACCAGTGGTCGAGATATTGGACCATATCCAGTAGCCACCTAGGCTGAAATTGCGGCGTTTTATGATATGCAGAGGTATACATAATTATGACATATATGGCACGGTCAGACGACAACATGTCGATAACAAGAACAAGACATACCTACTTTACCTATCGCAAATGATTTAGGAGCAGGGTAGGAAGAGCAAATATAATATATTTCTACGCTCACACCAATTTTATTATCTAGCCCAAATGTATCATTTTCATAACTTTGCAATAGAGATGTTTTTAATTTGTAACAGTGCTCTGTGAAATACGTAATCAGCTTCAATTGTATTAGTTCTCACTATATGCTACAGTAAAGTACAGTACATTATATAGTAAATACGTTAAAACTTTATCCTATTCTGTAATTGTGTAACATGGGGGGTCTATTCGCACTTACAGCTCCAAGACACAACAACAATACAAGCACCGAACTTGGAGTGTTGGGAACAACTTTTACCAAGTTCCCTTTGTACTGACATAGATTGTACATTAGTATCTGCGTACTCGCCTTTTGGGTTTGTGGGTACATATACATAAGCTGTATACTGGATTGGTTTTATACTACTCAGATTTTAATGTCAATAATACATTTTTTTTAAATAGAATAGAATAGAATCACATTTATTGCCAAAACACACGACGCGCTTACACTACAATACTTATCCTTACTAATATTATAAATGCGAAAGTAACTCTGTCTGTCTGTCTTTCTGTCTGTCTGTCTGTCTGTCTGTCTGTCTGTCTGTTAAGCTTTCACGTCTAAACCACTGAACCGATTTTGATGAAAATTAGTACAAATATAGATTAGATCTCGGGAAAGGACATAGGCTACTTTTTATCGCGAAAAAAAGGTTGTATGGGTTGAAAAAGGGGATGAAAGTTTGTATGGAAGTTCGTCATTTTTGAAGATAGAACCATGAAACTTTGAATTTAGGCACTTAATAAGACAAAAAGAAATATTTGTTCTAAGATTTTTTAAATTTTGACCTGTATGGGGGTGAAATAGTGGATGAAAGTTTGTATGGGACTTCGTCATTGTTAAAGATAAAACCATGATACTTTGAAATTAGGGAATTAATAAGAAAGAAAGAAATATTAGTTCTAGGATTTTTGAAATTTAGACCCGTGTGGGGATGAAATCGGGGATGAAAATTTGTATGGAAGTTCGTCATGGTTAAAGATAAAACCATGAAACTTTAAATTTAGACACTTGATAAGAAATAAAGATCCAATCCAAGATGACGGTTGTGACTTTTTAATATAATATCGATATGGGTATCACTTTTGTGGTTTTCGGAGGTCCCGATTAGATCCAAGATGGCGGACGCGACTTTTTGACAAAATGTCAATATGGGTATCGTTTTCGTGGTTTTTGGGGGTCCGGATTACGAATAAAGCATCTATAACGAGATCCAATATGGCGGACGTGACTTTTTGACATGATGTCAATACGGGTATCATTTTCGTGGTTTTCGGAGGTCCCGATTCCTAATACACCATCCATTTTGAGATCCAAGATGGCGGACGCGAATTTTTAACATAATGTCAATATGGGTATCGTTTTCGTGGTTTTTGGGGGTCCGGATTACGAATAAAACATCTATTTCGAGATCCAAGATGGCGGACGCGACTTTTTGACAAAATGTCAATATGGGTGTCATTTTCGTGGTTTTCGGGGGTCCCGATTCCGAATACGACATCTATTTCGAGATCCAAGATGGCGGTTGAGACCATTTAATGTAAAATCGATATGGGTATCATTTTCGAGATTTTTGGGGGTTCTGACTCCGAATAAAACATCGATTTTGAGATCCAAGATGGCGGACGCGAATTTTTAACATAATGTCAATATGGGTATCGTTTTCGTGGTTTTTGGGGGTCCGGATTACGAATAAAACATCTATTTCGAGATCCAAGATGGCGGACGCGAATTTTTAACATAATGTCAATATGGGTATCGTTTTCGTGGTTTTTGGGGGTCCGGATTACGAATAAAACATCTATTTCGAGATCCAAGATGGCGGACGCGACTTTTTGACAAAATGTCAATATGGGTGTCATTTTCGTGGTTTTCGGGGGTCCCGATTCCGAATACGACATCTATTTCGAGATCCAAGATGGCGGTTGAGACTATTTAATGTAAAATCGATATGGGTATAATTTTCGAGATTTTTGGGGGTTCTGACTCCGAATAAAACATCGATTTTGAGATCCAAGATGGCGGACGCGAATTTTTTACATAATGTCAATATGGGTATCGTTTTCGTGGTTTTTGGGGGTCCGGATTACGAATAAAACATCTATTTCAAGATCCAAGATGGCGGATGCGACTTTTTGACAAAATGTCAATATGGGTGTCATTTTCGTGGTTTTCGGGGGTCCCGATTCCGAATACGACATCTATTTCGAGATCCAAGATGGCGGTTGCGACTATTTAATGTAAAATCGATATAGGTATCATTTTCGAAAGTTTTGGGGGTTCTGACTCCGAATAAAACATCGATTTTGAGATCCAAGATGGCGGACGTGACTTTTTAACTTAATAGGAATATGGGTATCATTTTCGAGGTTTTCGGGGGTCCTGATTCCAAATACATCATCTACGTCGAGATCCAAGATGGCAGATGGGATTTTTTTATCATCTACGTCGAGGTCCAAGATGGCAGATGGGACTTGGGTATCAATTTCGTAGTTTTCGGGGGTCGCGATTCCAAATACGTCATCAATTTCTAGATCCAAGATGGTGGACGCTACTTAACTTATTATTAATATGGATATCATTTTCGTGGTTTACAGGGTTCCATTTTGATATCCAAGATGGCGGACGCGAATTTTAAACTTGATATGGGTATCAGTTTTGTAGTTTTCGGAGGTCTCAAAATGGATGCTGTATTCGGAGTCAGGATTCAGAATACAGCATCCATTTTGAGATCCAAGATGGTGGACGTGACTTTTTAGCTTAATCGCTTTCACGCCTAACACCTGAACCGAATTTATTGAAATTTGGTACAAAAATAGACGAAACCTAGAAATGGAATAAAAGCTACTTACCTTTTTTGTGAAAAAGGGAATGAAGGGGTTGAAATATGAGATGAAAATTTTTATGCGATTCCTCATTACCGAAGATAAGACCATGAAACGCAAATATTGTTCTAGCGTTTTTGAAATATTGACCCATGTGGGGATGAAAGGTTGCGAGTAAGTAGCAAAGGATGGAGAAACATAAAATGGTAGATTGTAAAAATGCCATTTATTGTAGTGCACTGTAGTTTGTATGTGTGTTTTTTGCATAATAAGTACCTACACAAAAAATGCTGCCTAAAGTAATTATTCCACGCGGACGAAGTCGCGGGCAAAAGCTAGTAGGCAAATAAATAAAACAATGAAAGTACTAAACTATCAGTAAAATATAGGGTAAATAGGTAAGTGTAGGGTATTATAAAATTATTGTGATCGCACGTCGTAGTTCATGGCAACGAGGTCCATACTCAGCTTATTGCTATACTACGACCAGGCGCAGCACAGCGCTGATTTTCAGTATGGACCCCAAAATATGACGTGCGGACGCGATGCCACACCGCGCTGGAGTGGTCGGCTTAAGTACTTACAAATTAATGTACTCTGTGATCGGCACCGACAGCCGATACAACAATGACAACATACAACACCGGGTTTTTTTTTTCTTATGCTTGACAGGGAAGCACTTGATCTTCATCTTACCTGATGGTAAATGATGATGCATGCCGAAGATGGAATCGCATTTCACCTCGAACCCTCAACCACTCAATAAAGGACTTACTTTCGCAGGGTTTGAAGTTTTCAAGATAAATATTCCCTTTGATAATTATGATTATCCGATATTTATCAAACAGATATAAGCCAAACAATCTATTCTATTAACATGAGTAAAAACGGGAATTAACGCGATTAAATTACCTTTTAAATGCCTGACTTTTAAACTTCGTCAGGTCGGTGAAACCCGACTGAAACGTCAGGCATTTAAAAGGTAATTTAATCGCGTTAATTCCCGTTTGTACTCATGTTAATAATGCAACGCGAAAGTTTAAAAGTAATAATTTATTCTATACTGTACTGTACTCCCTGGGGATCGAACCCGGCACCTCTGGATATAATTCCGGTGGGCGAACCACTAGACCACGGAGACATATATTTTAGAGAAGGCGACCATCTTCTTGGGTCCTATAACCTGTAATTCAAGCCACCCAAGAGAGGATTTCTAGCCCGCGAGCATCCCTGTCTACACCGATTATTAGTCTCTAGGGCGCTCGAGTCGGGAGGGAGTGGAGTAGGGATGCATTTCCTACTGGGATACCGGTATCCCGCATGCCATGTGAAGAATCCCGTTCTTAAAATGAACGGGATCCCGCGCGGGTTTGAAGAAAAATGAAATTCATGTGTTAGCGTAGCGCACGGCTGCGCGACAACCACAGACCAATAAGAGATACTACGTGCCGTACGGTGACGCAGAGTAGGTCATCAGACACATCCTGCAAAAATTGACAATAAAAGAGATACCCACTACTTACGTGCGATAACTGACGATCGCTTTGATTGTTTGTTTGCAATCTGAAACACAGGGCGCGCGAGATCGGCACCTGGGAAGAATCAAAGGACACCCAAACGAATTACGCAGGATCTTGCAAATACCTGGATCCCGCGGGATCGAGAATGTCTAGTCCCGCAAATACTAGGATTGAGATTTTGATAAGGGATTGTATTCCCTAGAGCGGAGCGCCTGAGGGTGCCTCTAAAGGCACAGCCTAGTTTTAGACGCGCCGTGTCGTGGAGGGATGGTTAAGAAGCGTCCCGATAATGTCTGTACCGGGTATAGCGTGATGTTTGTGATCTGGGTCTTCGCACCAGTCTGCGGGCGCGATGTAGTGTGTTACGAGAGCTTGAGTGTGCTGTGTCACTTAGTGCAGAACGAGGAGGAACATATACCTACCTACATAGTATAAACCTGAAATAATATTCGAAGTGAATAATGCAACGCAAAAGTTTAAAATAACAATTATAATACTTAGAGCTAATGCGCACTGGTGATTTTTGTCACAGTGACTGTTTCGTCACCCATATCCAAAAATTAGTACTCCGTGCCCATATCAAGCCCTTGGATATGTATATGGAGATGCGCGCACGCTATGACGTGACAAGTGAGTGACATTAAGAGCCAGCGCGCATTGGTAACTTGCCACGGTGACTATTTCGTCACTCTCGTGAATATGTATGGAGATGAACCAAATACACCAACTTGTGACGTCGTAACGTGCGCGAGATGCGTGCATATCCACAGGCTTGATAAAAGTGACGAAGTAGTCACGGTGACAAAAGTCACCAGTGCGCGTTAGCTCTAATACGCTCGCTATCCCAAAAGGTTGAGCTGAGCTTGAAGTAACATTTGGTTACACATTTGGCAGTATGTAACATGCAGTATCACTGGATGGAGCTATTCCCTTGGTGGTGGAGGGTTCCGGGTGAAGCTCGCTTCCACGGCCTTATCTTCATTTAACATCAGGAGAGATGAAAGCAAAGCTGGTTCTCCCGTCAAGTATAAAAAAGAGAAAGAAAATAACATAATCCGTACAGCAAAGTTGTTCATATTGAACTAAGCACAAAATCACAACTGCTACAAAATATGCGGAAATTCAACGTTACGTGTAACGGAGCGGTATTCGTCGCCGTTTCAAATCTACCCCTTTTGTTTGAAACTTCACAGTTAACTTCAACGTTTCTGCTGTTATTTCGCTTCCGCGATTCTGATCTCTATTCCTTCGTACATAAACGCGATTGTTTTGATCGGGGCGGCTATTCGAAACAGATCGTACAAACTGCTTTGGTACGCACACAGTCTGATATTCGCTGTCGGATTCTCTATGGAACTATTTATCGTAAGTTCAGATAGGGTTTATCTTCGTAAGTATATATTTTATGTTAGTAACGATTTAACGTTTAAAGTCTGCGCAAACGAAGGATAGTCCTTGGGATACTTTTTGTCCGTCAAAAATCGCTAAGAACTTCTCCATAAAGGGAAAACAAAAACAACTCGGCGATGGCATGTGACTTCGAATGCCAAGGGACACTTGACATCAAAAGCCACACACCCGCCGAGAAAGTTTCCCCACCACGTTACCAGGGTCCGCCACGTGGAGGTTTCCGGACGTGGACCCCGACACCAACCATCCTGTGGTGGATTACTGACACCGCGCGATGGTCTATACGGGGTTCAGATAGTTCACAAACTCCCTTACTTGACTTCAAAGATGAGAAGGCCATTAAGCCTGTTTGTTATCCTGGTGTAGATTATATTCCAGAGATAACAAAACAAATATACTAGCATAGCGTAAAAACTTAGTGGTTCGACGTCTTTGAAATTGAGAAACATGCCGCCTTGTCTAGACGACAGTGTGCAGTAGACATAGTGGACCAGCGTCTGCCAAATGAGTGTATGGCAGTTCCGACTCGCCAGCGCCTCCCTCTCGTCCCGCGTCTCCCTCACGATTGCCCTGTTAAGACATGCTCGTCGGTCGACTGTAAGAACTATAAACTGTGATACAAGGCTGTTATAACATTTGCAACTTATATGTTTGCAAATTTATCGCCCACTCGCCCTTATAATAAACATGAAAATAGGTTATAAGTTAGCCAACAATGCTATCTTAAAGGGCCGCGGAGATCATTAACTTCATACGCCCCAATACATTACTGTACCACGATGTGGGTCAATCAACTTTTAAGTGTCCCGTTTGTGATATTTTGTACTTTTTTATTAATATTTAAATTTCACTCAGAATTTTATGTAAGATTGTAGATTATTAATTCAATTTTTTATTCCGATATCGAGCAGCGCACTTTTTCATATTCTATGTACAGTTTTGATCGAAAATGTCCAAACCGGCAAGAAAAAAGCGTCCCTTGGACAACCACTTTCGAATTTTTTTTGATGGAGTAAATATTGATGAAAATTGAACTAGCTCACTTCACATCAGTGAACATATCAAAAACTACATTTGGCTTTTTATAAATTACTACTTTATGTAATATTTCAGCAGATATTTCTATTATAAGTGTCTCTTGGACAACCATTGTCCTAAAACTTAGGGAAAAGTAAATTAAAACCTCAAGTTCAGGTTACTATCTGTAAAAAATCACTTGGATTTGAATACACTTACGTGATAATAGTTGACTATTTGAATAAAATAATATTATTCGATCATTCCTTGACGAAACAGCGATCTAAAGTTTTTAAAATAGGGGACAATTCAGTTGTCCAACAGACAATTTGGTTGTCCAAAAGACAAGACACACCTTCAACTTCTAATTTTTAAATAAGGTATAATTAAAATTAAATAAACTAATGATTAAATAAGGAAAAGACCGTATTTGTTGAAAACACGTATATTATAGTGAAGTGATAATTTTTTATAACCCAAAATAAACCTAAAAAGGTAATAAACTTAAAAACAAAATCTTTCAGAATTTCAATATATAAGTAACATAAACATTATAATCAACAGTATCTAGAAATGGATAATTACTTTCACTTCATCATCATCATCATCTTAAGCCTTCCTCAACCAATTTGGTGTAGGCCTCCTTCAACCCCCTCCACTTTCCCCTATTTTGGACTGTCAGTATCTAATTTTGGCCCGCTACTTTTCTGATGTCATCTTTCCATCTCATTTGCGGTCTGCCAACTGGTCTTTTGAAGCCCCTCGGCCTCCATTCTATTAAAGCCTTGCACTACGAATCAGTTTTACGGGCTATATGACCTTCCCATTTTGCCACTTCAGTTTGGCTATTCGCTTCACAATATCTGAAACTTTGCTCTGTTTTCTCAGCCACTTGTTAGTCCTGCGGTCTTTTAAAGTTACTCCTACTAGCCTACGTTCCATCGCTCTTTGAGTGACCATGAGCCTCTGGAGAATCACTTTGGTAGTCTCAGATCCAATAACACTCTGGCATTATGGATGGGTCAGTAGATTGGGATGGTATGCGAGACTACTTTGCGTCTATTCCTTAGAAGTAACGGTGCTTCAGTGAGAACGATACATCAGCCTGCGCCGCTGCCAGTATGGAATACTACATTCCACATCCAAATCTCATCAGCAAGGGCAGACATGACCTTTGGTTTAACCGCGATTGTGCCGATACTGTCTCAAATAAACAGGCAACGTATCGCACTTGGATCAGAGGTCGGGCTCTTAAAGCTCCTGATATTGAGTCACTGAAAGCAGCCTATAATAAGGCTTCCAAGTACTGTAAGAAGGCTTACATAAGAGCAGATGCCCAGCGCGTCGCACGCATTGGCCATGAATTGATAATGCATCCCACGGGCCCCCGAAGTTACTGGCGGCTGGCCAAAGCTGTGCAAAGTAATTTCTGCCAGCCATCGTTGCCACCCCTGAGATGCGTCACTTGCTCACAAGCCGCAGAAGAAAGCCGATTTTCTGGCAAGACTCTTTGCGGCTAATGCCCTTGTTGATGATTGCAACGCACAACCACCATCACTACCTCATTGTGGCTCCACGATGACCTGAAATTAAAATTAGGCAGCGTGAAGTTCGTGCGGAACTGCAATCACTCGAAGTCCGGAAAGCTAGTGGTCTTGATGGCATCCCGGGGGTTGTTCTTAAAAAAAGTGCAGCGGAGTGGTCTCCCGTACTTACGCGCCTATACCTTAGCCGGAGGCTTGGCGAGAGGCTAATGTGCAGCCTGTACCCAAAAACGACGCAGCTGTAATTGTCCCGTTAGCACTGGTCTACGAAGGCGGAGGAGGTCGTAGACTATGCCAGAAAGAAGACCACCTGGAAGCTGAGAGTCGAGCGATTGGAGTCTCGCCACAAAGTACTTTTCTTCTTTTGTGGTGAGAGTGCCAACCCATCATCTGCAGACTTTCATGAAAGAGAAGTTCTGGCCGGAAGGAGTCGTTTTTCGACGTTTTCGAGGGCGACTGCCTAATGAACTGCGCTACACGTTGGCGACCGTACATGTGCCTAAGTGTTTAAGTTAAATTCTATCGATGCCATTCCCATTCCCTAAAACAAAAAAATAAAATCAATATCAAAGTATCTGTGAGCGAAATAAAATAATGGCATTAATAAAAAGATGACACACGCTATAAAATTGTTTCTCATACATAATTATATCGGTAAAAACAATAAAGAAAGAAAAATAGTGGCCTTAACAACTTTATTAGCCTGGTTTTATTTAACTGTCCATTGGGCAACCAATATTGTCTCTTAGACAACCATTTTAGTTGTCCAAGTGACTGGTTGTCCCAAAGACATTTAATGAGTTTTGAGCTCTTTTGTTAAAAAGACTGTCCTTATTTCACATTAGCGAATATGTAAACTGAAACCAAGATCAAAATCATTCTTATCAAATATAATTTTTAATTAAATAACAATTTACTTACATTTAGCTGCGGTCGTTCAGCGGACACACAATAAAGCCACCCACTCTCACGGCGGGATATCGGACGAATGACGGCGTGAATATCGTTAAAATAAAATGTCGATTTGTTGGGTTTGGCGGGAAAGGCCATCAGCTTGATTGTCTATTAACTTGTAGCGTCATCTATGTATATAATTCGAAATTCTGAGCGGTTGTCCAAGTGACTTTAACTTATCGCATTTTATGGGGACAACTTTAACAAGCAAAAAATAATTGAAAATATTTAATCAAAAAATATTTCACTGCGTTTTTCTGAAACTAGATGTATAATACTGCTTATGTATGTATTATTAATGATCATCACCATATAAAGTTTTTTCGTAACTTACAATTTACATAAAGACTTTTGCTGGGGGACAACCTTCATTACTATGAAAAGACTTGGACGTCGATTGGACAACCATTTTAATACTATTAAAAAACATAAATTAATTATTTCTTTTTGGCACATAAGTGCGACTTAAAGTATTAAGTATAAGCCTGGCTAGTTTTTGTTACTTAAAAGATTTTAATTTTCGAGTTTTCTTTATTTTATTTATGGGGACAAGGTAGATAGAGGGACAACTAAAAGTTGATCGACCCATGTATACTTGTATATATTTCCTCATCCCAGCTTCTTATAGAGCTGAATCCCTAAGTACGCGAGACGCAAGTTTTTTTATATACCATACCTCCTTAGTAGAAATACAATACTTCCAAAATTGACAATGTTTCTCGCTGAAAAAAAAATTGCTATCTCCTGTAGTCTGGACGTCCACCATCCAATTTGCGCAGAAATACAATTGAAAAGTGGAGTGCAAATGTCGAAATTCCGTTCATGTCCTCTCGCTTACACGCACGTCTCTCGCCCCGGTGTTACAATCCCACAAGAGAGAATTAAGATTAACATCCCATGAATGAGATTAGGATCGAAATAAAGCGCTAATAATTATCCACCCTAAAATGTGACTGAAATTTACAAAATAACGTCTGTTCTTTTTTTTTATTATCTATAAGGCTGTTGACAAGATTGATTTATTCTATAAATTGTTGACGCAGGCACATCGACTCGTAAGCCTCGCATCAACCCCGCCCTGGTGGCAGCACAAGCGGCCGGCACCGCACCCACAAGCTCACAGAAGCGGCCGCGTTCGGCCAACTCGCTCAGCAAGAAACGAAGACACCCGCCGAGGCTTAGCAACGTGGACAGGAGCTCTGCACAAACCAGAGAGGTACTACTAATTTTAAGGAATTTGGCAACTTCAGTAGATTCATTTTTTTTATAAAAAGGTCAAGTAAATGACTGTAATCCACCTGATGGTAAGCAGAAGTGGAGTTCAAATGCGAAGATAGCTAGTGCAAGAGGCAAACCGCCCGCGCTAGCCACCCTCGCCTTATAGACCTGCAAGGTGCTTCTTCACGCCTCTTTTGAATGACGCAGGATTGTAGGAAGGAGGGAAAACGTGCTGGCAGTCTATTCCATTCCTTGATTATGCGACAAAGAAACGAGTTGCCAAATTTCTTAGTTCGTGCTGGAATGGTCATTTACAGAGAAGTTTCAAGTGTTCTTCGAATACTGGCACACGGACAGATTATTGTGATTAACATGAACTTTTATCTTGAATGCGTTTTCGATGTTGGCGGGGATGGGTGATAAGGAAAGGGGAAGCACAAAAGATCCCATAGAGTCGAAGTGCTCTAAGTAATTTATCTTGAATCATGTAGTTTTTTGTTTATTTATTTATTTTACAAAATCCATAGATCATTGAATAGTTATTAAATTATGATGGTAAGTCTTAAATCTAATTAAGGATTTACTTTATATTATACAAAAATTAAGAGGGTTAGTAGGTATGAGTGTGTGGTGTAAATGTGGTATGTGTGTAGTGTGTTTGGTGTGTGAGTGTATGTGTGTGGACATAACATATAAGTTGTATTTTCTCCATGTATATATAAGGCTATGATTCAGTTCTTCCTACTTTTTAACACCTTATAAGATCTGTCTTAAATTTATTCTTACTGCGATTGAAGATATCAATTGAGTCAAAGTACTTGTTATAAGTTTGTGGTTGTTTGTGTATTTAAGGTTGATCGTTGTAAACAAGAAACCATATTGTAGTTATCTCTTTGTACGCCACCAAATCTATCAAACATATCCAGAATTTACGACATTTTTTTACTATGTTTGATGATACAGATGCTTTTGTAATGCGAGGGAAAACAAATAATCACGAAGATTTGCAATCCTATTCTTTGATGATTAAACGTTTATTGATCAGACATGCTAACAAGCAGATTGTTTGTGTATGTAAGCAATGTGTGTAGTTAACTTTTGATCATCGTAATCACAATAAGTAATGAGTTTTTCTTTGGAAACCAGCAAAAGGTTTATGGCAACACTATTAATATAAAATAGTTACATCCCTTTCATATCTTTTCCCGGCTTTGCAATATTCTGTTAAAAACACATGCACGATGTCAATAGTGTCAGGAACACTATTGACGAACCTAAGTCACAATGCATCCCGCAACTTTCAAACTTTATTTTGTCGTAATCGCCTTGCTTATGTCTAATCTATCTTCGCATTTGAATTCCACTTTTGCTTGCATCAGGTGTAATGGAGTCATTTGTTTGACCTTTTTATAAAGAAAAAAACATTTAGTCATCATTGTACATACATACCTCCTCTTTGTGTCGTATTCCTCGGAATCTCGGTCGTGGACTACCTTCTGCATCAGTTTCTCAAGTACGGTCTTTCTCCATCTGATTCTGTCTCCGGCATTCTACATACATATATAAATTCAAGCCTTTTACCCATAGCGGTAGGCAGAGATCGCTTGTTTCTACTTGCTACGGTCCTTGCATATTTCTTTCGCTTCAACCACCAGTCCTCATAGGTACATGCTTTTGGCGATTTCGAGTACTTTAGCCCTGGCTCTTTATCAAGACGTTTTCGATTTGATCGATAAACGTTCTCCTAGGTCTTTAATTGAAAATATAATCAAATTATAGCTAATTCAATATCTTAAAGAAAGAAATATTAGCTGACTATAAAGTGCTGGATAATATGACTTTTTTTTACCGCTACCGCTGCTTAACCCACCGACTGAAGCGCATCTGACGTTCACGGAGCTTCATGATTCAACTCTCTGAAGCCTTTTACATGTTATCACCCGGGAGGAAATGATTGACCAAATTTGTGCCCAGGCTCGCGGACTATTAAATCAAGGGCTGTTCACCAGAAAACCGTCTTTGTACCGTCTCGATGCATAGTTTCTGATATATTTGAATTTTTGTGAAATACGTAATATGTTACTATTATACCCATGCGAATTCATCTTCGTCTTAGAAGTCCCTGATCAATATTGTAAATCATTAAAAAAAAAATAAGGAATTAAAAATAGGATGGCTCGCTCGCTCGCTTGGGTCGCGCCTTGTTTGGTTACAGTTAACCTAACCTAACCTTAAGTTATTCGCCCCCTTTACTGCTTGTTTTGTGTCTAGTATCCATAACAATTATCTAGCCCAAGTATCAATAAAAAATATAATATAATTGGTGTACGTGGAAATATAATCATTATTATAAATAGGTATACACACTAGGTGGTAGACCCAATATGTAGGGTCGTCTGGGTAGGTACCACCCCTTTATTATTTCTGCAGTGAAGCAGTTCGCTGTGTTTCCGATTGAAGGGAAAGGTAGCCAGTGTAATTACTGGGCACAGAAGGCATATAATCTCTGGATGGCAACGCACTTGCAAGTGTCTATAGACGACGGTAACCACTTAACACCAGGCGGGCCGCAAGCTTGTTTGTCATCTTGTAGTAGGTATATACAAAAAAAAAAGATTTTAATAAGCGTATTCAATTCTGTTGCCACCAGGTAACCGTAAGCGGTGTGACGGTAGTCATAACGGAGTACAAGCCCAAGAAGTCAGTGTCGAGCAGTTCCAGCGACATGGAGTCATCGAACGACGCGCGACCATGATTGATCATGAACCCTCTCCTTCCTATCCTGCGTCTTACCCCCCTGTCTCTTGACGACATCATGAAACACTAGTCTTCGCAGCATAAAGTAAGATAGACCTAAAACGCTGACACAATCCTGCTTCATGTCTCATCGATGTTGGAGAATATTGACGGCGGCACAAAATCAGCAACTTTTTAGCAGAATTACCGCTTGTAGAAAGAGCGTGTTGTTTTTCCAGTAATACAGTCATAATTTCAAGTGTATTCTTCATCCTATTCCATATTTTAATATCAATTAATATTGAGAACTGGAAGAGCTAAAACCACTAGTGCAGAAATACCGCTGAGACGGGTCACACGCGCGGGTTCATGTCGCCTACATGGTTCTTGTGAAATTTTTTCGCTGACGTCTGACTTAGGCGTGTAGAATCCTATAGGCTGCGGTCCAATTAGTCAAATAGTTTGCAGATGACTGACAGCTAAGTAGCTCTTAGTTGAAAACTGGATAGAAACACATAGGTTAATAGCGAATCGTAGCCAGTGGCGTGCACAAAGCCGCAAATTGCGTAAGTGCTTCTCCCTTCGTCAGAATCGTGTCTTTAAAGTTTGAAGTTGATAGAGGATTTGTTTATTTCTAAGTATAGGTATCATTCTAAATATTTAAAGACCTAGTTCAAGTGTATAGTTAGTTTTACAGCTGCAACTCGATTCTGAGCCCTATTGTGTTGTTATAAAGACGCCATGACAGTGTGACTGTTTGCGGTTCAATGCCAGTAATACCGTTCGCTCGCTCGCTCTAAATCTGCGATGCAATCGACTTGTTTTAAACAACGTAAAATATAAATTCTAAAATTAGAGAAAACTTGGATACTTTAAAAAAAAAATAATAATAATTTTAATTCATCGACTTGTGTCTACTTTTACAAAACAATTATTAGAAACCTTCTTTTAAGCAAAATTGTGCTTGTATTAAGAGATTTCGCTCTTCATTACAAAACATTTCATTTTAAATTAATTATAATAATAAATTTCAAAATATTCACAATTATTTGAAATATGAATACTTAAATGAGTCCTTTTCAACTTCGAATTGACACTTGATTTTCATGAAATCTTAAATAAGTTATTCCTGATTTTTGAATTGTGCTATCTAATTGTATATAACGAAAATTAATTAAGCCAGGGCGCCGTCGAATTGGTGTTGATTACAAATCGCCAACGTATTCAGATGTTTAAATAACATTTGAAAATTTAGGCTTTATAGGGCGTAACACACGGCGAAGATACGTACTATAATATTTTATCTAATATGAAATGCTCACCATGCAACATATTACAGAATCTGAAGATATCGAGCGACATCGAAATTTCATGTTAAGATACAACAATATAATCTTTCAGTACGAAATATCGTTTATAATTCGACCTCCAGCTGGGGCACTAAGCCTCTCCTTGTCATCGAAGAAGGTTTAGGCAGTAGCCCACCACGCTTGCCCAATGCGGATTGGTGGAAGTATAAGGTGATCTATACTCCTTTGCCGATCTATTAGTCGCCTTCTACGACACCCATTGGAGGATATGGGGTGATGCTATTCTACTTTGCCGGCGTCACATGGCGTTTAGTCTAATACAAAATATATCAAACTTTAAATCACAATTATTACCTATCAAATCGAAGAGTAAAGCTTTATTATTCCTAATACATTATCCTGTATAAGAATATGAATAGAACGCGTGTGAAGTCGCGCAAGTCTTTGGGAGATGCGAAGATATATTTTCACAACTTAAACCGTGTGTGATACCTTAAGATACTATAATATTTTATATCCGGATATCTTAACGTAAATATAATAATATATTCGCCGTGTGTTACACGCTTATAAGTAACCTTATTTAAACTATCAGGTATAACCCCTTATTAGTATTTTAAAATTAAATCGTCGAATGTAATTAATTCCTAATTTAGTTCCTTGCGTTAAGTTGATGTGTGTATGTCTGCTTCTAATTTATTTTCTCGCAAAATCGAATCGGTGATAAGAATTTGTAAATAAAGAATTTGTAAAGATATGAGACCAGCGGGTCACTGCCAAAGTGAATATAATGTAAAGGTCGTGATGTTTTGCAGTTTCTTAGAACAAACGAATGCAAAACTTCTAATTGAAGTAACGCAGTAAAAGCCAAAAAGTACTTTAAACGCATTAAAATAAAATTATATTTATTTTGCTACGTGCCTTCTGAAGACAAAGGAAAATGGAGACCTACAGTCGCAAGCCATAATACGTATAGATTTTTGACATTTCAGCATCTTTAGGTTCCCTTTCCGAGCTGATAAGTCTGCTACGACCATTACACCACACCGCTCCCGCACAACGGAAGAGTATGCAAATATGGGCTTAAGCTCTTGCACTGAAGATACACTTTACAGTGGCTAGAAATGAAATGAAATGAAAAAGCTCTTTATTTAAATGGACTTTGCTAAGTACATTTTAATCGTCAAAAGCCCTACCACCATTCGGGACGGAATAATTATTTTACTTAAATTATTATTATTTTGCTGAGATGAAGAAGAAATGGCGAAAGAAATTCCACATTTTTTTACTTTCACGAATTTGGATCATTTCAATAATCATTTATTTTGTATTATAACAGGCAAATCTCTAATATTTTTCGGAAGCTTATCGTAAAGAAAGACGCATACATTGGCCCACAAACGAATTGTTTATTCTGTGGAGACGAGTTTTATATACAACCAGGTCGTGTTTCTCCTTAGTATTGACATTATGCGTATGACATTGCTTCAGAAAAATCTATTTTTTTTTTACATACAGTTTTCCAATTTATATTGTGATGACACAGTATAGAATGCGAACCCAGTTGATAAAGTGCTCTAACAGCCCGTTTAGATGGTAGCAAGCTCGCTTACAGCGCGATGTTTGCTATTTTATTCTGTCAATGTAAAGTGGATCAGCAATCTACGTGATTAAGCTCATATTAGAATGCTCATGAAAGTTGAACGGCAGCGGTGCGGCATAAATACGCTAAGACCTTACGAGTCACGCACTGTCAAATGTGGATACTTATTATTGCTGTGACTGTACAGTCAGCTTCAAAGTAGATGATCACTTTATTCACCATGTCATAGCAACGCCAGTGTTTGTGCTGTAATAGTTGCGACAGTTAAAATTTGTATGATTATTATTATTATGCTCTTTATTTCATTTAAAATACATACAAAATTATATTTCTAAATATGATTCTTATTATGAAGTTACTAAAGTGTTCATCTAATTTTGATGGTCTGCTCCTGCCCACCTAGCATGACCACCGAAACGCTATATGATATAGCCATTTATCGCTTTGAACTGTCAAAAATCATTGGATAAAACCACCATCTTGATTTTTTTTTCAAAATGGCGGTTTTATTCAATGATTTTTGACAGTTCAAAGCGTTAAATGGCTGTGTTATAATAATATAGTGTTTCGGCCTGTAGGTAATAGTCAAAATAAGCGAAATTAATATTGTCGACTACAATATACAGGGTTAGCTAATGCAGATGTAACACCTGTTTATTAAAAAATGACGAAAAAATCTAGGAACAAAGTGATATTGTGTGAAAATTTTGATCTAGTAAAAGTGTGTTATTTTAAGATCTGTGCTTACACGAGATGGAAGTGCGACAGTAGCATTGAGTGACTGGGGAACATGGTGAATGGGGCTTGCGCATTGTTATAAAGGTGTACAGAAAAGCTCGCGTTTTTAAACTACCAAAACTCTTAAACTACTAAGGTTAGAGCTTAAATTTTTATGCCGATTTAAAGCAAACATTTTACTTTTAATAAAAATACGAAATATAATTGGTCCTTGATTTGTCAAAAAACCTAATTTGTTATAAAAAAAAATTAAACTTCAAACTTAACTTTTTGAACTTTTGGTCTTTTATTAATAGATTTGGGGAAAAAAATTTAAATTTGTTTATTGCTTACATTTTTAGCTTTCAAGTGAGACCTCTGTTGTATTTATAGGGTCAGTTACATCAGTTCATATTACGAAATTACAAAGCGCATCCGAATTGTTTTAACAAAAAAAAAATAGGCATTTTATTATAGCTGTATAGAAAATACTTAAGAGGGGTGATTTATCGATGAAATTGATTGTATTTGATAGTAGCATTAAAAGCTCCTACCTCGGTACACAAACACATTGTATATTAGTAAAAAAAATCTAATTCAAACTCTCAGACGCAATATTTAATTTGTTGCAATATTTTACAAACTGCATAATATTTTAATTTCGTAAAAATAGATAGGCATTTTTTATGTGTAATTTTTCTAGCCAATTCTTAATCTAATTTAACTTTAAACAAAATAATCTATTAAAACGTTTATGCAAATCACACTAAATTTTTAATTAACGATCGTATTTATTAACATCACTCGAAATGTAAATATTAACATTAATTTTGGTGGACTTCTTGATTAATTATTATATGTAGTATAAATTTCATTTTGTTTATTTAAATTATTGCATGTAATAAATGCTAATGGTACCTACAACTACACTCAAAGCGAAGCTATACTTTACTATACATTAACATATCTTAACGAGTATTCTGTCTAAATCAGCAATTTGTTTAAAAATGTTTTATCTGAAATCAAATAAATATCACTTCTGCCACGCTAAAAATAACACAGTCAGATCGTACTTTGAGTCAATTCGATATAACCTGTAAATTCGTATGTAACAAGTGTATTGTGAATGTCAGGTTAATACGAAGTGAGTTCTGCGTATTAACTATTCTAGGTGTGTGCAAATAAAGATATTCTATTCGATTCTATGAAAGCTTACAAATTTCTGCAACTGCATCGGTCAATTTTAATACTTGTGAATTGCTTTGATATGACCATCTGAAACGAACCGAATGTAAATACGGATGTTGCATAAAGGCCTATTCAGATTACAGCGGTATTCGCTACCGCCGTGGTTTATGGTATTCTCACTGTTCAAACCGTTTTTGCGCTAGTTGCGAAACTTCCTACAAATTTCCGGCAGAATATCGCTTGATATTTTTCGCTACGCACTGCGGTAGCCAATATCGCTGTAATCTGAATAAGCCTTTACAGAATAACTTGGCAGTTTATAATATAAGGAATATCCTCTTAAACTATAGTTATATTAGACATAAAACTCTTTAATTCCTAAGATATAGGTACATTTTTGCATAATAATGAAAACATCACTAATTTATCCATCTCATCACACTATCTTGCGTTGCATTGTTATGACGATAGACTAGCACTTTTTAAGTAAACTTTACCCATAGCTTGATAATGTTTAAAAATATGGTGACAATGTTCCGTGGTTTTATAAGTATTTATTTTAGTAATTACTAGGGCATTGGTTGGCTAATCATAAATATGCATTGTTCAGTAAGACCCAACGTTTTATATTAAGTAATTGCTAAATTATTACTTATTCTAATTTTCCTGTAAATACTTATTTATTTTCGCTTATCGTATACATTTACATTTATGCGTTGTAGTGTGTAAGAAAAAATATGAGACATTGACTTAGATAAATGTGAATTGGTAAAGCATTGAACAAAAGTATTTGGAATTCGATAAAGGTATTATTAAAATTATGATGTTAAGTTTTGGTTCTAGATGAGCGATGGATTATAAATTCAAAAGATTATAAATGGGGAGCAGGGCATACATAGTTTTTAAAAATATAAAGCTATGTATTGCTAATAACTTACATAATATTTTGTCACAATACCGACTGATTCATGCAATAGCTTAGGGTCACTCAACTAGAACTCTAAGTTTGAAATCTGATTAGCACCCCTTTTGTGTGAGTCGGTTCATTTTTCAGATTTATACTAGAGAAGTGTAAATGGTAGATGTAATGTACAAATTGAACGCCAACAATAAAATTATGTTGTGTGAACGCCATTGTTCTTTATTTTTACATGACTTTGTACGTACAGTGTTGTTATCAAAAACACAATTTTTTATTGCATTTTTACTGTATAGAAGGGAGTTCCAATTTTTATATAATCAGTATTGATACACTGGAATGAAATGAAAAAACAATAAATACATTATAATAGTCGGCATTGTGTTCATAGCATACGCACATTTTTATACTGAAATGTTTTGAATATTGAAAAATGATCGAAATATTAGGGATCGAGAAGAAAGTAGGATAATATTTACAAAATTCCCTTTATAAAGATAGTGATCAGGTATCACGACTATGAACTACCTGAGCTAGTACTTAGTATATTATTTACGTTTTTTTTATATAGCAACTGTTGTAGTGACACTCTATACGTCTAGAACTATTCACTTAGTATTTTTATCTCACCAGTGTACGTGGCCAAGATTTTTGTGTAGTTAGGTATACATTGCCGGTAGTGATACCATACAAACAGCCACCCGATCGTATTATTTAGAACGTTTTTACCAAAAACAAATCGTTATATTTTTCGTATCGTATGAAAACGATAACGATTTGGTTCCGGTAAAAACCTTGTAAATTGCGCGATAACGCCCAAGGCTCACCCGCGTTGTGAGATAAGAATACTATAGGAATCTATGTAAATAAAATTTTGGTGTAACAACCGCTATAAACGTCTCTCGCAGCACGGCACTAGTTGCGATGTCGTAAAAGATGGAATAACACTTTATAAAGACTTTTTGATGATTTGTGGAAGTCTGTTTATGAAATATACACAAAAAACATTGCGGTACACTACACTGGTAATTTCCTAACACTACACAATTATGTAGTACCTATGCGTTATGCAATTTCGTAGCTACGAGCCTATTAGGAGCGATATCCACAGCAAACCATGCACCACACTCTTACAGCTTAGCTATGTAGAATAACCATGTTCCTACATTATCGAGGAGTATTAGCTAGCGAAGTATCGGGTTAGCTGTAGTTTCCAAAAAGCTAAGCTGTGATTGGACGACGATTTATTGTCACTATTTTTTCCTGGCAGTAACATTTTTGTGGAAACTTAACGTTATTTTTGTAAATTATTTTTGATACATTAATAACGTATTGTATCCATAAGTAAAGCGTCGGAAATTTCGCGCGTGAATATAATATCTTTGTATAGCTTATGAAAGCTTAGCTCGCAGTGGATGTCGTACTTTAGACTTGACCTAATAATCTTAGGAACTTGACTTAATTTAAAATCTGTATTTATTTGCATTATTAGATAATGGCGTAGGTGAATGCGAAAGGACTCTGTCATAAAATGGACAGTGAAAAGTACTATTTTTGTATGTTTTTTTATGGAAAATGTCACGTTTAGCTGTGGTACTCAGAGTCCTTTGGTATAGTGGCTACATGTTAACTTATTGTGTAAAGATAGTTCTAAATGTTAATTATTTTTAAGTCTTCTGTATCGATGTATTGTATTGTATATAAAGGATGTGGAAATGATGACGACGATATTTTATTTTCAACAGAAATCCTTTTTACTTTCTCGTAACGTAGTATAAAAGTCTTGTATTCGTCAAAAACTTCGACCTCGAGATTTTGACGGATTTACACGTTTTGGACCTCCCTGAAATCAAAAATATTTTTTTTGGAATTATGTCTGTGTGTCAGTGCCTTAGCACGATAACTCGAGCATGCTTTAACTTATTGCAACCAAATTTAACATACGTGTATGACATCAAAATATAAGATTTCTATCAAATTTTGAGCCATCTATCACGAAACTTAAGCAACCAAGTTCGTGGTCAGTACTCGGATGGGTGACCAAAATTTAACACGCATGTATGACATCCAACATTGACGCGTTTGAAATGTGGTGCTGGAGGAAAATGCTCGGAATTCATTGGACAGAACACAGAACCAATGAATCGATTCTAGTCGAGCTGAAGGCACCAATGAGACTCAGTACCACTTGCTTGCGGAGGAGTTTTGAGTTCTTTGGCCACATTGCTAGAAAAAGAGGTGACAATTTAGAAAAGCTACTTATAACGGGCAAGGTGAGCGGCAAGAGACCGAGAGGCAGAAGTCCAATGCGTTGGTCGGACCAAATTCGCTCGGCCTTAAACTCCTCGGTGCACGATGCCATCCACGCCGCCGAAGATAGAGCGAACTGGCGTAAGATAGTCCAGGACGTTGTTCAAAGAGACCACAACCCTCAGCATTGAGGATAAACGACGCAAGGAGGGAGTATGACATCAAAATATAAGGTTTCTATGAGTCGTTTCCGGTATACGAGAAAGTCAAGGGGAGACCACTACCGATTTTTTCGTCAATATTCATAGGACCTTATAGTTCCTATTCACCAATAGAATCCTACCCTCTTGCACTCCGTGAGTGCAGTAGAACCGACTGAGGGAAATTCTGAACCCCGCAGACTGTCGCACCAACCAAGGGGTCTTTTCTTTCTTCTACTAAGTATTTATTTAATGGCAATTAGTCGTTTTATTAGGGTAGCAACTATTTCTGCCAATCTCAAGTTAGGAAAAAAACTTCTTCATTTGGTAATCTTATTTCTTGATGTTTGCATTAAAATATGGGCGTCCCACATTTTAATGCATCAGGGAGTGCTTGGAAAGAAATGCATGGCAGTCACACCACAAAACCTTTGTTTCAATGATTCCTCATAACTGTTCGTCAACACGGATGCTTATGCAACGAAACGACACCACTTTCACCGCACAAAATCCACTCCGAAGCAATTTTGAATTATCGAAATAAAGATCGACATCCAGACGCCATGGTTTCCCGCCAAACAAACACTCTCCACAAGGTGTCACTCACGCGGTAGTGAGTAGAGGTCGTTCAGCTTCAGGAAAGAGAACGCCTCTGTTTTTGTACTATTTATTTTTATTATCTTTTTCATAGTAAAGAGAGGCGATATGGTTACGATTCCTTTCCGATCTGACAAGTGCGCTATGACCTTATTACCACCCACAACATTTTCAAGGAAGGTTTGTTTGGACGGGCGGCCAGCCAAAACCATAGATTAAGAAACTTGATCGGCAATGTGAAAGAGAGAGCATACTAACGCGTATATTAGAGCGAGATAGTTAGACGAGACTATGGGGGAACCCTTAGTGGAATTAAATATTGACTAAAGCTCCGCTCAACCTGACTCGTTGGGACAACTTTGTATAATAATTCCCAACCAGTCACACTGTAACACATTGGGACAATTCATATAAGAGGTTACTTATTAAGTATTATAAAAGATTATTTAATCCAATTATGTATTATGTTTAAGATTAAATAGTATGCTAAACATCTCCTGCATAGTCATGGTAGCCTGGTACTTCAGGTTGGAAGATGTCCCAACGTGTTACAGTGCGACTGGTTAGGAATTATTTTACAAAGTTGTCCCAACGAGTCACAGTGTTACAGGTTACAGTGTGACTCGTTGGGAACAAGCGGGTATTACGGTATTATGATCGTGATCATAATATAACGTATACATACCTACATGCAAAATAAGGGACCATCCACACTTATTCAGCCTTTTGTCTATGGAAAAAAACGATTTTGTAACGATGTTGAACGGACGCGGTTCAGCTGCGGAAATCTGAACGGATGCGATATACGAAAACGTTTTTTCGTACGCATCTCCCAAAGACTTGGTTAAGCACTCAGTGGCATCTCCGAACATACTTAATCGTAGTTTTCCAATAGATAAATGCTGAAGAAGTGTGGTTAGTCCCTTAAGCAACAGACTTTTATTACCTGTAAATAAATGGAGCAATTAAAAATACCCATTTTTTTTATTTGAAACTTTCTAAATAATTACTTACCTATTTCTACCTACTTATAATACTTATTCTGAGTTTGAATAAACCAACAACCTTGTATTTAAAAATAAAGATTCAAACTGCAACTTTAGATTTAAAATACTTACAATGTTTTTTGCTGAACCAAGAATAAGGTCGGTCGGCTCCGTTTGAAGCGCGGCTCTTTGTCGGCAGCGTTTGTGTGTCGGCGCGGCGCATCAGCGGCTGACAGATCGAGATTACGCTGGGCTGGGAGAATCGGATCACGAGACACAATGCTAAATATATAAATGGACTTCAACGTGGTCGTGCGTCCTATGTAGCGATCGTAAAAGCTAAGCAACTAAGTGCGTGGTTGGTGTTCGGATGGGTGACCCAAATAAACCCATGACAATTTTCCTTTTGAATTGGGCAGGTCTAAAAAGCCTGGAGCACGGTGACTTTCTTACACATAAGCAAATTGTAAGCTGTAGTATCTACGGTGGAGATTTCCGTGCTATAAGCAATTCAAAACAGTTTCCTTTGAGGCGAAAACTGATTTACTAGGTAGGTATAGTATTTTACTACGAGTACGCAAGCGACTTTGACCTTACGCTCAAGCACGTGTGCCCCTGATAATACCGACAGTCAACTTCACATGGCTACCACAAACTTTTCCCAATCGATTTTTAGCTTGATAATTACAAATGCTTAAAGTTGAAAATCAATAAGAGTTTCATGATGTTGGGGTCTCATCTGCTTTTGCCCGTACCTACCCATAGAGGTCTTTTTTTGCCGATTCTCCTCAGCATATAAAAATAGTACCTCATCATCATCATCATAACAGACTTAATAATTAGACCCACTGCTGGGAAACAATGCCTCTCTTTATCATCGAAGGAGGTTTAGGCCGTATTTCACCAGGCTTGCCCAATGCGAATTGGGGATTGGTGGACGGAGTATAAGGTGATTAATACCCCTTTGCTGACCATACCCATTGGAGGATATGGGGTGATGCTATGGCAGTCCGCCGCGTGATTCCATGAGGTCCTCCAACTTGGCAAAGTCTTCTTCATTTAAGTAAATGGCGATTTCAACACATAAAGATGACGCATTTCGCCAATGTCTACTGAAAATATAAGTATTTAAAGTTAAAAGACAATTGTACGGTTGATTGAATTAAAAATGGAGTCTCTTAACACGTGTCTTTACAACAGGAACTCTGGAGAAACTCCCTTGGCAAAGGCCATTAGAGAATATTTGACTGACGCAAAGCTACATCTGGCAATTTGAGCCACACTGTCCTCTGTTAAGCCACAGTATCTCAAAACAGTAAACACTTAACCCAACCCTGCCGTATTAACATCACATTGCAATTTTTCCTTTGCGAAAACTCTATTTTACTACCAGTAGGTAGGTACCGCTGATTCCCACCACATTCCGGGAAGCGGCTGTAAGCACCTCGCCAGCCATAAACTGAACATAAAACGGTTTCAGTGCGGCCCTCGGCAGGTAGCCTCGTAACTCATTTACGAGGTGAGGTAATACTCTTGTGAGTATACTCAACTGTGTGTCGTTTGGGAAGTGCCGGATTATTTTTGGTTGCGTCTTTTAAATATCGTATAGATAGGTAGGTATGTAGCAAACTCTTCAAGCCTTTTCTGCAAGTACCTACCTAAAAACAGATACTCTAAATTTGATACAGGCAAGGTAGGTATTACAAATTTGTGCTCGTTTTGGTTTGTGTTCGACTTTAAGTTCGCTTAGTTGCTACCACCACTTTAATAAGAATTATAAGTATGAGGGCATAAAAAGTGTTAACAGCATTAAGGTTGTTGCACGCTTATCAAACCGTATCGCCTCTTTTTCCTATGAAAAAGATGCGATGCGCTACTGTTAATATCTGTTTTCCATCATTATAATAAAAATACTATTAGAAAAATGTAATGTTGTCAATTCTTCAGCGTGAAGTTTCCGTCTGAAGCGCCCTCCAATTTTCGACATTATCATAACTTAATCAGGCGAGTTGAAGACCATGCCATAGGCTCCCCTCGTCAAAGATAAAAAACAAGCAAATCGCTGGCCAGATCATAAGGTTGATAAGGTTTATTATTATCATAGCATTAACTCTACTACAACAAAGTTGTAGCACACTTAATAGTTCGGAACCGTATCGCCTCTTTAGTATAATTAGAAGAGAAATTAATAATTTACAAGCAAAAAGTCTAAGGCCCGTATTACAGAATGACACTCAGAAGTCAAACATGTCTGGAGAATCGTCTGTCACTTTCTATCACGCACAAAGTGATAGAGACGTAGGACGCTCAAGTCGGCGTTCATTCTTGAAACTTATTCTATAATACCAACATAAAACATTGTAACCCATCTGCGGAATTATTATAAAACGATAAAACGGCACTCGACTTCAATAGCAATCGACAATCACACATCATTTCGACATGACAGTCGTCGTTCCATTTTTGGCCATTTCACATTGCTGCACAAGATTTTGTGTGCAAACTTCAAAGGAATTTAATTAAAATCGGTTACAAGGAAAAATTCTCAAACCCCTCCTCTTGATAAAGTCGGATAAAATGTACTTAGCTTATGTTGCTCGAATCATGTAATAAAGAATTGATTGACACCTCATTCATCAAAATCGGAAGATAGTTTAGACACGGTAATGTATGTTCCACACACCTAAATACAACCAAACATAGAAAAAACAAGCGTCGGTGGCGTAGTGCGTAAGAGCGTTGTCTTCCGTCCGGGAGGCACCGGTTCGAACCCCGCCACGTACCAATGAGTTTTCAAATTTTTTATTTATATGTACGTTTAATCGACGCTTTTACGGTGAAGGATAACATCGTGAGGAAACCTGCACACAACTATGAAGAAATTCTTAGGTTGTGTGTGAAGTCGACCAACCCGCACTTGGCCAGCGTGGTTGACTAAGGCCTAATCGCCCCTAATGTGGGGTAGGCTCGAGCCCCTCGGTGGGGATATTATATGAGCTGCTGATGAGGATACATATATACATAGACTGTTAAAATCATTATCCTTCCTTTTGCGTTCCCCGTGCGAGGCAATGCGCTACGCTTCGTAGCAGTTTCGTAGCCGCTGTTCCGTAGCGTTCATAGTAAAAAAACGGCGTTCCTATTCCGATCTGATAAGTGCACTATGACATTTAATTAACCGCATCTGTGGTCTAGTGGTGGTCCCACAAGCCACTAGTCTCAAGGTCCCGGTTTCAATACCCGGAAGACACAGTTTTTTTATACGTGTTTATTTATGTATATGTTACCGGCCAAACCCGAATTTAGGACGAACTAGTTTTTCCTAGGCCTAACCAATTAGTCCTTTATGCGATTTGGAGATATCTAGTGGGTGAGTGATGGGTAGGTTAGGGTTATTTTTTATGACCAGCCGGAGTGCACAGTTTTTTTTGGGAGAGTCTTGTGTTTTATGCACCTACATGGCTGAGTGATGGGCAGGTTAGTAAACTGGTTTGGCCTAGGGAATACTAGTTTATCCTAAAATCGGGTATGGCCTGTAACATATATACAAATACTAACAGTACTAGTATAGTTATAGTATTATAATTATTATCTGTGCTAACAGAAAATTTCTTAGCCATCCTTAGATAAGGATCCAGCCATCAATCTTTTTTATTTATTTGTGGCCTACGTTAATTGGATATGTAGTGCCAGTGTAACGTTGTGTCGTCTATGGGTCCAACACTGTTAGTATGGTCCAGGAATGAGACACGTTTTCGTCACTAATGGCAAAAACTATGGTATATAAAAAGTAGATTAATAAGGCACTCTGAAAAGAATATAAAATATACCTACTGTAAAAACTAAACAATGCTTATCAAAAGGTACGTACAATTAAATTAGTGCTTTGAGATAATTTTAGTATTACGTATTAATAGAGGTAGGTACCTTCTATTTATGACCCATGCTAAGGTCCAGAGCGAGACCCTTGTAAAAGATAATCGTGTTTGCTATGACACACGGTCAGTAATAGAATGAGTCAAAAAGCGCGAAAATGTACCAAACGTCACGATGATTTTGAATTTGACTGAATTTACATAAACTCTAACTGCCTTATTCATAAACACTCAATAAACCTATTTTAGTTATTACCTTGTTCAAAACTGTTTTGTCGCATTCATCTCGTGCCAGAGTGACAGAGACAAACAATTTGTAAATCTCTAATAAATTAACTTGTTTTTATGAATAAGGGGGTAAGCTTAAAGCTTAAACTCAAAGATTTGGCAGTTTAGTCACCTTTTTAAAATTTTGTAGAACCCATGATATCAACAACAACACAAAAAACCCACAGTTGTACTTAGGTCTTTTTAGAATGAGTACTTATCTACTATATAAAAATAAGTCTGGTTGTCCTTCCTGACGCTATAACTCGAGGACGGCTGAACGGATTTATCTTATCTTGGTCTTGAAATGTTCGTGGAGGTCTAGGGAAGGTTTAAACGGTGAGAAAATATGGAGAAATTGCGAGGAAGATATTAAAAACAACATTTTCATTTTCCCATATAAACTGTTCTCCCTACTTGCCTGTCAAACATTTGACGTTCCGCCATTTTATCGAAGGAAGAGTTTTAATGTCGTTAGGATAGGTGCAAAGACGTTTAGTACTCCGTGTGAATAGGTGATACGAAGTACCTACACCGGGTCATCTAAAGTCCAATTTTTAATTAGACGAAGTAAACTGACAGCAGCTAATGTCACTTTGTGAAATAATGTTGCCATCTTCTATGTAATAGTGATGGGTTCAGTTTTCGTTCACTCTCAGGAATGAATGATGATATGAATGAGTACATCGTGGTGGAGTAGTCAGTATAGCTGGCTTCACATCAAGCGGTCCGGGTTTGAATCCTGGTAGCGGCAAATGTTTGTGTGACGAACACGAATGTTTGTTATCGAGTCATGGTTATTTATATAATATATTTATTTAAGTTTATTTATAAAAATATCTAAAATTATTATGTATATTAAAAAAAATGTCCGTTATCTAGTATCCGTAACACAAGTTCTTAATGATACTTACTTCGGGCTAGATAATTGGTGTGAGCGTGGAAATATATTATATTACTTTCTCATTCATCTCGTGCCAGAGTGACAGTGACAAACAATTTGTAAATCTCTAATAAATTCACATTGTTAATCTTATCTTACTATACGAAAAGAAGAAACTATTTCTATTTTACTGTATTATAAAAGTAGGTCGATATCTGCTGGTATTTAATTATAATCACTTTTTTTGCTACCTTCTTAAAAATAAGACAAATTCAGACGTGTCGGCCGCCATTTTGTCTGTGTCATGCGTCTTCTAACCTCTGCAGGCCTAGCACGGGACGTGGAGAAATCTCCCCGGGGAGAAGACAAAATTTTTCTCTCTCCCTCTTTGTCTTTCCCTAGAGCTAGCATGGCAATAGGGAGAGACTAATTTGTCCCCAGTGACAAAATTCTCCCGGCAGTGCTGCCAATCTAAGCGGAATATAGAGCGAATGATTGAACTCGTTCTTTTGCATCGACAACGCTACCAAAATAGAAATGCATAGCAACTGGCCTAATACAGTGGAATCTATTGACTTTTAAAATTGTTAAGATAAATACAAAATTGACGTGTTTATTTATTTGGGGTGCGTTCCAAAACGATTTCAATTTACTCGGGGTAGCGTCCAAAAGGCTCACTATTGGTCGTTATAGAAGAAGCGCTTTCACCATTGGTTAGTTTTGTTAAACTATAGTTATTTTACACCAATTAGAAAAAAACCTTGCTTTCTAACGCTGTCTACTGGTTTCACCTGGTTTTGGAACGCAACCTTGACCAGTTCATGTAAGTAAATGAAAATTTCATATTACTAATCAATTACTATCATTTTGAATTTTGTTACAGACATGAATTACGAATTTCTCTAAACATTATGCCATTCTACTTGGAGTATATTCATGTGTTTTATATTATTTTATTTTTTCATAGGCGTTAGAAGCACTGCCATTTCCAGAGATTTTGCATTTTTTTATTTTTCTGCATTTTTCATTTTTTTTTGTAGAGCCATTTCCTTGCTAACTCTATAATTGTGGAGGAACTCACTCTCGGCAACTCAAAGGAATTTGACGAATTTCGTATTAATTCGACCGAGTGATCAACTTCTTGAGAAAGTGATATATTAAAATAGCCTCGGGACATGATAGCCAAATAACTTATAAAGTTGACACTTCTAGATAAATAGAGAACTACCTATAGATTCATCATAAAGGAAATCACAAAGATTCAACTTTGTCCCCACCTAAATATATCGGTGACAAATTTCTCTTCTTGAAATGTCAAAAGTGTAAATATGTCCTCCTTATAAGTGACGCCGTGCTAGGGAAGTGGAGAAACAGTCCCCTTATTATGTCAAAAAGGGAAAAAACTATTTTGTCCCCAAAGGCCATGCTAACTCCCGTGGAGAAACAAATTTTGTCTCCTGTCAAATGGTGGAGAGATTTTGTCCACGCCCCGTGCTAGGCCTGCTGGTCTGACTGCTCGAATATTTTCTCTGCGCATGCGGTATTTACTTGTTGTTTTTGTTAAGTTTTTTTGGCTATAAATGCACCAGCGTGTAAACACGTCGCAAGCGCTTACCGCACGCTTCCTTTGATCTGTGTTAAGAAACCGACACTAGTCCAGATCGGCGCAAGCCGAGCCAACCACAGCCAAACACCCCTGGCACTTGTGGAGGCTTGCAAAGCCTCAGCAAGCGTGTAAATGTAGCATTAGAGCACTCGGTAATGGTAAATGTAGGTACCTACTATACGCAGTCGTCGAAAAGTACGAAAACTCTTTCGCACCTACACTTACATGGCACGAGTAGGATTTGAACCCGGTACCCGATATCGGCAGCGCGGCCACTCACTAGGCTACTTTGTACATACATACTGTTCTCTTAGATTTCCGCGAGCACTACACATTATAAATAAAATTATTGCCCGACGTTTCGTAACACTTTTCAGCGTACGTGGACGAACGCTGAAAAGTGTTACGAAACGTCGGGCAATAATAACAAAATGTAAAATCTAATTACACTCGAGTTAAATCCGTAAAAGTTGTTTTATTTATAATTGTACATATATACATACATGTTATTATTTCGTTATTTGCATAATTACATACATGTCTTAATGCTATGTTTTACAAAACATTACCTACACATGTACCCTGTTAGGGCATAGCAAAGGATAAAATATAGAATTATAATTAAAATCGTTAATAGTTATAAATATTAGTCATTATGAGAACAATTTTATACCGAGTTGCGATTTTTTCATTCATTCACTTTGTCACAACACTATTTTTGTTTTATCAAAACCTGACAACCCAGTAAACGTCACTTGACTTCGTCTAATTAAAAATACGACTTTAGTAAGTTATAAAATTTTAAATTTAAAACGAGTTTATTGGACATAGACATCTACTAATGGTACTGGTGATGCGCGATTGTTATAAATATAATTTTGAATATAAATCAACGGAAGTCCGACTAAATGTATAAAACTGCGACGATAGTCTTTGTATTAGTGTAGATTTAAAAATTACATTTAAGAAATTTTAAATACGTACCTAACTTATCAGGCATCAATGAGAAAAATAGTTTTCATTTGAGGTGGAGATTGAGCCTATTAGACTGTGCTTTGAGCTGCGAACACATTGTTCGTAGGCATCGTAAGCATCAAAATATTCTAATACCTAACAATGAAATACTTAATTATTTGCAAAAGTGTGTTGAAACCAGCAGTAGGTGTCGAAAATCTAATAGGTAACGTCATAATATTTTATAACAATATTTTTTTCTTGTAGTTAATCATGAAGACTAATATACAAAATTGCAAAAATAGCACTTATTACAACAGAATAAAGTCGAAAATATAATTGATGTAACATCGCCGATGCTACAAAGAACTAAAAAATATTATCTGACAAAAGCTTTGAATTAATGATCAATTTATATCTATCAGTGAGCACATTTTTCATATAAATCTTCAAAGATGTTTGAGAAAACATGAAAATGGTTAATATAATAGACGATAATCGTTTAAAATATTTTCAAAAATGTGTGAAGTAAATAAATGAGTCTGCGAAATAAATACTTACGAAATGTCATGTTGTATTAAATTTATGCTACCATTAATAAATTTTATTTTAGTTTTTGTTGACTAGCCCTGGACTAGTCCTTCAGGGTTACATAATTATATTACTACAACGTTTGTCAGTCACTTCTCAACACCGCTAGCAACATGCTATATGTTATGTTATATATGTTATATTATGTTTATTTTTTAGTTTTTTTTTTAATAGGAAAGCTCTTGGCGAAGATAGCAGCGCGATTCACCCCGAAGCCCGCGCTCCGTCGCGTCGCCATAAGAATGGTATTTTATCAGCATAATGTGAAGCACCATAGTTGCTTCAAGACTTTGTTGCGCAGCGCGTTTGCACCTTCATATTATCATGACATACCTGCAGGTTAAATTACGGCCAAGAGCTTTCCTGATAAAAGATAAAAAATGAAGTTAGAAAGATACTTACGCGCATATTCATAAACTTATAGTAAAAAACAATGAACAACAAATAACAAACAAAAAGGTAATTCCACGGCATTTCTCAGTGCGTCATGGTAAGGATTTTGATGTCTCATAGTGCGCGTGGACGCACAGGTATTCATAGACAATACTCAAGTGGGGATCGCAACTATGCGTACTTTAAAATGAACGCACAGCTTAGGTAGCTAGCTAGCTATATTACACAACGCACAGGTCGAGATGTCAAAAGCAACGTCCAGATGTCAAAAGATTAAACTTTGAAGCTAGTTTGAAGTAATAAAACGTCAGTACATTTAATAGGTCCTCCAGACTCACGCGAGAAGTCTTGAGCCGAGAAACAAGATGGTATCTACACTCACGCGAACTTCTCACTTGCATTCTCGACCGTTATGCGAAATGGATGACTTTGACAGTGCAGCGGCTTCGGTATTTACAGTGAACGAGAATGTGATAAGGTTCTCGTTTCTCGCCCGAGAAACCCTTTGAAGCGGGCCAAAAAACCGACACCGAGCGGAGAACAGGCGAGCCCGAGAACGAGAACGCGAGAAACTAATCACACTCACGCTTCTCGGGTGTTCTCGGGGGTTCTCGGCGTGAGTCTGGAGGGCGCATAACGATGGAACTAGGCAACAGAATCGTACCAATCACAGATCTCTATTCAATACAATGCGTTTACTTAACCAAGAGTCTAGAAACCTCATAATATTTGTGAATACGGGTGTTAGAGTACGCGCCACCACTCAAGTCCTGCGGAAAACACTGCGCTGTAGGTAACTAAATTCCCCGAGTCTCGTATTGGGAGAAATAATAATCTTTTCGTATATTCCCACGATCATTTGTTATTCTACAATACAAAGAGATAATTAAGCAAATAATGTGCTGGAAGCATATGTGACACTAGCGCCGTGTCTATCGGACTTCAGTGGTGGCGCCACAGAGCTTTGATGAATATGTGTGTCGCCCTGGGTCGCGGTGTGCCCTGATCGTTGTTCTGTGGGTGGCGTGGACTCTACACATTTTTTGTAATAAAAACAGCCCAGCTAGAAGCTACTGTCGAATGTTATCAGTCGTTTTCAAGGAGGTTGGTTTCAGGCAGGCGGCCGGCCGTAAAAATACTCATGCCAAAACCTTTAACAGTATTGTCGATAGAAAAAATACACTGAAAAAAAGCCGCCCGGATTGCGGAAGATGCTGGGTTCGATTCCCGCCTGGGGCTGGTCGATTTTTTTCAATGTATTTTTTCTAGTATTAAAAATATTTACTCGTTTGTAGACGCAAAAATTATTCCATAATACATGTAAGGTAGTTTCATCTTAACTAGGCGTCAAATATTTGCAAAAATATTTCGTTCGGATTTGATGAAACAATGTTTACCATAAAAACATAAGCACCAAGCACTGACAAATTTCGACAGCGAAAGCAGTGCCCTGGTGGCGTAGTGGTTAACGCAGCCGCCCGGTTTGCGGAAGATGCTGGGTTCGATTCCCGCCTGGGGCAGGACGATTTTTTTCAGTGTATTTTTTTAGTATTAAAAATATTTACGCGTTTGTAAACTCAAACATTATTCTACATTGATGATTGTTAAATTTAGTGATGTGATGGTTAGCTAAAACCACTAATGTATAGGTACAGACAACAGCACGTTGGGTTACCACAAACTGTCAAATTTTCCCAATCGATTATGCACTTTATATGAATACTCTTAGGTTGAAAATCTTTTGGAGAAATTTGACAGTTTTGTATAGCCCGACGTGCTGTTGACTGTACTTTGTCTAGCGCTTTCGGCTGAGTGTTTACAGCCGGCATGAAATCAGACACTTCAAAAATTCTTTTTCATAATAGGTTCATATTCACATAAATCAATCAGTTTTCCAGGGTTCGACAATAGTAAGCAATATTCCAGTGCGGGCTCCGTACATTAACGGGCGGAGGATTTAATCAAGCTGTGATGAAAAATGCCTGCGGGACCCTAACTGCGTCGGAGCGCAAGTACGGACAGCAAAAAAGTTTTAATGGTTATTAAAAAAAATCTCAAACATAGTATCACGTTCAAAATCCCAAAATTTGATTGAGCACAGCTTTAAGTAGTATTTGGTTACACAAAGCCATACCTAGTAGTACGGACCATGAAGGTAATTATGTTATTTTTTTTTACGGTCTTATTGTTAACGCTTGATGATCGTTCAAAAGTGCAACATTGTTCAATATCGAGCAAAAAAAATGGGGAGTGGTCTCCCCTTGACCTTCTCGTATAGTTATAAGTTAGAGTAGCATACATTTTCTGTATTTTCTGAGTGTGTTATGTAGTTGCGGGATCCTCCACACATTACGGCCAAGGTCGCCAGCCCTTAACGTCGTCTTAAAAATATTTATAGATTATGACCTAAATAATTATTTACATCAAGATTCTTGATAATAATTATAAGTAGATGACAGAGATAAATTAGTTGGCAAAATGGTTTAAAAAGACTCCACAAAGTTACACTTTAGCATACCTACATAATTATATGTACTTATAGATACTTATTCCCTGATAAGGATACTGATGCTTGTAGATTCTGTGAATAGCAGCGTGAAACACCAATGCACCTTCTGTGCTCTCGTGAACCTTTTATTCACAAAAGAAGCCGACTCTTGGGGGAACACATTTTCAACCTAGACGATATTAAAACAATCCAAGCTGGGAATATCTTGATAGTGCCCAGCTAAATGAGTAGGTACATGTAAGGCCTCAATAAGACTTACTTGGAGGCTAGTCACAATAGATCTTTATAGGTCGTAGTGACGCAAAATGCCCCGAAACGAGGAACTAATAATAATACTTTTAGTGTCTTGTAGCACGTAGATAGATGAGAAGGAGAAATACAGCGACAGAGATTAGCGGAGAATATTAACACGCAATAAAAATTCACAATACTATTTATTTCACCATACCAAGTACAAGAGGTAAAAGTCAAGCACAAAATCCAGTGACGTTTGTCAATGACGCATGATGTATTCTTGCTACTGGCCATATAGGAATAAAAAGTATGGTATCAAACCGAGTGCCTACATCACTCCCCCACAAGACCGTAGCTACGGGCGATAAAAATCGGGAAATCGAACTGTACGGCCCGAACGTGTTCTTTTGGGTTCTACAGGATCTGGAACCTTAGATGTGGGAATCAGATGAGGTGAAACTGTGGGTGTAGTTTGTGGTGGAATTGAAGGTTCAGGAAGTGGGTGTTGGATGCTAGTGGGTTCTGCCAGTAAATATGCAGGCTTTAAGCGGTCCACGGAAACTGTGACTTCCTTTCCCTTCACGATTAATTTAAATGTTTTGTCATTTCGGTCCAAGACTTGATACGGACCGGAGTACGGAGGTTGTAGGGCTCCTCTCACTGTATCATCCCGTAAAAATACATGAGTTGACAAGGAAAGATCTTTGTGGATAAAGATTTTATCTCTATTGTGTCGCGCGGTAGGGAATGGTTGCAACTTAGCTGCAAAACTTCGAATGCGTGTAGCAAAATCGGATATATCCGTGGTGTTGGGAGCTGCTGCCTGGAAAAATTCTCCCGGCATGCGTAATGGCTCACCATAAACTAACTCTGCAGACGAAGCTTGCAAGTCTTCTTTGAAGGCACTCCTTATGCCTAACAACACAAGCGGTAACGTGTCAACCCAATTGCAATCAGCATGGCACATGATTGCAGCTTTTAATTGACGGTGGAATCTTTCCACTAAACCGTTACAAACCGAGTGCCTACATACTTATTCCTAAAATATTTAATTTCATAAAAAATATATTAACGAGACTGTTGCGTTTTTTGCTAACTGTACAGGGGTGGATTCGCAAAGGGTTGCAAGTAATGAGTAGAATGAAAAATGGCCGCACCGCCCCGCTATATATTAAAAACTACTGGATTCCGCTGGAGCGCCATTATTGTCTATGGTAGCTTCATTTTCTGATGTAGAAACAAGTGTGTCTAGTGCGTTATTTTTCTCTCATTGGTGGAAACTTTGCAATGCTTGGTTGAATTTTTTTCCTTCAACAACATTCACAACTTGAACTTCAATCACCTTTCACATAGTCAATCCATCTTTTCTTCAGTCTTTTCTTTCTTCATATCCATCCACACTCATGCTTTTGCACCCGTAAACAAATTACTAAGGAAGATTTGACTATTAATGATTTGAAAGTCTTATGACCCGCCTACCAGACGCCAGCGCTCATTGGGCTTGCTATTGTTGGTGCATACTGGATACTCTCCACCGTAAGGGGTGACCCATGACGGCAGATGGTGCTACTTCAGGTCAAACATTTCACATAAGTGTCATCGTCTCAGTGTGCTACGGTGACTGTATGCTTGTCTGCTAATCAAATAACTTAAACCTACCTATTTTACAAGCAATAGGTTTAAAAAAACTGTAACCCGACTGCGGAAAAGAAAGAAAGGAATGAAATCGGTTAAAATCGGGGTTTACAGGGTAAACGCGACTCCTCTTATTTCTAGAGTCGGTTGAAATGTAGCCTATGTAACTCGGACCATAATAACGAATTAATAGTCATCTTATTCATCAAAATCTGGTGAATAGTTTAGGCTAAGGTTTCCCAAACTGTAAGCCCTAAGGGCTTCACAATAAAAATAAGTTTGGGAAGCCCTGGTTTAGGCTCTATGGAGGCACATACGTAACTACAAATATACATACATGTACATGGACTGCTAATATTATCATAACCCTTCTATTTGGCTTCGCCTGGGTAAAAAGTACCTACTACAGCCGCTGGTACACGACTTTACCCTCCGTACGTAAGTTTCTACATGGAACATGTTGAAAACACAATTGCAAATAAAAATACCAACTCTAATTATGGTAATTACCCAAAAAACCTAACTCCCCACCTGTCACACCTGAATCATCCTGGCATGACTATAATTACAATCGTTCCCTGCGACACGTACCACGAAACCCTTCCGTGAATATAATTACCGCACAATTTTAACTTTATCGACGAAAAAATCGGTTGGAATAGGTATCGTTGCATTACAGATACCGGTCCAGGCTAACTAGGTCTCCCGACGCCTAAAAACCCGAAGACATTAGAGGCTTTTGTACAGTGGTTTTTGGTAGCGTGCGCAGATCGCTTGATAGGGCATATTATAAATTGCCTGTCCGTCTGTCTGTCTGTCACGGGGCACGCGATGCAAAAAAGTTGGCTTCGCTAACGAAATTGTTGCTTAATAGAATATGAAAATGTTTTGTGAGGTTTTGTTGGTCTATGTTTAGAGCTGAAAAAAGTCTGAGCAAAAAATAGAAAATAGAAAACCGGCCAAGTGCGAGTCGGATTCGCGGACAAAGGGTTCCGTACCATTATCGGCAAAAAAATCATGTCTGTTGTATGGGAGTCCCACTTAAATCTTAATTTTATTTTAATTTAGTTATTTTTATAATTGAATAATATAACTCAATATTCTGTGAATATTTCAAAAATACTTTCTGGAGCGGTACGCTCCAGAAAGTATTTTGCACTGTGGTTTAGACAGAGCGGCGTGTCTGGGGTGGGTCTCTCCCGGGAATATTAACTAAAATAATTTATCTAATTGTTGCCATTTTTTATTTTTTCTCTTTGCATTTAAATCAACTTGTTTTCTTATGGTTGAAATTGATACCAAATTAAATAGAAAACAAAAAACATAGAAAAAAATCCTGTCATGGATAAGTGCTGAGACGGGACCATTCATGACAGGATTATTTTCCATGTTTTTCGTTGCCTATTTAATTTGGTATCAATTGCAATCATAAGTAAACTTGCCAAACAAAAAATAAAAACAATATAACCTCTATTTAGCGTAAATATGCAGTGCAATGTTATATTGTACCTAGGTACATACATCCATTATATTTACTAGTGTGACTATGTATTTTTTGTTGCAAATGTTGATAACTTTTGTAATAAGGCCCAATTTTATTACTGGTCGGTGCAGTATGCCTTGTTATCGACAATACTGCTTAAGGATTTGTCATTAGATTGTTACGTGTGTGTGCCTGACACCAACGCTCCTTGGGAACGACTGCTATCTTTCAACAGCACCCGTGACCACCAGCTTAACGTGCTTAAGTGGCAAACGATACAACGTTTCTATCGAACGAAATGATATTACCCCCCATCCACTAGGATAAGTTCGTGTGTATGGTAACAAAAGGATTGTTTTTCATCTCGGACTGGCGAGGAATGATAAGGTCGCAGGAAAACATGTAGAGATGACATTTAGTTAGTGGCCTCAACGGTTTTATTTATCGCTACGATGTTTCTCTACAGTTCATCTATGAGGACAAGTCGTACTAAATAAAAGCTAGTGGATGGGAGGCTAATTTTTGACGACGGTCGCCATAGAGCTTTCTCACTAAAACGTCAGTTTCATACATTATTATTATTTTCGTTGGACGTTCAACGCAATCGACTGGTCAATTGGCTAGGCCCTCAGTTCAGTACCCTAGTATGAGTTTTGATAGTTTTCGAGCTCGATCAAACATATCGTTTCTTTTCATACATTGCCAACTGTTTCTGTTAGTTTACGCTAGAGGCGCTAGTGTGCAATGTATGAAAAGAGACGGTACGTTTGATCGAGCTCGAAAACTAACAAACTCATACTAGGTGTACTGATATAGTCTCTGTGGAATATCCTTCGCTAAGTATACAGGGTACAGAATTCACTGACCCCTCTGACTGGCACTGCGGCTGTTAATCTAATTATACGTATAAATACTTTTCCATATACCTACATGTACTTCTACACATATTACATAATTACACTTATGTAAAGACAAGTTATGCAAAGTCACTACAAACTAGCCTTTAATTAGAACACATTAAGGTGCATAGCCGTCAAATTGTGGAGCAGTAATATGTTGTTGACTGTACCTACGCAGGGCTGAACGCGAGCCCGGCAGCCTCCGGCTTGTTTGCTCAAAATAAACACAGCCGTCCGTATAGCTACTTATTGTAATAATGAACAGGTAGGTACACTTACGCACAGAATGGTTAAACGTACACTTTTTAGTTTAAATATACTTGTATTAGTTTCATATATCTACAAAGTAATAATAGGGAAAGTGCACAATGCCGAGTTGTTAAGTCGCCTCAGCATAAATGTACCTGACAGGTGTGGCGTCGTAGACGGCCGCCTCTGCTGGCGGGGCCGCGCTCTCGCACTAACCTAATGAGGGAAGCACCGCTGACTCGCGCTCTGGCCGTACTGAATCGTTTGACGGTGGATGTTGACATATTTTACTGTACTCTGAGTGAATTCACAAGAATGGCATTGTTTATAATATGTTACAAGAAGTAAGTGAAATATAATAAGGATAGGTTGACTATTAATTAAGTAATTATTGTTCAGTCATCGCATTAGATATGTAATGATGTCTGATAATGGTAAATAAATAAATAAATTATAAAATAAACCCAACCAAGTGTGCAGTCTCTTGAGACTTGCAAGTTTTACTTGTAAATATATTCATCTTTTTCGTATCACCTCTTGCCAAAATACGAGATGGCAAACAAGCTTGTGGCCCACCTAAGTTAAGTAGTTACCGCCGCCTTGAAATAACGGTAAATCACTTAACACTGCAAGTGCGTTGCCATCCTGGGGACTAAGATGATATGCTTTCCATGCCCAGTTATTACACAGGCTTACCTTTCCCTTCAATCCGAAACACAGCGAACTGCTTCACGGCACAAATCAGAAAGGCGGTGGTACTTACCCAGACGACCCTTTTTTGTTAACGGGGAGGTCAAATGCATTTACGCATCGTCCCTGCGGGGTGGTGCCAACGGCAGGGGGATATGTGGGACTCGAGGTATAGGCGTTCCCTCCATACCCACTAAACATCCTCCCCGGCCTGACTTTCAGTGCGCTATTACGGGACGGCTCGGGATCTGCGCACGTGAGCGCAACTACACCGAGACCGTCCCTACGCTGTCCGTCTAGGCACTCCTTGTTGGCCAGCAGCCCACAGGGGCTACCGACTAACGCCAGTCCCTGTAGGCCGCTGGCCAACGGCGGCCTTATAGGCCACCTCCTCCAGCGACGACTAGAAGAAAGTTTCTCCACCACGTTACCAGGGTCCGCCACGAGGAGGCTTCCGAACGTGGACCCCACCTACCCAGACGACCCTAGGGTCTACCACCTAGTAAAATGGTGGAGGTCAGTTTGTAGGTAGTTTGAGGGCTGATGTCGCTCGCCTCACACACGATGTCTTTCTATATTAGCTGTGTTCCTGGTAGACTCCTGCAGTGGGCGGTATTTGATCGAACTGTCATATGGGTAACCTTACACGAGGTCTAGTCTCTCTACTCTGCCTTGTGCGATAAGTCGCAATTGTTTCTTTATCGCGTATTGATACATAAACGAAGTATTTCAAAATACCATTAAAACTAGTATTTTGTAGTCTGCTAAAGTAGTTTGATAGGATACGAGTTCTTGGAGTATAGAAATGTTGGTTAAAAACTTGGCCCAGGGAAGACAGGGAAGACAAGCTCCTTTGATCAACTAATTTCATGTTTCAGTTTCAAAGGAAAGTACGGGTATCAACGGTGTATGGGTATCCATACACCGTTGATTACTCATGCGATTTTCAAAATATGCGGCGTAAACGGCCGTGTCTTTTGATTGCGTTGTACTCTAGAATTTTTTTCTTTGCTGCTTTCAAGATCCAAGTCCCTCGAATTAAATTCACTTTTTTCACTTTGTTGTAGAATCTACCATTAATTACTATATATAATTGAAAAATGTTTGAACGAGAGAGGTTCCATAACTATTGGCATAAAATTTAATTCGAACCCGATACCATTATACTATCAAAAATAACTGCATTCATTATATTATTGTTTTTTGAAGTTTTTCGTGTAATATTGATATTTAATATACTGAAATTTAATAAGAATGAAAAACATAGTTTTAAACTTTTATCACCGACTGCCTCCTGCGGTAAGTACTCTACCTACGAATGTACATACGCCAAATGTTTGTCCGTCCGTCCGCTACAGGGTAAGCAATACTTTATGCTACGAATTTAATTAAAATGCGTACCTAAATAGCACTGAAAAAACACATTGCCTTTCTCATACAATAGATTTTACTTAGGTACCTACCTATGATGAGGTAGGTAGGGCCACAGAGTGGTTAGTGTAAGTTTTTTAGTTTACAAAACGCACCGATTCTAGTTGCGTTAAGAGCTCAATAAATTTATCGAAACTGCGAACATGTATAAGCCTTAAACATGTTCGAAGTTTCGATAAAATTTAAAGTTGGCGGTTATATCCAATGATTTTTGACCGTTCAACGCGAAAAATTGCTATATCATATCGTGTTTCGGTGGTCATGCTAGGCGGGCTGAGCTCCACGGGGTAGCGAAGGGGAGGGTTGGCAGCGCGCGAGTGTGACGTCAGTATTACAAGCGTCTATAGACTACGGTGACATTAAAAAAAAGATACTCAGCCTCCCAGTAATTCAAATTTCTGGATAAAGTTCTCTTTCCATACTCTGCCTTATATCATTACTTATTTATTACCATAAAGAGAAATTAACGCAAAGAGTTCCCTTTAAGTAATTTGTAAGTCGGACAGTCAAGAAATGGAATTCAATGCCACACGTGTTTCCTCCTTCTTCCAATCCTGCGTCATTCAAAACATGAGTGAACAAGCACCTTGCAGGTCGGCAAGGTACCTGAAGTCTACTTCTGCTTACCATCACGTGGAATGGAATGATTTGCTCGAACTTTTTATAAAAAAAAAAATATTTATTGCTTTGAAAACATCTTGAAGCATTTATTATTAAACGTAGGATATAAATAATATCTAAAACACCTATCCGAGTGACAACAACAAAGACACGTCCGTTTGTCTATTAATAAGATACAAAACAACACCACATTCACGTCAGCTTACAATCTGGCTGTACGACAAAGATACCTCGGCCCACACACGGCTCGAAAAAAAACAAGCCAACCATTTCCCGGATTCCCGCCAAATCAACAATGACAGTTGACATTCCCAACAAAATGGCGAAAGCGCGCGAAACTCGCAAATATAAAAACAATAAACGGTACGAGGCGGGCGATATGCAAAAATTTAACGAAAATAAAAGGGAATAAATAAAATAATAAAAAAATATAAATCCAGTCTTTTTGTTTTCCGTTGCTCGGATGGGCTCTCGATGTAAAAAAGCGCCCGCTTCTAGACAGCCCGTCAGCCGCTACGCGCATAGCCACGCTACTGACAATTGGCTATGGTAAATATTTATTACCTCAGAGCACATAAACCCATTAACAATTTAACAGACTGTAAATTTTAAACTTAGGCTTAAAAATATACCTACCCATAGGTTTTTATTTAGTAAGAAGCTAGCTTCCCAATCGTTTTGGAAAGTACGTAGGGGAGTAACAGTTGTGTTTGATAACATAGTCAGATAAGATAACAGACCATCAATATTGATTTAAATATTAAGTACCTACGTGTTAAAGTGAACCCTGTGAACCAGTAACGCTAGAGACTGCCTGTAGATGTCGCTGGTGTTGACATTAAGTATGGCGGAAATCGAACGCGGATTGCAAAGTTGGGCGTGTTTTTGTGTTTTTGATGTGATTAAAAATTTTGCTTACTCTTTTGTTTGATGGTGAAAATAATAGCAATGTAAGAAGCTTCTTGTAAAACTAATTTGGAATGTCTATTAGAGCTTAAAGTTATGCGGTTTTAGATTAATTTTAAGAGTGGCCCGATTTAACTAATCAAATTTTTAATTAACGTACCAATGGCTACCCGCGTTGATGTACGCTATCGCTCCAAAGGGTACCTATTCTATAAACCCCAAGGTCTGTTTGAAACTGTCTCTATATGAAATTTAATCTTAATCAGTTCAGCAGTTTGATCGTGAAAAGGTAGATAACCAGAGTGTCAGATTTACTTTCATGAAATAAGTTCATACCCGGACTGTTGAGATGATTTTGAGTGTTACATCTGTCCGGGTCGTTGGCTTTGGTTGTTTTTTTTTGCTGAAGGATTGTCACTCTTTTGGGATACTGTATACCCCACAGATTTAATAATACAAGGAGATAGGCTAAGCCAGCGTTTAACTTGTGACAAGTGTAGATATGCCCAGTGGGCATATATTGCCACCAGTTCGCCGTCCGCTAAAGTCAAGTGAATACGTACGTACGTATGTCAGAAAGAAATATCCGTTTTTCTTTCAAAATGCCGTCCTGTTTAACTGTAACATGCAATCATTGCAGTGAATCAGTTATTTATCAAGTAATGGAATAACTTTTCACACGTAAGAACCGGAAAACTTAGATTTATATTTAAAAACAATATTTAAACAAATAGTCCGACTTTTATTCATAAAAACACAATCGCTTTAAATTATGCGTTACTATCTTACAAATTGTATTATATTGCGGCTGTGCTTAACTTTCATTGCTTCGCAGTCCTTAATACGAGCGCAATCAATAGTGTATTTTACGGCATGCTCAACTAGAACCATGTTAAGTAGTACGGCCGCTGATCGCGTCACTCGGACTTCCTATGAACTCAGCGATCTGACCGATCTCATTTGCGGCTGTGCCTAACTTTCATTGCTTTGCAGTTCTTATGACGCGCGTTTTATGTTGGTACTAAAAAACTTACACTAAAGGTACTGGTTTCATTTTATTAATAACATAAACTCGCAATATGCGACTGAGTAAAGAAATATTCTATCGACAACGTCTGCACCCGCACTATAAAGTTCATATTCATAAAAGTTCGATACCAAAAGTTTAGTACGCATCTGCATCACATTGACGTCAACTCCTCATACTGCACTTTCTATTCCACTCAAGGGTTTAAAATAAGCATAAAAAATATTAAATGGTAACAGTTGCGACCCTCTGCAGGTGGCGTGCGATATTTCAAAGTGGGCAAAAGTACGTTCGCGCTATAACTACGTAGGCGCGCACAGCGGCGGGACGCTCGACATTGGGACCTCGCTTCACTGATACTTCGGCGCTATACTATAGTTGCTAACTTTCAAAGGGATGCAATTTCCGATTGTCAGATCGAACGTTTTTTTAAACATACTGAAACTAGCTAAACTTCTTACACTCCAAATTAAAACATTTAGTATGAAAACATTCAAAAATTTCATTTAAAGAAAATCTTGAAAATTATTGATCTCACCAAAATAAAAATCGGGAGTGGTCTCCCCGTGACTTTCTCATTTACCGGAAACGATTCAAAATTTGATAGAAACCTAATATTTTGATGTCATACACGTATGTTAAATTTGGTTGCAATAAGTTAAAGCATGCTCGAGTTATCGTGCTAACGCACAGACACAATTCCAAAAAAAATTTTTTTGGACTCAGGGAGGTCCAAAACGTAAATCCGTCAAAATCTCGAGGTCGAATTTTTTTACGATTACAAGACTTCCTCTATACTACGTACGAGAAAGTAAGAAGTAACTTAGCTTGGAAAATACAGTTAGCTTCGTAGACTTTATTCAATTTTATTACCTATTTAAATATTCATATGAGAAAAAGTTGCATCTTGTTAGGGAAAATCAATAAGATTTTTGCAGTGAACCTTTTAAAAAGGAAAAGGGACACCAAAAAGTTTTAGACGATGAAACGAAAAAGCGTTACATAAAGAACGCACAGGTAGAAGTTTTAATAGAATATCAATATAGGTATCATTTTCGTAGTTTTCGGGGGTCCTGATTCCGAATACAATATCTGTTTCAATATCCAAGATGGCATAAAAACAGCTTCACGAAAACTCGGAGTCCTGAACAAGGTTGTGCTTGCTATACAATACGCAAATACGGCGCTGCGTGAAGTATCGCACCTGTGAGATGGCTCCGTCAAGTACTTACTTGATGCTTAGGATAGGTTGCAGCGTCGCGCTATCCGGATCATCGGGCGAAGAAGATGTGACTAAGCATCTTAAGCTTCTCCAGTTGCATCGCGATGTTGCGTCATTGAGCGCATTCTACCGTCTGTGCCACGGCGAGTGCTCTAATAAGCTTTTTTCCCTAATCCCACCATCTCCTTTCCTTTTAAGGACTACGCGTGCTGGTCTACGTTGTCACCGACAAACTGTGGCTACCATTCAAACGCGAACTAAGAAATTTGGCAACTCATTTCTTTGTCGCACAATCAAGAAATGGAATTCACTGCCAGCACACGTGTTCTTACAATCCGGGGTCATTCAAAAGAGGCTTGAAGAAGCACAAAATTAATACAATAAAAATATTACTTATATCTTTTAGTATCGCGCCAGCATATGAGTAGAGGAGCGCAGCCGACCGTCGTGCAAGACAAGGATGGAGAATAAGACGAAGGGTTGCTCTGAGACTGAGCAAGTATCGAGTTTGTAAGCTCCGCTCTCCGCCGACAGAAATAGCATTCAACATGAACGTGCACGCCCATAAAGTGGCGCATTTAAAATACAAGCCAGAGAGATAAGGAATTTATTTCAGAGCTTCTTACTTCACAATAATTACGCGAATTCATACCTCGTTTTTGATATCAAAAAATTTGTGATTTTTTGCTGAACTATTCCGTGTAAAAATAAGTTTGAAATCTCAAGTATTTTAGGAGATATTACGTATGGAATCGGACACCAGAGATGGAATAATTCCTCGTCTCTAATACGATACTTTATGGGAACTTCGTAACAATAGCAGCAAGGGGGGAGCGGCGCGCGCATCAAGTACCGAGTACCGTTGTTCGCGAGCGTAGAGATAATAAATACGTTACTTTATGGGCGCCTCTCCTAGAGAGGATATGCCAAGATAACAGTAACTTTCGTACGCTGTATATGCGTTGTACGGTAGGTATACGGTTTTTTCTTTGGACGTCCGTCTTAGCTCTAGGCTCGCTTGTCTAGCAAATTAAAAAAACAACGCTGAAACGCGCGTTCGGAATTGTGATTTTGAAAATGGAACGCGCGCTTTTCTTTTTCTTCCCTTTTGTGTTTTTTACGTAGTTCGAAATTGGAATTTCGTTTTTGTTTTAAAAATATTTTATTGCAATAAAATTTAATATTCAATATTCAATGTATATTTTAAGTAGGTAATAGAAAAGTGATAATTATGTTCGAAATTACGTTCGGATACTGTCTAAAAAAGTGTGTTTCGCCCTTTTTTGTAGCGTCCGTTAAGTTTATCTTTTTTTTCTTTGATTTAACAATAATATCAGAGCTCATTTTGCGTAGTGAAAGTGGATTTTGTTTTAATGCACAAGCCGTACTGAATCGATAAATGTGCAATTTTAAAGAATTATTGAATGAATTATAGGTTTAACAGTAACTGTGTCAAATGTTTGAAAGACTATATTGATCTAAGTCCTAGCTAAAAGTGAATCAAAATCAATCAATTATAAAAAAAGGAAAATACACATCTTATTAAATAGTACCTTTAGACTTTTCCAAGATTAAAGTTTAAAACTTTTTTTTTTGGCGTTAATAATGGACGATTCAATCAAATCCAATATTAGGTAGGCTTTAATTTTTTGTTAATATTTTTCTTTAGCATGATTTCACAGTCTCATGCTCTATAACTGATGAAAGGAAAGTCTTTGCCTTCCCTGGAAAAGGAAAATTTAAAAACAACAAAATCATAAAATGACCAAACTACCTTTAGTCGATTTTACAGAAGTTGCAAGGTATTACCTAACGGTTTTGAGTCTCTTGATGATTTCATAATACCTACTTACATGCAATAATTTTTGCGTTTGCAAACGCGTAAATATTTTTAAAACTAGAGCAAATACACTTAAAAAATCGATCTGACCCAGGCGGGAATCGAACCCAGCATTCTCCACGATCAGGGCGGCTGCGTTATTTTTTTCTACCTACTTACAATTTTGAACTTACAATATTGTTGTTTTTTTTTCAAACCTATGTATTTTATATGAATAAATAGCTGACCCGGCAAACGTTATATTGCCTTACAAAAATGATTAAATTACTAAAATGGCTATAAAAAAATAGGGGTTGGTGATAAAAAAGTAAAAATTTAGGGTTGTATGTATTTACTAATGCTGTATCATAAAAAAATATTTTTTTTTATTATCTAAAATGTAAAAACAAATTAGGGGGTGGATTACCCTTAACAATTAGGGGGATAAAAAATAGATGTTGTCCGATTCTCAGACCTACCCAATATGCACACAAAATCTCATGAGAATCGGGAAAGCCGTTTCGGAGGAGTTTAACCACAAACACCGCGACACGAGAATTTTATATATTAGATTAGAAAGAGATCCTGCCTCAATTTATTGACGTCATCAAGTAAGAGCCATATCAAAATGAAAGTCCGCTTGTCCACTGAATGCACTCCCCGCTACATAAATATCGGTAAAAATACTATAGAACAGACAGCCATTATATATTATATTGTGCAAGTATATAGAATGCACGTAGTCGCGCGTGCGTGTCGTTTTGTAGCGCGGACAATGAGTTTTGATATTTGCATACACAAGTTTTTTTAAATATTTGACAGGGAAGCTCGATGACACCGTAGTCTTTCTTCGTGACGATGACAAAAGCAGAGCTACAAGGGCGCAGACAGTACTCAGAGGGATGACCAAAATTTTTTAACTCGATTGTCTAATTCTATTCTTAATTAATGGCGTTGCGTCGCATTCAACGTACGCATTTTGCCAATGTCAAGTGAAAATGTAACTTAAGTAACAAAAATTGTACGGTTGATTGAGGTTAAATGGAGTATCTCAACACGTGTTTTTACAAAAAGAACTCGTGAGAAACTCCTAACTTTTTGTTCCGTGCTTCCAAATTTATGTTAAGCTGGTCACCCGGCTGCTGTCACAAAATAGTATTCATTCTCATGTAGGTTTGGTGTCAGGCAGGCGGCCACTGGCCGTCAAATAATATGTAATGCCAAAACCTACAGCAGTACGTCGATAATAATATATAGGTAGGTCTGCACCAACCCCAAATGAATTGGGAGCACTGTAGGAGAAAGAAGACTTGACAGTTCTCTGACAAGTATTTTTCAAGAGCATGCGAATCCACCAGGCAGGCCGTATGATTGTCTTTTAACCAAATAACATAAAAAATATTAAACACCAGTGGTCGCCCGCGGCTTGGCTCGCATTAATATCGGTTAAATTATAGCCTATATGTTATTCTAATGTATGAGCTATATTAGTGTAAAGTTTCATTAAAATCTGCTCAGTACTTTTTGCGTGAAAGAGTAACAAACACACATCCGGACATACATACATACGTCTATACATCCATACAAACCTTCACGTTTATAGTATTAGTAGGATTTAATATATTTTTTTAAATATATACATGACAATTTTCTTTCTAATTAAGAAAATTGAATGAAAAACAAGTATCAAGATCATTACAACGCGTGCTAGTGCCCGTAGACCAGCGTCCATTTTACATTATATATCTAGAATTTGTATGTACCTATATGCTACGACCGGCTGTGTACACAGGACTCATGGGCTTAGTTAAGTTTATACTTATAGAGTTAAATTTCAACAACGTATCTCTACGTAACGGAAAATTGTATTTCAAGTAATATTTTACCATTAACCCTTGGATTCTTGTGACCAGGCGCCTATTTCATAAACTCATCATCATCATCATAACAGCCTTTATAATTGCCTCTCTTTATCATCGAAGGAGGTTTAGGCAGTAGTCTACCATGCTTGCCCAATGCGGATTGGTGGACGAAGTATAAGGTGATCAATACCCCTTTGCTGGTCCATTAGTCGCCTTCTACGACACCAATTGGAGGATATGGGGAGATGCTATTCTACTCTGCCGGCTTCACACGGCCAAATTTTCATAAACATGACAATTGTATAATTACTACGACAATTTAGAGTAAATACATTGTCGAATCCATGAGCAGAAATAGTTTTCTTGTTCGTTAAATTCCACATTGGTTCCGCAATGTCATCAAAATGTCATAGTAATTTTAAATTGTCAAGTTCATGAAATAGGCGCCTGCTGTCGCGTTTATTCCTGTCAGTTCCTCGCAACTACCCCAGGCACCGCATGGTCTAAATTAGCTACTTACACGGTTTGCCCTAACCTATCTTGGTCTTCTGTCTACTTAGGCACGAATTTATGTTGGGTATATGAATAGTATTAGTAATAGTTTGCATGATTTGGATATAATTTACACTTTGATTATTTTGCAATAGCTATCCAAAATTTATGTCTGGTCTCAAAGTAGGTATCTACCTATTTAACAGGCGAAACATTGCAAAATAGTTGCTTGGTAGCAATTACTAAAGTAGATAAAAGAGTATCAATTAAAGATTTTTTTCCTGATTTTCGCAACATAACAAATTATTATAAACACACAGATATTCGTCTCCACCTCATCATTACAATAAAAAATCGACAAACCCAATCGATACATCGTTACCAAACGTTTTACTCGAATCGAATATGTTATGATGGTCAGTTTTTTTTTCAGGCGAACACCGAAGCGGTGTTTAGTCTGGGTACGACTGTGGTTATCCTAATTGGTGTTAGTCGGGGTATTATGCCGCGGGCAGCCTGGATATCCAAGTTGGAGCATTCACGTTGCTGTATGAGCGTTCGATACTTATCATCATTACTCTAATGTGTTTTTCATAATCAGAATGCCCAGGCAAGTGTCCACTCTATTCCATCTATCGCTTTACAAATATAATCTTAGCTATTTAGACTTTCTAGGTTTCAAATGAGGCCTTTTACTAATTAGAGAAAATACTCCGTTTTAAAAATTATAAAATTCCACAATTATAAAATATACACTGATAATTGAATATACACCGTTTTCATAAAAAATGCCTTAATTTTCGAAATGGCTTACCTACTTATTGAATTTATTTTTTTCGATTTTTATCGATAATATTTTTTGTAATTTCCGCACAATTCGATTCATCTAACACTACTTTTAGTAGATATTGTGTGACAAACGTATGTGCTGGGTTGGTGCTTTTGTGTTGATGCGTCAGTAGGCTTCGGTAACTTATAACTGTTTATCATCAGGCGGCTCTTATGGAATTACAAAGTATTTTACTCTTCAAACTGTCGAATAAGACTGAGACGAACATTATTTCCGAAACTGACAACATTACATTTTTTACTAGTGTTTTTTATTATACCTATGAGTGGAAAATATACATTAAATGGTTAACACGTAATTTTTTATTTTCTTTAATTTGTATTTTAATGTAAAATTTCAAAACTTACTCATTCTAAAATGACGTATGTGTATCTGTAGGGTTTTTGTGGGGTTAATGTCTATTCTATTCTATTCTTATTTATTCAAGTGCAAATTTAACTAAAGTAACAAAAATTGTACGGTTGACTTGGGTTAAAAATGGAGTCCCTCTACACGTGTTTTTACAACAAGAACTCGGGAGAAACTCCGGTATTATTATCATGGGCTCTACAAAAAAAATAAAGATGACACAACTGCCAAATCTTTGAGGTAAAGTTGAATTTAATTAAAAAAAAAGATGGATGACAAAGACTTTTTCTGTTAGTAATCCTACGCTGCCCATCTTTGGTAGGTAGGTACGTTTAGTGCTTTTTTTAATATCTTACAATTTAGCAAGTAATAAATTCTGAAAAAAAATATATAGTGTTTTAATCAAAGCTCCAATTCAATAGTTTCGTAATGATCATAACTTTTTTTTTTTAATGTTGTCAACTGTAGCTAACTCGATGTCCTTACCGCGAATGCTGTGTTACGGATTAAATACGAATCATAGTAATTTTTTGTAGCACATTCCACATGATTGTGGACTCTTGTAAATTGCATGATTGGTGCCGTCGGCTGCCCAGGATTAGGCGGCGCGGGTTTGACGCTCGCGTGATGTTAAAATTATTAAATTGCCTTTAGTTTTACAAGAACGTTTTTTGAAAAAAACATTTTATTGGTGTTTTGCGATTTCGCGAGCCTGTCAATGTGGGATTTGAATATTGTGTTAGTTGTTCAAGAACTTTTAAATTACGGACATTTCTATGTTTTTCATTAACAACATATTTTAAAATGTTGGTTTTAATCTAATACAAAATCTTTTGATCAAGCAAATAATCAGTAGTAGATACTTAAAACTATAAAGCACGACATAAAAACATACATTTCTCATTTCTAGTTTTCGTCAGTTTCCTTTTTTTTTTGTTACTTTGCGAAACCCTTGAAGAAAAAATAGTATTTTGACAACAAAAAGTAAAAAAGATGCTTGACAGCATTTAGAGTCAATAATGTTTTATTGCATGCGTACTCCGCATGCTGTCAAGCATCTTTTTATTTAAATCTTGCACCTATAATGTAAGTAAAACTTTTTACTAAAAATCCCAATTTCTTGATTACTTATTTAAGGAAAACTATTTTATTGATTTTTAAATAAGGTAACACTGTGAGAGATTTTTGCAATTATCTTTTATCTGCTTTTATCACAAAATTATTTATTAGAAGTTTGGCGCACTGTACAAATATCAGTTGTTTTTGGTGTGCTCATGAATTGGTACCTAATTTTAGTTAGGTACTTCTTATTATTATTTAGACTATTCGGGGCTTTTTGCGTCACTGCGACCTATAAAGATCTATTGTGACTAGCCTCCAAGTAAGTCCTATTGAGGCCTTACATGTACTCCTTTAGCTGGGCACTATCTAAAAATGATAAGATATTCCCAGCTTGGATTGTTTTGATATCGTCTGCATCGAGAATTAGTCCAGTCAACAAGTTCAAAAACGTGAAAAATAGAGATAAAGCTCCTAAAAATATGAGCAATAGCTCATTGGATTCGGAACGACCTCTAGAAAAATGAGTTTTGAGGATTTTACTGCACGTAAAAAATTGCAATTGTTATTAACAAAATAAGATGAAAAAAAAGAGGTATTTACGTTTTTGTTAATAACTCATAAACTATTAATATTTAAGATATTTGGAAAAAAGGTCCTTAAAGAGGAGGAAATTTCCAAAAAAAAAGTCCCAGCTCCCGGAACTCTACCTCTATTATTTATAATTTTAATTTAACGCTGAAAACAGGGCTCCGCGCAGCCATTACGGCATGGGCGCACTGCCGTTAAAGACAGTTTCTTACATAAAATTATTTTTTTATAGTAACAAATATGAATTTAAAAATTTAAATAAATTATGGTGTCATCCAGATACTTGAAAGAATATATTCCCGTTGGATTTTTTTTTTAAATTAATCTTTCAAAAAGTTATGCAATTGTTAATTAACGAATTTTTTTCCTATCTCCGTTTTCATAAATGACGACATAAAAATTTAAATAATAAACCTATAAATTTTTGGCTCTGTGGAGCTCTTCTTATATATATACTTAACAAGATCCCGCGATAAAAGTTTATTAAAGTTAATTATTTTGTTTATTACAATTTTTTAAAGTTAACAAAAAATGAAAAGTCTAAGAAATGTTATTAAAAATTTTTTTTTAAACAAATGTTATATTATTGCTGCTTTCTTATCCAACAATGGCATTAAGTAATTTCGGAAAAATTTTTTTTACATCATTTGTTAAGAAATTGTTTATAAACAAATAGACAAGTTTAATATTTAAAGAAATGTTTTTTTTTACCATTATGTTGTCTTGGCAAAATAATGATTTTTTAAAAAAAAATTTTTCTTAAATAAATTTTTTTATTGTTTATAATCGTTTTTTTTATATTTCGATTGTTTAAATAATTAGTTAAGGAATGATTTTTTCTTTAAAAATCATAATTGGCATTTCTTCATAGGTAAATAGAAAAAAAAAATTTTTTTATCAATAATTTCATTGTTTGTTAACTTAACAATTTCTAATAAACAAATTCTAACTACCGTTATATTTTTTTTCTAGAGCTAAAAAAAATAACAAAAACAGCCATATATATCAAAATACTAAAAAAATTTTTTTTCTATTTTTTATAACGCTTTTATATTAAAATTTTTTTTAGTATTTTGATATATATGGCTGTCTTTGTTATTTTTTTTAGCTCTAGAAAAAAAATATAACGGTAGTTAGAATTTGTTTATAACAAATTGTTAAGTTAACAAACAATGAAATTATTGATTAAAAAATTTTTTTTTTCTATTTACCTCTGAAGAAATGCCAATTATGATTTTTAAGGAGAAAATCATTCCTTAACTAATTATTTAAACAATCGAAATATAAAAAAAACGATTATAAACAATAAAAAAAATTATTTAAGAAAAATTTTTTTTTTTAAAAATCATTATTTTGCCAAGACAACATAATGGTAAAAAAAAAATTTCTTTAAATATTAAACTTGTCTATTTGTTTATAAACAATTTCTTAACAAATGATGTAAAAAAAATTTTTCCGGAATTACTTAATGCCATTGTTGGATAAGAAAGCAGCAATAATATAACATTTGTTTAAAAAAAAATTTTTAATAACATTTCTTAGACTTTTCATTTTTTGTTAACTTTAAAAAATTGTAATAAACAAAATAATTAACTTTAATAAACTTTTATCGCGGGATCTTGTTAAGTATATATATAAGAAGAGCTTTACAGAGCCAAAAATTTATAGGTTTATTATTTAAATTTTTATGTCGTCATTTATGAAAAGGGAGATAGGAAAAAAATTCGTTAATTAACAATTGCATAACTTTTTGAAAGATTAATTTTAAAAAAAAATTCCAACGGGAATATATTCTTTCAAGTATCTGGATGACACCATAATTTATTTAAATTTTTAAATTCATATTTGTTACTATAAAAAAATAATTTTATGTAAGAAACTGTCTTTAACGGCAGTGCGCCCATGCCGTAATGGCTGCGCGGAGCCCTGTTTTCAGCGTTAAATTAAAATTATAAATAATAGAGGTAGAGTTCCGGGAGCTGGGACTTTTTTTTCGGAAATTTCCTCCTCTTTAAGGACCTTTTTTCCAAATATCTTAAATATTAATAGTTTATGAGTTATTAACAAAAACGTAAATACCTCTTTTTTTTCATCTTATTTTGTTAATAACAATTGCAATTTTTTACGTGCAGTAAAATCCTCAAAACTCATTTTTCTAGAGGTCGTTCCGAATCCAATGAGCTATTGCTCATATTTTTAGGAGCTTTATCTCTATTTTTCACGTTTTTGAACTTGTTGACTGGACTAAATGTGTCTTCCCAAATGTCGGCATATTATTAAAAGATATAGATAGGAAAAATCGGGAGTAGTCTCCCCTTGACTTTCTTGTATACCGGAAACGACTCAAATTTTGATCATCCGAGTACCGACCGCGCACTTGGTTGCTAAGCTTCGCGATCGACGACTCAAAAGTTGATAGAAACCTTATATTTTGATGTCATACATGCATGTTAAATTTGGTTGCAATAAGTTAAAACATACTCGAGTTATCGTGCTAACGCGCAGACACACACACACACACACAGACATAATTCCAAAAACGGTATTTTTGCACTCATGGAGGTTCGAAACGTGTAAATCCGTCAAAATCTCGAGTTCGAATTTTTTGACGATTACCAGACTTCCTCTATACTACGTATACGAGAAAGGAAAAAAGGTCCCTTCTTACTTAAGGACAGGCAGAAACTAAGGTAGGTACGTAATAACTAAAGACATAAATTGTATTCACTTGCGTGTGTACCCCCATGCCGCACGACCGCTGCGCGAGCGCTCGCACCTGTTTCCGGCAACACACTTCCGCTCGCAGGTCGCAACGGATATAGACCGGTCACTGTGACGATCTTGAATTCGAGCTTGTTTTATTTTAAGCATAAAAAATAACGATTCTAAACTACAGTTGGGTTCAATTACTTTAAAAATAGACTTCAAGAAACGAGAATCATTTTAAGTTTCGTGGACAAATCCAGATGTTGCGAGACGGCGCTACAATTTTCCAAACCATGAAAATCTTTTTTGGTTATAATAAGTAAAGTTCTTTTGGAGATACCGTCGATTAGACACATCTTTTTAAATACAAACTACTTACCTATTAAACATCGTACACTTCCGTATTTATTCTACAGGTTTTTTACCTAATTTTCTTAGATTTCCCAGGAGTGTGTGTAGTGTAGAGTTCCTGGTTTCATACATTTTCCTATTTATTACATTATGAACGTTTCGAACCGGACTGCTGAGATGATTTTGAGTGTAACATCTGCCCTGGTCGTTGGCTTTTTACCTAGTTGGTTTAGAGTACTGAAGGATTGGTAATTTTTGGGTTTGGTGCCATTTTGTGTGGGCGAAAGGCTGGCAACTGTCACTATTTGGAGGCACTGCATAGCCCATACTTCCAGATATGGCTTTATGGATTTGCTCAATCCGTCATAGAATTAGCGTGATCGTTATGTATGTAAGAACCTCAAATCATGTAAGAACGTTTTGACACTATTACGATTTCTATAAACTGCTTGACGCTACTCAAAGTTTGTTAAAATCGCCAATCTTTAACCTCAATTTCCTACTAAGCCCCTAAAATTCAAAATTGGTTGTGGAAATATAAGATGAACAGTTGATTGCCCCCTAATTTAAAATCCGTTTGTGAAATAGAAACCCTAATCTAAGGCGAGTTTAGCCAAGGTAGGGTACAAAGGTAGGGTAGGGTAGATCGTCTTCCGGCCGGGAGGTAGGTACTGGTTTAAACCACGCTACGAAACAATATATTTTCAATTTCAGGAATTCATATGTAGGTACGTTTAATCGACGCTTTTACGGTGAAGGAAAACATCGTGAGGAAACCTGCACACACCTATGAAGAAATTCTTAGGTTGTGTGTGAAGTCGACCAACCCGGACTTGGCCAGCGTGGTTGACTAAGGACTAATGGCCCCTAATGTGGGGTAGGCTCGAGCCCTTCGGTGGGAACATTATATGAACTGTTGATGATGATGATGATGAGGGTACAAAGAACTAGCCGTTCGAATTAGGAGCGCCTGGACCTTACAGAAGACCACAGTCAATAACACTACATTTTTGTGTTGTGTTTCTGTTGGTAAGGTCGTTAGAGCTCCACGGCGCATGGAAGGAGTTTTAAGGGTTGTCAGCGCACGAGTGACACATCAGTGGTGCAAGCGTCTATAGGATATGGTGACTGCTTAACACCAGGAAGACCATAAGCTTATCCAGGGCCGGATTTAAAGGTCTGGAGGCCTCGGGGCAACAAAGGAGTGGAGGCCCCTTAGCCCCAAATTATTTTCCAAATAAAATGAACAATTTTTTTCAATCGAGTTTTCGGTTAAAAAATAGGCATACTTTTTTACGACCTTTAATCAACGAACAAAATAGGAATATATAATTATTATTATTATTCATGTAATCATGTTTGTACAAAGTACCGTAGGTAAAGGTAAATCGCGAAATAAAATATGAAAGGAAAAGTTGTTTACTGGTGTTTACTAGTCTGAATTTGAATTTTTTTTTTCCGAAGTCTCTATTGTGGGGGCCCTTCTTTTGTGGAGGCCCTGGACTGTAGCCCCGCTTGCCCTCCCCTAAATCCGGCCCTGTGCTTATCTACTAACCAAATATCATAAAAAAATATAAGAACCTATGTATGGAAGTAATATAAGTTAAGTACCATCTGGTTCATAAAAACATACCTACCTAGGTAAATATGTCTTAAAACCTGTTTGGCAATCTCACGAGAGTTTAACGCGAATTCGATAGGAAAGAAAAACAATTTTTTCAATTTGACTGTACCCAAGCTGTAGAAAAGTTCAGGTGGTTAATAAAATAACCTCAAACTATTTTTAATTAAGCAAAAAGGAGTCTTTGGTTATTCACTTTCTGATCGAAATGGTTTTCCAAAGTTTATGAACGAAAAAATAAGTAGTAAAGATGGTTTCTGCTGTCGAGATTCATGAGGTAATTTAAAAATACCTATTTACTTTAAATTAACCAAAATTTCCAATCATTTCAAAACACAGAGAACAGAATACTGATATCTGTGTGTGAAATAAATATAGCTTGCCTACCTATTAACTTAATTAATAAAATTTTGTGAAGTAGGTAGGTACCTACTTAATAGCTAGGACCTCTACCTACGCATAATTTGCGCCTCTACCTACGGAATTATGGCGTTTCTCAAGTTTACCAGACACTAAAATAAAAAATACGTACCTAACAAACAATTTATTACCTACCTAAGTTTATCATACAAAACAAAAACTCTCGTTGCAATATAAAAATAAAAACAATATTTTTAGCGTGTCTCTATAACAAAAGCTAATTTTCTACATCACCATAAAGCTTTTGTATCTTTTTTTAACGCTTTCATAAAACATTTTATCACATAACTGTATTACTGAATTAGACGAAACCTCTAAGTTAAAATGTTTACAACAGCTGCTCACATCAAAACAAGTAAACTTGGTAAAGAGCGCCATCTATCGGTCAGTAGCAATATACTGCAAGCAGCATGCTACTTTGCCATGTCATGCTTTTAAAGCATGACTAAATTCATAGGTTTTACCACTCGTCACTAGATAGCGCTTCAAAAGAAAATATTGTTTAAATGATTTAATTCGTTGTTTTTCCTATCGAGTGAATCATGTCTTTTGCAATGACTAGGTTGTACTTCCCAACCAGGGGGGGGTAGAGATTTGTGAGGGGGACGTAATAGGTCCCTACGTTTGCATTTCCGAAAAAAAACTATTTGACGCATAGGTAATTAACTGACCGAATTGCCATTCAATCGCGGCGACTATACAATGTTCAGATATAACCATAGCTCTAGCAGACTGAATCCAGAATCGACCAAACTGGTACAGAGCATGCAAGCTCAAGTAACTCATTAGTATCTACCTACCTTACAAGTTTTTATTTATTTGTTCTAAAATTACTTTGAAAGTTGTTAGACACTATCTAATTATAAAAACACAAGCCGGGCGAAGGGCAGCAAAATTGAGAATTGAGGCAGGGCTGTAGTTGAAGACTGTTACAGTCTACAACTACACTACAGTAGTGGCCGGAGTTTTCAATTTTCTCTATAAAAGTCTAATAAAAATTACAATGCTGCACCTCTACAAAAAAGTTTTTGTTAGGGATAACATATAACTTTTGTCTCCGCAACTTATTTGTCTCTTAAGGGGGCGACTTTGCCATACTAGATGGTTCTCATTATGAATTTCCCGAAAAAATCGGGAATGATCTCCCCTCGACTTTCTCGTATACCGGAAACGACTGAAAAGTTGATAGAAACCTCATATTATGATGTCATACATGCATGTTAAATTTTGGTCACCCATCCGAGTACCGACCGCGCTTGGTTGCTTAACTTTCGTGATCGACGACTCAAAAGTTGATAGAAACCTTATATTTTGATGTCATACATGCATGTTAAATTTGGTTGCTAATTCCCCTAATGTTCTCTTAGATTATAAAATTCGAAAAATCGTAACATACATCATTCTAAATTTTTATCCGATGAGCCACACACCAATTTATATGGATTTTACTGTAAAAATTACAGATTTCTCATACAAACTTTCATCCCATATTTATCCCTTTAGGGGTTGAATTTAGAAAAATCCCAAATGACGTCATTCTTAATTTTTAACGGAAAAGCCATATACCAATTTGCATGGATTTTGACGAACAAAATGACGGGTTTCCCATACAAATTTTCATCCCCTTAGTGGTTGAATTTCGAGAAATCTCAAAGTAAAAAAGTTAAGAAAGGGGTTCTTAATTTTTAATCGAAAGGCTTTACACCAATTTTTATGGATTTTACTTTAAAAATGACGGATTTCCATACAAACTGTCATCCCATATTTTAAACCCTTAGAGGTTGAATTTCGAAAAATCCGTCCGTATCCCTTGCCTACGTCATAAAAGGAACCTCTGTGCAAAATTTCAGCTATCTAGATCCAAGGGTATGGGCTGGGCGTTGATCAGTCAGACAGTGAGTCAGTCTTTGCCTTTTATATAATAGATTAAGAATTAGTGACGTAATAAATTCTTATAGTCAACTGAATGAATATTAACTGATTTTATACGCTTAAAAATCAGATTCTAGAGAAAATATGAAATGATGGAGATTTTTGTATATATTGCCTTACCTTTTACCAATTTAACAGCTTGTAATTATTTGTGAATTGTGTCAACATCCCGTTTTGAACCGCCGATCAACATTGGTTCATTGGTCTTATGGCCCCAAACACCATAGGTATTTTTATCATAATAATAATAATAGGTAATATATTTCCACGCTCACCAATTATGTAGCCCAAATTAAGTATCACTAAGAACTTGTACTATGGATACTAGATAACGGACAAATATACTTAATAATCTAGATATTTTTTATAAATAAACTTAAATAAATATATAAACAACCATGACTCATGAACAAATGATCGTGTTCATCACACTAACATTTGCCACTACCAGGACTCGAACCCGGACCGCCCGATGTGTAGGCAGCGTTGCTGACCACTCCACCACGACGGCGTCAAATAATCATAAGTCATAATGTTTAGCATGATAAAAATACCTATGGTGTTTGAGCCGACACATTTATGCGACGCCTGACCAGAAAGTGGCATTTTCCGCCCGCTACGCGTATGGAAAATCCCACTTCCTGATCAGGGGGTGACATACAATTTTGTACTTACCTTAGGCGGTAAAAAAGAAAGCCAGCCATCACATTTTAATCAAATACCTACGATCTGAGACATTCTTTGTTTTTCCGCCCTCGTTAATAAATGTACTATTCCCGTGCAAGGGCACAATAAAACAAACGATACTGTTCCGTATATGAAGATATTATATTTTCAAAGAACATGTATTTTTATATTTCAGCATAATTTCGGTCAATACAACGTGTGAAACAATACGACCCACTGTTTATTTATACCATTATATTTATGTAACAAGTAACTAATATCATTTACTTTAATACCATAGTAATTATTGTGACTTCATCGACAATATTCACTCTACACACTTGAGTCGATACGGAAAAGTCGCTCGTTGCCGCGGCGTGTACTCGAAGCTTTAATAAAAGAATGACTATAAAAAAGAACTTTATTTTTTAAAGTGAAAAAGTCACATTTCAAAAATGGAACGCATCGCTTTTTTAAATTCGATCGACAACACGCCGCGGCGCGCTATAACACATCCCGCCTACCATACAAATACACACTACATTCAGCGACTGTGTATAAAAAGCCATAATATTTGCCAACACTCTATAATTATTATCTGTGAGTTAAATTAACAACAAGTTTACAATTATTTATTGACAATTTTTAAGAAAAATTACAGATGGGTTAGCGGCCATTACAAACAAGGTTAGAAAGGACCGTTACCTCTTTCATAGAAAACATGACAACTAGGAATTTACGGAAAAAAGTTCTTATTCGATGTTTCTTGCATCATTCGAGCGACAATCCAATTTATGAAGGCGATTCATTAAAAACAATTGCTTAAAACAGCAATAAGCTTTTACGAGGTGACAACCGTGGCTTAAGAATTAAAAAATTACTTAACTAGTACAAATTATGTTACGGAACAAGAGGGAGATTTAAATTATTATTTTTCACAAATTGGATTTCGATCCGGTCGACTATTTTTATTATCACAAATACAATACTGTTGTAAAGACATTGTAAAAAAGCTCACAATAATAGTAAATTTCAGATGTGGGTAGTTACAAAATAGCTGCCGTCAACGGAAGAGGAATGACGTTCCCATGTTTCATTTCGTCACTATCAGTCGAAGAGAGCAGACGTCTCTCCAGTAAGCGAAGGCATTTGATTTAACGAAAGAAATTAATAATTAATTTATTTTACTTAGAATGTAAGGCAGTGCTTCTTTTGACATTGTACAAGCGTTTTTCTCACAAATATAGTTTGAACACCGACAACAATTTCCTAAGGAAGTTTAAGAGAAGAAGCCTATACGTAGAATGTAATGATATGCCAACTGTCAGCTTGAAATGCCTTTTATATAATTTGTGCATGATATGTCAAAGTTTTAAGTTATCTTCAACTGAGCTAGCAAAGTATTACATTAGGCAAAGTAATAAAACTTCGAACGAACACAATTCAATAGTGTGTCATAGTGAACAATTAACTAGCTATTGTTGTAACGTGTAAATAATCTTCCTAAAATTAATTAATACTCTAAATTATCATAACGACTATTTGGTTATCCAAAATTCACTAGAGAGTCTATACAAGGGTTTGTATGAGAACTGACTGTCCCCTAGACTCCGAACGAATAGTTGCTAAGCTACTTTTTTGCGTCGAGAATTTATTAATCCCTATTACACGATAGTATCCATGAAACAACATCGTAAACAATGGAGATATATAATTAAATTTTCAATATATTTCACTAGATTTTTTATTTCAAAGATAGAAAATAGACACCGAGCGTGGATTTAACTAGATACAGGTTAGATAAAAATTATTGCTCTAAATAGGTATACATTTTTTTAACAAGTGCAAATAGAATAAATAATTTTTGGTTCCGTTTCGATTCACGTATAAAAAAATATTCATTTAGCCTTTGCAAAATTGAGACCTCCTTATATAACTTATATCAACTAAGAAAACAAAAATAAAACGAACTTTTCAAAAATAAAAAATAAAATTTTATTTACAGATAAAACCATCTTTGGTCTATGGCACGATTCGATTTGTAAAATGGCGGTCGCGTAGAGTTTGCAAGCTAGGGCGATTTTCGGCTTTATTGTTTTTTTTTTTGGCAGAAGAATGTATGCTGGAGTGAAAAGCGATGATGATTGGTAAGGTAGCGGTGAAGGAATGACAGGTGCGATATGCTAATGCCACAAACACATTTAGTTTTTGACTTAGCTGTCTCGAGGTCAGAGCACAGTTGCTGGGATGTCCTTTTCCTGGAATCAAATTTTTATTAGAAAATAGAGATGTATCGTATTATATACACCATAAGACTAGATTAAGGCTTATCAATATTTAGTAAAATATATTTTCTATCTTACATTAGCGTGTAGTTATAGAACAATAACAGATTTTGACGCGATTATATTTTAATGAAATCTGGCTGGTTATTACTGACGTCACATGTGTATTGACGAAAGAAAAATAATTCCATATCATCATAAAACAAATAAAAATTTAAAAATAGTGTTATTTTCTTTGACTTTTTTCAACTTTTCCTCAAGAAACAACTTCAGTAATGAGAAATAGTAACGTATAAAAATAAAATTACTACTTACAGTAATTTAATGCTTCATTAAAATAATTTTACCCTGAATTATTAATTAAGCTACAAATATTAAGTAGTTATTGGATTAAAAAGCTAAAAAAGAGCTCACGACAAATCTCACAACAATGTTACAATTGTCAATGTTGTTATTTACTTCAATTTCCTACAACAATATTTGTCTGAGCATTAGGGTAAAATTAGCCCAGCCAAGCAGGCTAGAAAGTATGACACACGCTTCCAATACATACCACCCGGGCTACAGAACACCCAATCGGCTTTTTGTATAAATAAGAAAATTATTTTAATTTGGCTCGACATGTAAACCCGAGATTCCAATCAAACTACTTATGCTTATATTAGCAGAAGTATATGCTTTTGTCTTCTAATACTATATACTTGGGGCTAAAATATTCACACTTTATAGGTATAATATTTACAAACCATTGTGTTTGTGTAAGTATATATGTGTGTCTAATTTACACACTATGTTGTGATGTGTTTGATGTTATTTATATATATAAAGCCTAAAGATTAGGCTATGTCTAGACCGGCGAGATAGGTTACCTATTTATAAAATCAAAGTGACATACACTGCCAGTGCAGTTAAATATTGTTACGCAAGCTAAAAACATACACACTAAGTACTTGCTTAGGCTAGAAGTTATTGTCTAGCCTGTATCAGCAGCGAAGCTAACATTCTCAATAGTGTGTTGTAACCAGACAATTTGTCAAAGGATATTACTCGGTATAAAAATTACAAGCCATACGCTTTCTAAGGCTAGATGTTAACAAGTGGTCTAGCCTGTGTTAGCAGCGAAGCTAACTTCTGAATACCTACACTGTTATACTGGTAACAACCCAGATTGGAAATTCTGTGCTTGCTTAGGCTAGAAGTTGTCAAGCCGCCTAGCCTGTGTAAAGCGGCGAAGCTAACATTCTCTATACTGTGTCAAACTGTACCCAGACAATTTGTCGTCGTCAGTGTAATCTTACAAACCGTTAAAAACCTTACAAACCGTGTGCTTGTTCAAGCTACCAAGTGGAATAGCCTGTGTTAGCAGCAAAGCTAACATTCTTAATACTGTTGTCTATCATACTGAACCCAGAAAATTTGACTCACAGACTTACTCACTCACTCAAAAACTTACAAGCCATATGCTTGCTTAGGCTGGAAGTTATTGCCAACCCTTTGTTAGCAGCGAAGCTAACATTCTCAATTTTACATCATACCCCCTTGTGTGTCGCGCGACCTCCTGGAGGTCGCTGTCAAAAATGCCTGTGTGTCGGCCGACCTCCTGGAGGTCGATCCCCCCCCTCCACTGTTTTCCGATGGTGAAAATGATGATATTATTATTATTATTTGAAAATATAACTGTACTAATTATATTATATTCTGTTAGCTTATTTTATAACGATTTTAGTGACAAAACCTCATAATTATAGTTTTATTACAAAATTTTTATTATTATTTTTTAACACCCGGAAAATTCGCGGCGGAAAGTCCGGAAGTAACTGACACATGGGCGAAATTTTACAAAATGGCGGCGACACAATAGGGGATACTATACGCAGACATTGTGTCGGTGTTACCCAGGCTAAAAAACTTACAAACCGTGTCTTGCTCAGGCTAGAAGTTGTCAAGCTCCCTAGCCTGTGTTAGCGGCGAAACTGCATCGTGCTAGCCAGACAATTTGTCGGTGTCGGTGTTACTCAGACCAAAAAACTTACCACCTATATGCTTGCTTGGGCTAGAAGTTATTGTCTAGCCTGTGTTAGCAGCGAAGCTAACATTCTCAATTCGACGTCATACTATACCCAGACATTTTGTCGGTGTTACCCAAGCTAAAAAAATTACAAACTGTATGCTTGCTCAGGCTAGAACTTGTCAAACCGCCTAGCCTGTGTGAGCAGCGAAGCTAACATTCTCAATTCTTCATCGTACTATTAGGTACCCAGACAATTTGTCGGTGTTACGAAGGCTAAAAAACTTACAAACCGTGTGCTTGCTTAGGCTAGAAGTTATTGTCTAGCCTGTGTTAGCAGCGAAGCTAACATTCTCAATAGTGTGTCGTACTGTACCCAGACAATTACATTGTCGTCGCAGACGGCCAGCAGTGAGTCGGCGAGCGTTAGTTCGGGCTCGGCGCGTTCCACCACCGCCGCGGGAGGCTGGGACGCACTTCGCTCGATCTCCACTATACGCTCGTTCTGAAATATTAAACAATAATGCAGAACCTCATAAGGTAGACCGACGATCTGGTAAAAATCGCGGAAAGCCACTGGATACTGATAGCGCGAGACCGCTCTTGCTGAAGATCCTTGGGGAAGGCCTATGTCTGTTTTATCGAACAAGATAGGTAGGTACCAGAGAAATAAAAGAAGATTTTATTACATACGTGGAATTTTTGTTTCATTTATTCGAGGGAGTGATGGCAGAATGAATCTTAGTTCCCATTAGTTACTTATCACAAAGGTTGCTAGCGATTATCCAAACGCTAGCGACGACTATTTACTTCCCATTTGGTGGCACCATGCTAAATAGATTGATTTGTTATAGGTTATAGCAAGTTATTTTGTTGCTATGATGCAAAAGATGGCGCTGTTTACAATGTTCAATAGTGAGCGTCTCCCTGCTCACATGATGATGATGACGAATGTAGAACATCCAATAAACAGATATAGGTACTTCTTCTTTTTCCTATGTAAGCCCTTTAAAAAATTAATAAAAAATTCGTCCCCTACCACCTCTTGTCGGATCCTGGACAATATTTCCGTAACTCTATACATATACATAGGTATTTATGACCAGAAGAAGAAGAAGTCAGATAGAATATTAATTATACTTTAATTCAAATTATGGGTGAATTAGAAATCATAAATACTATGAAACTTAAAAAAAGCGTATTTTTTTTTGCCATGGCAAACTTTTTATTTTGAATATGATTTGATCATCCATTTGCTGATCCATTAATTGCCTGCTATGACACCCATTGGAAAGTAAGGGGTGATGCTATTACAGTTTATACTTAAAACAAAATTATTTGATTTTTTTTCTAACAAACAGGGGAGGTGCAGTCTGGACGCGTACCTCCTAATTAAGCGAAAGTTAGGCTAAGTTATATTGTAATTAATTAAGCTTATGTTATTAAAAATGGCCCGGCATTTTACCAAATATTTCTTTCGTGTGTTAAAATTTGGTAGTTCGTATGCAATGTACCTCAATCTTAAGTCTATTGAGCAGTCTGTCTCGCTCGTTCTTGAGCGCATCGCATCGCGTCGTTTCGCTCTCATCCAGTACTCCCTTCATCTCCAGCTCGGCGATCTGTGTATCCTTCTCTGTGATCAGCTCTTCTAAGATATTTTGACTAAAATAAATTTCAAACATTTAAAATATGTAGGCCTAAAGGAATATAAATGTAATTTAAAACGCAACGTTCACGTTGTGACCTTATAATGTAGTAAAACAACACGTATGACCAAACAGTATAATTTAGATTTCATAAAATTGCCGGTAGTAGTGTCACAATGAAAGTAAATAAATGAATTTATGGTATAACAAACGGGTACCTACCAGACTTTCAATATTCTATTCGCTAGTAAAAAATACCTAAGCTTACTGAAGTTTGCGTGACTAGCAATTACTGTTAAATTACTAAAAATAACAACGGTCGCTTTGCAATCAAACCCTGGCAGGGAGATCTGTAACTGTGAATTGAATATTAAACCCAGTCAATACTTATAAAAAGGTAGATAAGTAGGTACAATGCTGTTGTCAAAACATCAAAATTTAAATTTAAATTTCTTTGCATAATACAAATGGTTCAGTAATTAAAACAAAATGTATGTTATACTAGCATGCATAGATGCTAGAAGGTATCCCTAGAAATACATCTACGACGATTAACTTCCTAGAATCTAGAAGCTAAAGCTTATTATAGTGATGCGAGTACTACCCATCAAAGCTCTAGCTTATAGACCAGTAGGACCAGCATTTTCAAACAAGCAGAGAAGGTTTTTGTGACACACTTACTCTGCTCGTCATCAGTGCGTTTCATTGCATTTGCATCTTTAATTTTGTATTCAATTGAATTTTATATATTTATACGACCTTTGTATGTGAATAGGCTCTAAAGTGCAGTTAAAATACTTACACGATTCTAGCTAGCGTCTGCAGCACACCGTCTCTCTTGATCCGACAGTCCTCCAGCGATACCTCTAAGCGCTTCAATCGCTTCATTAACGGCGAACAAGTCTCGCAGTTCATCGTGGAAGCGTTCTGTAGCGATCTAATGCGTTGTTCCATCTTTCTCATCTAGTGGAAAAACAATATTATCTATATATTTGACAAGAAAGTCCTTGCCTCTACCTGTAGGCATATTCGCTAACTTTTTTTGACAGTTGAAAGTGATGATCACCCAGTGAATTACATATCCATTGCAGTTTTTACATGACAAGTGCCATTAAAGCATGTCATAACAATGGGTATGTAATTCACTCAATTGATGATCGCTATCAACTGTCATAAAAAAAGTTAGCGAATAGGCCTACTGATTGCAATTGACGATAAGGCCGAAGAACGAGCTTTACCTGGTATCCTCAACTACAGAGGGACTATATTATCATTAACCGATGTAACATAATAATGCTGTAACACGGTATTATATCGGCCGACCTAGATAAATGGTGGATAAGCCAATGGGAATTAAAACCAATTTAAACACAATAAAAAAAATGTTATGTGAAGCACAAATTTGCACTTCACCCGTGAGCTCTTTATCTGATTATCATTGCATGATTATCAAAGCAACGGTTCACGAGTTTTGTGAGGGCGAGTGACAGTGTAGAAATGTTGTCTAAAATATTTTGATATGATCGTGTCCCAACCTGGGCCACAATCTGATTTTAGGGTAAGTAAAACAGACTCAGTTTCTTCTAAAGTTATCTTCGACATTACAAATAAATTTAGTGGTAAATAATTACTACAATGATTAGATTGTTGTAGAGGCGGGATATTTAACGGAAAGCTGTTTGCAACCTATAGTGCCGAAAATATGGGCGAACCACTTGCTCTCGCCAAATGGTAAGCCTATTAGAGATGCTTGACTTGTGTCGATTTAAGAGTCAATATTTGACCTTCGACAGTAGGTCTCCACCAGATTAATGTTTTTGTAGTTGGGTGGGACTCAGAGGTGTCACCAAAACATATTCAATTCGTTTTTCCTTCTTTCATCGGAAGGCACGTTAAGCTGATGGTCCCTGTTGCTGTAAGTCGTAAAGAAAATCACGTCAGAAATAGCTACTTCTAAAATTCTGACACCATTAACCTGTACCAAGTTATCTACGAGAAAAAGAAGAGTAGAATAATAGTAAATATGAAGTTTAATTACCTTATGTAGCGTTTCAATTCGCCTTTGTTCTTCTTCATAAAAAACTTTTTCCCTCTCAGCTGCTATCATGAAAGATTCTTTCAAGGCATCTTCTAATTCTAGTATCCTCTTTTCTTTGTAATCAGTCACATTTGTCCCCGATTTATTATTTACAATTTTTTCCAATTCATTAATCCTTTCATCTTTACTTCTCACTACAGCTAACAACTGTTCGAACTCTGCTATATTATTATTTTCCCTCAATGCATCTTCCAATATAGATATACATCTCTGCTGCTCTATTATCTTAGAGTTTTTAATTCCTACCTCCTTCGTCAGATCACTTATCTTCCTGGTCAGCTTCTGAACGTTCGGCTGTCTCTTTTCTTTCTGCATCTCGTCTAAGTCGTTAAAACTTCTGCTGTGTCTACACTTGTCCAACCTCTCTGCTACCTTACCACTCTTCTGTAGTTCAAAAAAGCTCTTACTCCTCTGTATGCTACTGGGTTCCTGTCCTTTCGATATCTTTAACAGCTCTGACAGTATCAGAGACGATTCGTTTAGCTCTATCTCCAAGTCTATAACTTTCATTTTGCTCTCTTCCAACGTTACTTTCAAATCGTCCTTTTCCTTCAGGGTCTGAGTTAAATCGTGTATAGCGTCTATCTCGCTCTGTCTCGCTTTACTCAGATCCTAACCGGGGGTTTCAAATACAAAACAAAATGAAAATTAATCAAAAATAAAAACAACTACTTTTACTTCAACAACAAAACTCAACAACTTATAAATAACTCGAGAAAGGTCAACATAATTATAGATCAATAATTTTTAATCAATTCGATAACTCGCATAACAAGATTGAAAGCTGGGTAACATCGACTAATTAGTGGACAGCTTACTTCATCTAAATACATGTTAACTTATCAGTTTTACATTATTATTTTTTTATATCAATACTTAAAAAATTATGCCCGCTGAACACGATTACTTAATTGTTTTATTAAACATCACTTAAAAATTATGTCTAAACTAATTAATAATATTAAGTTAGTTGTGTGCTGGTTACAATAAGATCAACCTGTCATCGGAATATCAACAAGAGATGAATGTATTATTATCTGAACACTTCATCAGTTAATTAGTATTAAATATAAATACCCATAACATTACTAAGTAATTGCAATTTGATAATTTGAGAGACGTGGAGTGGAGTAGTCGCTTACGGATTTACCGATCGTATCGACGGTTAAAGAAAACAAAATAGAAATTAAATAGAGCAAATAAATTAACGACAGTCTTAGTGCGGAGAAACTTAGAAAAAGCTTTTGAGGAAGCCAGCGGGTCCGGCCTGCGTGAAAAAGAGAATTAGTATTATTAGTAAGTTAATAAGGATAATGCTTTTAACCCTAGAAAGAAAATATTTTGTTGAACGTTAAAGATAATCATGCGTAACATTGACACATGAGTTTTAAGTATCTGTAATGTGATAAATATCATAATTATTATTTTTATATTTATTTATAATATAGAATCTTAAAACTTCTTCGAAAACGTTCGAAACTTTGTAATATATTATTTTATTTTGATCAGATTTTCTTACTAATAATCAGCCATGTCAACTTTATAGTACTCTATTAATAAAGAAATGAATCTTAAAAATCACTTAAAGATAATGATGAGTCATTTTGACGCAATCGGTGGTTATATTTCAAAATTCATGATACATACCCTACTCGGCATTTACCTAAAAGCAACGTGTGGGATGTCCTAAACGCACATCAATATATAAGTACTATTTAGAACGAGAGAGCAATATTTCAAACACATATGCGTCAAATTTACGCAGATTATCTTTGTAGGGTTACCGGGTGCGGGGAGGAACATGGAAAATATTTATTTATAAATATCCGTACCAGGCTACATATGTTAAAAATACCTGCATAATAACTCTGGTAAAAGATAAATCTATACTCAACATGTGTCTAGCGTGGATTAAAAGTAAGGAGCTAATTATCTTCTTCCATTGGCATTAGCAGATATAAGACAACGCAACGCACATAGGAGTCTTTAAGGCGATGCTTGTAATTCCACAAATCTTTCATATTAATGATATTAGAAAAGGAGAAAAAAGACAAAATGAGAATGTATGCCACGAGGGGGACAAGTATCTTTTTCTGACATTACAAGTAGATACTGTAGGTTTACGGTTACCTAAATATTGTCCAGATTCCTCCTATTACTATAAAAATATATCCTTGTCCTTACACGGAATACAAGTACCTATTTGTTGTAATTGATATCACATGGTTCTAAAAACGATATTCGGACAAAACAATCTAAAAGAACCCCATAAAACTTACTATTTTTAATATACCATTATGTTTGAAAACTTGACACTGAAATAACGTGAGTTAATAAAATTTATTTCGTCTACGACATTTGATTGAACATTGTATTTATTTAGAAGTGAACAAGCTATAAAATATACTAGTATAATAAGATGGTTTTCTTTTAGAACTCATTCAAATAGTGCAAGAATAATTAACAGATTAAGAGGGTAGTTATTTCGTGTTGGACAAGAATTTATTTTTAATGTACAGACAACAGCACATTAGGTTAATAAAGACTGTAAACATTTTCCAATCTAGTTTGCGCTTTAGATCCAATACATTTAGATTGAAAATCAAATGGAGATATTTGGTAGTTATTGGCAACCTGATCTGCCTTTTGTCTCTACACCGAAAAGCCAACATAAGTATACATACTATGAATGTACGTACGTCGTACTTTGTTTTGAAATTTAGGTTACTTGAATTCCTTAAAAACATATTTGCGTCATTTTCCCGTTAGATAATTATATTGGCTTGTCATTTAAAACTTCCAGAACATCAAATTGTTAATTATGTAACGTGATTATTATAATAATGGGTAGAAATAAAGACTAAGCATAAAAAAATTACCTCTTCTCTTTGTGCTTGTGCTTGTTGCTGACTTTTCAGTTTGGCTTGAAGATTTCTCACAGATCTGAAAACAATATTTAGGTATATACGTGTTTAGCATAACTGAAGATTTGTACTATTTATAGAAACTAGTCGAAAAGAGCCAATATAATAGGTTGGGGAAAAAGTTTCTTCGCATTTTTTAAGAAAATTCAAAACATTTTTTAATGTAGTTTATTTACATTTAACTATAGTATAATATATATATATACTGAAAGAAGAAGTAAATAAAGCAATCATGTCACAAAAAAGAGGCAAATCACCAGGAGAAGACAATATTTCTAACGAACTTCTAATGGGATCATCCGAAACAATATTAAACACTGTTACGGATTTATTCAATGATATTTTACAATCAGAACATATACCTCACCAATGGACTACATCTACTATAGTCCTATTACATAAAAAAGGAAAGAAAGATGATATAGCTAATTACAGGCCCATTAGTTTGATGTCAAACATTTACAAAATATTTTCGAAAATACTGCTAAGCCGTCTAACAAAAATTCTGGATGAGAATCAGCCCAGAGAACAGGCTGGTTTTCGTAGTGACTTCTCCACTATTGATCACATACATACGATAAAACAAGTCATCCAGAAATGCAACGAATATGGTATTACTTATTATTTGGGATTCGTAGATTATAATAAAGCGTTTGATTCGCTGAAACACGAGAAAATATGGGAAGCGCTAAAATTACAAGGAGTGAGCAGTATATATATAAATCTGATTGTTAACATATATAAAGACATGAAAGCTAGAGTACGGACTGAAAGAATAGGAGAATATTTTCCCATACAAAAAGGGGTCAGACAGGGAGATCCACTATCACCTAAACTATTTTCTTCAGTACTCGAATACATATTTAGAAGGCTAGATTGGAACAAATATGGACTTAACATTAATGGGCAAAAACTAAACCATCTAAGATTTGCAGATGACTTAATCCTGGTAGCAGAGGGCCCAAAAAGCTTACAAGAGATGCTCGAAATGCTTGTTTATGAAAGTAACATGGTTGGACTTGCCATGAACACTACGAAAACCAAACTAATGACAAACCAAAACGAAGTACCCATCACAGTCAACAACATTCAAATTGAATACGTAAAGGAATACACATATCTCGGTCAAACAATAGCACCAACAGACCATACAACTATAGAAATAAACAAAAGAATACAATTGGCATGGAAACGTTATTGGTCTCTCAAAGAAATTGTGAAAAACCCGCAAATACCTCTCAAGGCGAAGACAAAGATCTATAATTCGTGTATTCTACCCATTATGACATACGGATGCCAAACATGGAGCTTAACCAAACTGAACCTAAGAAAACTAGAGATCTGCCAACACAGCATGGAGCGAAGCATGCTCAATGTCAAATTAAAGGACAGAATAAAACTGACAACACTAAGGAGTCAAACAAAAATTACAGATATAACATACTGCATCAAGAAACTCAAATGGAAGTGGGCAGGTCACATGGTAAGAAGTAAAAAAGACAAATGGACTAAAGAAGTGACTGATTGGTGTCCAAGGTATAATAAAAGAAAACAAGGCAGACAACGTCAAAGATGGGAAGACGACCTTTGGAAAATGGCTGGGGTCAATTGGACGACTGTGGCGCATAATCGAAAATTATGGCAAATTTTAGGGGAGGCCTATGCGAAAGAGCAACGCAATCTCGATAACGGTGTCAACTAATAAATTTAGCATAAGTACTCATGTTTTTTTAAGATTGTGAATAAAGGCTATTATTATTATTATTATTATTATTATAGTATGTAGGTACCATTTTGTTCGATAACTTTTTGCCATCTTGTAGGTAGGGACATGATCCCATTGCTATAGAAATTTTGGGACTTCTGGTCAAAATACCGCGACAAGTGGTTTTGGCAGTCCTCTCGTGATGTTAACCTGACACTGCCTAAAGAATTCTGAAGAGACCGAAACAGGTGGAAATCTGAAGGTGCAAGGTCAGGACTATACGGCGGATGCATTAACACCTCCCAGCCAAACTCTCTTAATTTTTGCTGAGTGGCTAAAGATGTGTGAGGTCTAGCGTTATCATGATGAAAAACCACACCCCTTCTGTTGATTAATTCCGGCCGCTTTCTCTCAACTTCTTGCTTTAATCTCATCAGTTGTTCGCAGTAGAGTTCAGAATCGATGGTCCTGCCTGGTGGTAACAGCTCATAATGAATAATGCCCTTCCAATCCCACCACACACACAGCATCACCTTGTTGCTAGTTAACCCGGGTTTCGCCACAGTCTGTGAAGCCTGACCGGCCTTTGACCACGACCTTTTTCGCACGTTCTTGTCGTACGTGATCCACTTTTCATCACCAGTTATCAGCTTCTTCAAAAATGGTTCGGTTTCATTACGTCGTAATAAAGAATCACAAATGAGTACACGGTTCATTAGGTTTCTTTCAATGAGCTCGTGAGGTACCCAAATGTCGAGCTTTTTTGTGTACCCAGTTTTTTTCAAATGCGCCAAAACTGTTTTGTGGTCAATTCCCAGTTCTTCAGCTACGTCGTAACTACTAACAAGCCGATCTTGCTCCACTTTTTCAAAAATGGCATCCATTTTATCTGTAATAGGGCGACCAGAGCGACGTGCATCTTTGACATCAAAATTTCCGGATTGAAAACGCTTAAACCAAATTTGTGCTACTCTCACAGACACTGCACTAGGTCCATAAACATCGCAAATTTTTTTCGCGGCTTGCGTTGCATTTTTACCTTTTTTGTAGTAAAATTTTAAAATGTATTGAATTTCTTCATTAGATTCACTCATCTTGGCGGTACGAAAAACAAATGAAAATCACACATTTTCCTAATTTGAATTTGGAATTATGTTCTTTAAAATTTAAACTTTCAATGATACCAAAACCAGCCAGATGCAAATAGTATAGCCAAAGAGATTTTATTACAAGTTTATACATACTATAATGCGAAAAGACTTTTTCCCCAACCTATATTCAATTACAATTTTCGTAACACATGGTTAGTTAAACAAAATTTAATTTTTCTCTATATGAACTTTACGTATGCCAAATCTTCCACTTTTCAGTGCGCGCTTAACACTTAAAAATGCGTTTAAATCAATAAATTTTATTATTAATCAGAGTTTCACGACATGAACAGCTACGCGCGACTGCTTCACGAGTCAAACATTATCATTTATGTCGTTAAACTTTTTTTTTTTTTTTTTTTATTTATTTATTATCACAAAATAATACACTGAGTTTACAATTCTACAGTCTGCCAAACTGTGTAACAGTTTGTCGGCAGTGGCTCCCGTGGATTACAAGCTGTATTATTTTATTTTATCCTTAACTAATTAACACTACCAATCAGAGGTTTACAGAGAATTAAAGAATACAATGTTTGTACCTACTTTAGATTTTACCAATGAAGATTATTCTATTCTATTCTGCCTACACAACAAGCGGTCCGGGTTCGAATCCTGGCAGCGGCAAACATTTGTGTGATGAACACGAATACTCGTTGACAATTCATGGCTGTTAATAATATTTAAGTTTATTTATAAAAAATATCTAGAATTATTAATTATGTATATTAAAAATATTCGCTACCCAGCATCCATAACACAAGCTCCCAACGATACCCACTCCGGGCTAGATAATTGATGTGACCGTGGAAACATATTATTATTATTTCCTTTATTTATTTTAAAATACATATAAAATTACTAAGTGGCTCGACCATGCATGACTAGAGGGATTCTAAGGACACAGTGACATGTAGTGTTTTCTTAGAGTGCTTTTTAAGTGGTTTTTACTGGTAACGTTCTGTAATAAACCCCGGGGAAGCTCGTTTGTATACACGGGCGTTAGCCATCGTCTCTCGCGTTTACCGTAATAATTTTTAACCTTCGGAACAACTAGTTTGGGTATCTTAGCTGATCGGGTCGGGTACGTACGCTCCCTTTCCCTTTTATGTTCATTATTGTTTAGTTGCTCTGCTAAAATTGACATTTTTACTTTAAATTCTATCGGTAATATATTACAAATTTTAAAAAGCTTTTCATAATCTTTTTGGAGCGAGTCTTTGATTTTATTATTCACTAAAAATTTAAGTATCCTTATTTGCAGTAGTTTGATTCTATTTAGGTAAGTGGGGAAAGTTAGACCATACGCGCCCAGCCCGTACAGTATAATTGAATCTGCCAGTGCATGATAAAGCATATACATAATACCCTTGGATACAATGAATTTTAGATTAAATAATTTACCAAGAATTGATCGCAATTTACTACAGACTGAGTTGATATGCATATTCCAACTAAAATTTGTTTCCACAGTCAAACCTAGATATTTATAATAATTTACAGTTTCCAGATTTTTACATGTACAATTTGTTTTATTATTGTGCAAACATTCATATGAGTGTCCTTTTAATTGCACCGTTACTGACTTTGCTTTATTATATGGTGACATTATAGGCATACATTTTGTCTTATTAATATTAATAATTATCCCATTGTCATGGGACCAGCGAACAACATTATCAAAATCTTCCTGCATTAGAGTTTGTATTTTAGTTTGGTCCTTATTGCTATATATAATGCATGTATCATCAGCGTACATGTACGTTCTGCAGTTCTTAATTACATTAGGCATGCTATTTACATGCATTATATATCCAACAGGTCCATAAACTGAGCCAGTAGGCACTCCAAACTTAACTTCGCCCCTCTCACTCTCCGTTCCACATACACGGACCTTGATTTGTCTGTAGTGCAGGTATTCCCTGAACCATGTGTTCATTGGTCCCCTTATCCCACACTCCTGCATAGACTGTAATAAGCCACCGTGATCAAGGGTATCGAAGGCCTTCTTAAAATCAATAAATACAGCATATACAATATTTTGTTCATTTAATGAATGATTTACGTCATCAACAAATTTGGAAAGAGCCGTGGCTGTACTTCTATTAGGACGGAAGCCATGCTGAGCACCATGAATTATCTTATTATTCTCTAAAAAGTTTGTTATTTGGCCTACTACATTTTTTTCTAAAATTTTGTTTATTATACTTAAGATAGCTATGGGTCTGTAATTTGTGTATTCTTTGTGTGATCCTTGTTTATATATCGGTCTAATAATAGCCAATTTGAGGTCATTGGGGTATAATCCCTTTGATATACTAAGATTTATGAAGTGTGAAATCACTGGAGCAATTTTTATTTTTATTTCTTTTAAATCTCTAACCCTGATACCGTCAGATCCCGGCGCCTTATCACAGCCCATGCTGTCTATTACTTTTATTACATGTTCAGGCAGGACTTTTTGAAATCTAAAACTTACATCAGCCTCGGCCACGTAAGACCTTCGTTCCATGAATAAGTCTTGACACTGATGCTGATTTTTAATATTTTCTATCTCTCTAGTGAATATGTTACAAAAGTCATTACATACCTCATACGTAGTTTTTGTTTTTAACATATATTTTTGAACAATACCATCCACTGTAGAAGCATTCCGCCCTAGCCACCCATTTATATTGCCCCAAATTTTTCTAATATCCCCATTACAACTATTTAATACATTTTTTCTATACGCATTCTTAGCCCTATTTATCATTTTACTTGTGTAATTTCTTTGCCTAGTGTACTCTAACCTAAAATTATTATTTCTTGGGTGCATTTTCCACCTTTTAAATAAGAAATCTTTCCACTCAATCTGTTTTTGCAATCGCTTATCAACCCATACTTGTGTCTTACGTTTTGTACTAACAACCGAAGTTTCATAGGTACATTTTTTATAAATATCATCAAAAATATCTGTTATAGCAGCGTAAATTTCGCAGGGGTCCTCTAATTTTAATAAATTTAACCAATTAATTACATGTAGCTGTTTACTGATCATCTTGTTATTATATTTTATTACTGGGCCAAGGTCACTTACTTTTTCTATAAGTAGGTCAGCAGCGAGTCCGATTACATAATGGTCAGCGATCCTACTCACTACGGTGTAGGCCCTGGGCTCTCTCGCTCTGTCAGTCCGCATGAAGACATGGTCGATGCAAGACGACACCCGTCGCTCCGCTGTCACACTCTCTCGCGTAACGTCGCGCAGTCCACATTGCATTCCTAACTCACTTAAAGTGTTCATATACCTATTTGACGTCGCGTCCAGATGTTGCTCTAAGATATTGATATTGGTGTCTCCTATTATAATAACATTGTTTTTTCTAGACACACACCGCACCGTGGTATCTAATTCATTTATAAAGCTTGTTTTATTGGTGTTCGGGGGTCTGTATATAACAAATATCGTCGTGTTATAGGGTTTAGTGTGTAAATCACCCGCTAGTATCTCACAGTGTCTCACGCGCACTTCTTTAGGTGTAAATGTCATTTCTTTCCGCACATAAATTAAGATTCCCCCACCTCGCCGCTCTTCTCTTGTCCATGTGTACATATTGAAACCTTCCACTTGATAAAGAAGTGTTTCCTCGCTTTTAATGTTAATCTCCGTTAAACAAATTAGGTGTAGATTCTGCACACATTCTTTCACTAAGGCTAATACTTCATTAAAATGCTTTCTTAAGGAACAAACATTTATATGTATTACTTGTAGCTGCGTTGGCTGTTTATTTACCGCGTCGTACCATGGCTGTACATTAGTGTATCTAGTATATTTAATATCCTGTATACTCACGTGAGGAATAAAATTTGATGCCATGCTTATAAGAAATTAAAACTAATGTGTTAAATTATATTTAAATATATATGTAAGTTGTATTTGTACTTATGTGTTTGTTAATCTTCTGCCTTTTTAATTATAGCTTCTATGTCACTATCAAAGGTGATCTGATAAATTTTTTCATTTTCGCTCTTCTTAATTAGCACTTTTCCGTTCTGCACCCATATAAATTTATACATATCCTTTAGTCTTGTCTTCACGCTCCAAAATAGTTGGCGGGTTTGCCGAGTAACATGCTCATTTATATAAATTCGGGAACTGTTACCATTATTAAAAAGATTGTCATTTGTAATTGCGATTTTTTTACACTTTAACCAATCCGCTCGAGCTTCTCGTGAACGTAATGACACAACCAGGGGTCTTGGAACCTTGCTGTCCCCTGGCACTCTCCAAACTTTTTCAATGTCAGCTATTTTCATCTTCAGCTCATTTGCGATTTTACTTACAGTGGCCATCAGGTTTTCCCCTTCCTGCTTCTGCACGTTCATGATCTCGATTTGTGTATCCAGTTCCTTGTACTCCAGTCTCATTATGCGTTCTTCCAAGGCTTTATTATATTTTTCAAGATATGCATTTTTTTGAAATATATCCTTTATCCTGTTATCTTGTTTTTTTTGAATCCTCTATTATGTCTTTCCTTGCTTTCTCTAATTCAACAAATTTTTCTCCAAGGTAATCTACTTCTTTTTCTATATTCGCATTTGCTTTCCTTATATCATTAATTTGACTCTTTATCTCCGACATATCAGACTGCATCCGCAAGAATCGTGCATTTTGTTCTTCTTTCAATGCGTTGAGTAATTCATTCATACCGTTCATTTGCTTACTAAATTCAATTAAGTTTTTGTTCACATCATCTGCACTACAACAAGATGTTTTCTGCCTCCGATATTCCCGTGCCTGACTGGTATCACCGTCAGAATCTTCATCCATTCTTTTCTTCTTCTGCCGTACATTGATCCATTTCTCTATAGACGAATCCTTGTCGGTTATCGTTGCCACATTAGGGGCCGAGCTATAGATAATTCTGTTTTTGTCGGGTGTGCGTTCCATTTTTTGGTAAAAAGTAGGCCTAAACACTATCTCGTTACCGGCACTTAGTAGTCCGCGCGAATGTAGGCGTTCCCTTGCGGGGGGCAACCTGCGCCTGCGCTGGTGTTCGGAGCTAAGCGTATATATTGATCTTTCTCTTACACGTACGTCCGTCCTTGTTTATGAGTTAATGATTTTACGTAGCCACTGGACACGTCCGGCGCGCACACGCGATCCACGGGAACGAAACTATTTAACAACATTGTGCACCGTCAGAAATAATATTTTTCTATGAGAACGCAGATCTGAATTGGTATTTTGTGGCACTTCAGCGATCGCTGAGGTATGGTCGCTTCGCTCACTCAGTTTGTGAGTTAGGTAACAGTTTAACCTAACCCACTTTTCTTTGTGGCCAAACTTTGATTAGGTTTTACCTATCCATATCGTAAAATAGTCGGCTGCACATCTTTGATGTTTATAGCAAATTGTAAGCCGACGCTTCTCCGCCAGCACATAAACATAGTTATTTAAATATATTTCTTCCCAAAACTGGAGTAGGGTTATGACCGTTTAAAAGTAGGTACTTAGCAAAGTACATTTAAAGAACTTTTTGATGTTGCTTGATGGATTTTAGATACAATATAGCGTTTTTAGATTCATTGACTTTTCGAAACAGTGTGTGTTGCAACGAGGGCATTCGAATCTATCTATACATCACATCCATCTAAAGTATTATTAAGATGAAAGTATAATGTGTACGGCAAAGTAGACTTGTAGACGCAGCCCAATGCGTTGGTCCAACAGGAGGCTTACCCTGGAAACCAATCGCGATCGATCGAAATAAATATTGGGTCACTCCGTACTCTTGAGTTTGGACATTAGCGCCTAATCAGAGTAAATCTCTCCTGAATACGGATTTTGTTAGAACTCAATAATATTTTGTTAACTCAATATACACGCTATATTCGAATCCAATTTGGCGATAGTGTCAAAACCTGAGATCGAAACTCAAGAGCACCGCTCTTGAGTCCACAGTTTACTACGCCCGTCACACCACTGGAGACAGAAACAGATGGAGAAAGGAGATGGGTCTTTTCATACGCGAAAAGAGATCAGGGAGGTCACGACCTTCAACCTGAGGAATACGACGCAAGGAGAAGCTAATGTATACTGACTGCTGCAGGTCCATGATCTGCTTCTCCTTCTGCGCCTGCTCCTCCTGCGACATCTGCACGAGCTGTAGCAGGCGCTCGGTCTCGGTGGTGAGCCGCTTGGCCTCTTCTTTGCTCTGCTCCATCTGCTGCTTCAGCTGCTCTGCGTCCTTCTGCGAATCTGTCAGCTTACGGTTCAGCTCCGACACCGCTGCTGTGCTGCCGCCGGCCTGCAATACATTGGTATTTTGAATCATTTATAAACTTAATTAACATTCAAATAATAGAAAATCATGCACGCTTCTTGTGCTTCTTCACCATCTTCTTCTATTGTGTGTATATTTAACCTAGTCCAGGTTAGCCATATGTCAGAGTTTTACAAATCGCTATTTTTGACCTTTGACGTTAATGGGAAAAACGACTTCATAACCAAAGGTTAAAGAAAACGCAATAAGAACTGTAGATACATAGCTCACTGGTTCAGATCCAGCTCGAAAGGCCAAATGCGCGACTGAGGAGGCGGATACAATATGCGGTAATAAAAACTGAGAGAAACGGCTTGATATAAGTACAGCTTTTCGTATTAACAAATTTTAGCTGGTTTTAAACGATTAATTTGTCTAAGCATTTCTAAAGAACTTTTTACACATATTTTTAGTGCTATCGCCAAGGTATTTTTTTGAGTATACTGTGGTTGAATACGAATTTATATTTTGTTGTTATATTAGGGTAGGTGGAGCTAGCACTCATGATATGGCCAAAAAAGGAGTAAATTCTGAGATGACGGCTGACCGGGAAGTAGGTAAAACATATGGGAAGACCCATATGTAGGGCATCTGGATAGGCACCACCGCCTTTTTTATTTCTGCCGTGAAGCAGTTCGCTGTATTTCGGATTGAAGGGAAAGATAGCCAGTGTAATTAATGGTCATGGAAGGTATGGATCGGCAGTTTCGTATCTTAGTACCCAGGATGGCAACGCTCTCCCAGTGTTAAGTGATTTATCCTTAATATTGCAAGTGTCTATATAGCAACGGTTACCAATTAACACCAGGTGGGTCGTAAACTTGTTTGCCATGTCGTAATATAAAAAAAATGTTATTAAAATTTAGAACAGCGCACACAAATGAATAATCGGTTTAGTACTCACCTTCCTCAAAGATGCTTCCATTTGGTCCATTTGCTCTTTCCTCTTCTTTAACTGTCGATCTAACTCCGTCAGCGACTTCTCCTTTTCTTCCACTTCTTTCCTTCTACTCTCCGTTGTTCTTCTCTGCTCTTCAAATTGCTTTCTCGCGTCTTCCAACTTCTTAAATTCATCTTGCAACTGTCGTTTAGCTTGGGCTGTATCTTCCCCAGCTCTTGCGTTCTGAGCGCCAGCTGCTTGTAGTTTCTTGTTCGCTTCGTGGAGATCGAGCTGCGTTGCGAAAAAAGATCGTAAGAGAAAGCAATAGAGTTCTGAGTTCCGAGTATTTTTTATAATAGAAAAACTCAATTCAATTGAAGCTGACTTTGAAAAATTTGAAAATGAAACGCTCGAAATTACAAGAAGCGAACTTTGTACATGTAACACTGCAAAATATAAACTGTTCAATACAGCCAAAGAATTCAATGATAAAAATGACACTTCAAAAAACATTTAATTCTTATGAACAATGAGAAATGACGCAAATATACACAATACAGTAGCGGATGCGGCTGAAAAAGACAAGTAAAATAATTAACAATCATCAAATTCGACACATGAAGCTTGCAGTTCGCACCCAAGAAAGTCATCACAATGTTCAAGATAAGATTGCTAACGGTGCGGCGCGATCAGACATAAAGTGCAATACATTGCTGAGATCATAAACACAACATTCATTCTCATGATCGACGTTAGAACACCGTTCTGATGAAACTAATAAAATAAAATACGAATGAGGGGTTGGAGGACGCCCAGCGGGCCGTGGGTGGCATGCTACTAACAACAACGATACATGACAACGCGCGATGATGAACAAAAAAACGTATGAACATCGAAATAAACATCTACTCGTTACACCGGTGCAATGATGTAAGCGGACAACGCGACTCGCGATTAAATCGAGTTTCGAACTTGGGTAATGCTGAGGTTACACAGTGCGAGCTGATGAAGTGAGAGTAGACAGCTCAGTAGCTGTGAGCAGGTGCAGTCACCTAAGTGCTCGCCAAGAAATTAAAAGTAAAACTAGAAGCCATCCTACTAATAATAAAGTGAAGACAGCTTTTTTGACTCCAAGTAACCTTTGAATGTTTCCGTTTCCTTCCTGTCTCTTTCTAACTGTCCTCTTTCTAACTTTCACAAGTCATATGATGACGTACGTACATATGACGTATTAGACGGTCACGACACGTGTAACGTGACCGCCTAATACGTGTGCCCTAGTGGATAGAAAGAGACAAATAGGAAATAAGAAGTTTCAAGGCCAAATTTTTTGTCTTCACTTTTTTATTGGTAGTGTGGCTTTCAGTTTTACCTATAAATCTCTTGGTACTCGCCAAACAGTAGCTCGACTCGTCACGCCCGGTCACACGAGCGAGTGGCAGTCGTAAAAGTAGATAGCTATACTCGCATATTCTGTCGGACTTTTCTTCTGACATATCTCAGTCCTGAGCGAACGAGCAACTGTTATTTCGCAAAGATGCGCTTTGACGTCATAGTCGCGTACGAGTTGCCTCTTGTGGCGTGGTGAGGCAAGGCGAGTGGCGAGTAAAATATCAAAAAATGTTTTAGTAACTCTGATGTCAGTTACTGACCCACACGCAAATTACAGTAAGGCTGGCTTTACTCTCACGCTGATCGTTGGCGTTGACCATTCAAAGGGCTCACCCACGGTACGGTCATGCGCGGCTCGTCGCTGAGCGATCGGCGTCACTCAGCAAAACTTCTTATAATTATATACATATTGATCTGTCAGCGCCAACATTAGACACGGGACGTGGCAAGCACACGCGTTCCTCTCTGCCAAAGTACACGAACAAACGTTCATGTCACTTTATAAAAACTAGTTCGCCGCGACGGCCGACCGCCATTTTGAATTCGTATCTGTCGCTAAGCGGACCTCGTAAAAATTATTGGTTGCGGAGTTTTTTCTTGTAAACGACGTTCTGGTCGTCGTATTTCACATTAAAGTTATAGTAAAACGGAATTGCTAATCACACGGAAGTAATTTTCTATTCAAATAAACTACTGTTTTACATAACAATAGATACAATTATTCATCTACAAATTTTGCGACAGAAACAACGATATAACAACGTTAGGCAATATGGTGGTACGCGGATTAGCCGAGCGCGCGAGTGTGCGTTCATAATAGCGATAAAAATTTTCGCATCAGTGTGCACGAGTGAGTAAATGTGTGCTATGCGTGTTTGCCTCACCCCCTGTGAAAAACGGCTGAATGTTTACAGTACTAAATCTGTGCTTTGCCACGTCCCATATTAAATTGTCTAAGGCGCCAACAATCAGCGTGAAGCCTGATTTACACAAGGTAAGTAACAGGCACCAGTGCTGGTGCCGAGAGCTGAACACACCGTTTACATACAGTTAGTAAGCGGGAATATTGAAGACAGCGCTGTACTGACTTCAAATTAATTTGTTTACACTATGTCAGTACTGAGTCAACACTGAATTTTCTTGAATTCGCAAGTCAGTTACTTGCTCTGTGTAAAACAGCCTCTACTGTAAAACCAGCCTAACTCGTATGACACGTAGGTACACAATGTACCGTGTAGCTGCACTGCAGTAACTGACAAGGGCCTCGCACTGTGTAACCTCAGCGTAGGCGATTCGAACTCGACTCAAGCACGCGCTGCCGTCCCTCGGCGTGGTGGGGCGATCCTCCAACTGACCTGGCTCTTCTCCAGTTCTTGCACGAGCATCTCGAGCTGCGCCTGGCAGCGCTCTCGCTCAACCGCCATCGCTCTTGCCTCCGCCTGCGCCGCCTCCAGCTGCTTGTGTCCCTCCCGCGCGTCCACCCCACCCCGCGCCTGTATTGCTTGCATCTGCTGCTGTTGCGCTTGAAATTGCTTCTCCAGCGACTGCAATCGCTGCTGACACTCAGATAAAGCTTTCTCTGCAGCAATCGCTTTCGACTTCTCCTGCTCAACTGCGGCTCGCCATTTGTCCAGGTCTCCCGGCTTCTGAGCCTCTCTTTCAGCCTTTTCCGCTCTTTGTCTTATCGTATCTCTGTCTTTGGATACAGCCTGCACCTGCTGCTGTAGTTTCGCGATCTCCCGCTCCCTGTTTTCGAGGACGGCTTTGGCACCCCGTTCCGAATCCTGTGCCATCTTTCTTTGCTCCTCCTTCAGTCGACGCACTTCTTCACGCTGCTTCTGCAACTCTGCCTCCGAAGCGTTCAATTCCCTCTGGAAGTTTACTAGCATATCCTGTGACTTCTCCAATTGAGCTACGAGCTGGTCGCGTTCGATCGTTAACTGCTTCGTGTCGGCTTCCAGTTTCACTATTTGTTTCTCTATAGCGTCCGCCTGCTTGTCTCTCTGTTCTAATATAGACGCCATCTTTTCTCTGTCTCTCACCGACTGAGCCAGCTCTTGCTGAAGCTTTACTAACGTTTCTTGAGTTCGGTGATCCAGTGTCCTCTGCTGCTGTTCGACATTACGTCTTGTGTTCTGTATTTCGGCTCTCAGTGCATCTCTTTCTTGTTCAATCTGCCTCATCTCAAGGATCGTTCTTTCGAGGCGCTCGTGCATTCTACCCAGCTCGTTCGTCATTCTGTCGTATTCGACTCTAGTCGTTTCATTAGTCTCTTGATACTTAGCAAGATGCATTTGAGACTTTTCAAGTTCCTTGGCTAACCGACCTGCCTCCATTTCTGTGGAATCTCTCGCTTGAATTGCCTTTTCCAGTTTATCTCTAAGTCTTTCAATTTCAAGTCGATCTTCAGTCCTTGCCTTATCTCCAGCAACTGCTTGTAGCTTCATCCTTTCGATCTGTTGCAGTTCACCCTTAAGTCTTTCATTGTCCTTATCCAATTGCTCGGATCGCAATTTCAGTTTTTCACACCTATCTCTGAACTTTTCGCACTCAATATGAGCACGTTCAAGATCAGTACGCTGCTTTTCTAGTGCCGTGCTAAGTTTAGTCACTTCGCTCTTTGAAAGCTCTAATTGAATATTCATTTCGTGCAGTTTCGTCTCTGCCTGGTCCTTCTCAGCTTGTAGACGCTGAACGTCAGCTTGTGATGATTCGTAGCGTTCGCGATGTTTGTCGATTTCTGCCTGCATTCTGTTTAGTTCGTTAGTCCATTTGTCCTGTTCGAATTGGTATTTACCTCGGAGGCCTTCGACGCGTTCAAGCTCCGAGCGCAGACGTGTTACTTCCTCCTCGGCCTTCCTCGCTCGCTCCAGATCTAGCGTGGTCTTCTCTAACCGGGTGCGAAGTCTTTCCACCTCCAGTTTAGTCCTCTCATGTTCTTCTTTCGTATCATGATATTTCCCGTAACGGGCAGCGTATCTCTCTGCCTCCTCTCTGGCACCGCTAGCATCTTGTTTTACTTTATCTAATTCAGCTTGCACTCTTCTCAATTCAGATGAGACCTTATCATGTTTGTCGTACATTTTCTCCAGTTCAATTTGCACTCTAGCCATTTCTTCTTGAGTTTTTTCGTTAGATGCTTGCGCTTTACCACACTGCGTCATGGCCCTATCATATTCGAACTGCAGTCTCTCGCTATCGGCGACTAATTTCTCTTTCTCGGCTTGAAGTCTTCGTAACTCAATTTGACTCTTCTCGTACCTATCGCGAACCATTTCTATGTCAACACTAAGCCTATCCATGTCTTCTTTAGCTTTCTCCTCCTGTTCTTTAGTCCTGCCCAATTGTAACGATGCTCTGTCATACATTTCCTGTAATCTAGCCAATTCGTCTTGTACTTTCCTCTGATCTTCTCTAGACTTGGTCGACACGTGAACATGTTTCTCCAATTCTAGTTCAATGCGGTCTTTGTCAGCTTCTAGGATATCGATCTTGTTTTGCAGTCTGTAGATTTCATTTTGAGACCTGTAAAGAAATTCGCACTTGTTGTATTTAGAAACAAAACTATTTTTTCAGCTACGCACAAGACATCGCCACCAACACAAGACGACACATAGAACAAAGTGTACCTATCATACTTTTCAAGCATTTTCTCGTATTCTTTGTGTGCGGTCTCCTTCTCCTCGATGGACTTTTGCGTAGAGTAGAGGGCCTTATCGAGTTTTTCTTTCAATATTTCAAGCTCTGTCAAGGCGTTATCGCGTTCCATCTGAAATACAAATTAAATTATATTAAGTAAGTAATAGAAATACGATGTGAATATTTCTTCTTAGTTTTGTGAAACCGGTTTCTAGTTTCGCAGGGTTTATGGCGCTTCTTCCAAAACTTACTTTTACAATTGTTATTTTTAGGCGACATTATTGAAGTGAATATTTACTTTGAATTCTTGTAATTTAAATTTGTTCTTAGTGGTAAGGAAATTTTACTATCCTAAATGTGTAAAATAGATGATGTGACATTAATTTGCAGACTTCAATCAGCCAGTCCTTACCGTAAGTTTCTGATGTTGCTGATGCGCCTTCTCCCATCTCTCTCTAAGTACATCTAGTTCAGTAGCAGCGCTATCTCTGTCTCTCGCGGCGCGATTGGCTGCGGCCGCGGCCGCTTCCGCCCTCTCACGGCAACTGGCAGCTTCGGCTAATGCTGCGTCTCTTTCTTTCTGTATACGAGTTAGAAGTGCCTGAAAAGAGAGAGAAGTCTTATATTAAAAATTATACTGTAACGCCTGAAAAAAGAGAAGATCTATAGGTACATCGCACCATAGTCCTGATTGGCACCTTGGAATTAATAATTATGCAACAGGACCACGAATATAAAACTACATTTAATAAAACAAAATATTATTTTTAACGAAGTAATTTTCTGCATAGTTATGGTAGCCTGGTACTTTCGTGTTGGAAATTTACTATAGTAGCTGGAAGGTATTCATAAAATCCTAACTGAAAGTGAGTTTGTTTGTTTGTTACGCTTTTAACGCCTAAACCACTGAACAGAGTTTGATGAAGTTTGGTATGGAGATAGGTTGTGGGCCTAGGAAGGACATGGGATACTTTTTGGCGCGACAGCCGATATTCACGTGAGCGATGCACTTAATTATATTAATTTGCCATTATTCTAAATGTTTGAATGATGTCCCAAATCATCGTCATCACCAACAGCTCATATAATGTCCCCAAGTGCGGGTGCCGGTCCATCACGTTGCAGAGAGAGGAGCCAGAAGCAAGTGCCTGGGACTTGTAACCTGGTGAGGGTTTAAGTGGTCTTCTATATAATATAATGCATCAGCACTCGTTTCGACTACCCTGGCTTCTATCTCTCTCTGCTCAGTAATATTTGGCACGGTTAGTCCTAGGTAATCAAAGCAAAATACTTGAAAAACAAGATCGATTATTTCATATTAAAAACTACAAAGAAACCCCATAAACGTAATGATGTTACCCATTAAAGATTACGATTACACAACGATACATGTGTTTATTGGCGGATCAATTTTAGTGGTCGTAAATCGTCAACCGAGGGCCATTGCAAGAAAGTATTCAAACCAGCCATTGACTATAACCGCCTATTGAAAGCTCAATAAATCATAGGCTCGTTTTGGCACAGCTCCATGAAAGTTCATGTCTTCAAACCATGTATACTACATTCCGTTTTATAGCAGTAAAGAAGCGAAGGAATCGTCTGCAAATAAAAGCGACTGGGATACCAAGGTTTCGGTAACTGCAGACAGAGATATAGTTTAAAATTGGTGTATCGCGGAATCTCGATGCACAAAATGTCTATAATGCGATGCTACAAAACTGCGATGCACGTCACCGCAAAAGATCATCACTTCTATGCACGTTACCGTGAAAGATATTCACTTCGATGCACGTTACCGCGAAAGATATTGGTTTTTAACACTATAAAATCAGTAAACTATCTAGAGACTTTGAGTTTTAAGACAAAAAAGAATACTTAATTGAAATTAGTCACCAACTTTTGAAGATACCGACGTATTAAGTTGGAAAATATCATTTTGTAACTGCGTATTTTCACGATTCTAAAAAACTACAGAATCGATACATGTTAATTTTTCACGTGACCATTTGGACATTATACACTTTTAAACTAAAAAAGATTTTTCATATCTGTCCAGGCGTCTTCGAGTAATCGGTGAATAAAGATGAATACGACTTGTGAATCTTCACCTTTTTTGAAGTCGGTTAGAAGCGTTTCAACGCGATATATTGTGCGCCAAGATTCCATGATACACCCGTATCAAATAACGACAGTCTAGACAAAGCTAAGTAAGCTCGATAAATAAATAGAACCTAATGATGGAATCGAGTGCCTTTACAATGAATTCTTAATTGACAATTGCAATCCGCTGTTTTCTATTACTATTTAAGCCTGAACAATCTTCATGACAATTGTCAGTATTGGACAGAAATAGCAAAACGCTATTAGCTATTTCTGCTCTAATAGGAACGTCTATTTGCGATAGAGGCAAATTTAATGGCCGATTTGTCAGTCCATGTGGTGCGTATTATACATAACATTCAACCACTCTCTTAACTGCAAAAGGCGTTGAGCAGAGTCTTAGGTAACACTTGCTTACATAAAACTTCTCATCTGGCAGTATGAGCCATGCAGTGTCTCAAAACAGTGACAGGTTGCCTAAAATATAAAGTGGCAAACTTCTTTAAAACATCTTAAATGAGTCCAAGTAAAAAAGGAATGAATTTCAAGATTATGAAAAAATAAGTAATATTGAAAATAAAATGTTTATTCATAATTAAAGATTAAAGTGCATGACTTATACACAATGTAAACAAAATAATACGATGCTAACTGTACTGGATTTATTTATATCAGACAGATTACGAGTAGACGAGGCGACGCCGACACGACGGCATATTTTATGAGACTTATTTTGGCACGAGCCTAGTTATATTGGACAAGTTTTGAGACAGGCTGGAGTGCAAGCTAATTCTAGACATTTACGCCAACTATTGATTAATATGCAATCTTTATTTTAGTGTCATAATTTAATATTATATCGTAACCCCTTCGACAACTATTGATTGCCCAGTAAATGGCTTGGCGTCATCGTCGTTTTGTTTCGGAATGTAAACAAACAAATCTACTAACAATTTTTACTTTCTCGTATACGTAGTATAGAGGAAGTCTTGTAATCGTCAAAAAATTCGACATCGAGATTTTGACGGATTTGCACGTTTTAGTGTGTGTGCGTTAGCACGATAACTCGAGTAAGCTTTAACGTATTGCGACCAAAAACATGCATGTATGATATCAAAATATAAGGTTTCTGTCAACTTTTGAGTCGTCGATCACGAAAGTTAAGCAACCAAGTGCGCGGTCGGTACTTGGATGGGTGACCAAAATTAACATGCATGGATCACATCAAAATATGAGGTTTCTATCAACTTTTGAGTCGTTTCCGGTATACGAGAAAGTCAAGGGGAGACCACTCCTAAATTTTTTACACAGTCATATGCCTAGTGCGCCAGTGGGGCGCCTACTTGAACTGACTAATTGTTTTGTTAAAGTAGATAATTAATTTAATTCAATTACTTAATCATTTCATTTTTATGAAGTAATTTTTGATTTGTTAAAATTATATTTTTAAATATTAAATTTTTACAATGTATACACTACAAAATATAACATTTAAAAATACAAAAATGCAGTTCCCCATCGGTAGCAAGTTCAGGGTCCCGGCTACCGGTGGTTAAGGATCCAGAGACAGGAACCTCCTCACTATACGGGCCGTGTTCAGAAGTACTGCCTTCTGCATCTGACTCTTGATCCAACCACTTATTTGACTTATTTATATTTAATTCTTATAATCTGTAATTTAATTTAAATTGTAGTATATAGGATTAATTTTCTTAAATTATATATGGACCTGGCCTGACATAAATGTATCTTTGAGGTAGCTATGCAGTAAGAATTTAAAATGTAATGTTATAATTCATGTGTAGGTTGATACGAAGCAGCTAAATCAGTTACATTTCAAATGTTCCGGTGACATCAGTCGCGTGATTGCATGTGTGTCATACGTTAAAAATATGGCCGATCGAAACGTCAGCAAAACGACATCATTTTCTAAAACAAAGTTTATTTGTCTGCGATATATAAATTTCTTCAGTTTTATCTTGCTAAAGTGTGCAATCTCTTTCTCCTACCCTGCTACCGAGTTTTTTGATGTCTGTGCAGTATGTTTTGAACGATAATACAGATAAAAGTTTAAGCATGAGATTTTTATGGTCCACCGCCATGCGGTATATCAAACCTCCTTGGGAACGACTAATATCTTTCGATAGCAGCCGGGACCACTTGAGTTGAAAAAATTTCGGTCACCAATCCGAGTACCGATCGCGCAATAGGTAGCTTCGCTTTTGTGAACGTTCCTCGAAAGTGTGCAATCTCCATCACTAATGTAAAGTAACCTTCCGGTGTTTATTACTATCATCATCACAACAGCCTTTTTAATTTTCCCAGCAGTGGCTGGGATACAAGGCCTCTCCTCGTTAACGAAGTATGCTTAGGCAGTAGCCAACCACGCTTGCCCAATGCGGATTGGTGTACGGGGTTTAGAGTGATCAATACCCCTTTGCTGATCCATTAGTCGCCTTCTACGACACCCATTGGAGGATATAGGGTGATGCTATTCTACTCTGCCGACATCACACGGCTAATACCATACATACGACAACACACGGTTATTACCATACACGATCATAATTTAATTTTGTGCTTTAACTTTTGGATATTATACTTAATAACAATAATTTGTGTTGTTTTAACTTTTGGATATTATGCTTAATAACAATACAGTTTTGTTTTAGGAATAATTTAGTTACGTGATTCAATAAACACAAGATTACTTATCTGAAGCCTATGGTTATAATTTATGCCCTCAAAATAAATTAACTACATGCACACCAATCTAATATTCTCCATATCAGCATACATGAAACAAAATTAATTGTATAATGAAGCTATGACGCGCTTTTAATATAAATTTCCGTATCCGAAATTTTAATAGCATTTGCATAATTATAGCTTTGGCAACACTACGTATTAATATTTTATGCCATTTACATAAGAGTCATTAATTATCGACAATGGGAGAAGCTTGCAGAGTGCTGAGAGTATTAGGATCTGTCACAAACTCCTCCTGGAGTTGAGGACTGTAACCCTACCACACTGACCCAATTCTGATGATGGAACAGTTGCAGTAATAACCGAGACTAATGGATTTATTTACCTTTATAAGCACAGAAAAGTTAAATAGAATTATTATATAATTGATGACCCATTTTGCACAAAAGCGAAAGATGTTTTAGGAATCGAAACCAGAGCGTTCCTACTGCGCCGGCGAGCGTCATTATACATTATCAGTGGCGTGGACCGGCCGGTTACAGTTCCTTATTTACCAACCAAAGAAGAAACCAGAGTGGTTAATACATTAAATCACCAAGCTTATTAATGTAACCCCAACTCTATACTAACAATAATGAGGTCTGAAATGCTTTAATCTACATACCTGTCCTTTATCATGTTTGTCTCTGAAGCGGTCCGCGTCTAGCTGTGCCGTGTCTCTTTCCTTCTGGAGACGAGCAGCTTGTCCCAAGGCCTTGTCCAGTTGTGACTGCAGTGATTCGAAGTCATACGCTTGTTTCTCACGGTCCACTTGAAGCTAAGGAAATAAATACTTGGTCACTTATTGGATACCACATTTGCGGAAATTAACATAAGATCTGTCTTATGCGTAGCCTATGAAGATTTGCAATATTAGGGGGCATCAAATTCCGGTTTCCAATCTTGTACAGACGACAGAGATCAGGCTACCCAAATCTGACAAGTTTCTTCAATAAATGCTCAACGTTATTCCATGATCACAGAGTTCAAAGTCTATTGAAAAAATTGACAGATTTGGGTACAAATCTATCAAATTCAATGCCGTCTGTACAAATTTTCTGCTTTGCTTTGGCAAATCTGTACAAAATTTATTCAAGTTTATTCTTTAACTTTACATTTGACAGTTCGTGGCTCATATTGTGTTGGAAATGGTTGGACAGAAGATAAGCATGAATTAAGGATGTTGGAATGTCAAAAGCGTGTACAGTGCCACAAACTTATCTTACACGGTGGTGGTGTCCCTAATTGTGATCAAATATGTCACAGAAATTTCGAAATGTCAATGGATTAATTGTAGTTCTAATTTTTGCCGCCGGGTCAGATAAGTTTGCGGCACTGTACGCTCGTAATAACTGTACGTAGATAGTGTTTTTTCTAATACCCATATATTAGTTACTGGTTACTCGTGGCCTAAATTCGGTACCACAGTGTGAGAATAAATGCCTTGTCGATGGCGACCATTGCAATCGGTTATTCAATTCCTCAGAAAATTCTCAAACTTAATTCAGATCCTTATATTCAGATTTATAGGCCAATTCAGGCCGATGTTCGAAAAGATTTCCCGACAGTGAAGTAGGTTCAGCTGTAGCTTTAAAATCTAATCATGAAATTCAATACTATTTTACAAAGTTATAGCCACAGTCAACTGCACGTCCAATTTAACCTTATTGTCGCAAAGTGAACAACTAAAATCCGAAAATCAGCTTTGTTTTGGATGTTGAAACTTGCCCTAAATATGAACTTTAATTTATCTTGCACTCTGTGTAGACATGAGTCAGGAATAACGCTTCAAACAATACTAAAATGTAACTTGGTTTGGACTCAATGTGCATTTGATAAACTCGCGCCCAAAATAACACCTACCTTTCTATTTTCTACGGCCGATTTGTCCAATTTCTCTTGTAGCTTGTCTATCTCTGAGTGTGCTGAGTCCAGGGCGGCTTGCAGCTTATCCTGTTGCAGCTGAGCTTTGCCCAGGGTAGCTTGGGTCCTCTCGAGTTCTTCTCTCGCCTTGTCCAACTCAGCCGTAGCCTTGTCTCGCTCTGAGTGCAAGCGGCTTATTGACGATTGAAGCCTGTTTGGAAAAATAAAAGTAGGAGTGATATTTTGTAATTGTTTGAAATTCTAACAATAGTCATCAGACGTAATATTTTATATTTCCATGTTCACACAATTTATTGTAAAGTAAAAGAGAGCTATAAAATCGATATTTTTTTTAAATGAACAAATGTTCACGTTTATCACACAAACATTTGTCCCTACCTAGATTCGAACCATCATATTTGCGTTTAATAAATTATTGTTCATTATTAAAAACATTAGCTTGAATAAATTTTTGCTATAGTCATCATTCATTACAAAATACTCAAGAGAAGGAGCCCAGCACATCGATTTAGCTGCTCGAAATCGAGCGCCCATTTTGTAGAAATACTTCCACCTCACAAAAGACTGCCGGGACGTATGCATCTTTGCCATTCTTATAGTACATTCAACAGCGCATCAGGTTACCAAAAACCGAGACATGTTCTCAATCGAATTCGCACTTTATGCCACAAGATTAGGGTTGAAATTTATTTGAAGAAATTTGATAGATTTGGGTAGTTGGTTAGTGGGTTGCTGTTGTCTGTATTTAAAAAAACTTACCTATCATATTCTTCCTTCAAGCTATCTTGTTCAGTTTGTGCATTTTCAAGTTTCGCCTTTAGACGGTACACTTCTCCCTGTGACTTCTCTAGTTTCTCCTGAAGAGCGCCCGCCTCAGAATGTGCTCTCTCAGCATCCGCTTGAGTCACTCTTAACTCAGCTTGCGCTCTTCTCAATTCAGTAGCAATCTTATCAGCCTTTTCTTGCACTCTGTCTAACTCTTGAGAGGTAGTCAAAGTGCTTCTACCGAAGGTAGTTTGTGATCGTTCCAACTCGTGCTTAAGTCTTTCATTTTCAAGTTCTAATCTAGCTAGCCTCTGTTTCGCTGCTTCCCAGTCCGCGCCAGACCTGCCAACTTCACTCGCAGCCTTATCAAGTTCCGCTTTAGATTTCCCTAGCTCTGACTGTGAACTCTCTAACTTAGCTTCAAGCCTATCCTTTTCAGCTTGAGCCCTTTCTAGTCTCGCACCTAGTTTTTCAACCTCACTTTCAAGTGCGTGGAGTTTCATTTTGTAATCTGCTATCTCTCTTTCGTGCAACTCCCTCTCTTCGTTCTTCTCGTGTTCAGCTCGGTCTCTCTGTTCACGGAGTTGCTGTATCTGTTTCTCCTTGTCTCCTATCACTTCTTCTAGTGATGATAGAGCACCTTCAGAGGAACAATGGTGTGCTTGCATTGCGTTCAATCTTGCTCGGGCCATATCCACTTGATTATCTTTTTCTTTTAATAGGTCTTCTAAGTTTTCGATCTGAAAATAATATTGGAATTAATTTTGTTGAAAAAATATCTAATTCGCAAAAAACAAATTAAGAAAAGAAAAATAACAAATTAATAATTAAAAAATAACAAAACTGAAACATACCTGATATAAATGACAGCAAAAATAATACCAAACACAAACAGGAACGTAACAAAAAACAACAAAATATTTGTTCGAGCACTAGACAAATAAAAAAAATAATAAAACATTTTTACGGATGTAACTCGCTGTTTTTTTCCATTTTGCTATTATTGCCCGACGTTTCGTCCTTTGTACGTTCGTACTTCGTTTCGTACTTTTAGCGTTCGTGGTCAAGGTGCTACAAAATGTAAAATCTAATTACACGCGAGTTAAATCAGTAAAAGTTGTCTTATTTATAAAAAAACAACATTTTCTAAATAGTTTGTACGTAATATAAAAGTGCAAACACAAAATAAAGAACAATTGCATTATTTTCTAGCTGTATGCGATGTGCGATATATCTCCTAATACCATATATTTTGCAGAATAGTGAAGAAAATCTAAATAAATCTTATTTTAACTTTAGTGAGAATTTGAAACATTACAATTCCCAAACTTCAATCAAACTATTCGAATATGTTAAAACAGTAGGAACCAATTTAGGTCAATATTGACGGATGGATGTCGATATGAATATAACACATGTAAACGATTCGTTTGATGTTAATAACAGAATATCGTGACACTATTCGACCGATTAGTCGAATGCAGGGGGTAATTGAATGGAAAATATAATAATTTCTCTGGTAGAGCTCGTTCATGTTCACATTGAAATGTTAGAATGAAACTATTGACAATTGCAAAGTAACCATTAAGTTCTTTAGCGTTGGTTGCATATTTCTTGATGCATTTGCTATCTTATTAGAGATATTCTCCTTTGAAAATAAATGTAACGTTCAATTATTTTCACCCTCCTTCGATGTTGTGGGATTATTTGTATTAGAACTCAAAAGAGTCAAAAGTGGTTTAATTTGGTTAGTAGAACCAATTTTAATTAATCATTAATACCCTGAAAGTATTGTCCGTGGTCCGCGCGGTGTAGACGAGTAGACTGCTCAAGATGTGCGTTTGTAATAGGTATAATTAGTTATTAAAGTAGCATCGTCAAAACTTATTAAATAAAATAACTGAAATTGATTCATTTGCATACTACTTAGTGACAAATTACTTTCAGGGTGTGATTTATATCTTTTATACGTTGTATATAAAAAATTAAATGTGAATTTGACCGTTGAGTTTTTAATATAACAAATTATTGAAAAAGAAATAAGTAATTTGGTGTAACTATGTCACCTGTCAAAATGTAATTTATAACTCATTGACGCCTACTGAGTAACATTTGAATATTGTTATGAGAATAAGGCTTATTAGCCTATAACTTCTAGACGTCAAACAAAAAATAAACATAGATAAACAAATAAAATACTTATATATTTCAATATCACAAACACGACTTAATCTTAAGTAACTATCTACATACTTAGTAAAAAAAAAACAGTAAAAAAAATACGGAATGCAAATTACTCCATTTCTTATCTCAAAGGAAAATATTCAAAAAGTGATCAAAATTTTCAACAGAAAAAAAATAATTAAGTACAACAAAATATATTAACTGAGTTCATTTATTAACACACAGGTCCACGGACTACCTATAGGCTATACTATAGCCCACTAAATAAGTGTGCAGCAAAAGAAACCCTCAAATTGCGCCCAAATTTTGCTTAAATAAAAACTGTAGTTCCCGGTGTACAAATCGCCCATTAAAATGAATAAAACTTATAAATCAATCGATCTTCTAAAAAGAGTCCATAGTCTTATAGGTAGATTTCATAGAAGTCTTAATATAACTTATGATTGATGTAGAATCAATACATAGATACTGGCTTGACATGGGTAAACAAATCTCTAGCCAGTCTTTGAGTTACGTAAATGCTATTCAAATGAATATTCGATGAATTGTACCTTAGAGAATACTTATGTTTGTATTAGAATATCGATATATTTGTTTAGACGCTAAGGAGCAAAAAATACTAGATATCTTAATATGATAACGTTCTGAATTTGAACCGAATAACGAAAATGGATGAAACAAAATATATCTTGATTTTTCTAACCTTGTTTAGCCAAAACCAACCTTAGCTAAAGCAGCATTTCTATTACCTTCCTCTGCAGCACGTTGATCTTCCTATCTTTGATCTCGGAGTGGTCTCTCAGCTCGGCGAGTTCATGCGCCGCCGCCAATGTCGCCGCCGTTTTCTTCTCGACCAATCTGCTCTTCTCATCAAGGCGTGCCTTCAGTTCTTCGACCTATAAATAGAAATTAGTGAGCAGAAAGTCGGTACATTCATCTATTTGAATTGGTAAGTAGATTATGTGTCCATTCTTGCAACTTAAAATTTTAAAAGCCACGTTTTACACGAAAAATAAGTTCACTTTCTTACGAAAACAAAATATTTTCTAAGTGACAGAAACTGTTCCAATTCGTTATCGAAAATAGTTGCAGATATTAAAACAATATATTGTTGACAGAAATACGTCCCTAATTATTCGTTTTATGTCAGACGCATTTTGAACAAGTTAATGCGTGGCTCAATAAATTCTGCTCTTAAGTTATTTGAAGGATTAATGACAAGTTATTTACCAAGCTTCTTGGGAATGTTAATATGTTATTGGACATTGCAAAAGACACCAACAAATTCAAAATACAGTAATAAGGGGATAATTTGTTTTCCAATTGTAAAAATCCGTTCTGAAAGATAAATATAGCTCACATCTGTCTGCAGCATGCTATAGTGCTCCTCCTTGGCGCACAAAGACTCTTTCAGCACCGCTATATGTCTCTGGTAATCCTGGTGCTGCTCCTCTAGCGCCTTCATCTTGGCCGCCATCGCCAGGATTTCCTGGTCCCGCCTCTGGATCTCCAGACGGAACTCGTCCAACTGCTCATCATTCCACCATCCATCCAATAGTCGGTATAAAATTAGATAAAATCCAAACACCCGTTAGTAGAACAAACGTATCGAACACCATCAAGAGAAAAATACAAAAAGAAACTATCTACTTAGGCAAAAGTGATGGCGAAAATGATATTGATGTCAAAAATTTAAATCTACTAAGGTATACTGGTTTTATGGTCACCAAAGATTAAGTTAGTGATGTTAGTACCGATTAATGAGAAGCGACGCAAGCTTGTTTACAGTTACCGGTTGACGAACGAAATGCTCCCAGCTTTTTCGATCGCACCAGATTATATTATAGTGCCATGGAAGACATTTTAACATTCTCCCATTTACTCTTTTATATCACACATGCAATAATTTCAAAACAGTCCTCTTATCGCCTTAAATTTAAAATCGTACCGTATCGTGAACAAGTTTTAAATATTAAAATGGACAGTAACTGCTGGAAAACTTTCTATACTAAGTACTAAATATGAAAAAGTTTGAAGCCTCGATGAGTAGGTAGAAAGTTTTCCAGACTTGGAATATCTAAGTATCAAAAGTTCGACAGTAAACATGTTGAGATGCACGGGCGCCTATGTTGTGATACACTTATCTACCGATACAGTGAGAGAACTGATGATGACGGCTACATGACGGGTCGTGAGGCTGTTGATGACGGGTGACGCGGGACCAAAGCTGGTTGGTACATGTACTGGACTATGACTTGCGATCACACCGAAAGCACAACATGATCAAATCATAACAGTTTAAAGGAATTTTAATTATTATTTACTCGAAGAATTAATTCGATGCATACGATCTCGACAGTCTTAAATTTGAAACAGTCTATCGATAATAATTATCAATTTGGTGTCAGCGTCAATCTCACATGTTTCATCTAACCGTACGATTACATCTAAAATATACTCGCATCGCCTAGGGCCCTACTTAACAAAAATATCTCAATCGACATCTTTCAAGAATATAATTCCTCTTATTTTAATAAAAATAGCTTTAACAACGAACAATTTCACACAAAAATATTACGAGTCAACACAGTCGGCGACGACTTCGGCTAATTTCGGACTTAAAGCGAGAAATTGACACGGTAACTCGTCGAAGAGACGGAGTCACAGAGTGGTGGCACTATAGTAGGGCGAGGCGCGGCGGAGCGCGGGGCGCGGCGGGCGCGCGGGCGGCGCGCTCGTGCGGCCGTCCTTCATGACGCGAACGTCGTTCAGCAGAAAACTTACTTGTCTCTTGAAGGGAGGGTCGGCCTTATCGTATAGCGAGGCGTGGGAGGGCGCGAGCGAGGGCGGCGGCGGCGACGCGAGCGCGGCCAGCTCGCCTTCGAGCAGGGCGACCTGCCGCTCGAGCGTGGCGATGCGCGCTTCCTTGGTCTCGAGCACGGCCGTCAGCGTGGCGCCCGCGCTGCCGCCCGGCAGGCCGGCCGCGGCCAGCGCGCGCTCCAGCTGCGTCTGCAGCGCCCGCAGCGTGTCCGCCGTCGCCTTGAGCTCCTGCCAGTCACGCCACACGGTCAGCCGCCGCCGCCCGGCGCGGCCCCACACACACAACCTACCTACAACAGGCGACGCGTCTCGTCCACGCCTCGCTGGGGCTACGCGCCGTCCCGGCAATTTACCACTCAGCACCGCAGGGCGATATACTGCTCGGTGCTGCACAGTGACGGCTCATTCTCTCGGGGTTCGCAAGTTTGCTGTTCGCAGTGGCCTCGTTCGAGGCGCTTCTTCAGGTTCCTACCTAACTGCGTGAAATTTTGACAACGTTCCGGAAATTCCCTAAGGTTCCAGCGATTCTTCTTGCGATCGAGATTTAATCACCACGCTCTGCTGTGGGATTCGGGATGGTCGGTCACCATGCATCACAGTTGCGTTATATCGAGCCCTGTGGTACCTCGTAAATTGTTGGGACGCGGCTCCTACTGCGTATTCGACTCGCGCGATTCGAAAATGACAAATATTGCAACTGTTTCGCGGATTGTAATAGGCAGCCCCAGATGAAGGCAGTGAAAAGAAAATTTTGCATCTAATTTAATGATTGCTTAACTTAATGCCCAATAATAAAATTTACGAGACGGTCTAAGGTTCTTGTGACGGGGACATAATGAGCTGCTAAACATGCAATGTCGTGATTTCAGTCGTGTTCGTGTCAATTCATAACTTTTATCTCGTGTGTGTTGGCCGAATTGGATTTTCTTTATTTTGATTTTAATTTTGGTTTTGTTGACGTGTGAGAGAAGGGCAGTAAGTAAAAGGAAATATGTGCTTGGGGGACAAGCTTGAGTGTCATAGAGGCTTCGAAAGACCGTGGAAGTGAGAAGCAAGAGTTGAGAAAAGAGTTGTGGAGGCGACGAGTCGTCTCTGAACACATAAGGCTCCGCGACAGTCACATTCTGCTTAAGTCAATGATTGAAATGAAACTATTAAGAGCAACACTACCAGAAACAGTGACGATGATAAAGGTATCACAAAATAAAACGCCCATGTAGTCCACACTACTGTACATACACAAACAAGGAAGCATGACATGCACAATATACAGCTACATCCAATACAGGAAACTTTCATAATAAAGCCTACAGTAAAATCAGTCGAGATTTTACTAGAAACTTTATCGAGACATAGAGCTTAAGTATCATGCAATAAAATACACATACAGACGATAATTACCTGTTTTTGTGCCATCGCTTGCATTTGTTGGAACATTTGTCTTTCTTCTTCTTTACCTGAAAATTGTTCAACGTTTAACATATCCTCGACTAAGCTAAGTTTTTTTTTATATCAAAAGGTCATGCAAATGACTATTTCGACCTGATGGTAAGCAGAAGTAGAGTCCAAAATGCGAGAGATAAGCCACGCTAGCAACCCTCACCTTTCCGACCAGGAAGGTGCTTCTTCACGCCTCTTTTGAATGACGTAGAATTGTTAGAATGTAATGTATTATTAAAAACATGGTATGTTAGAATACTAGAACTTTTCTATCAATTGGAATGAGGACAATTTTAGTACCGATCTCATCAACTTAATTTTCGTCGATATTATCCATCTTATCAAAGTCTGTCGCTATAAAGATACTGACAACAACTCAGTAGTGTTCAAATAGTTATTGACAAGATCCACCATGACACTTCCATCTTTTGACTTATCATTATTAGGCACCATCAGGATGAAGGCCAGAAGCTTACCCGTCAAGAGAAAAAACAAATTTAGAAATTAAAACAAACGGACTTACCCATTCCTTTGTTTTGCAGCATTTCGAGCAATTTTTTAATGCTTTCATCTCTGGCTTGTAGCGTTTGCTTCTGTGTCTCGATCCTCAGTTCTAGTTCCTGTTTAGAAAATATTTTACGAATTATTATGTATACTATAATTTTGGTTTATTTAGCATTCCGCTGTTTTCTTGAATTTCAGATCTATACTCACGATTATGACAATGAAAATCTAATCTAACGGAATTTCTAAAAGTTCATGAAATACTGGGCTTTTGGTGTAAATAATGGCTCCTAAAAAGAAGAATCCTTCATCAACATTTATAACGTCAATTGTAAAGAAATTGAGAAACTAATTTCATTGAATTGAAACTACTGGTTCGTCAACCATTGACATGTCACTATATATTGTTACTATTCCTTTTGTCATGTCAGTTACCTTGATGGTATCCCTTAAGATGGCTATCTCCCTCTGTAGATGTTCATTCTCCGCGAACAAAGCTTCCAGTTGCTGTTGGAGCTCCGGTGCTGGTTGGCGCATGCGTAATCTTAGCTCTTCCTCTAGTTGTCGAACTAACATTGCTTGTTTCTGAAATCAATGAGAAAAGGACATCTTAATATGTGTAAGTTTTATTAAAAGTAATGTATTCTATACTTCACTTTACTAAGTACCTAATCAAAGACAAAATTATTCGGTTTAAACAGTTCCAAAATTAGCATACAATTTAATGAAATGAAATTTGTTTAAGTATAACAAACTTAAAGACAAACAATCCACAGAGTCCTTTAAAATAATCGGTAACATACATAAAATATTTTTAGCAAAAAAATAGGACAACCGACTTCAATGCGTACAAATTTAAACTAAAAAGTAAGAAATAAATAATATTTTTATGAATTAGTTGAAAAGAGCGTCATAGAAAACCAAGGAAAGTATTGATACACATTTAAAATTCTTTATTTATAATTCATACTCCGATATATTTGGAGCCGGTGCCAGCTAGCCAAGGAGGATAGTGTTTGCAATTTTCGAACTTCACGGAGCGGCGGATTATTTCTTATCTTCATCATTCATTATTATGTATAGTTAATGGATTAATCAAGTTCGTATCTATTAGGTAAGTTTATTTTGCTTAGGCTGGCACCGACTCCAAATATATCGGAGTATGAATTATAAATAAAGAATTTTAAATGTGTATCAATACTTTCCTTGGTTTTCTATGACGCTCTTTTCAACTAATTCATAAAAATATTATTTATTTCTTACTTTTTAGTTTAAATTTGTACGCATTGAAGTCGGTTGTCCTATTTTTTTGCTAAAAATATTTTATTTTATTATTTTTAGTGGAAATAAAGTATATTTTATTGAAAACGGATAGGCCTACTAGGCGCTCATTAAAACTTATTGGAAACTTTAACTAAAACGTTTTTTTTTGCTATTACTGATTTGTTCAAAAAGGGTCGAATTTATATCGATGCAATTTATACGGGCCATCTCTGATCTTGACGTACCTAAAAAAGAATCATTAAAATCGAGTTGTAATACTCATAATTGACGAAGTAATCAGGTAACAAACACAAAAAAAACAGTCGAATAGAGAACTTCCTCTTTTTTTTTAAGTCGGTTAACAAAAAATATCACGTCTCAGACCTATATCTCATTACAAATGCCTGCCATTCATTCAAAATGAATGGTAAGTTAATGAACTATGAACCTAGTTATTTAACTTAAGTTCATAAAATAATTTGTCATAGTTTATGTGTTGACTATTGGACCTACTAACCAAAATTTCACTATTGCATATTAGGTAATGACAAGTTCAAAAAAAAAATTGACATTATTTTTGTGTTCGTGGACGATATTATTATATTATCCCCAATGAAATTATCATTTTAATAAAAAAGTACTGAACCAATTTCGGTATAATTTATACGGGACCACCTTTGGAGTATGTCCTTCCTAACGAAAAAATAAACTTCAAAATCGATTCATAATTGACGGAGTAATCGCGGAACATACATACAAAAAAAAAAAAAAAAAAAAAAAAAAAAACATACAGTCGAATAGAGAACCTCCTCCTTTTTTGAAGTCGGTTGAAAACAAAAACAATACAAAACGTACAGCGATTCCTATAAATGATATATAATCAGATTATGAAAAATCCTTGACCCAGTTACCAAATCAGGCCATGGAATGACACAAATTCTTATTGTAAGGTTGGCATGAAGAATTCGCTCTGATCATTTCCTCGTTTTCCCATTTTCAACCACAATACTATCCCCTAGCGGATTAATGCTTAGAAAAGGTTAAGACCTTTTCTAAGCATTAATCCGCTAGCATCTTGGAAACTTTTGATTACAAAGCTAGACAACCTATCAAGGATTCACCATGGCGAAGATTTCTTTGGCTTCAATATCTATCTAATATTACTAATCTTCTTTATTTGGTGTACCTATAAACTTATTTAGAAAGAAGAGTACACTGTTGGGACAAAAGGTCGTAAAGTCAATTTGATTGTATCGCCTTTTTCTCCTTCGTCCATTGAATAGCCATCAGCTTCGATATTAGTTTACGGACCAGCTCCAAAGTCATCTAGTTTCCATTAGTCTCTTCCGGTGACAGGAAAAAGATTATAATATTTTTGCTTCATAAAAACATTTGGTACTCAATACAGAGTAGAAGATATTTCATGAAAAGAATAATGGAACGATTTGAAACCACGATTTCGTGCCAAATGGCAACATCCATTCATAAAATAGTGTACCTAGGGCAGCTGATCAATTTCATTTTATTGGGGTCTTTACTCTCTAGCAATAACATTCAAAGTACAATTACAGTATACCAACTAACAAATCGAGTGAGATCGAAGAGTTCTTCTGACAAAAGAAAAAAATACACTTTTTTTGGTATACAAATAACATGTATTGTTTTCTTTAGGATTTGATGGTATTTTATCCCTGTGGTTGGCAAACAAGCTTAAAGTTCTGCTGATTGTAAACAGTGACCGTAATCTCAGACGATTGTAATACTGTTGTCATTCTCTTGCTCCAAACCCTACTCTCATTCCCTAGCGTTTGGAGCTCTGGCATCATTATTTACCGACAAAAACACGGCTACATAAATGTAATGTCAATTAACTGTGGTCTTAAGTAAGGTTTCCTCAAATTCATCAAATGTTGAGAATTTTATAAGAGACGTCATGAGTCAACTGCCTATATTTGAAGACATCACCCAGTAAACAGAGCTGCCCACACAACTTACACTCACCCTATACACACACTCACACGAATTTATTCCCTTTTTTATTGATTTGTATTAATGAAGCAGCGAACTGAAATTCTGCATGTCTTTTTTTAATATCTACGTCAACAAAATTTGTAGGTAATTTAATATGAAAAATTTTATAATTGCTGTTAAAAAAAATTATATGTGATTCTAATGTAAAATGATATGCTTTAAAGTTTGCTTATTAATAAATAAATTTAATTATAGTCCGAGAGATGATAGACATGTTTGTATAACAGTACAACTCTCCCATAATACCCTAACACAGAGCTTCAGACCTGTCTGGGAAGTAGTAGGGCTAAGTGAGCCCTTACAGCTCCAAAGTTGCAGATTCTTTTTTGCAAAAAATGTCTTTGAGACAATCTGCAACTTTTATAGTTTAAATTTGAATATTGAATTAGTAAAAAATAATTTGTGTTCGCAGAAATAAACCAGTTCATTAAGGCGGTTTTTTAACTTTTCCGCTGCGCTGAGTTAGGTTAATAAATTTGATTCGGTAATATTCACTAAATTATGATCTTTCTTGTGTGGAGTGAAGCCTGACGTTACCCATTTTTTATCTTTGATGCTTTTTGGTCTGTGATTCAGTAGTAGTGGTTATCTTTACAAGTTCTCTACTAAAAGTCTGTAGTCAAAATACCTTAATTTTTCAGACACTTTCCGAGATCTGGCGGGTGGTCTGAGAGGACTAAGAGATCACACTTTATGGTTGTAGTTTTTAATATATTTGCCCTACAATTTTTTAGATTTGACCTACATTTGTTGTAAGTCTACTACTAAATCCTTCGAAATTTATTATTTCTTCCTCATTTCATCATCTTTTACCACCAGAAAGAGAAAATTTAAACCGGCCATTAGAATTTATATATCACAAATTCTAATGGCCGGTTTAAATTTTCTACCCACTAGTAAAAGCAAGCTTACTGAAGTTTGGTTGCCTATCAATTATTGTTAAATTACTAAAAGTAGCAGCGGTCGCTAAGCAACCAAACCCTGATAGGGCGAACTGTAAATGTGAATTGAATATTGAAACCAGCTATATGAGATTCAAAGTATTTTTTATTTACTTAAATATTTTAATGTATTTTTTGTGCCAAATAAACGTTTCTTTATACAGAAAAAGTACATTGAGATTAAACTTTTAAAATAAATCCTATTCTACTGATAAAACATTTACATAGCACGTACTGAAATTTACGATACAACATTTGCAGAAAACTTCGGATTTTATCATTGGAATAAAAATTTTAGCTTCCCAATTTCACGAATCTGTCATAAACCTGGTAACAAGGGTTGGTAAAAGCTGTCTACTTTGTATTCGACATCGGTGGAAACTATAAACTTTTATTCGTTCGAAAAGCTAAATTATTCCTTACTAGCTTCTGCCCGCAACTTCGTTTGCGCAGTATCATTATAAATTTTAGCCTATATGCTATTCTAATGTATGAGCTACATTATTGTAAAGTGTCATTAAAATCCATTCAGTAGTTTTTGTGTGAAAGAGTAACAAACACACAAACTTTCGCGTTTATAATATTAGTGGGATTTTTATATTTATAGATTTCATACCAAAGTCGCATGACTATAGGTACATATAAAGAGCTCGAACGTTATAATACGTGCCTACATTTCCTTGACGCCTAGGTGAGATGGCGAGAATATAGGAAAAACATCGGTTTACTTATGACATAAATCGGTCCATGTAAGTATGAATAATAATTTTTTTTACGTACCAAAATAGCATATAAATAATTATTAAATGTATGAATTTGTCAAAGGAATACAGTTAATGATTTTAAATAAGAATAAAATTAGAAAAATGCACTGAAGAAATCGACTTCCCTCAGGCGGGACTCGAACCCGCATCTTCCGCAATACGGGCGGCTGCGTTGACCAATTACGCCACCGAGACACTGCTTTGCGCTGTCGAAATTTGTCAGTGCTTGGTGCTTATGTTTTTATGTTTTTCATGAAATCTTTGAAATTTGCACTTCTAAGACCCGAACGAAATATTTTTGCAAACATTTGACGCCCAGTTAAGATGAAACTACCTTACATTACGGAATAATTTTTAATATACCTACATTACACCTCAGTTATTTTCGGAAAATGATAAGAATATTTGGAAAATGGGACAATTTTGGGATCTCGATCGGGATACAGGGGCACAGAACTGGAGACAAGATGACTCCATTCAATACGGGACGTACTCGTAATCGTATGATCACGTTAGAAAAGCATTTATTATTGTTGCATTAGTATTGAAATCATATTCTCGTTGGAGATATCACTAAAATGGTGTAAAAACCGGTGCTAGACCATCACGGATACAAACACTCAAGAATAAGAGACGGTGATCCGTGATCAGATGCGCTACGTTGCAGCGCCGCATTACACAAAGTGTCAACAGAGTCCAAACTCTTGATGTACTAAAATCGTAGATGCACTAAAATCCGCATGTATAAAGCCATAATAAGGCCGATATTAACGTACGGTTATGAGGCCTTGACACTACACTAAGGCTGCGGACTCGAAGTCAGCGGGCAGATCGCGCGGCGCTAGAGGGGCGTAGTGTTGTGATAAGTATATTATATGAGAAATTAGTGTTTGAATCCTATCAAAAATAATTTGCTCTCGTCGTTAGCAAGTATTTTGTAGATAAAAAACAATAAATAAAATGCACAACACTACGTTAATACAGACGCGCGGGCACCGCTTGACTTGAGCGCATCGCTCTCGCCACTGCCCTTGAGGTCAGTTCCGCATTGAATCGAAGAATTACCCGGCGAAGAAGTCTTATATCAGACGTCAAGACCCACTTTGGGTCACTGAGCCTTGGAGTAAATAAATATTAAAATACTATACAGCCAAAGGAGCATATTTTGAAGCGCTAAATAAAGCCAAGTAATAAGACTGCCAGCTAAGAAGGGCTTAGAACAACTTTTTTCAATATCCTAACTTTGAGTATGAGATGAAATGGCGGTTTGCAATATCGCCTAAGATGTTACCGCTAAGTTGTCTTTCAACTTGCTTACTCTCAAGACCATATGTTTATAATCTTCGTTTGCTTCGAAATAAGATACGATGTTTAACCGATTATCGAATTTACGAAATGACATAACTATCAGAGGATATCGGTATTTGTCTGCGAATCACAAATCATAGTCATTATCAGCCTTTTACTGGCGGTGTTTTTATTGAAAGTTCAAAGTCTACGTCAACAAGCCACGGACCGTAGAAAAAAACAAATAATCTAAAATCGCCCTTAACGCTTGGCAAAGTGATAGACAATGCAGAAAAATGCTATTCGCTGTAAATGCCATTATTTACGCGATATCTTTATGAAGAAGTTATGAAGTGATCCAATGAAACTGTCAAAATCCAGTTCCTTCAACTATGTAATCCTAGTGCCTCACGGTCTTACTTGTAGGACTTATTACCAAATGCTGTCAATTCCAAACCCGCTAATCAAAAATGACATCCTATTACTAAAGTCACATTAATTACCAGAGATAACTCTGGTCATCATACAAATTTGTAAAAAAAAAATAATAAGCTCTAACTTGTGCCTAAAAGTTTACTTTAATACGAAAGTTAAACAAATTTAATAGTGATTCTGAATCACTATAAAACTTCAGATCTATAAGTAAGTAGGAACTACAGTAGGACTACAAGCTGAATACAATGAATAGAAAAAGAAGCTGTGTATTAATCCGGATTTTAGGGTAACACTTTAGTTGGACCAATTAAAGTGTTAGCATGTTTTATTTATATCTATCATTGATATTAGAGAATTATTTATTATTGTATAGTTATCAAACATTAAAAAGAGGTAAGTACATTAATTTCCCGGCAGTTGCAACTTACAAAAACATACAAATAACATGTTACATGGATATTGCTAACTATACAATAATAAATCTCTAAAATCATTATTCTCGTAGATATAAAAGACTATGCACAATATTCTTCATTATTTTAGTTTGAATATATAAGTATTATAGTTCTCCTGTAGTTGTTATGAAAAATAATTAATAGCTAGCACTTTATCATCTTGCTAAGCAACTGTTCATATCGTACACCGTACAGTAAACAAAAAATACTTCAAATGATTTTCAAACCTATTCCAAAGAGATACAGCAGCTTTCCAACAATCTTTGACAAGGAATAATCTTCTGCCACTTCATTAATCCATATTCAACCTTACAACAAGCATGTAGACATTAGTTTTGAAGTGCTGTATTTTAGATATCCAATTATTAAAAGTGCCTTGTAATTAATGAAGAGTTGATGAGTCAAAGCTAGATGATGGTTACTACGTATCTAATTGAAAGATATCATAATCGCTGACACGTGGGTGTCTCTCGGGTTTGTAATGCGAGCTTTACACGTGTTAATACAGTCCATTGTCCTTTAACAGCATTCGAATAATTAGGGATTCAGTACATTTAAAAAAAAAATGTTTGATCAAAAGTAGGATGATTCTTGTGATTTTGAGACTCGACGACGGCGAAGCCAAAAGGTAGGCTTATGATTTTATCAGTCTTGCATGTAGGTATGTTTGTAGGAGGCCGATGATGCCGCAGTGGTGCGGTCTTCGTTACGATCACATAATTAAGCTAACAGGTCGGTACTCGGATGGGTGACCGAAAATTTGTTAAGTAAGTACTTTCTAATACTTGGGCATTATTGATACTTAAAATCAAAAATAAATAGTGGTGCGTACAAATAACTTTACCTAAACATTTAGTTCTTTCAATTCTTTTACAATCAGTATAAGAAATCTACATTATTAAAATTTTACAATAAAATAAAGCAAAATCAACTTTTAAAAAAAAATCTTCATAATTTGTTCAAAAAATTTTCCAATGAGATTTTTCCACTTTTGTAATCGCCGCGTAGATTGTTAATTCGTATATTATTTTGGATGGACTTTTTTCTTCGTTTTGATATAATTTCACTATTATTATAAAAGCTAAAAAAATGTGCTATAACTTATTTGTGTGCAAATGTGTTAAAATTTCAATATTAATTTGACACTGATTGTACCGTGCAAATATAACAATACTATCATAGTTTTCGAAATGGGATTAAATGTATGAAGTAATGAAATGTTTACCAAACGCAACTGATTTGGTATAGTTTGAGGTTTACCAAGTGGAAGGTTTACCAAATGGGAAGTAGCCGTAAATTTTGAGCAGTTATTACTCCCACGCATTTGGTTCAATTTTAATAATAATTTATCTTGTAAAAGCTCATTAATGAACTAATTAATTTAACTCTTGATACCCACCACCATTTTGTTTTAATGTTAGATAGATTTCGCTCAATTTAGGTGCTAAGCATACATTTATGATCCTCTGGTTAATAAATATACCCATTAGAATACTATGTGTGGCATACATAAAAAACATAGGTACTTGACTTGTAGAAATTGTAGAACGTTAATACACTTTTAACAATCGGGAGTGGTCTCCCCTTGATTTTTTCGTATACCGGAAACGAGTCAAAAGTTGATAGAAACCTTATACATGCATGTTAAATTTGGTTGCAATAAGTTAAAGCATACCCGTACCATAAAATAACTAAAACTGTTCGAGCAGTTTCAATATTAGTGTACTGCCTTATTTTCCTGATGGGTTCAGGTTTTCCTATGGTTGATGAATAACGCACAACAATTTGTATTAAACACGTGCTGAGCGTGAGTAAGCAGTAATATTGACAAAGAGCCCTCTTTGTTAATATTCCACCAATACAAAAATGTTTATGATTATGAACATTTTTCTCGGAAAGGTTTTAGGGTGTTTATAAGTAAACACTGAACAATTGAAGCACATTCTAAAAACACGGAATTATCGCTGAATTGAAGAACAGTTAAATCAATATTCCCAGATAGGCTTCAATTGGTTGGCCATAAAACTATAGCAATACCTATAGCAGTATAGTGAGGTATTGTTCCGACTCCAGATAAATTTAAATAGGTACTTAATATATTTAATAATATATTTTCGCTCACACCAATTATTAATGCCAAATTAAGTATCATCAAAAACTTGTATTACGGATACTAGATAACGGACAAATATATGGATGACAGGCAGATCAGACCCAAAATAAATAATTGAGGAATTTTATTTTTGCGTTTACAAACGCGTAAATATTAATTCTAGAAAAATGCACTGAAAAAAATCGACTTGCCTCAGGCGGGACTCGAACCGCATCTTCAGCGAATTTGGTAAATCAAAAGATACCGATACTATTCTGAATTGCTGAAATTTATAAGTTATTTTTTATCACTACATAGCTACTGTATACCCTACTCGAAATCTCTGTGCACACCCTTGGATAAGATTGAGGCCTAAAGCTTCGTTACGTAAAGAAAATCACTAACTATATTTTAATAGCTTTTGCATAACAGTGTAATTCCAATTTAATTTAGCAAACATAATTCCAATAGGAAACGTTTCACGTAACTGCATTAAAGTGAGGAATTTTCCTTGAAACAACTGAGAACTATTAAAGAAAGTTCCATGAATAAATTGCCACGAATCGCCTGCTGACGTTATCTAGTGAATGGGACATCGAATAAGACTAGGGAGTCTCAAAGTTTACAATGTTCAGAAGGAGTGTTTTGTCCATAAAAGTTTTATTTACTTAATCACATTTTAAAGTACTTTAAAAGCGATTAGGTTTCATTGGAGACTCTTAATCCTAGGGGGGACTCAATACACTAAAATTATTTCCCATATTGCAAACATTTGTTACACTATTTGTAAAGTGCAGAAAAAGTAAACATACGACTCTATTAACATTATTTACGATCATAACAACATGTGACTTACAGTGAATACATGAATGAACCAAATAGTTAACTATTCTATTTTTAATTAATGTCTTTGCGACAAAATAATTATTACGCATTTAGCCAATGGCAAGGGAAAGTATAATAGGTAGCAATAAATTGTACGGTAGATTTGAGTTAAAAATGAAGTCACACAATACTTGTTACCAATTACCATAAGAACTCGAGTGGAAATCCTTGAGAAAAATCCCAACTAGCTTAGTTCTTCTTCTTAGTTAGGCTTCGCTTCAGTATTTAGCTAATGTCAAGTGAAATTGTAACTAAACTTAGACAAAGAATTTGTCTAAGTAACTAAAGCTCTAACGTAACAATAATTGTACGGTAGACTATTGGCGGGTTTCAATAACATAACTAACTAATAACTACTGACAGTTTCCGTGGCAACGGTAGAATTTTGACATATTTTGTATAGGACATCTGTCAAATTTTATCCCTAAGTTGATAGATAAGTTATTAAAACCGGCCTTAAGTTAAATGAATGAAATGAAAAGCTCTTTATTTAAATGGGGCCTCACAACACGTGTTATTACAACAAGAACTCGGGAGACACTCCTCCATAGATAAATATACGTTGAACTCTTAAGCCTGCAATACATGTTGGTCGAGCTTAGGCCAACGCGAGCGTAGGCAAACTAATACAAGGCAAGTGCTAACTGCCTACACATTCGGCAAGTTTCTTGCAAACCAAACCAATGCAAATGGCCAATATAGATGAATATTGAAAAGATGCCCACACGTTGGGCTCCGTCAGTATGTATTGTGAATTGAAACAAGATGGATGACGGCGTAGAAATTATTGCAGATGCTGCTATTTATTTAATGAGAGTTTAGTCGCTGAATACCAGATTCTCAAAACAACAGTTTCCCTAAATACCAGATTCACATTTTACCAGTAGTTCAGTTAAAAACAAAATCCTTGAATCTTTCAAATAAAAGTTACTATATTTTCTATAGTATAAAACGTCTCCTACGTAGTTATGGTTAGCGATTTTAAATATTTTAATAGTCTTGTCTTTAGGGTTCCAGATAACCTCTTAATTCTGGTAAAATTCCATTTGGTAGAATATATCCTAAGTACTTCCTACTAATATTATAAACGTGGAAGTTTGAATGGATGTGTCTGGATGTTTCTTGCTCTTTCACGTAAAAACTAATGAATGGATTTTAATAAACCTTTACAATATATAGCTTATGAATCTGAATAACATAGGCTACTATAATTTACACTAATAGTATGTACTACTATAATTTACACTAATAGTATAAATAGCGCAATAACTAACTATTAAAATAATTGTTCAAATAAAAATGCATCCGACATGTTGCTATTAAAAAATCAACAGACATTAAAGACCATTAAATACTAAAATTTTAAATTGAGACTATTCGTCCTAAAAGAGACTCGTTACCATATACACTGCTATTCTTGTTACACTAATTACTGAAATGTTCAAGAGTTTATTGTTTGATTTTGAATGTTATGTGACCGATGGCTTGTGTGTCGCAATTGCCGGTACTGCATAGCATCTGATGTGCTACAATATGGATTATCCGTTAATCCGAGTGTCCGTTTCGCCGAAAAGCTTTGGGATGTTACAGTCCGTTCACACGGATACGGATATATCCGATTTTTTGCGGTAGCTGTTTTTGTAGGGTCCGATTAGTGGCAACATTATATCAATGTGTGTGTGTGAGTGTGTGTGAGTGTGTGTGCAAGTGTATTTATATTCATTTACAATAAGCGGAAATACTATACATTCATCATTTAACACAAATATCACTATCGACCAGAAAAAAATGTAGATAAATTGGGACAATAGAATGTAAGGTTAGAGGGGACTTTTTATTAAATTCTCTGTGGATTGGTAGTTTAAGGTTTTTTGGTAAGTCTAGACGATCACTTTGCATGAAAACTTAGGAAGCGGGTAAATGTACCAAACCTAGGGACTTTTCGCGTCATTTACGATGATAAAAAGCCAAAATCAAATGGTTAACGATCCCATATCTTTTGCAATCTGACAACTGTCATGTTTTAAAATTTTTATGATCTAGTAGTCACCTAAGCCAAATTTTGCAGTTTCATTAATTTGCCTGCACGAATTTAATGATCTGACCAACATAAAGTCGTTAGTGAATCAATAAAATAAATGCCCGCCCAGGTAAGGGATTTTTGCATTTACCTGGACTGCAAACTCAATTTTAGTCATCATATAAACACCATAACTTTAACTCTCACTATAAGAAAAAAGATAAAGAGGGTGGAAAGTCTTACCCTTATAGGGAGTTAATAGGATCTCTCATGTATTTAAGTGAAGCGACGAGGCTATTAGGCATTATAAAATGCTAAGTTTTGTTTTGAGAACTGCCAAAGACTATAGAGACACCTCCACTTTAACTACACTTTTGTCAGATCTGTTTTAGAGTATGGATCGGTCATTTGAACTACCTACTCTACTACCTACTAAACTACCCAATATTAAAAATCGGGAGTGGTCTCCCCTTGACTTTCTCGTATAACGGAAACGACTCAAAAGTTGATAGAAACCTTATAATTTGATGTCGTACATGCATGTTAAATTTGGTTGCAATAAGTTAAAGCATACTCGAGTTATCGTGCTAACGCACAGACACATAGACAAACCCCCCGAACATAATTCCAAAAAAAATATTTTTGGACTCAGGAAGGTCCAAAACGTGTAAATCCGTCAAAATCTCAAGGTAATTTTTTTTAAGGATTACAAGACTTCCTCTATACTACGTTTACGAGAAAATTAAAATATATTGGAAGAGGAGGACATTGTGAGAGGATATAAAATAAAATTAATAAGATATTTGTGTTTCAAACACATAATCCCTTCTTTGACTTTACGCCGAATGGAAAGTGATCAACTATTTATATTCAAAATTTCTAAAACAAACATTGACACACCTTTTTCTTTCAAGCAACTTAGCTTCAGATGTCCCCGGTTGAACTCTCGTTGTAACTTTCTTTATTTAATATCCATTAATGTCGACTAATTAAGCCACTTATGTCTTTGTATAGCGCTCTTGTCGTAATTACAACAAGGATTTCTGTGATATTGACCTATTTCACTTATAGATAGGAGCATATAAGAGGGCAGTTTTGGACAAATTATGTTATCGTTCTTTGAACTTACGCGACCTCAATTAAAACCTAATTAGTTATTTAATGTTTATTATTACGTTCTCGTTTAGGTAGTATAGAGGAAGACTTGTAATCGTCAACAAATTCGACCTCGAGATTTTGACGGATTTACACGTTTTGGACCTCCCTGAGTCCAAAAATATTTATACTTTCTCGTATACGTAGTGTAGAGAAAGTCTTGTAATCGTCAAAAAATTCGACGTAGACATTTTGATGGATTTACACTTTTTGGACCTCCCTGAGTACAAAAACTTTCTCGTACTTATACGTAGTATAGTATAAGAAGAAGTCTTGTAATCGTCAAAAAATTCGACCTCGAGATTTTGACGGATTTACACGTTTTGGACTTCCTGAGACCAAAAATATTTTTTTTGGAATTATGTCTGTGTGTGTGTCTTTGCGTTAGCACGATAACTCGAGTATGCTTTAACTTATTGCTGTAATTCTTTCTCTAAGCATTTTAATATGTAAATTGTAAAGCAACATTGTTGTCGTGATTACATTTTATTGATTCTTCGTAGAAAAGATATTTAGGTGCACTGGAGTAGGTCGCAAGTGCAAGAGTAGCATCTCGGTCGTGCGTTTTACGTAACGATAGTAATAGTTAAGCAACTATGATGGGTGACTTGTTCCATCCTATGTAACTGGAGCATTATTTTTGTTAATATAATAGTCGGATGTTTTAGATTAGATTAAAAAAATATATATTTCTTGGGGAAAAAAATAAGCATAACAGATATTCGAACCACAGTTGAAAAGTTTTCGGTTACCCATCCGAGTACCAACCGAGTAATTGGTAGCTTAGCTTTTGTGATCACAGGGCCAGCGACCTCCTCCTAGGTACTATACCAACCAAAATTATTTAAGACAGACAGTGCACCGTAATTCGTAGTATGTAAGTACTATTATGTCAGATCCAACAGCAAAATAGTCGACAAATAATTTAATAACACGCTAAATATTTACTTCCCAGACTTTTCAAGTTACAAGCCATTTCCACGAATGCCTCTGAAATCGCTCTTTTCCATATAACACTTATAGAAGTCAAGTGCCATCCACGAGGCGGAGAGCCCTCCAACCGACGCGCCCCGTAAGATCAGTCTACCATATAGGTAGGTACTATAAAACTATAATAATACTGAACAACGGATAAACTGTATTAGCTTTTGTATCGGATTGCGAAGGTTGGGCTGTTTTTTGTTATCTCGTACCAGGGTACTGATAACACAAACAACGTCCTACACAAAACTTTGGTAACCTCAATAAAAGCACGAGTACATAATTATTTATTCATTTGCTTATTGGAAGATTTACAGTGAAATTAATACTAACTTTTAACATATCCAATTTTACGTATTACAATTTCGTAAAAGGTAACGTAAAAATCAACTTTTATTCTATTCTTAATTAATGGCGTCGCGATACATTTATGTTACGCATTTTGTCAATGTCTAGTGAAAAAAATCGGGAGCGGTCTCCCCTTGACTTTCTCGTATACCAGAAACGACTCAAAGGTTGATAAAAACCTTACATTTTGATGTCATACATGCATGTTAAATTTTGGTCACCCATCCGAGTACCAGACACACACACACACACAGACATAATTCCAAAAAAAAATTTTGTACTCAGGGAGGTCCAAAACGTGTAAATCCGTCAAAATCTCGAGGTCGAATTTTTTGACGATTACAAGACTTCCTCTATACTACGTACGAGAAAGTAAAAATTGTAAGGTAGATTTGAGTTAAAAATGGAGTCTCTCAACGCGTGTTTTTACAACAAGAACTCGGGAGGAACTCCAAAAATCAACCTAATTTTACACTATTATTTTGACGTTTACTGTTAAGACTCACTGTCCACAGCGCGTCATTTGACAAACGCAAGACGATAGGCAACAGAACGTTATCGCTCCTTGGACACAGTTTTATTTGTTTCTATGCAAGATGCAAGCATTCGTCAAACAACAACAGCGTACTCAAAACGTGCGGTCTACGTGTACAGTAGGCCTTAGTAAATATTGCCCACATTAATACCTCTAAAGAACTTTTGGCTGCAATGTGACCTTTTACGGTCAGTTGCACCAAGTTTTGTGTTTGCAATTTTGCAAAAAGTAGCCCAAAAGTCAACTTCTTCATAAGGATTTACATTTTCAATTTTACAAAAGTAACGTAAGAGTCAACTTAATTCATAGGAATGGGTTGTTGCATTTTTAAATATTACATGTTCTTTTTTTACGGAAATGTAAAAAGTTTAATTACAAATTCTTTTACATTTACCATTTACTATGACACATATTGTCATGGTGTGCGTGCATAGAGTCAATGCCGCGCCGAAACCCGGCAGCGCCTGTGTGCGAAACCTATGAAGCGGCTAATTTTAACCGACTTCAAAAAGTTGGAGGTTCTCAATTCGGTTGGTATGTTTTTTTTAAACCTACCAAATTAGCGACGGCATTTCATCTGGCGCCCTTATTCCCTTGGCGCCTATATACGCCGCACAGTAAAACGTACAGGATAAAGTAAACTTAAAATCGAAAGTTCATTTTGGTTCAACCGGTTAAAGTTTTTACGTGAAGTTTTCTCTAACATTTCGTAACCAAAACGTCTCCGACGTGTACATCTTCCTTGAAGACCTACTCTCCTACTTTCACTACTAACTGAAAACTACGTAATTCGTAAAATCGATAACGCCGTAGTAGGTGAGTGGGGTGTCCCCCACGGCGACGGCATGGTATAATCAGCTGTCATTCGCGCAATTTACAAGATCCTTACTTCCCTTCCCTTCTTTGGATCCTTAGGCATCGTCCTAATTAGCACGGATCGTACGAAGACACAGTGTGTTTTCGTCGCGAGATGAAAGAACCTAGTCGTGCGATGGTTCAAAGTGGCTATTGTAATAGATCGCGCAATGACACGTGACCGATTTTTATTATTAGTGCCTTTATTTATCCAGTGAATATAAGTTGCTTAAAAAACATGTATATCGTAAAAACAACATTTAAAAAAAAACACTTCGTTTCGTTTAATGTTAAAATTATTTACGGATCTCTTTCTGAGTGAAGGCCTCCATAGAATTACAATTCTGTCTGTCTGTAGCTACACTTATCCAGTTTTCCCCTGCAATTCTTTATATTTCGTCGCCCCATCTCTCTATTGACAAGCGACAAGCGTCGGTGGTGTAGTGCCTAAGTGTTGTCTCCCACCCGGGAGGTACCGGATCGGACCCCAACACGTACCAATGTGTTTTCAAATTTTGAATTCATATGTACGTTTAATCGACGCTTTTACGGTGAAGGAAAACATCGTGAGGAAACCTGCACACATCTATGAAGAAATTCTTAGGTTGTGTGTGAAGTCGACCAACCCGCACTTAGCCAACGCGGTAGACTAAGGCCCAATCGCCCCTAATGTGGGGTAGGCTCGAGCCCCTCGGTAGGGACATTATATGATGCCTTTTTCCTGGTGGTAAAATATGGGGAAACCACGTTAAAAAAAACGCGCTAAGTACACTACCTCATAGGTGGCGTGGAAACGTGTGCGTGCATAATAAGACGATTACAACTTTGCAACTTTTTGAATCGTTATATGTATTAAATATTTTTTTTCCATACAGCGGTAAGATGGGGAACTTTCAAATTTTATTAACAATCTTACTGATTTTCAGCTTGGTGGGAATTTAAGTAGCTTCGAATATCTAAATTGACCGGACTATTATGTATTAAAAACAAATGTATGATGAACTCATCGTGCGGTGAGAACGCATCGTGTCATCGTGCGATCTTTACCAATGAGGACGACGCCTTACGAGCTGGCGGACGAATAAATTATTTACAAATCTTTCGCAATTATGGAGTCTGGTTTGTGATTTATGAGACAGATACGCAGATTCGATTATTGGAGCTCTTAATAGGATGGAAGAAGAGAATATATAGCGGAGGGCTCATATTAAGTCGGATACATCCGACAAATATTGGCGTGTCCATTGTGAAATGTAAATTCAGGGACAAGCATATTTTCCTAATTATATCCCATTACTTATTTCCATAACGACAAATCGCAAGTAGTAATGGAGTTTTCACAATATCTGCTTATCTTAATCAATATTGTGCGCTAACGGTGGAATAGGCGTTTTTTTTAACACGCTTAATAAAATACCCATAAACCAAGAAGTTTAACCACTAAAGATATAGTTACTGGCAGTAATTTTGCCAAATCACAAAACAATACCCTTCATTCATTTTTATATTTTTTTAGCAACGCTGTAGTTTATTAAAGATAATAATATCACCTTTGCTTCGTAGGAAATATCAATAAAATTATTTAAGTATTTCACACTTATTGACCCTTATTGTGCTAGTAAAAAAGCCAGTATTTTATTTTTAACCGACTTTAAAAAAAGGATGAGGTTCTCATTTTGACTGTATTTTTTATACAGTGTGAGTCTTCATAAAGTGCACATATTGAAATTAGGGATACTATGCTTAATATTATCGACGGAAAAAATAATAAAAAAAAAATACAAAAAAATAAAAAAAAAGTATTAATAGTAGTATTTAAAAATTACTGTGAAAATTTACGAGAAAAAAAAACGATTTTCTTAAAAAAATAACCGCTAAACTGTCAATTGAGGGCATTATGTCCTCAACTTTCATTTTATGAGAATGCCCTGTTATTTACAATTACTAATAAGTTTATTTTATCGTGATTGATCGTTTAGTTTAAAAGTTATACCGATTTGTTTACAAGAAGGACCCCATCTTTAAAAATTGTACAAAAAATTATAGTATTTTTTAATTTCTTTTTACTATTTTTTCCGTCGATAAAATTAAGGATAGTGTCCCCAAAATCAATATGTGCACTTTATGTAGACTCACACTGTAAGTGTTATCTAATAGCTCTTTAATGGGTGTACAAATTTTGATGATTCGTTAGGGTTTCACTTATAAAAGCTGGTGATTGTTATGTCACGTGGTCCCATTTAGAGCCACATTGACGAGTAGTTTTTGAGTGATCACTACTAATGCCTATTTAATAGACATCGACGATATCATTCATATTTTATTACTCGGTTGTCTAAAAGATTTAGAGATAGTTTCCTGAATCTTCTATACTTACAACAAAAAAAAAACAAAAAAAAAATATTTTTCATTAAAAAACTGCCTTTAAACTAAAAAGTACGTTTAAAAAACATTTAGATTTTTTAAGCATAAAATTTTTATTCCTCCGTTTTTAGTTTTTAAATCGTTTTTTTTTTCTATTAAGTACTTAGTTGCATAAAAGATTTCGAGATAGTTTCCTGAAAATTTATACTCCTACTTACAACACTAAAAAGCAGTAAACAAAATATAATGTCAATAAAAAAACTCCCTTCAAAACTAATACATATATATGTACCGTTTTAATAATTGTACATGAACTGCATTACATTGTCATTCGTATTTGAGTGTGGCGAGGAAATAAATAAATTATTATTATTATTAATAATAGCGGAGAAATAAAAGTTATAATATTTAAAAAAAACTAAAATTTTATGTTTTTTTACATAAAATTTTTATTCCTCCGTTTTCTGTTTTGAAGGCGGTTTTTATTTATTTAAACATTTTTACTTTCTACTTTCCTTCCTACGCGCTTCTGCGGCTGCCCTTCAACTCTTAGGGTCGTCAACCCTTCAAGTATGCGCAAAGTACGTACGTAGACAAGTACGAGCTTAAAGAAAAACATTGTAGATATCCAAATCATAAAATAACGCTTCGAGACCATATTGCATAGATAGAACTTTTAAAATGATAATTATACTGTCGGTTGTAACGCTACGAAGCGTCACGAAACGCTACGAAGAGTTACGAAACGCTACGAAGCGTTACAAAACGTTACGAAGCGTTACGAAACAATAAAAAGAAAGAAACGTTTGTTGAGACAACACAATAAACAAAAAATTATATCATATATGCTAATTATTGATAGTTGACGCCGTCGTGGTGGTGTGGTCAGTATAGCTGCCTACAGATCAAGCGGTCTGGGTTCGAATCCTGGTCATCTAGTATCCATAACACAAGTTCTTAATGATACTTACTTTGGGCTAGATAATCAGCGTGAGCGTGGAAATGTATTGAATTAATAATAAGTAATATATTACGAGTAAAAACATATTATGATTTAAAATGGCTGTGGGCGCACGTATTTATACCAGACAAGTTCCACTTTCGCACCTGGAGACGCAGCGTTGGTAAGCCCCCACAAGGTGGACCAACGATCTGATAAAGGTCGCTGGAAGCCGCTGGATGCGGGCAGCGCAGGACTAATTGGGTTGGAGATCCTTGGGAGAGGCCTATATCCAACAGTAGGCGTCTCTCGGCTGAAATGATGATGATGATGAAGTTCAACTTGGCGCTAAATGTAATTAAGATTATATTGTAGACTGTATGTAACTAAAGTCTGTGTCTTGTTTGGCGTTAGTTATAAAACACTGGATTTTTTTTTTGAAATAATTATGTATTAAATACCTATCTCAGACCAATAAACTTTTTTATTGGCCTGAGATACCTATAGACAATTTTAAAAGTTGAAATGAACTTTAATTTAGTTTCTATTGAAAAAAAATATTTTAAAAGTTAACGCATTTTCTATAACTGACCCTGCCCAGTGTATAGAAATATTGACTTTTCCTACAGCAATAAGATCGTAGCACACTTATCAGCTCGGAAAGGGAACGTCTGTTTTTTCACGACTAGTAACAGTATTGCCTCTTTTTCATAGTCAAATACATTTATACAGTGGACCCGCGGTAATCCGGCCCCTGTCTAATCCGCCGCCCCTTATAATCCGACACAGCTATCACTGTTGATTGTAAGTAACCTTCATTAAAATTGCGGCAAATCATCACTAATATACTGCATGATTGGGCACAATTGGACAGGTTGTAACTTGTACGCGACACCACATTTTATTTTTATAATGAAATATTACGTACTTAGAATTTTTAATTTACTAAATTCCACATACATCATTATGTAGTATGATTCATAGTTTAATTCTATATAGACTTTTGATTTCTAGTTTGTCGGATTACAAGGTACTTTTTTTCATAAAATTCCGAACTATAGATGGTCTGAGGCAGTACTCTATAATCCGACATCGCCCTACAAAACGTTTGTCGGATTACCGCGGGTCCACTGTACTACACCTGATCGGAACAGTAGCTATTATTCCCTCAAATTGAAAAGAGAAAGTGGATCTTTTCTTCGACCTAAATATGCAGGAAGAAAAGTTGTATGAAAATCCATTTCTAACGTGTTTTAGCGGGAGAAAAAGTTGGATGAACATCTATAACGTAACGCGGCGCGGCCGCGGCGAAACTACAGGCCATTGATTTCGCAGAACATCTGCAAGCAGTGTTGCAGACTTAACAGCAATCAAACGCCGCCAACAAAACGAATCGTCGCGGAAGGTTATATTGAGGATTCCATTGAGAACAAGAGACGCATATGTGACCAAATAACAGAGTTAATTAATTATCAAGACCCTCAACCTTCTACGAGCGCGGCGGTTATGAGCTCTGACCCATCATCAGTAATTATAAACCTATGGTCCCACCACGAAAACCAGAAGTGTTAGAACAACCTAGCACTAGTTCGCCACCGTCTTCTTTTCCTGTATTTTCTCAAATGTCGAATACTAATATAAATCTTCCTGACAAAACTGTATCGTTTAATGTAAGTAACTGTTCAAATTGTTACATAATCTTTAATTAATTTAGTCATAACTTGCTCCAACAATGCGGCGCGGCGCCTTAAATTTTTGCATTAGTCCCATACAAATGTAATAATCTCTTTATAATTAATTATACTGCTAATTTAAATTAAACAAGTCTTTGAATGTTCCTCACAGGTGTAGTATAAAGCACTATGTAACACTTGGGAAAAAGTTCGATTCCCAACTCGGGAGTACTGTGGCCCTTGGGTGCGCCTTCGGGCCACAAACTGCTCCCTCGTTGGTCATCTGCAACTTTCTTTCCTCGGTGAACAATGTATTATTATGCACCTCGTAGAAAAGTTTTATCGCGATTCCATATTCGTACGTAACAAAATCTTCAGATTACAATGAAATTTCCGGTTAGAATTTTCTTTGAAAGCGTATCGCTTTACAGTATGCGAGAATTGAGTTTAGGATTGAACATCTTGTATGACTCGCACGTAGCCTCGAAATTCAAGTTTTCGCACGTACACTACTTCGCTTTTTTTTTAATTCAATCTCACAATAATTATGTAGCCCAAAGTAAGTATCATTAGAACTTGTGTGATGGATACTAGATAACAGTATTTTTAATATAATATAAAGTACATCATTATTTTAGAAGATACTTTTATAAATAAGCTTTAATACAATTCAATGTTTTTAAAAGCCATGGTTGTTTGTAAATTAAACAACCATGGCGTTTGAAAATAAATGAAGAGCATATAAGCAGTAAATGAAAGATCTTGAATTTTTTTAATTTTAATTTGGCATGACTTGAGATGTATGAGAATTCTACCAAATTAAATAAAACAACCTTACGATTGACAAGAAAAATTTCTATCATGGTTAAGTCCCGTCCCATCACTTGGTCAAGACAAGGTTTTTACTAGTTTTAATGTTTTAATACAGAATGGCAGTGATCCAGAGCCTCTTGATGACGCAGGAGAGAGTATTAATGATTAGACGGGCTGTTCCATATTTCATAATTCGCTCAAGAAACCGTGAAAATAAATATACCTAATAACAAAAATTGTCAGTCCTTCCAGATTTTCGTCAAATCCAAGAAAATTTCGTAAATTCTCGCAACTTTGCGAAATAGCTATAATGTAGGTACTTAAAATGATATCAAAGTTCGTTAATTTTGTCCACAGCTGCGTTCAGCTTAAAATTTTCATTTTGTTACCGACGATACTTAAACGAGGAAAACCCACCCAGGCAGAATGTTTTAAAAAGTTCGCGCAACCGCGGCGCTACTTCGCATTGTAGAACTTACTTAGAGTGTAAAGTATAAAGTTTAAAATTGAATGGCTAGACTCAGCGCGTGACTGACCCACTCGAAAGGGCAGGGAAAATAAGGCGGCGAGTGGGATTTTTTTGTGTAAAATGTGTATTCACTTCCGTCGTTCGTGTTGCGTCTTTAGTGAATTTGAGTTGTTTACGACGAAATATCCAAAGTATGTCTGGGTGTTAGAAACTTTTCAGTTCAACAAAAATTATGTCTTCCGCCGTAATTGTATTAAATGAAATAGCCATCTGAACACCACTACACTCAACAAGTTAGTGTTGGATTTAGCGACCTGCTTTTACAGGCTGTTGGGTACATTCACCAGCACATCGGGCAATACAAAACTGTTAAATTTCTCCAATTGATTTTCAATTGTTGTCTGACAAAACAGCCCATGGTAACATGTGTATAAAAGGTAACCATTACTCTTCGCTCTTTGTGCTAAGCAAGGATGTTCCAAAATTCACCCCTAAGGGGATGAAACGGAGGTCCCAAGTTTGTAAGGGGATTTTTTATGAACTGGGCGTTTGACCACAATTATGCCTGAAGAAAAGCAGATGAAGCCTAAGGTGGTACACGCTCGCCTAGAAGATGCTTGTTCACTCTGGCCTTGAAGATGTCCAGATTATACTGATCTGGGAAAACAGACTTCGGCAAAGAGTTCCACTACTAAGCTGTTCGCATAATAAAGACAGAAGCAAATCGCTTCGTGCGAATGCGAGAAATATCAACAACATAAGGGTGAAAGTCCTCGCCGCGCCTAGTTGTCCGGTAGGGGAAAGGGACATGGGGATCAAATTATGTAAACCTTCTGTACACTCTCCGAAATGTAACCGATAAAATGCTGAGAGGCAAATCACACGTCTTCTTTGGTCAAGGCGACGTAGAGACGTATAGAGACGATCTCAACGAGTGCGTCATTGGCGATGAGTCTCTTCGCATGGTGCTCCACCAAGTCCAGTGTATCTAACTGAAATCTTGCAGATCCGTCCCAAAGGTGACAACAGTACTCTAAACAGGAGCGAACTTGTGCTCGATAAAGACTAAGGAGCTGCTCAGATGTAAAATATCGCCTGACCTAAGAAAGTATTCCAAGTCTTTTGGCGGGCTTTTAGCAATGGACTCGATGTAGCAACCGAATTTGTAACTTTAATTCTTAAATTTCCCATACATTTTGTTTTTGTAATCCAACTATTTGTATGAGTAATTTAAAATTTATAAACACCTAATTATTGGAGGTATAATTCTCTAATTTTCATGTTGTAATGTAAAAAACGGTAAATACACGCAACGTATAAATATTAAAATGCGTTTTCAGGTTACAGAACGGAAACTGCGCTGTGGGCGCAATTTAGAATTTTAATATTGGATGTAGCCATTTACAAAGGGATTCCTTGAAATATTCTGTTTTTTTTTCCGGCGTTGTTGCCTTGTTAGTATGGGCTGCTTTTTATAATACATTTTATAATGAGACGTCCCTTACAGTCAACAACACTTGGGACATATCAAAAACAAAACAAAATATCTTTATTCCACCACAAGTTAAACATTTTACACTTTAATTGGGACTGAGGTTGCTATAGAGGATGTCAGGCCGAAAGCTTCAATCGTATACTTTTACACGAAGTATTAAATTGCTCGTCAACTGTACACACACTTCTATTAGAGCGAGATTAGAGCAATTTGGTAGAATTACAACCCAAGAAGTTATAATGAAACTGTTCTACCAAACTACCGCCACACTTCAAGGTCACTAAAATTAATCAAAGTAAGATTTATAATACTGACCCTATGTCTATGGATATTAAGATTATTGAATTGTAAACATGAGAAAAATATTTTTTTACTTACTATGCGAGTTATTTTTTCGTCGTTTATGATATAATATCCCTAATTTAATACTTAACAGTTCTGTCTATAATTATATTTCAAAACAATAATATTGATACATAGCGTAATTACTGTAGTAACTTTCTATTTCTAACTAACGTAGCTGTTTACGATCTGCTTGATAATTCATTCAAAGTTTACTCACGAGTATTTCACGATCGGATCGAAAAAGTAATTATTGAATTGCTTTCTATGCTAGCAGCATTCCTCAGTCCACCTGGCTTTATCCAAATCTGTTGCCATAGGAATAGTGTTATGAGCATAATTACATTCAGTTGGGAGTTCCAGATGAAGTTCGCTTCCAATTTGGCCTTATTACTACGTTTACCATCAGACGAGAAAAGACCGAGAGATGCCTTCAAAGATAAAAAAGTTACCCAACAACCACAGAAATAATAAGTGCCAACAACTAAGCCGAGAAGAAGAATGATAGTCTTGAAATTCGTAGAGGTCAGAAATTAATAAATACTTGAAACCTCTAATTACAATATGTGGTCTATTAAACATACTTACTTATTACGGATCTGTATAAGGTTTTACTGTATGTCAAAGTCATGACTTTAATTAAATTTACGTCATTCATTCGCAACCGTAATTGCTAAAATGATTCGTATGAGCTACTAGGCTGGCATAAATTGTGTGGAGGTCGCGGGTTACGCTACGCTTCCGCGGGGCGAGGTCATCGAACCACCCGCCGGGCGGCGCTAGTGTCGCCGCTTCATTGATCCGAGCACTTTGGACAACCGAAAATAGCAAATGTTACGCAACCGCCCTGCCATTGAGGCTGCTTTTTCTTCTTAATTTTTGTCGGTCTGCTGTTTAAGAACACCATTTGCATAATTCGCGCTCCAATTAAATTGAGAATTAGGTTCAAAATTGCAACGTCTATTGAACTTTATTTTGGGTTAACTGTTTAGGTAAGTTATGTTCAAGGTGTCCAATACACGTCTAACACTAGGCTTACATAAAAATAAGGAAGCTTGTACAAATTAAGGCTATTGTTACCAAAACACTCCGTCTCCTTTCAAGCACCAAGTAAATAGGTCTCTGTGTCAATAACTTTACAGGACATTTAGTATATTCACATTATTGGCACAGATATTATTATAAGTTAGTGAACAATAAATTAGAGATTTCCAAAGGTTCGAATCTAATAAGCTTTACTACTCACTCAATTTGTACATTTGCTAGAAGGTAACTTCCCGCCTACGCCCCCTTTTAGTTCATTCATCAGTAGGTATGCTCTCCTGGTAATTTATTTTGTCAAGTGCTTTGAGACTATTTTTTTTCGTATTCCGCCAATTTTTATTACTTTTTTAATGTATCTCTCGAAAATGCGTATTGTTAGGTAAAGTCAAAACAGTTCTCAACAAACTATCCTTCAAAAATTTATCTAAAAATTCATATCTATTTAATAGCCATATTTTTGAATGAAGAAATAATAATTTAAATCAATAAAAAAATATAAGACAATAACTCAGTAGGTAGCCTATTGATTTATCAATCAGGTTGATTAAATATTTATTTTCATTAGGCTATATTGAAGAATATTATAAATGTGTCTATTCGTATAAAACCAGCAAAACGATTAGAAGACTGACTCATGCTACGGGAAACCCAAACACTCATAAATCCGATGTTATATTAAAAGAATTTGGGACGGAAATATTTTTCTGTCGTCGAGGTATTCATAGAAGAAAGCTTCGGGTGATATTTTGTTCGCCTTTAGTGAAGCAGGTAATATGGAAGTGATTCACTGATTTTGTTTATGGTTTTTAGGGTTAATTACGTATTTAGCTAAATATCAATTGAAAGAATAAGGATGGTAGCTGGGTAAGAATATAATAATTCTATTAAGACCGTCAGACAGATTACCAAAAAACATTAGACGGGAAGAGTTTCTCCCGAGTTCTTGTACTAAAAACACGTGTTGAGAGACTCCATTTTTAACCAAAATCTACCGTACATTTTTTTTAAAACTTTAATTGAGTTTTCACTTGACATTGATAAAATGCATAATCATTTTTTTTGCATAATCAGATTTGCAAAGGTCATTAATTAAGAATAGAATAGAATAGAACATTAGACGGGTATTTTTTACTTAATCGAATCAGTAAATGTTTAAAAAGATATAGAGCGTCTATGTTCAGGAGTGGGGGCTGGTGGTTTTCGTAAAAAGTGTACGAAGGCATTACGTGACACTCACACGATATTTCAACCCACTGTATCGATGTCATTAGTTGGTTACGTGATAAAAGAAAAAAATCGTGGTCAATTTTTTTTCGTGTTTTATCTGACTGAATAGTCATAATTTTTCAGTCGTCATCCTCTAAGATGTTTTAAAAGTATAGATGCATCGCACCCGCTCTTGCGTGTCAGCTGGTCGACTGTACTTCATTGTTATCGCTCGAAAAAATGCCTTCCTATATTTTAGGTGGTGTACAAATTACATTGCCACTGTTAAAGACAATAAAACGTATCGCTTCATTCGAAAGTGCATTTTTTTACTAAAACAATTTCAATTTCATTTAGTTATTCAATTTGATTGTCGTTGAAAAAAAGCGCGCGAACATCCTCTGTTACCGGTATTGGTGCGCGCTCGCGCCAATAAACGTTATCTCTTCCTAATAACAGGTTTGCCTAATCATTTGTCAATTTCTTTTCGCGAAGTATTCAAATAAAATCACTCTGGCTCTACTTTGAAACACAATTCTTTGGTCAGTACTTCAGATGCTCGGTACAAGAATTATGTTCTTTTGTAATCTATCTATATGTTTTACGTCATTGGTCATCCCTATTTCAGTTTTCCTCCGTGCTTCGTTGGCACGTTAAGCTGATGGTCCCGGGTGCTATTGAAAGATAGCAGTCGTTCCCAAGGAGCGTTGGTGTCAGCCACACGGCTGGTCTAATGCGAAAACCTATTTCAATATTGTCGATATTAAAACATACTACACCGAACCCAAATAAATTGGGAGCCGGTAGGTTCTATAGGAACCCTAAAACAGAATCTGGACACTAGAGTTTTATTTATTACGATATGGAAAACAAGCTTGCGGCACACCTGGTGTTAAGTGGTTACCGTCGCCTATAGACACTTGCAATATTAAGGTTGCAACTGCGTTACCATCCTGGGGACTTAGATGATATGCCTTCCGTGCCCAGTAATTGCACTGGCTAACTTTCCCTTCAATCCAAAACACAGTGAACTGCTTCACGGCACAAATAATAAACACGGTGGTACCTACCCAGAAGACTCTACGAATGGGTCTAACACCTAGTAAAAAGTTACATTGTTGGTGTAGAAAAACAGATAAAATCAAACGCTCATGTGCATGCAAATAGAAGCCCATTTGTACAGAATGTTTGATTTGATGTTATTACAGTTATTGATTCAAATAACGTGCGGTGTGGCCACGTGTGGCTACGTCGATAGACATTTGATTTGTACTATGATAAATACGAGTTAGAGCGTTCAGTGTTATTTTTTATATTACGAGATAGCAAACAAGCTTGGGGCCCACCTGGTGATAAGTGATTACCGTCGCCTATAGACACTTGCAATATTAAGGGTAAATCACTTAACAATGCAAGTGCGTTGCCATCCTGGGGAATAAGATAATAATTGTCTTCCATTCCCAGTAATAACACTGGCTACCTTTCCCTTCAATCCGAAACACAGTGAACTGCTTCACAGCAGAAATAAGAAAGGCGGTGTTACCTATCCAGACGACCAGACATATGGGTCTACCACCTAGTGAAACGGCGCTGTAATATATTTTTACGATTAATAAGACGTACGCTCTTTAGTTACTTATTTCTATAAAAACTTATGATAATAAACTTACTGAGGTTGTCAGTCTACGTTTCACGAAAAGGCACAAAGCTTTGTGCATGGCAAAACTTTTGTTTGTAATCTCATCAAAAAGGTCTTAATTAATTTTTTTAAGCAAAATATAGCAAGTGACTTTATTCCAACTGATGGTGAACGAAAGTAGATTCCGAATAGTTAGTGCGGGAGATAATGTAAATGCCGAACTACCCACCCTCTCCTTGCCGACCTTCAAGGTTCTTCAATCCTCTTTTGAATGATCAAGGATTGTAGAAGGAGGGAACACGTGTGCTGGCAGTGAATTCCATTTAAAGAGTGTGCGACAAAGAAATGAGTTTGCCAAAAGTTCGCGTTTTAAGGTAGCCGCAGTTTGTCGGTTACTCCCCTGAGCTGGGTGTGGCCCATGAATACTATCTGTGCTAATCGAGTATTAAAGAACCCTTAAAGGTGGAGACTGACTAGGTGTAATGTAAACGCGTTATAACCCGGCATTCAGTAGTCATTGCAGCGAGTTTGGTGTATCGACATTACAAACAGGTTCGCCTCGAATGATACATTACAAGCAAACCTTACAAGTCAGTAGGCAATGAGACTCTTAACTGTTCGCATTATGAAACTGTTAGCGAACGCTTTGTGTGAATGGTTGAGATATCAACAACATAAGGGTGGTAATTTGATCTGCGTCTGGAGTCCCTATAGTAGAAGGGGGTCGGTGGAATTAATACATCTAATTCCTTTGCACACTCTCTGAAGTGTATCCCATAAAAGCTGAATTTCATCCGACTCAAGCCGATTTGACGTCGATAGATGTAACGTGATATATTTGGTTGTGTCTTTTACTGTTATGATCTCCTGGTAGATGTGTGGTTAAAGGATGCTATCATTCTAAAACCCGACTTCACACGAAGTCGGGTTTGTATTATGGAGTATTTGAGGATTATCTGTCTTCTACATGAATTCTGTTAAAATGGAAATTAGGAAATCAAATAAGAGAATATGAGTCTACAGTAAGATATGCAACTGATAACAATTGAGTATGCACAAAACCGGACAAAGTGGAGGAGGTTGAGTAGGAAAGCGGACCCTGGCAGCAAGCCTGGAAAACGCTAGGCAAAAGAAGACGAATCTACTGTAAGATCTTTTTTTTTACATTGTACAAGGAGCCTTTGCCCTTAATCTCTTATTAATCCGTTGATGGTAAGTGATGTAAGGCCGTGGAAGCGAGCTTCGGGCGGAATCCACAAACTATAGGAACTGGCATCTTTAGCGTTAGGATTAAATAGCAACGCTCGGCGCCCACAAGATCGTGCATATCCTGCATTGCACCATGGGCAATTCCAGACCTGCAAACTGGATATTGGCGTGTTTCATTATCAGTGACTAACCATGAAGATGTCATCCTAAAGAGCTGCATAACGAACCAGTAAGATTAGATAAAACCTGAGGATAAAACCTATCTGCTATAGGTTTTGACGACAAATTGCACCGACTAACAATTCTTCGACAACAGACTAAAGCAAATAAGTCAATATGAGCTCCATAAAGTCATTATAGAGCTATTATGGAGCTCATATTGACTTATGTACTTTAGTCTGCTGACCCAAGAATTATTTACTAGCTTCTGCCCGCGACTTTATGTGCGCAGTATCAGTAGGTATTAATTATAGCCTATATGTCAGCGTTTTCCAGACTGTGAGGCGCGCCCCCCTAGAAGGCGCGAACTAGTCTAAAGGGAGCCGCGAAAATTGTGACACGTTAAAAAAATTGTTATCACACATTATGAAATCTTCAGGGAGGGCGCCCAGGGCCTGATGTAGGGGGGGCCAGCCGGACATACGTCCTGTGCGGCAAAAACGAACAGCGGCAAAATTGAGAAATTAAAATTTTAAATTTGTTGTGTTAGTAGTCTTTAAAAGTCTTTCCATGGAAAGGAATCTTTTGCTTTTGTGCAACATTAAATAAGGAATCAGGAATGTTGACAAATTATTTAATTAGTAGTTAGAATAAAGTAGGTAAATACTCTGAAAAACCGAGACTCTGTATTAAGAATGCTGTGTAAGCCCATAAAAGGCCAGCGCATAAGTATGTTTATAATTAGAAATTTTATTTATCTTGTATGTATGTGTTTGTCTGTAAGCTTACCTAAATAAATAAATAGTCTAGTTTCAAATCTCCGGACTTTATATCCTAGGGGTGCAAATGGCTAGATGGCGCCAAATGATTAAATATTTTTAAGGGCGGCGTAGTAAAATTAAGTTTGGAAACCACTGCTAAATGCTATTCTGATGTATGAGCTATATTGTTGTAAGGGTTCATTAAAATCCATTCAGTATTTTTTGCGTGAAAGAGTAACAAACACACATCCAGACATCCATCCATACATCCATACAAACATTCGCGTTTAAGTAGGATTGACCGGCGAAGGAAGAAGCAAGGATGGATGTAAATCAGACACACCCTGGGCAATGTAGCTTATAGGAACCGCAACCTTACTGTGACCTTACACTAAATATTCAATCCAACCGAACACTTGTCGGGACAATTCTCTAAGACTTCCAAGAATTTAAGTTTTGATCAAAGAACAAATTGTTAATTCGTTGTTTATGATTAAATTTCCACTTCAGTAACTTGTAAATTATTCGTCTTTGTTCCAAATCATTCTTTCGTGCATTTTCATTCATTTGTCACGTGTGAGTAACATAAGAGGGAGGCATTCATGCGTAGGTACTTGTGACGAAGTTAAACCTAGTTGTATTACTTAGATTAATAGAATGGAACGTGCTGGTTTGTTTAATAGAAGTAAAAGGGCGTAGGCGCCTAATGCACTTACTGCAGTCCACTTCGAAAGGCTACTAGAATTACTCAGACCATATATACAAGTGAAGACGAAGCGCTTTTATATTAAAATTTGTATAGTGCGTGAGTCGGTTTTTTACTTTCTCGTATACGTAGTATGGAGGAAGTCTTGTAATCGTCAAAAAATTCGACTTCAAGATTTTGACGGATTTACACGTTTTGGACCTCCCTAAGTCCAAAAATACCGTTTTTGGAATTATGTCTGTGTGTGTGCGTTAGCACGATAACTCGAGTATGCTTTAACTTATTGCAACCAAATTTAATATGCATGTATGCAGGTTTCTATCAACTTTTGAGTCGTCGATCACGAAAGTTAAGCAATCAAGTGCGCGGTCAGTACCTATTTGGATGGATGACCAAAATATAAGGTTTCTATCAACTTTTGAGTCGTTTCCGGTATACGAGAAAGTCAAGGGGAGACCACTCCCGATTTTTTTAGTATAAGGCAGGGCATAGTTTGAGTTACACGTGTGGTCGTGTCTGTGTACGTACAGGGCGAGGCGTAGTTTCATTTTACCGGCCTCAGTTTTTTCTTCGCCGCGCTCTGACTTCATTTATTTTCTGGTGTCAGGCATAATAATTAAATATAAAAATAATACGGTTATTTCTCTGTTATAGACTACTTAACTATTATGGTCGCGGCTCTTCCAGAGTGGATTTGTACAATTTTCATTGTTGTGGGCGAAGTCTTATTTGGTGTGATTATAGCTTGGGTTAATTTGTACTAAAGTCATATACGTAATTATAATATATACACCTACATATTTGTGTGATAGGTAGGTTCAGGTTCAGGCAAATCTCGATTGGCCTTCAACGATTAGCCTACAACAAAATTGCAGCGCATTTATTTTAATGAGTTCTCTTAATTGATCGTCAACACAGAGGCTTGTGAATGAAAATAACGCTAAGTTTACTATATCCACTCAGAAATAATTTTTCAATTATGTAAATAAAAATCTCGGAAGATGACGCCTTGAAGAATGTTTTCTGAGATGCTTGTGACATAAAATAAAGATGTTATGGCACAAGCATCTGTGTTGATCAATTAAGAGTTAAATGCATTACTTTTACTCTATTTTAAAGTTTATTACTAGAGTTAAACAAATTCAAAATCTTTAAGTTTTGTGACTAAACGAAATTACCTTCTGAGGTATTTTAGTTTGTGTTTTTATATTCATTCATAAGCCGTCCAAGCATCAACTCTTCCTATACGTCGCCTCAGTTTACATGATGCGGGTATTACGATCGTCGTAAACGTTATTGTTCACACCAAACTACGATAATAACAAGTTGATTGGCTGCAAAAATCGCAGTTCCTTGCCGTGGGTACCGAAATAAACACCAACGATTTGTGTTCCGCGAGAGTTCGCGCTTACAGGGCAACCTGTTATTCCATCTAGGTCTAAATAATAAATAAACAGTTTTATAAATGAAATAGTTCTGTGTGTAATCATAAAAATAAGTAAGTATTTTTGACTCATTTTTTACAGTTTATTTATTTTATTTATTTATTTAGGCACATCAACAATATAAAGACGAAAATTACACAGTTTCTCACACTTATCTAAATCTAGTGCTTATATTAATTAAAGATATGCACAACATTTTAAATTAGTAGGTAAAAGTGTGGACCATAAGTTAACATAAAACATTAAAAAGTTAAAGCAAATTAATCCACAAAACAAGGAGTAAGCTTCAATAGAACACTTTATAAAAAGTTACAGTTCTAAAATTTTTTTCTTAAATTTTTTGGGATGGTCATGGTAGATATCAAGGTGAAGGATCCTGTGCCAAGAATTATAAGTGTACACTAATCTGTACTACAGTTGCTGCATTGCCATTTTTCTTTAAATTCTTAATTTGTTTTTTATGCTATTCTTGCTAGGATTGCGTAGCAGATGCCGCTCTTAGGGAGTTTTTTCCGAGTTCTTGTTCTAAAAACACGTGTTGAGAGACTACATTTTTAACTCAGTCTACCGTACAATGTCTTTTACTTTAAGTAATATTTTCGCTTGACACTGGCGAAATGCGTAATCTTTATGTGTCGATCTAAAAGAAGAAGTCGCTCTTATGCTATATGTGTTTTGTACTTAATATTGTATTCAAATGTCTATCTGCAATAAAGTTTACCTCTATTCTTTTATTTTAATATCAAAAACAAAATAAATAAAAAAAACAGATTTTATAATGTATTATCGTTGTTGCCAAAAATTAAAGAATTTGTAAGCTTTCAAAGTACAAACTACATTTCCTCATGATGATAATTGCCTACATAAAGCTATACATTTTATCACATGCAAATGATAAAAATAAAAGCACCCACGCTCGTAAGCAGCTGTTAGATAACGTGTGATAACGCTTTAACAAGTAGCACTTCACTAAAACGGTTTCTACATTCTGTACTAGGCTTTTAGCATTTATTTTAGGGGAAAACCTAAGCAAACATTCTTCGAATCGAAAACATTCTAAAGTAAGGTCAAATTTAAGATTCTCGAAATTGAAAAGCATGTATCAGACCTGTGATGAGAGTAGATGATTCTTTTTTTATGGAAAAGGGGACAAACGAGCAGACGGTTCACCTGATGGTAAGTGATCACCGCCGCCCATGGACTTTTGCAATACCAGAGGCATCGCAAATGCGTTGCCGGCCTTTAAGGAAGGAATACGCTCTTTTTTTGAAGATGTCCAGGTCGTATCGGTTCGGGAACACCGCTGGCGAAAGTTGGTTCCACAGTCTTGTGGTCCGCGGTAGGAAATTCCGCGATAAACGCACGGTTGTGGATAGCCAAGCATCAAGTGGGAATGGATTTGTCGTCGCGAGGAACGATGGCGGCGAGTGGCGATTCCTTTTCAAGGAATCAATTCCCAAACAGGCTAATTTTTAGCAAATATTAGTCCGCAAAATCAAGATTTTGAATTTCGGCACAGCCGTACGGAATTACCTACTAACTCGAAAAATAGTATTTTTGAAAGATTTTACTACTACTTCTTTTAAATTAATGGCGATCGCGACACATAAAGATTATTAACCGAAAAATGTACGGTAGATTGAGTTTAAAAATGAGTCTCTCAACACGAGTTGTACTTTCTCGTATACGTAGTATAGAGGAAGTCTTGTAATCGTAAAAAAATTCGACCTCGAGATTTTGACGGATTTACACGTTTTGGACCTCCCTGAGTCCAAAAAATATTTTTTTTGGAATTATGTCTCTGTGTGTGTCTGTGTGTTAGCACGATAACTCGAGGAGACCACTCCCGATTTTTGGAACAAGAACTCGGGAGAAACTCTTTTCCACAGATTAGAGAGAGTATGACTAAAGAGTAGCAAGTGGCAGATGTTACTTCTTACCTCTCCTCTGTCTCTATAGGAGAAAGGTGCGTCACTTTATGTAAGTATGTATGTATTTAAGGGGAGACGCGGGCAACCTATCGCTAGTATTTTGTGGCACTGCATAGCCCTTACTACTATACCATTAAGTGTAACTTAACACGTTCCCTGTCAACGACTCCATTTGGAGTCGCAAATTGTATTCAGTCAGTTCACACCCTCATATGTATATAGAGTCGTAAATCTATAATATAAAAATGAATCGCAAAATGTGTTGGTAAGCGCATAACTCAACAACGCCTAGACCAATTTGGCCAATTCTTTTTTTAAAATGTTCGTTGAAGTTCAAGGATGGTTTTTACGGCGAGAAAAATTCGAATAATTGCCGGAAAAACCATAAAAACAGCCTTTTGCTTTTTCCCATACAAATGTTTTCTATTGACTGGACGAAGTCTGTCGGGTCCGCTAGTTACATATATTTTAAATTACGAAATTACGACGTGTGGATTGGGTTTTGTTTTAGACTTTTTGTATGGTTTCTTGAATACCACACACACTTTTTATTGGAGTACCTTGAAAGTCTTGAAATATTTTGTAAATAATGAAACTCTTGATAAACTTGAAAACATTGAATATTTATTGAGCTACAATCTTGAATGAATGAATTAATGAACATAAAAATAAATACAATATCAAAGTTAATTACTAATTGCCGGGAGTCGCATTGATTTTTTGTTTTATTATAGAAATTACCAAAATAATAACAATACAATTACCAAAATAATAACAAATATAAGTACATACCTACCTGTGGAGAGTTTGTTTCATTGTAGGAACTAACCAATATATTATTACAAAAATACGAGTAGATGTGACAGGAAAAATATGACCCTTGTATGGGGGACTGTGAACGTGTTAATACTCTGACAGTACCGACGACACGCAAAACAAATGAAATGCAATTTTTTTTGGACATCCACCCCAGCAGCAGCACTGTAAATATAAAACTGCAAACGCCGCACGATCAGTGTGTCAATATGGTAACACAAATAAAACTCTTTAAAAGATTACAACCGCTAAGGCGCTATCAACCTATTGATAAACGGCAGAAGAGTCAAAATTGAACGATTAAACAGCCGTTAAAATCCTTTCAAAAGCAAACGTGATAATAAAGTGACGAATGAAAAATTTACAACCGTTTCGGGGCACTGAAAACGTTTCAATTAAGCGAGACGTCGAGTGGTTCTGGACCACTTGCAACGGGTCGACGTGTATTATTTGTTAAGAATCTATCTATAGCATAATAAGCGAATTTATTCAGTACTTTCTCGTCAAATAATTCATATTTGTTGCACGGTGACAGGGGTTACACAATACTTGTGTATTTGAAACCTTATCAAATAAGGAAACCATTTTTGTTATAGACACAAAAATAAGTGCAATAGTGGTTAAAAAAACATTGTAAAAAAGGTTCCAAGAATATTCTAGGAGGCAGGAATTGTTTTATGTGAATGTGTAACAGATTTTATCTACACGTTCACAAAGGCAAATTCTGTCACACAGTTATAGCAGTTGAAATCGCTGGGAAATCGAAAAATAAACATTAGTATGTAAATGCGTTTTTAAATATACTTATTGTTTACCATTGTCTGTTTCCATTATTTCTTAATATAATTTACAACACATATTTTTCATAAGTTAGTGTAACAATCGTTAGTCTTTAGAAACCTTCATACAAAACGGCAATTCATAGTTAAAAATCAATTATACATTAGTTTGTACATTCACAGTCCTCATGTTTTCATCTAGGAGATACCACTGACTATTATTCTTTTGCACGTTGAATTCTTGATATTTTATAGGCACGTATGAAACATCTCCGATAATCCACCGATAATTCGAGGACTTCAAACTTTCAAATTAAACTTTAATCATGATTGTCGATACTTTCAAAAACCAGTCCAAAATAATACAAAGACAGTTTCGCAACAATTAAACTAAATTCTAAAACCGTCGTCGTAAAATAAATATATAGAAAGACTATAAAACTTTTCCAGGTTTACAGTTTAAAAAAATACTAATTGCACCTCATTAGTGATTCAGTCAACAGGTTGTTCTACGGTCGCGAAGCTCTATGGCTGGCTTCGCGCCAAAACTGACAGTTGCATGCTGCAAATGGTGATTGCTCTGTGATTGGTTTCGCTACATTCTTCGACTTCCTATTCCAATTCCTTGTTAAATTTATTGCTTGTTGACATTGTGCAGTTATTTTGAACTTGATTTTACGAAAATCATTTGTAAAAACTTTTGCTGATAGAACTTCTTAATATTTCTTTCTGCCTTTAGAAAGAAATATTAAGAAGTAAGAGAGATACTGTCATGGTACTGCCATTTAATGAGAAGAGTTAGTGAGCATGTAAAGGAAGAGAATTAATTCCCCCATTCCACCAGACCTTTTTTAAAAAAAGCTGAAAATGAATGTAGGTAGAGACGTTCCATAAAATAGCCTATATCCCAATTCTCACACTAAATCAAGAAATTCTGGGTGGAAAATTCTAGTTTTGGTTGACCGTTTCATCCAATGATTACATTAACTGAAGCGTCGCAGTCAGGAAATAGATCATTACAGCCATGCTCGGGTTTTCTCGCCACCCTCCTATTGTCCGGGTTTAAAAAATATGGCAACAAAGAAAAGTCTCACTTAATGGATGGTACTCATTACAGAGATACAATATTCAAATTCCTGCAGAGTTATGCAGTGAAATTAGGAAAGCAGCACTTTGTGGGTTAAGCTTCAAATAATCACTGCCTCCTGTATTGGATTAGTTATCATTTAGATTACCAGAGATGAAACGAAATCTCTTAGCTTTAATTGGATTACCGTGTTACAGAGAAAAGCCAGGAACTTATGGCACATGATTATATTTACTTGATTATATTTCATTTATCATAAGCCTGTCCGTCTTAATAATATCTTCTCCCACTGCCTCTATTATAATTATAACCGCATAGACGACGAAAGGAATAGTACCTAAAGCAAACGATGGACAAATAAACAAAATACTGGGGCTATCTGTTACTTATTTCCTGTTCAAAGAAACAACATAAGTACATGTATACATATAGGTAACAAAGAGAAACTTATTTGAGATTATTTCTGTCCAGCAGCGGAACGTTTGTAGTCTGCTCAACGAATGACATGTCGCAATCTGGAAGCGAGTCAGCCCATCGATCGATTGCGTCTTTACGGAATAAAGTCTTTGATAAATGTTTGTATTTCGATGGTATGCCGTCTTTAAATTCCTCTAATCTCTGAAATCTTTCGGAATCTGCACGTAATATGGCAGCAATGTAATGACGGTTCAAACTAGATTGTTCTGTGAGAGATCTTTACCATTGTGAAGAATTGGATAACTGCTTGGCTTATAATATATGTTAGATCTCTGTATCATCGACTTTCGTTTAATCATATAAACTAAATAATATGATTTGAAACTACACGATCCTGTAAGATCTGTACAATCATAAAGTATTTCGAATATCGAACATGTTGCGTTGGTTTGCAGACTTCAGATGTTTTTCTAGTTCGTATCCTTTTAAAATCTTGTGTATTTTATTTTATCCCCTTGTGTGTCGCGCGACCTCCTGGAGGTCGCTGTCAAAAACGCCTGTGTGTCGGCCGACCTCCTGGAGGTCGATCCCCCCCTCCACAGTTTTCCGATGATGAAAATGATGATTATTACTATTATTATTTAAAAATATAACTATAATTAATATATTATATTCTGTTAGCTTATTTTATTACGATTTTAGTGACAAAAACTCTTATTTATAGTTTTATTACAAAATTTTTGACGTTTTGCATTTTTATTACACGCGGAAAATTCGCGAAGGAAATTCGGAAGTAACTGACACATGCGCGAAATGTTACAAAATGGCGGCGACACAATAGGGGCTAAACATCTGTGCACATTATAGACGTTCCAGTTTTGGATGAGTGTAACACATTGTGTTATGATGATATTACCTTTTACTTTATACATATCTAAGTACGTTGGAAAAAAAAGATCTTATACTTGTGGAATGAACCAAAGACCTAGGTGTAATATTTGATTTCAAACTTTCATTTCACGATCATATTATAAGCCAGTGAAGGAATCTTTAGGCGCCTGCGTATTATCCTCGTAAAATAAATAAATACCGTCTTTAGATCCCTCGTAATTTATTATTTAGCTATTGACGCTGTATATGGATAAAAGGTAGTATGTAACTTTTCCCGATACATTTATTTAATATTTATTAGCTAGTAGTTAAGCAAACTTTAACGATAGTGACGCCATTACAGCTCCTCAGGTTATTTAATCAGGATCCTAAAATTGCCTCCACGCAGATCTTTATGCCCTGCGGCGTCGATATTGGATACTCATTTACCCAACTTTACTGGAAGAGTAAGGAATTCCGTCCAATATTTGGACAAGCCTTTAATAACAAAGTTTAGTCGAGCTATAAACACACCAATATTTGGGAGCAAATATTTATCAAGTCTAACCAATATTGCCACTGAATTTTTAGGGCTTCGGCGAAATTCAGTGTTACAAGAAATAAAGAAAACCTGTGTAGACAAAAGCAGCTATAGTGCTATCGTGATGTTAGATACATCAAGAATGTAATCTTAAAATCAGTAGCGGATTTACAAATTTGCCGCCAGTAGGGTAATAAATTTTTGCTGACCTTACTTACCTACTTCTAAAATTCGATACCTTAGTTCCATCGAGCATATGCCTAGTTCACAAATATATTAATTACATTTGCAACTTTAGTATGCTCTACCTACCTCATTACATCAGCTTTTTCGGGGCTCGTTTTCTCAAAATTTAGGCCAAATTTGCCGCCCCTAAATTTGCCACCCTAGGCCACCCTACTCAGCCTACTGGTAAATCCGCTACTCCTTAAAATGTAATCTAAAGAAAGATATAGAATCACATAGCTTACCTACTCGAAATAGTAGAGAAATGTCCAAATGCATGATTGTATTCAATTTATTGTCATAATTATAATGAATGCAGCAATATATAAAAAAAAATGTTTTTAAATAATAAACATTATTTGATTAAAAAAAGATTTATAAAACCTAAGTCGAATAAAATGGACTGTTGCAAATGAATAAGGAAGCTGGTTTTAAACTCAATTATGGTAATTTATTGACGATGCTAAATGTGGAATCAATTTTAAACCGGAACTATCACTGAAGGACTAACTGTCTTATCACTCACTATCGAAAGAAAATGCTTGTAACACGGGGACAGATTTTGGTAAGATGTTGTATGGTCAACCAATCAAACTAAGCACAAATTAGTACCCTGGGACCCAAAACTGGAATCTTTGGATCTGATAACTGTGGTCGAAGAACTAGAACTCAGAGGCAGTTGAAATAAAAGATAACCCTAAAAATGCTGTATTTATCTATGTAAATCTCTCTGTGCCCAATGAACAAAGCACAACTTAAGGCATTCACAATCTGAATCCTTGCCAAGTGTAAGGACTTGGCAAATGACGCAGACAGATAATTTATTTTTGCGAATAAATGTTGTATCACATTGAGGTCGGTCGATGGAAGTTTAGTAGGACGCTAAACAGGCCAAGGGAAGCGATTGAATGAGTACAAACTGTGCGTCGATTGTGAGTTTTACGCCAAGCTTATGTCAGCCTTCTATAGCGAGAGTGAGTGCCGTGCGGTTATCCCACCGAATAGATAAATAAAGTTTATCTGTTCCGTGGGTTTTCCGATATACTCTTCGCAATTAATTGCTTGCCCGAAAATTCCAAGCCAATATCGATCTACATTCTTGACCATTGATCGTTTTCCCGAAAAGTCCCCACTCTAATACATCTGTTTTCGTAATGAGTTGGAGAAAGCGATGTCGCCACTTACAGAAGAAGTCTTGGTGTCAAAACACATCATAGAATTCCCGCTACAAAAACGTCGTAAAATCGACTAATGAGAATTTATGAATTACTGATTTTGAATGAATGATTTTCGTTGTTTCATACCTAGATTTTACAGAACAAGACTTTTCTACATTCGTACATATGTCGTGGCCAGATCGTATAACAGCCAGATCATGAAATACTTGGGCATATCGTCTACCTACCGAACACGCAGATACGTAGATTAGACCCTCCCACAAACATTCCACTCCGCTTGGTCATAAAAAAATAACCTTGAACCTACTGATCACTCCTAACCACTACCATTTTTAGATAATGGGCTACTCGGCCAGTGGTCGAGATTTTTATGGTCCAGTAGCATTTCATGATAGGCCACGACACATACATAGGTACTATCGTGGTCTCCTTAATCTTTCACCTTAAGGGTCGTTTTTGTATAACACTGTCGACGACCTTAGCCTGTTGACCAATAGAATTCTGAGTGAAGATCCCAGAGTGATACAATACAATTGCCTTAGCAAACATTGCCGTAAACACATCTGGTTGCAATTTTTTAAAACAATGACCCTTTTTTATAAATTCCAACCAGGTGCCTTACATAACAAAAGAGGGTCTTCTATAGGTCTACAGTAATAGAAGGCGGGGTCAACAGAAAGGGCTCGCTTCAAACGAAAAAGATTTAAACTGTAAAGTTTAGCAAGACCCTGATAGTAGGTACATAACGTCACACCTTCTTCCCATAGCTGTAGGCAGAGATCACTGGTTTACACTCGCTACGATCCTTATTGTCCTTCGCTTCATCTACGAGTACTTACATCACTGTCCTCATACAAGCTCCACGATTTTGAGTAAATGAAATGAAATGAAAAATCTCTTTATTAAATGGACTTTGCTTAGTACTTTTAAATCGTCAAAACCCTACCACCATTTCGGGACGAAGTACTTTGGACCTGGCCCTTTTTCAAGGCGTCTTCGATTTGATCGATAAACGTCCGACTAGGTCTACCTAGTCCCACATCTCCGTTCACTTCTCATATATCTCGTTAATCTACTTTCATACATCCTTTCTACATGACGGAACCATATTCATCACTGAAGTTTAATAAACAGCTACATAAAGGAACTGTTTCTGGACGTGCTTCAACTTCGAACGCCTACTACTAATACTTTTCACTACTTGTCTCTACAAAAATCGTGCTTTATAGATAAGCACCTTTTAAAAGCTGTGGAAGAAAAAAATGTACTAAAAATATTTTTGGGAATGCCCTGATATTCTCAATGAGGTAAAAATACAGTCAGATCTAAATTGGTAAGATGCCCCTAAACTTTGCGAACTTTTTTAATCTCTTCGATTAAATCTACCTAAGTGCTATGTAAATAAGAACGAATTTTGTAAGTAGAGATATTTTTAGCATCAACTGACGTGGGTAAGTTAACGTAAATTTTCTATAGAAGTACTTATTCTTCGAAACCGATTTAGATTCGATCGATTAGTTCTGGAAAGTCCAATATTCTATCGCAATATTGGACTTTCCAGAACAATTGGTTGAGCAAAGTTTCATATTAGTTTGCAAAAGCAACATATCGAGTAGTTTTGGCTAATGTATATGTAGCTAGCTGTGCCCGCAACTTCGTTCGCGTGGATTTCCCGTTTTTCATTGATGCGCAGCTCCTATTGGTCATAGCGCGATGTATGCTCTCTTCATGGCTGAGTGATAGGTAGGTTCAGGGCTATTTTTTATGACTAGACAGAGTGTACTGTTTTTGGGACAGTTTAGTGTGTTTTGATGTGTTTATTTATTTATACAACATGTAATTTAAATAACCAACATCCTGAATACAGGTGGGTTGGGATCAGCTTCTGAGTAGATTTAAAAAAAAAATTGTAGGTTGTGTGTGAAGTCGACCAACCCGCACTTGACCAGCGTGGTTGACTAAGGCCTAATCGCCCCTAATGTGGGGTAGGCTCGAGCCCCTCGGTGGGGACATTATATGAGCTGTTGAGGATCTTCGTTCAAAAATTACATTTTACTTACCCCTTAGTAAGTACCCCTGTAACATTTTTGGTGAAGTATGTTAATTTAAAAGGCATTTGAACGCGCCTATCTCACTACCTATATTCAAAAAGAAATATTATAATTCTACTGTACTCTGGTAAAGTTGCTAAAAATAGTGCCTATCTTTCAGCGATGTAACGTATTTATGAGGGAGAAAGTATTATTATAACCCTTGGGAACCTCCCACGCGGACTTAAAATCTGAATATCGACCAAAATGTATTTGTTTTGCGAATGAAACGAACCAAAGAGATCGCAATTCCTTGAGACGGGGCTTAAGACAATTGTATCCTATTGTTTTCTTGTTTTAGACAAACGCTATTATCGTATTTAGTACTTATTAAATACGTAATACGTTATCATTATCGACTTAACAACAAAGTAGCATTAGGTACTTTATAGTGAAGGTAGGGCACAGCAGAACTAGGGTAGTAGTCCAGCGTTGCCCGATTTATTTTTAGGCAAAACGGAATTTTGAAACTTTGTAGGGAAAAAAACTGGTTTCTATCGTTGAAAGCGGGACATAGTAAAAAAATCGGGAGTGGTCTCCCCTTGACTTTCTCGTTTATCTGAAACGACTCAAAGGTTGATAGTAACCTTATATTGTGATGTCATACATGCATGTTAAATTTTGGTCACCCATCCGAGTACCGACCGCGCACTTGCTTGCTTAACTTTCGTGATCGACGGTACAAAAGTCGGTAGAAACCTTATATTTTGATGTCGTACACGCATGTTAAATTTTGGTCACCCATCCGAGTACCGACCGCGCACTTGGTTGCTTAACTTTCGTGATCTACGGCTCAAAAATTGATAGAAACCCTGATATTTTGATGTCGTACACGCATGTTAAATTTGGTTGCAATAAGTTAAAAGCATGCTCGAGTTATCGTGCTAACGTACAGACACACACACAGATATAATTCCAAAAACGGTATTATATTTGGACTCAAGGAGGTCCAAAACGTGTAAATCCGTCAAAATCTCGAGGTCGAGATTTTTTTACGATTACAAGACATCCTCTATACTACGTACGAGAAAGTAAAAAGGTATACAATCAGATGTTTTCAGATATATTTTTATTTGAGTTTTAAATTACGTTTTTCGCAATAATATAAAGCAAAAATAGCCATATAAAATGTATTATAATAAAATTATCATATTTTAAATCAGATTAACCCTATCGTTAGGTAGTTGAGTCTTGCTGTACGCGCGGGCAAGTTATCCCCGAAAAGCGGGACTGAGCCTGTCCGGCGCGGGACATTTTATTTGATTAAAGAATCGGGACGTCTGAGAAGCCTCGGTGGCGTAGTGCATAAGAACCGGCAGGCACTGGTTCGATTACCACCACGTACCAATGTCTTTTCAAATTTTGAATTCATATGTACGTTTAATCGACGCTTTTACGGTGATTCCTTCACCGTAAAAGCGTCGTGAGATAACATCGTGAGGAAACCTGCACACACATATTTTATGAAGAAATTCTTAGGTTGTGTGTGAAGTCGACCAACCCGCACTTGGCCAGCGTGTTTGGCTAAGGCCTAATCGCCCCTAATGTGGGGTAGGCTCGAGTCCCTCGGTGGAGACATTATATGAGCTGTTGATGATGATGATGAGACAGCCAACATAGCGATAAATGCTTTATATAAAAGACTGTAAACACAGCAAAAATAAACGTAAATTAAAATACAAGCTCCAACGGGTACAGCTAAGATTCCGATTCTGGTTCCGACTTCAGTTAATAAATTAAATATAAAAACTTCGCTTCCGAACATCCCTGATACATGATACAGATCTTATAGTTAAGCTGTGCGATTGACAGTACACGCTATTAGTTTCTTGCTTCCGTCCGACACATCAGTTAAATAAACCAGAGCACTTCTAATCGCATCCGATCAAAGAAAAAGAAACATTTATTTCATTTAAAGTTATCGTACAATAAAGATTTCTATATATATTATTTACTAACATCTTTTTTCATGCATCACTTGAAATCTGGATTATACCAAGAATCTCAATAAACCTGTGGTTAAGACCACAGATCACAAAAACCGACGACTATGTAATATGTCACATTTAATAACCCACTTTTTCGAATGTGTAGGTCATATAATAGTAATATCGATTGTTTGGATATATTCTCTCAGAGTTCATACTTATTTTATTTTTATTTATTTATTTTTACAATGTTTGGAAAACTTACAGCTGCTTGAGTATCTATATTAAAATAAATGTATTAAAGTAAAGCCAATTACAAGTTTTCACATATAGAATTAAAAATGAAGTAACATATATCTATAAAGAGAGAGAAAAAAATCGATGCTTATAAGTCGAAGAACATACCACTATACAATTTCTTAAATTTAGTTTTTGAGGTACAAAATAAATCTATGTCTATATCGCCACTAATCTTATTGTACAGTTTGGAAGCTCTGATTGTAAATGTATTCGACCTGTATCTTGTCGAGGACAACGGCACATGCAATAATTTCGAGTGACGGGTTGTTTTTGAAGGTGCATTGATATTAAACAAGCTTAACAGCTCAGGAGAGTCTATGTCGCCCTGAAAGATCTTGAGAACAAATATCAAGTCAGACATTTCCCTTCGCTTTTGCAAAGGTAGAAAATGAAAATGCCTGCAGCGTTCAGTATATCCTGCGAAATTTCTACGACACTTATATTGTAAATGGCGAAGAAACTTTTTTTGTACAGCCTCTAGGCGTGAAATATACACATTATACATAGGGTTCCACACTTGTGATGCATATTCTAGGTGACTACGCACGAAAGCACAATATAAAATTTTAATCGTTTTTAAACTATTAAACTCGGACGACATACGCAAAACAAAACCGAGGGCTTTTCTAGCTTTAGTTGTGATGTAATCTATGTGACTATCTAAAAGTAACTTAGAGTCAAAAATTATTCCAAGATCCCGCATAGTGTTGACCCTTGACAAACTGATGCCATCTATGTAGTAATCAAAAGTTATAGTATGTGGTTTTCTACTGTAAGAGCATATATAACATTTAGAAATGTTAAGGTTAAGTCTGTTAATCTCACAATATCTAATAAAACTCTGTAGATCATCCTGAAGCTTATGACAATCTAAATCAGTGGTGATTGGGAGTAGTATTTTCATATCGTCAGCATATAGGAGAATTTTACTATGCTTAAAATATAAGGAAATGTCATTAATAAATATTGCAAACAATAAAGGCCCTAGAAGAAAAGCTTTGTAAAGCAATAAAACAGCTGGATACTGCATCTTCTGTTTAAAGCTAAAATAGTTATATAGTTTAAGTAATACCTATTCAACTCTCATAGATTCAACTTCCTGATTATAGTTTTTTTTTTTCATTTTTATGTCAAAGCTGTGTACAGCATTCATTGCAGTGCAATTTAAACATGTTTAAAATTATTTTATTACTTTTATTTTATAAGAACGTATTGAATTGTATTCTGTAGTTGTACCTTTATGTAAATAAATAAATAAATAAATGTGCCCCAACCTATGGTCCCAACCCAACCTCCATTGCGTAGTTCACGCTATTCCTTCCTACCGTCAATATAAAAACAGAATAGAATAGAATAAACGTTTATAGCACATCTACAGAACACAAAAGATCACATACAATAAAAAATGGTTAACAATAAAATGTACAATGGGCGGCCTTATAGCTAAGAGCTCTCTTCCAGGCAACCTTAGAATGGACAGGATTTGATAGAATACTATTGTTATAGAGGGAAGATAGCGATGCAGCAACTCATCATAACTAACAAAATATACTGAAAAAGCTACTTACACTACTATACATATACCTACATATAATGTACATAAACCTACTCACATAAATACATGCATACAAGTATACATATATATAAACCTACATACATAAATAATATACACTTGATATACTATTGAACAATCCAAAAACAAAGATCATAGTGACAGATAGTGCTCCTTAACCAGCTTCCTGAAAACGCTCAAGGATTGTGCCTGTCTGATATCAGTAGGTTTAGTTTACACGGCTTCCTTGCTACCGTCAATTTGAGAACAGGCTTAAATTACTTTGTCGATACCAGATACCAGGATAGTAGAAATAACGAAGAAGTAGTTCACTCTAGATTCATTAGAGTGGGATAACGGGGCGCTAGGGTAAAAAATAAAAATAAAAACCTTTTTTACCTAACCACAGTAAACATGAACGACTTTGGACCAAATTTTAAATAGTCGCAACTGCCACCAGTGGCGGTGAATTTAGTAGAGTCACTGGGAATAATCCGAAAATCTGAGTTATTGTCGCTGTAGGTATTGTGGATAGTTCGAAAAGGTCTATAACTTTCATTATGTGGCATTTTAATCATCCTCATATTAAAGGATTCTTTTGAAAGGTCAAGACATTATCGTCGACATGACATATTTGGCTGTAGTCTGGCAATTATATAGGAACTCGGTCAACTCGGTGACGTACATGCTATAATTTCGATTTTGAAAGCTTAACAATTTTAATTTCGTTCGGTCCAGTACAAGAAGTACTTTATATTCTTTGTCACAAAATATTCAATAAGTCATAATAATAATTATTCCCCAATATAGTTTTGTAATACACTTTTGTGTACCCATTCCCGTAGGGAAATATACAAACGAATTATCATTCGAATGTTATTACTCAGAAGCAGACAGCAATTTGATAATTAAAAATTGTTTAAGTGCAACTTTCTTTGTTTGTGTGTTGAAAATTATTGTATCCTCTCGGGACGCTGTTAGCACGTCCGGGTTGTACAGTCTATTATTTCTTGTGTTGCTTAATTAAAATCTGAATAAATTACTCGAGCGGCCAGGCTAGTCAACGAATTAGGAAAGGCTTATGAAAAACTTAAAAGCTTAAAACACTTCTCATCTCATCACTTATCATATCCATATGCCTTAATTTTTTTTGAGGTTTTTATGTTTTTTAGTTTGTATTCAACTTAAGCCACATAGTTTGCCTAATGTTTGCGGCCTGCATGCGTTTCAGGGCTAAGGACTACGAGATTTTACATGTTATTATTATTGCCCGACGTTTCGTAACACTTTTCAGCGTTCGTGGTCACGGGATGACCTACATCTTTAGTCGTCCCCTGACCACGAACGCTGAAAAGTGTTACGAAACGTCGGGCAATAATAATAACATGTAAAATCTAATTACACAGGAGTTAAATCCGTAAAAGTTGTTTTATTTAGAAAATATTGGTGTTACATAGTGTGGGCTTATAGTTAAATTTATGATAATTAAATTTTGTTGTGTGTTTGTATTGTTTTTAAAGGTGATTAGATATTATTAGGTATTCCTCTTATTATTACGCCACATTCTCGATAAATTACTATATTCTTTTCGATTCTAAATTAAGTATCTATCTCTAAGAACTCGTTTCGTGAGAGATAAGACGAATGCGCGTGTTCACCGAATTGCACATGTTTCTCTCATGTCATAACATAGTTCTTTATTATATTTGGAATCCGATCAAACTGGACGATGGATGGCGTAACTGAAGAGCAATCTGTTTAATGGGATTCCTTGAGTGTTTGCTTATAGTTATGTCTTGAGTAAATGCTTATTAAAGTATTCAAAATAAATTATTTATAAAATACCTATTAACACTAAAAACAATTGTAGTTAGAGCTTTATATCAATTCAAATACTACGGTGGTTCTATTAGGTATAGTAAAATTTAAAAAAAAACTACGGTCGCTCTTTGACGTCAGTTAGTATAGACTCTTGAACTGATGGCATCAAAGTTGACTTTCATAGGTGTATTAATTGTACCTAAATGAATAAAGTTTCGACTTTGACTTTAACTATAGTTGTGTATTTTTTTTAGTGTATGTAAAAAAACGTAACTATTTTTGTTGTTTTATGAGCTTGATGGGATACGTGATTTGCACTTCTTACCGCTAGGGGGCACTAATGATGTTTTCCATACAAAATGCTCTTAACGCAACTAAATTAGTTAAAACTAGAAAATACTCTGAAAAAAATCGACCTGCCCCAGGCGGGAAACGAACCCAGCATCTTCCGCAATCCGGGCGGCTGCGTTAACCACACAGATTTAATAATACAAGGAGATAGGCCAAGCCGGCGTTTAACTTGCGACAAATGTATGCCCTGTGGGCATACATTGCCGCCACTTCGCCTTCCGATAAAGTCAAGTGAATACGTAACTCAGCGATTCGACCGATCTCCTTTACGGCTGTGCTTAACTTTCATCGCTTCGCAGTCCTTAAGATGCGCGCAATGAATAGTGTATATTACGGCATGCTCAACTAGAACCATGTTATGTAGTACGGCCGCTGATTGCGACACTCAGTCTTCCTATGAACTCAGCGATTCGACCGATCTCCTTAGATTGATATATCTGTGGTTAACTACGGACGCTACTTTCGCAGTCGAAATTTGTCCGTGCTTGGTGCTTATGTTTTTATGGTGAACATTGTTTCATAAAATCTTTGAAATTTACACTTATATGATCCGAACGCAATATTGTTGCGAATATTTGACGTCCAGTTAAGATGAAACTTACCTTATACTATGGCATTATTTTTGCGTTTAAAAACGCATATACATTTTTCAAACTAGAAAATACTGGGGTAGGTTGTTTTTTTCAGTGTATTTTCTAATTTTGAAAATATTTATGCGTTTGTAAACGCATAAATATTTTCATAAATTAGTTAAGTTTATACAATTTTGTTTTTTATTTTTTGTTTGGCAAGTTTTAGTTATGTTTGAAATTGATACCAAATTAAATAGAAAACAAAAAACATGAAAAAAAATCCTGCCATGACCCGTCTCAGCACTTGTACATGACAGGAATTTTTTCCATGTTTTTCGTTTTCTATTTAATTTGGTATCAATTTCAATCATAACTAAGTTTTTACACATAAAACATACGCTATCCTCGTCTAGTCTAAAGTTAGTCTAAAGCGTTTGATAGTACCTAGTACGTAAAATGATATTTATACTAAATAACGTACCAAAACTAGATCCGTTATCTCCATTACTCCCTCTTAATTTTAGACCGCTCTAGTTAGTCTGTCTACCAGATTTCGATTAAATGCAAATATAGCTCTCAATTTACATGCACTCAAATCGGAACTCTATAAACAGGGCAGTAAGAACTACATAGTCGTTTGAAAACCACGTGAGCAGCACTTTTTAAATTAGTTTGTCCCCTTTTACTCACATTCCTGTTACGTAAGTCCAGATCTATAATAGACGTAATCTAACACAAATGAGAAAACTTTTGAGAGTAATGTTGATTTCCTTGTGATATACTGCGATTTGTGGTTAGTAGAATATATGTTTTTTACTTTGTTTATACTCCCAAAAGATGTTATACCTAAAAAGTCTGTCTGTGTATATCTTTGGCATCTTAGCTCCTGAACGAATGGACCGATTTTGATGCGGTTTTCTTTGCTTAAAAACTTATGTGATCGTAATGGTTTTTAGATACGAATTTGTCGGTTTGTTTTATTATTTTTACTTGTCATTGTTGTATTTTTTACTTTAACGGAAATACAGTCCGCAGAAGACTGATTTGATGAAGTTTTTCTTTGAACCTTTTCCCACAGATTTGATATTAATTGCCGTTTCTTAGCGCCATATCAATCCACAGAAATTGTAAAAAGGTTAAATGAATTATGTAGAAATTCTGACGAAAATATCAATATCATGCTGTTGACATTACCTATCTCACGAAATCGGTCTGTATCGTACATTTTTACGCGAGCATGTTGTTAAATTAGTTTTGTCATGAAATACCCTAAAGTTCAGGTAAAAAATAAATGACGGTATGCAACTAATCATTTTTTTTATATTACAAGCTTGCGGTCCACCTGGTGTTAAGTGGTTACCATCGCCTATAGACACTTGCAATTAAGGATAAATCACTTAACACTGCAAGTGTATTGCCAACCTGGGGACTAAGGTGATTGCCTGCCATGCTCAGTAATTACTTGGCTACCTTTCCCTTCAATCCGAAACACATCGAACTGCTTCACGGCAGAAATAAGAAAGGCGGAGGTACCTACCCAGACAACCCTATATTTGGGTCTACCAACTAGTTTTATTTTTATATTGTTCAAAATAATTTTAGTATTTTATTCCACATGACTTAGGGCTGGCGTACATTTGGCGAAACGCAGCGCAATAATATTGAAAATTGCATGCGAATAACGGCGAATCCACGTGTATACTCGCGAGTACTCGCGTATTCCCCAGCTCTTCAATTTTCCAACTATCTCAACACAAGAAGGTTGATAATGGCTTGGCACAGAAAAATACGCTGCGCTGCGGTTTACAAGATGTAGGCCAGCCCTAAACTCGTACCACCGAATATAAATCTCGATTATTCTACACACGCATCCTAGAATATCCCATTTCGTTTCAAAATAGTTTTTCACGTTCAGAATTAACCCGACTTGCATTTTATTGGTGCACGCTCGTTAGTAGAATACATAAATAAATTTATTACGGTTCAGCATCCCCGTATTTCGTTCAACAACTTTATTTATGTTCAAACGTGACTTTTTGAGGTTATATAGCTGTGGCCAAAACATTTATAGGTAAAACTGTAAGCCACAAATTGATCAAAAAGTGAAGACAGAAAATTTGGCCTTGAAATTTCTCATTACCCCTTTGTCTCTTTCTAACCTTGACTAGCGTATTCGTTAGATCTGTTAAAATGCGTCACAAAGTGTCACTGATGATTCGACGGAATTTGTGAAATTCTTGTAGTCAACTGACTGAATATTAAATGGTTTTGATACGCATAAAAATCAAATTCTAGAGATAATTTTAAACGATGAACATTTTTCTGGCATAAAATGCTATACACCTTTTACCAAAACAACACCTTGAAGATAATTATTTGTGAATGGTTGACGCCGTCATGGTGGAGTGGTCACCATAGCTGCCTACACATCAAGCCGTCCGGGTTCGAATCCTGGTAGCGCCAAAAATTTATGTGACGAACACGAATATTTGTTTACGAGTCATGGTTGTTTATATATTCATTTAAGTTTATTTATAAAAATATCTAAAATTATTACGTATATTAAAAATGTCCTTTATTTTTTATTTTTTTTTATTTATTTAAACTTTAATGTCCAAAATAAATGTACATTTGGCGGACTTAACAACTAAAGTCGTTCTCTAACAGTCAACCATTGGGCTACACAGAGACATTCAAGTAGCGACATTACGTTCATTAAAATAAATAAATTATTTATCATAGATACATACATACAATATAATTACATAAATAATTTAATAAAATATGTACTTTTATAATAAAAAATATACATATATATAATAAACATAAATATATATAAAATACATATCTACAATTACTACCTACTATACAAATAAATACTATAAATCGAATAAATAATGTTGATGATGTGATAAAATTTAATTAGAAACAGTTTGCTCGATGGTACGAAAGAAATGTTCACGAACCTTCACCTTAAAACTACTTTTAGTGGTGGCAGACCTAATATCTACCGGTAGAGAGTTCCAGAGCTTAATTGCTTGAATAGTGTAGGAGTCTGACATAAAGCCTGTGCGATGTGAGGGTATGCAGAGAGTGCGGAACCTAGACGAACGGAGATTGCGACTGCTAATATCCTCATTAAATTTAAATCTGGATTTTAAATAGTCAGGAGAGTGGGGATCAAACAGGACGGAAAACAGGGTGCAATGCATAGTGTTCTGAGATTCCTTCGGTGCCTAATTGGAAGCCATCTGAGACGCGAACGATAAGGTGATATGTGATCGTATTTTCGTATTCCAAAAATAAAACGTATACCGTTATTCAGGAGACGTTCCAGTTTATTAAGTAGGTCTTCGCGCATCTCAGAGCAACACACATCCGCGTAGTCAAGGAGGGGTAGGATGAGTGTCTGTACTAAAAGGATCTTGGTGGGAATGGGAAGGAAATTTTTATGTCGGTAAAGAACTCTCAAGGTGTTTGTTACTTTGCGGCTGATATCGGAAACATATGTATTCCAGCTCAGAGAATTGTCAATAGTAAGCCCCAGATCCTTAACATGTTCACAGTACGGTATGATATTGCCCTCCAACAGAACTGGTGGTAATTCCAAAGGCGAAACATTACGCAGACGACGTTGACCACCAAGTACTATTGCTTGACATTTACTGGGATTAACAGACACGCCATAGCGTCGAGACCAATCAGAAATCTTAGCGAGATTTCTATTTAATAAATTTATCGCCGCTTCCGCCGAGTCTGTTTCCGCTTGTGTATACAATTGCAGATCGTCTGCGTACAGATGGTAAGAGCAATCGAGATCTTGGGTAATAAAATTTATAAATATAGAAAATAACAAGGGTGATAAAATACCACCCTGTGGTACACCTGTAATGATATCACACCAATCAGAAAGGGTCTTATCAATTTTGACCGCCTGCTTACGGCCATGAAGATAGGAATTAAACCAGTTTGTTACAGTCTAGTATCCATTGTCAGTCTAGTATCTTTATCTAGTATCCATAACACAAGTTCTTAATATACTTACTTTGCGCTAGATAATTGGTGTGAGCGTGAAAATATATTATTATTACTAGCCTAACTTCGGCGAAGCATCATATGAGTACGATCTTGACGCATCCCAGAGGCGTCAAGATGAAGACAAAATAATGTTGTACGTTATTGTCAACGCGCTATCTGGAAGTCGACCTTATTTTAACTTGCAGATGATGCCCTTGGTCATCAATTAGATAATCCTCCTTACAGTATAACGAGCTTAGCAATACAGGTGTGAACGATAGGTTTACCTTATAAACTACATTAACTTTTAGGAGTGTCTCCCGAGTTCTTGTTGTACAAACAGGTGTTGAGAGATTCCTATTAACTCAATCTACCGTACAATTGTTAGTTACTAAGTATATTTTCACTCGACATTAGCAAAATGCGTAATCTCTATGTGTCGCGAACGCCATTATTTTAAAAGAATATGAAGAAGAAGACATTAACTTTTGATGATTTCTTGACTCACACACATAGCAACATCACAACAGCCTTAATAACTAGACCCACTGTTGGGACACAAGGCCTCTTAGATGACAAGGATCTAAGGAGGTTTAGGTAGTAGTCCACCACGCTTGCCCAATGCGGATTGGTGGACGGGGTATAAGGTGATCAACCCTTTGCTGATCCATTAGTCGCTTTCTACGACACCCATTGGAGGATATAGGGTGGTGCTATTCTACTATGCCGGCATCACACGGCCAAATTCGATTATGACATTTGATTTGTTTATATCACAGAAATACATCAATATAGAACGGTTAAGCGGACGGTGTGGCTCGATCTTGCACTCTAGTGTGCAAGATTCGTTGCGTTAAACGTTCATTCAGTGAGTGCGCTCGTCTTGACTTGAACACACCGGAGCGGTTGTGAAAAAATGCCTTATTGTGCAGTGTCTGTCTATGCTATTCTACTCTGCCAGCGGCGTCACACGGCTAACTGTGGTAGTGGGGTATAGTTATGGAGAAACAGTTCTAGACTTTTTTTATTAGATCTCATTTGATTTGACTACTTCGGCACTAATTGCCTTCTTAAAAATCTCCGGTGATGCTGCACCCAACAGCTAAATATAAGTAAAAAAAGCAAAAAGTGTAAAACACTATAACCCAACGAATTATATCATACCTAATTCGTTGCTGTAACCCGACTCCGGAATTCTTATTCGGCGCTCGATTTCAGTTTTATTTATTGAAATATTTCAACTTGAACTACATATTCAACGATTCTAAAAGTCTGACCAATGTGCAGTTTTGTAAAGTATACAGAAATATGAACTTGACGAGTAGACAGTAAAAATAAGGGTTTTGCATTGCTTGACCAATGTGCAGTTTTGACGAGTATGCAGAAATATGAACTTGACGAGTAGACAGTTAAAATAAGGGTTTTGCATTGCTTGACCAATGTGCAGTTTTGACGAGTGTGTCGTACATACATACATCAGAAATCGACAGTCAAACATCATTTTGACATGACCATTTCACATTGCTTAGTAACCACAGCAAGATTTTGTGTACAAACATCAAATAAATTTAATTAAAATCGGTTACAAGGTAAAAATCTCAAACTCCTCCTTTTGGTAAAGTCGGTTAAAGTGTCGCTTATGTTGCTCGAATCATAATAACGAATTGATTGACACCCCATTCATCAAAATCAGATGAATAGTTTAGGCACTACGGTAGAACATACGTTTATACAAACATACATGCATAGACTGCTAAAATCATTACCCTTCCTTTTGACTTCGCCATAGTCGGTTAAAAATGGGAGTTTGTTTATAATTAGACGTATGCCTGCAGTACATACGTCAGCTTGTAACGGCGGCCCAAGTCGGCCTGTCAGTCACGTGGAAAAGACAGCAACTGTCACATTGCAGCACTATTTTCCACGCACACATGCGCATTACTCACACATTGGTTAATTTTTTGGCCTCGCCCAAATCGATTCATAACCAATCTGTAAACGTCAGTAATTATAAATCTATGGTGTTTCCTAATATCTCACTAATATTAAAGTGTGAAGCAAGCACCTTTAAATTATCAAGCTTTTGAAAATTAAAAGTTCGCTGTGCTTAACCTATATAATTGACGCGACCTATAAAATAAAATTAATGAAAAGTATAAATTTTTATTGTCGGAATTCTTGTAAAGCTTTCACGAACAAATTGCAAGAGAGCAGAGCACTTATATTTTTTTTATAAAAAAATAAACTCAAAAAATATTTATTCATTTAGGCACAGAATGAAAAGGTTCGTCACTTAGAGTCGGTTTTCGCTTGCACTAATACTGTATACAAGAATCAATTATGCTAACATACCAGAGCAAGAAATTATGATATTTTGCAATGATGACATTGACCGATTTACAATAGTTTTAACAGAAATAATTATAGCAGGTTGAACCAACAAGAGGGTTTTAGTTTATCAAACATAATAATCTTTTTGACAAGATCAAATAATTTTGAAGTTTATTAACGTACAGTTAAACATTATTTTCTTTCACTCGAGTGTATCCTGTAACATAGTTTTAAAAGGTATTGTTATCTGCTTATTGAATATCGACGAACCTTTTCAATCCGTGACAATAGGAATGGCGACTGAAAAAATATGTTCAGTCCGTTATATAGAAAACGAAAAAATGCTGAATATTTTTATTTTACCACGTAAACAAATAATGACATTATGTTGAAATATCGTGTAACATCTCACTCGTACGTTTTAAATCTTTACTGATTCGATTAAGTAAAAAATATGTGCCTAATGTTTTTTTGGTAATCTATCTGACGTACATAATAGAATTGTTATTTTTACTTTCACGAATACGCAGTCTTGTAACCGTCAAAAAATTCGACCTCGAAATTTTGACGGATTTACACGTTCTGGACCTCCCTGAGTCCAAAAATATTTTTTTCTGGAATTATGTCTGTGTGTGTGTCTGTGCACGATAACTCGAGTATGCTTTAACTTATTGCAACCAAATTTAACATGCATGTATAACATCTAAATATAAGGTTTCTGTCAACTTTCGAGACGTCGATCACGAAAGTTAAGCAACCAAGTGCGTGGTCGGTACTCGGATGGGTGACCAAAATTTAACATGCATGCATGACATCAAAATATAAGGTTTCTATCAACTTTTGAGTCGTTTCCAGTATACGAGAAAGTCAAGAGGAGATCACTCCCGATTTTTGACAATGGTGGGGGTGAATTGGATACTCCTCAACAAAAGAAATCTAAATTTTAGCTTTGAACGTCAAATCCCCGGCCGCCTTATATATAGGATCTCATACATACACGGACTGATGGATCTGCAATGGGGTATTGATCACCTTATACTCCGTCCACCAATCCGCATTGTGCAAGCATTGTGGACTACTGCCCAAACCTCCTTCGATGACAAGGAGAGGCCTTGTGTCCCAGCAGTGGGCCGAATTATAAGTTATGATGATGACATACATACTGCCACTCTCATTAACCTAAAAGCATTAAGTGACAATTGGTTACACTCAAAGCCTCGTCTGGCATTATGAGCCATGTAGGGCATCCTATCGCCAACACGAAAGAGATATCAAACTCATAAGTGACAAACGTTCAGTGATCAAACAAGCAAAAGCCAACGACCAGGACATATGTTACACTCTAAATCATCTCAGCAGGTTAGTAACATTTAGTTACCCATAAAACCTGGTCGTGTTTCCAATTTTTGAATTCATATGTACGTTTAATCGACGCTTTTACGGTGAAGGAAAACATCGTGAGGAAACCTGCACACAACTATAAAGAAATTCTTAGGTTGTGTGTGAAGTCGACCAACCCGCACTTGGCCAGCGTGGTTGACTAAGGCCTAATCGCCCCTAATGTGGGGTAGGCTTGAGCCCCTCGGTGGGACCATTATATCAGCTGTGTTGATGAAAACCTGGTCTAGCAGAATGGGCCATGCTCATCAAAACGATGAAAGTAGCAACCGTTCATCATTGCCCAAGGCATCGAACCCAAAAAGAAACTAAAGGTTACACACACTTATCAGTTCGCAACCGTGATGCGCTACGGTCCGTAGCCATTTCGTAGCCGCTGTTGCGTAGCGATCATGTAAAAAAGGCGTTCTCTTTCCAAGTCCTTTTGATAAGTGTGCCTTAAGCCTTCATTGAACCAAGAAACTAGACCGACAACCAAGAGAGATGTTACGCTAAAACATATTGTATCAGCAATTCGGTCAATACTAGGATCTCGTGAATAATACAGTTACATTAAGTTTCCCAGAACATTGACCTACTTTTCCTTATTAAAACAATCGTGAAACCAAAAAAAAGTTACGATGTAATTATAATTAGAAAGCTTTCCTGTTATTTTCCGAGGTTTGGAAGTTCGAATACCTTATTTGGGTGTTTGACCTGCTTTCTTAACAATAGATTCAATTATTGGAAACGTTTAAAAGGGTGGTGGTCCTATTACGATATTTGTTCATTTTATACCCCCAACACGGTAAGTATGGCTGAATTCGATGAACCCAGGGCCGCATTACATATCGAAAAAGTAGTAATTTTGATCCTTCATACTAATATTAAAAAGCTGAAGAGTTTGTTTGTTTGAACGCGCTAATCTCAGGAACTACTGATCCAAATTGAAAAGTTCTTTTTGTGTTGGATAGCCCATTTATCAAGGAAAACTATAGGCTATATAACATTATAATACGCGAACAAAGTCGCGAGCACAGCTAGTTCGGAATAATATCAATGTCATCAATAAAAATATTCTTAAATAAAGCTGTACAAAAGGTTCCTTAGTTCAAAAACGGTTAGTTATAAACATGTACGTTTTACATTATGGAATAAACCGTACCGTATATCAAAACCGTCAGTCAATTTAATGAATGTGAGGTAAGGATTGCATGCACTAACCTGGTTTTCCTGATTGAGCAGTTTCAGTTGGTCGTTAATAAGGCTGTACTTGGCGCTCTCCTCCTTCCTCAGCGCCCGCTCCTTCTTCAGCTCGGGACTCCAGAAGGTCTTTATGCTGTGCATGCTGGAGCCGAGCTTCTGGTTGGTCAGTTCCAGCTCCTTCTTGAGGTTGCCCAGCTCCCGTTGGAGGTCGGAGTTCTGGGACTGGAGCTCGCCGAGGAAGAGGGGGGGCGGCTCGCGGCGGTAGTACTCATCCTCGGGGGGCGGCGGCGGGTAGGAGCGGTCATAATCACGCTCCAGCGACTGGTACCGCAGCGGCCGCGGGCGCCGGTGGTGCGCGCCCGCGGACGCTGAGCGGCCGCGCTCGTCGGGCGCCGGCGAGGGCTCGTCATCGCGCGTGAGGTAGGGGCTGCGCCGCGAGGGGCTGCGGTCCACCTGCGGCAGGCGCCCCCGGCCTCCGCCCCACTCCTGCCGCCGCCACTCCTCCCGGCACGGCGGCCGCTCCTCCTCGCCGGCGTACTCGCGGAGATACAGCTTGACTATTTCCCGCGTCACTGGGAACGCATTGTGCACCGGACTGCGTGGCGGATACGCGAGCACTGAGCCGAGCGGCCGCCGCATCGATCGAGCGTCGCCGCGCATGCGCCGCTGCACGCTCAGCCGCTGCAGCGCTGCCCATTGATTGGGGATGCGGCTGATTCCTTTAATTACTTACTTACGACAAGTTCCGATTACTATCATCATGTCCGATTGGTTCGCTGACCTAGACATTGCCGGGCTTTACCGACGACCCGCAAACGCTATTTCTCATAAATTGTAGTCGCGATCGATATACAGGGTGCTTGGTAAATGGTGTAACACGCGGGAACCTACCCATGCTCACAGTCATATAAATACAACCTAAGATAACAAAAATTTTAAATCTAAAGATTAATTCAAAATTGCTCCATACAAAGAGTTTAGTCAGAAAGTACCTAGTTAAGGTCTTAGCACACTTATCAGCTCGGAATCATTTCGCCTCGCTTTTACTATGAAAAAAAAGCGATGCTCTACACAGTCCGTAGTTGTTTCGTAGCCGCTGTTCCATAGCGTTCATAGTAAAAAGAGGCGTTCCCTTTATGAGCTGTTATGTGTGTACTCTGAAAAAAAAATGTATAATAAATTTCAAAACTTTTTTGAAATTTATTAAACATACACTCAATATTAAGTTTTTGATAGTACCATAACAATGTGAGCATGGATAGGTGCTGGTTTGTTATAATACCATATAATGTTTCAAACAGCCTATATAATCACGGAGGATATTAGATATATCATCTTCGATAAAAGGACAAGTTTAAAATGATTTTGCTCGTTAAGATACTTATGGTCTAAATTCCTAATCGATATTATCGGAAACTAACCACAAAAGCTCAAAGCTTGTTACTTGGTTATTACTTAGTTGCCGAGTTATCTATTCAATAATTACCATTTAAATTTACATAGGATTATATGCAAAATAAGTACCTAATACAATTCAAATTAAGAGCAACTTAAAACTTTACTGCGTTGTTTAATTTGATGATATTCTACGTTACAGTAGTTTAAAACTACCTACGGGTATTAAATTCGAAACAAATAAAAGTCTTTATTTTCATACTGTGACTAGTTATGCTAGCTAAAGTTTTGGATAATGTAGGTATCATGCTACTCTGTAATGCAATAGTTGCTGACTTTGTATGTATGAGACAAACAAACTCAACTATGCAAACATCGACTCTATACACTGTCTCTACATCCCACGTTCCTATCTTAAATACCTTTAAAACTATCCACAAATATGCAATTGTAGAATCTATACACCGTCTCTACATCCCACGTTTCCAAAAAATCCTCAAACAGGCAAACTTAGAGTGTATACACCGTCTCTACATCCCACGTATCCATCTCAAGTAACTTCAAAAATATCCTAAAAAGGGCAAACGTAGAGTCTATACACCATCTCTACATTCTACGTCTCCATCTCAACTCAAAAATATCCTCAAATAGGCATGCGTAGAGTCTATACACCGTCTCTACATCACACGTTCCCATCTCAAATACCTTCAAAAATATCTTCAAATAGTTAAACATAGAGTCTATACACCGTCTCTACTTCCCAGGTTTCTAACTCAAGGACCTCAAAAAATTTTATGTTAGTATTTTGTAATACTGAGAAAGTACTCTCTACCTTGCAGGAGTAGTAAAAAAACACTCTAGATGTAGTTTTTAACCAAAAAGCCCCACGCAAAAAGGGGGGTGTTATAAGTTTCACCTGTCTGTGTATCTGTATGTCTGTCTGTGGCATCGTAACTCCTAATCAAATAGACCAATTTTGATGGGTTTTATTTGAAAGCTGACGTGATCGACATAGTTCTTGGCTCTATTTATGTCTTAGATAGTTTATGTCGGGGGTTACATAACATTTTCATTTTTGTATTTTTTTCAAAAGACTATTATTGCTGTAGTAAGCCGCTATGTAGGTGGGTGGAGTTCCTTGTCTGCGAGTCACCCTGCTGACTAGTGAGTCTAGGAGTTCGTGCCCTAAGGGACTAGTCTCTTGCTTATTAACTTTTCCAAAGCTTACTAGGTAGAGATCAGATCAAGACTGACAGAGTGCATCAGCATCTAATAGATCCCAAAGGTGAGATGAGAGTGGTTATGGTAGCGCGTCTGGCATTAGCTATCTTCGCATGTGGATTACCATTTGATAGAGCTATTTACTTAAATCTATTACCTACAATGGTTAACATTGGCAAATAATTGCTTACCATCACTATTTCTTTGAACTCTTTGTACGTTTGATCGTTTGTTGTATGAAGATGGAAGACGACTTGCAGCCGTGTGGGGTTAAAAGATGTATTTAATTGAAATGATATTATTTTTGAAAAACCAATTGTAGAATCGAAGGTTTTATTTATGTGTCAAATTGTTTGTTCGATTTATAGTGTGTTTAGATTATGTTTTCATTTAACAGTTGCTTAGCTGTTGGCTATGTACAACGTCATCAGAAATTGTGTGCTTATAATTTATTGACTTTAAAACATATTAGTAGGGTATCCTTACATGTATTTTCAAATTATTTATTTTAATTAGACATTTATGATCAATGACTATAAGGGGATAATTTACTTGCCCACAACACCGGTATCCGTGCGTGCACTGGAGTAGCACCACCATCACACTAATATCTAGGGCAGATTTATTAGTGTGTATTTATATTAGTGTAATGGTTTATAAAAATAAAGGTAGTAGAGAAAGAGTAAACAAGAAATTCTACGTAAATATTTAAGTATTACATGCATAAATTACAATCTCTTGTTATTTTCATGTGTAGGTGTGCATAAATTAAAAAAAACTTTAACACAAAGTTCATAAAAACGAAAGCCATAAAAAAGAACAAGAAGAATTACGAGAATCAACTCAGCATATATTTTTTTTCTAAAAAAAGAAAAAATGTAATAACTGCAAAAAGTCTAATCAATTAGTAGTCAAGCATGCAAGGAGTTTGTCTTCTATTTATAGACATCCGATTTCAGCTACCTATATTCTCGGTTTGGTGTATTCCAGCGTTACAGCGCTAAATAAAAGCGGCAGTTCCAAGACATCTCTTATCCCGTGACCTACTTGCGTCGCCTGTCCCTGTCGTATGGGGTGCACAAACATATCTCCGTCTCTCTCTGTAGTAAGGTCGCGTTATGTCGGTCAGAGACGCTAGTAGTGATCGGGAAGAGCATAGGGATGTGGGTTAAGAAAATAGTCGACACATTTTCTCTATCGATGGATTTAAATATAGAACTACTTTAAAGCGTCTCGTAACACCAGTATTTGCGTTTTTAACTGGTATAGGTTTACCAGAACAGGATTTTTTGTAAAGTTGTAGTTCTATGGTGCCTCCCTCGCCATAACAATAGGTAGTGTTAACTGCAATATTATGTTCCGACATTTAATGTTATGGTAGCCAGCCCCTCTCTGGTGAAGCTTCTTAGCAAATATTAAAAATATAATACATAAAGTGCCACGCTTTAATAAATGAATCTTCACCTTAGGTACAAGACACAGCCCCCTATGCAGAGGATGCATGGAGGCAAAAGAAACAGCCACTCACGTCCTGATGGAATGCAGCACTGTGGCAGTACAACGGGCTTGTCCAGGTAGGGCCATCCAGGATGTCTTCAGAGAGATCAAGGCGTTAGGAGACTTCCTGGAAGAGTTGGGCTGGCTGGAGTGATCCAGCCCCTCGCCCTCTGACGCAAAACAGGCGCAAAGTGGTCGAGTTGTGGATACATCCCATAGGAAAAATAAGAAAAAGGAGGGTGCCCACCAATTAAATAATACAGTGCTCACCAAAATGGATATTTTTGCCACCAAAAACAACTTTTGGTGAAAATTTACACTTTTTTGGTGAGCATTTATCATGGAATAATTTTTGCGTTTACAAACTCGTAAATATTTTTAAAACTAGAAAAAAGGCACTGAAAAAAAATCGACCTGCCCCAGGCGGGTTTTTTTTCTAGTTTTAAAGAGCAATTATCATTTTTTGTAGGTTAGGTTAGGTTAGTATGGTATTAATTTAAATACAAGCCAAAAAGAAGTACCGCCCGTGATCGCGCCTACGGTGCGACGGGGCGATCGCCTACGGCCTCGCGGTCCGAAGGGGCTCGCGCTCCACCCGAGAGACGCCCACTGCTGGGACCAACTTAATTTTCGGCCTCGCGCCGTAAACCTCGCCTACGTCAAATTTAGGTCTTGCTCTGCCACTTGGTGAAATTCCCTTATAAGAATGAGTATAGTAGTACATAAAGGGTAAGTATCAGATTTTGATTCAGACTTATTCCGTAGATTTTGAAAAGGAGACTTAATAAATTCTGAATCCCACAGATATCATCGTACCAAAGAGTAAATCTCGCGGTGGCGAGTAAGGCAAACCACAACACCTTTCTCAAGGAGAGTGGTGACGGGCGAGCGGTTGACCATAAAACTATTAGAAAAACTTATAGCAGTGAATGTGGTAACATATTGCACCGACCCCGAAAAAATTGGGACCAGGGTAGGAAGACTATATTAAGTAGATAGACCTTTCCACGAACCGTTCATCAGCCAACAACATTTCAGTTTAAAACATACTACGTTCGAACTCTTCTGATAATATGAGTAGAACTTCTTAATAAAAAAACTAGTAAATTGAATTTGTTTCTAATTTTTAGATATGATTGTAATTTGTACATACCAAATTAAGTAGAAAACGAAAAACATGGAAAAAAAAGTGCTGAGACTTGACTTGACCCGCGACTCTCAGCACTTTGTTTAATTTGGTATAAATTTCAATCATAACTTAATTAAGTATATCTTAAATGGGTTTATCGTAGGAAGGAGCTTTCATTAAAGCGAACGCTCATCACTACGCCTGGTTCGTACGATGAATGAAAAGCGGGAAATCGCTAGCAGTACGCGCCTTGTAAAAAAATTACACAGTGGCGGGCGTTGCGCCTAGGTTGTAGATGGCGCTTCAAGAATTAAGTCCAATGCTCCACAATTTTCTAAGAGCCTGGTACATCGTGGTATTAAAAAAATGTCGTCATAAATGATTTGCTATTTTTCTTTGCTTAAAATGTGTGCAGTGGAGCCAATGATATTTATTATATTTAAAAAGAGGAGTGGAGCTATAAGAGTGTCAAGTAAAATCTTGATTTGATGAAAATTTTCATAGTGTGAGTTCATAAGCACAAAAGACGGACTGAAGACATTTTATCTGCTTACCGCATTGAAGTCGCATTAATTAAAATAAGGTTTTATTTTTTTGAATTAAAAATTGCAAGTCGCGCTCTATTCATTTGAATAAATTAATGAGAAATCGAAATAGCTTATAAATTGTAATAAAATCGAATACAGAATGTCTTCCCGAACGAAATAATTTGTCAAAAATTGAGAGCGTCTTGGAAAATCGTTACAATTTCATTAAACTTGGTCTTGTAAGTCGTTAAACTAAGTTATTTTGTATGTTTTTTATGTGTTACCCAAGTTATGATTAATTTCGTGGTGTTACCTCATAACTGTTTACTGGGTGCACCGATTTTGATGATTCTTTTTACGGAAATTGGTGCTTGTCATGTGGTGTTGGGGTGATTTAAATTTGAACGACATCCGAGGCCTTAGTACGAGTTTGTTAGTTTTCGAGCTCGATCAAACGTATCGTCTCTTTTTATACATTGCCCACTAGCGCCTCTAGCGTAAACTATCAGAAACAGTGGCCAATGTATGAAGAAAGACGATACGTTTGATCGAGCTCGAAAACTATCAAAACTCATACTAAGGCCTCTGACGAGTAGTTTTCGAGTTATTCCTAATAATGGGCATTTAATTGATATCGATGATATCATTCTCAATTTTATTAGATAACCTTTTGCACCTTATCTAATGTGTTCCTTTTCTGTAATTCTGGTGTACAATAAACTATTAAATAGAATAAATAAATAAGTACTTGTTTATCTAAATCTAAAAGATCTCGAGAAAGTTTCCTGAAAATTCCTATCCTACTTGCAACACTAAAAAGCAAAAAATAAGTTATTTTAAATAAAAAAAAACCGCCTTCAAAATTAATCACGGAGAAATAAAAATGTCATATTTAAAAAAATCTAAATGTGTTTTTGAGGTCGGTGCCAAACTGAATATTTAGAATAAACGTAGTCACTTGTCTATTGGACCGACCGTAACCTCAAAAAAACATTAAGATTTTAATATTTATTTCTCCTTTTGACGTGATCTTTTAAATCAATGAAGGCCGGCTGCACGCACGAAAAGCATGACTCATTGTCACGTTCCGCCTGAGCCGAGCGTGCAAGCCATAGATGTAGGAAACTGTAGATGGGCGATGTGAAAGAGAAAGAACGTACTAACACGTATATTAGAACGAGATAGAAAGACGAGACCATTTTACGTACACGCAGGCGGCCTAAGTCGGCCTTTCAGTCACGTAGAAGAAGACAGCAACTGTCAGACTGCAGTGCTATTTTTCACGGGCACATGCGCATTACGCTCACATTGGTGCATTTTTTTTTTGGCATCGCCCTAGTCGATTCATTGACAAACTTTAAACGTCAGTAATTATAAATCTATGGTGTAAGCATAGTATAAATAAATAATACTATGGTGCAAGCGAGAGCGTGGAACAAGCGATAGAGAGGCACGATCGGCCTAAGCGTTTTTATTTATATTTATCTTCCGTGTTACAGACAACCACCTTTTTTTTAGATTTCAATCCATTTTTTAACACGCTTAAATATTAGTTTCCAGAAATTCGTTTCCAGAAATGTAAATAATAGGAAGAAAGACGATCTGTAGGCCTATTCGCTAACTTTTTTTGACAGTTGAAAGTGATCATCACTGAGTGAATTACATATCCATTGCTGTTTTACACGACACGCTATTATGGCACTTGTCGCGTAAAAACAGCAATGGATATGTAATTCACTCAGTGATGATCACTTTCAACTGTCAAAAAAAGTTAGCGAATAGGCCTACTGGTTGTATATAAAATTCGTTTCCACAGAATAAACAATTCCTTTGTGGGCCAATGTATACGTTTTTAATATGCTACCGATGAATATTAGAGATTTGCATGTTAACAAATTTAAAAAAAATGTTAAATCTAAATTGTTTAAAAAAGCATATTACAAGATAAATGATTATTTAAATGATCCAAATGCGTGGGAGTAAAATCTGACCAAAATTTACGCATTTAAAATTGTAATTTATTCATATTGATATATGTATCTATTGACTGTAATGATGTTTTGAAATCATTACGAATTTGTAAGCTGTGGAGTTTCTTTCGCCCTTTCTTCTCCATATCAGCATAATAATAATAATTTAAGTAAAATAATTATTTCGTCGAAATAGTGGTAGGGTTTTTGACGATTTAAAAGTACTAGAAAAATGCACTGAAAAAAATCGACTTGCCTCAGGCGGGACTCGAACCCGCACCTTCCACAATCCGGGTGGAAGGTGCGGGTCCACCCGGATTGTGGAAGGTGCGGGTTCGAGTCCCGCCTGAGGCAAGTCGATTTTTTTCAGTGCATTTTTCTAGTATTATATTTACGCGTTTGTAAACGCAAAAATAAAATTATTCTATAATGTAAGGTAGTCTCATCTTAGCTGGGCGTCAAATATTTGCAAAAATATTTCGTTCGGGTCTTGGAAGTGCAAATTTCAAAGATTTGATGAAACGATGTTTACCATAAAAACATAAGCACCAAGCACTGACAAATTTCGAGAGCGAAAAGCTGTGCCTCGGTGGCGAAATTGGTCAACGCGTCCACCCGGATTGTGGAAGGTGCGGGTTCGAGTCCCGCCTGAGGCAAGTCGATTTTTTTTCAGTGCATTTTTCTAGTATTATATTTACGCGTTTGTAAACGCAAAAATAAAATTATTCTATAATGTAAGGTAGTTTCATCTTAGCTGGGCGTCAAATATTTGCAAAAATATTTCGTTCGGGTCTTGGAAGTGCAAATTTCAAAGATTTGATGAAACGATGTTTACCATAAAAACATAAGCACCAAGCACTGACAAATTTCGAGAGCGAAAAGCAGTGCCTCGGTGGCGAAATTGGTCAACGCGTCCACCCGGATTGTGGAAGGTGCGGGTTCGAGTCCCGCCTGAGGCAAGTCGATTTTTTTTCAGTGCATTTTTCTAGTATTATATTTACGCGTTTGTAAACGCAAAAATAAAATTATTCTATAATGATTTAAAAGTACTTAGCAAAGTCCATTTAAATAAAGAGCTTTTTCATTTACATTTTTATTATCCTGATTAGAATCGCCAGGACTAATAAATTAAACGTTTGGAATGTTAGTTCAGCTATACGTCGCTAGATGGCGTTGCCATTGTTATGTTGGCGGTATCCCATAGTAAGTGGATAATAAAATTTTGATAATAGTTTTAAAAAACCTAAATAACACGCTTTTATACATATTAAATCGGACTAAAAAGTGAAAAATAACTTTTTAGTAAAGAACCTAAATGATGAACGAAAAGTATAATTATTATTTATAGAAAAGCGTGGGGTGCTCCATTTAATTATACCGATCGAATATTTTCAAGAACTAACGTTATTGTGCACCACAAGCTTTTCTCGAAATATTATACTTTTCGTTCATCATTTAGTTCTTTATTAAAAAGTAATTTTTCACTTTTTATCCCGATTTAATAGGATAAATGCCCTACCCTACCTAATTCAAAATTGTTTCGGAGTGAATTTTGTGCAGTGAATGTGGTTGTATTTTGACCAAACAAGCATCTGTGTTGATGAGCAGTATGAGGAATCTTTGAAATAAAGGTTTTGTGATGTGTATTACGTTAAAAATTTTATGGTGGGACTTCTATCTCATCAGAGGCGTGGCGAGAAATGCAACGTACCTCATGATGGCGATGAGGTATGTTGCATTTCTCGCCACGCCAAGCACTCCCTTGATGTATTAAAATGTGTGACACCCACATTTTAATACAAATATCAAGAAAGAAGATTGAAAACTGAAGACTTGGCTGTATGGGCTAGTTCCCTTTGCCATCCCGTAATAGACTTTTTTTTTCTTAAATTTGCCTTGTTACGGGACGGCAAGGGAATCTAGCCCATACAACCAAATCTTCAGTTTCATATCTTCTTTCTTGATTTTTGCAATAAAATGTTGGTGCCACACATTTTGATGCATCTAGGGAGTGCTTGGCGAGAAACACATAGTACAGATCTCATGATAGTGACTGATGAGAATTGTATAGTGAGATTTCCAACCACTATACAATTCTCAACGTCATCTAAACAAAACCTTTATTTCAATGATTCCTCATAACTGTTCGTCAACACTGGATGCTTATACAACGAAATGACACCACTTTCACTGCACAAAATCCACTCCGAAGCAATTTTAAATTATAGAAATAAAGATCGACATCCAGACGCCATGGTTTCCCGCCAAACACCGACATTTTTTTTAAAAAGATGATTGTGAGATTTCTGAACTGATTACGGAAATGTCAGTGTTTGGCGGGAAAGGGAAACCATGTAAGCTCCTTGTTAATTAATAATTAGCCCAAAAATCCCACTATAGAATGAAAAAAGTATATAAAAACATATTAGTGGCCACTAATATGTTTTTATATACTTTTGTTCTAATTATAACATAAACGAATACATTTCTTGCCTAGCACTCCCTAGATGCATTAAAATGTGTGGCTTCCACATTTTATTGCAAAAATCAAGAAAGAACATATAAAACTGAAGACTTGGCTGTATGTGCTAAATCCCTTTGCCGTCCCGTAACCGGGAAAATTTAAGAAAAAATATTAGCCCAAAAGTGAGGTTAAGAATATTTCGAATCTGAAACTTATTAGAATTACATATAATTTGTATTAACATGCTGCCTCCAGCCAGCGGGACTGGGAGATATTTTGCTAAGGCAGCAAAATCTATTCGCTTGATTCGCCAAGGATGTACAAATAGACCATTTTTTCATATATCTGTAACTCAAGTAAGTATAGGGAACTCATAAATTCAATATTTAATCTTAAAAGCCTTATTTACAGTTATTCTGTTTATTATTGGTTAGGTAAGGTAATATTTTACAAATACTTATTTTATTTTTAAAGCAAAGAAGCGATGATGTATTTTAATATGCACACTATACTTTTGTTACCCAAGATGTTAGTTACCATATAAAGGCCAAAGTATTTATGATAAATAATAATTATTACAACAGCGAAAAAGGCTTAACAGCCAGCCAGTGATTGAACAACTTGGCTCCTATGACCCAATGCCCAACATCAACAATGAGAAGTTAGTTGCACTCAATCTGGAAAGAATAAAGTATTGGCTTGGTAAAGGAGCTCATGTTAGTCCACCAGTGGCAGAAATTCTTGGTAAGAATACCAGCTTATTGCTTTTGAATATAAGGGAAATGCACTGAAATTATTATATTGAACTTCATGGTATAGTTTTTCATGCTTAGACCCCCAAGCATGAACTTAATTGACAATAATCAATAATTTATAAATAACAGATTCTATATGTAGGCAAAAGGACAGATGCATTTGACTTTTGTTTTTGTATCATAAACTTGCACATGTTTACCTCGATCACTAGATACAATAAGTGTTGTTCTTTGCATAAATAATAATGTTTGTGTGTAAAATGTGTACTGTATTATTATTATTATTATAGCCTTTTTCGGAAATATTGTACAGTATGTTTTTAGTTATCTTGATCTTTTAGTTATTTTCCGTGTGCCCCAAGGCAAAGGCCTCCTCCAACCCTTTCCAATGTTTTCTCTCTCGTGCCAGTCTTGTCCAGGTTTTTCCTGCCAGCTTTACAATCTCATCCTTCCATCTCTTGAGCGGCTTTCCCTTCTTTCTTTTTCCCTCTCTAGGGTACCAATCATTTACCAGCCTGCTCCATTTCTCATCGCCTCTTGTTGTGTGGCCGGCCCATTTCCATTTAAGGCCTCTCAATTTTAGCACCACATCTTGGGCTTTAGTTGCTTTCCTGATGGTGGTGTGTCTGATTTTATCTGTTTTCCTTTTACCCAACATGCTTCGTTCCATGGCCCGTTGACATGACCGTAATTTAGTTTGTTGGGATTTAGTCAGTGCCCATGTCTGGCATCCATATGTTAGGATGGGGAGTATGCTAGTGTTGAAGATAGACATATTATAATGGAATATAAAAAAAAATATTTTCTCTACATTTAACAGCCACTCTCTATAACACCCAGTCCATTAAGAGTTTACACTGTACTAAAAAGAAATTATTTTGCAGGTTTATCTGGTTTCTTTCCAATCCATCCCCGGTCATACATGACTGCTTGGAGAAATAGAAAAGTTGAACAAGAGAATTTAGCAAAACAATTGGCAGCGGAAAAAGCTGCAGAATCGACTGCTACATAATTAGATGTAAAATTAGGAAGGCTTTAGTGTATTATTAGTGTAATATAATGTTTATAATTGTTTATGATATGATTTTTATTTACAACCTGATGTCAATGCAAATAAGAGAAACGAAGTGGAGATTCTCGGATCAGACCTGTCAAGACAGCCTTTTTAATTCAACCTGCTGCTGGTACACAAGACCTCTTCTTGTTACTGAAGGAGGTTAAGGCAGTAGTGGACCACTTGCCCAATGCGGATTGGTGGAAGGTGATCAATAGGTACCCATTTCCTGATACATTAGTCGCCTTCTACAACACCCATGGGAGGATATGGTGTGATGCTATTCTACTCTGCCTGCATCAGACAGCACCTATGTCCAAAAGACAATCTGAGAGAATTATCAATAGGTAATAAAAGCTTATCTATGTCTGGGCTTTTTGAAAAGGCAGTGTTCTAGTTCCTACCTATGAAGGACAAATTGCACAGTCTTTGTAGTCTGTCTACTAAGGCAGTGCCCAGTTTTCACTTTTCTTTGTGAAGTTACATCTTCAATGCATCTTGCTGGATATAGTGAGAATGACTTACAACATGAGAAAGCGAGACAGTTATTTAGGTACTATAGATACTGAAAAAGTAGAAATCTAGAGATTTCACTTGAATTCTTTGCCAGCCTCAGACCAAATACAAATGTGCAGATGGAGCTATGCGAAGAACGCAACTGAGGCCGGTAAAATAAAACTACGCATTGCACGTGTACAGTCAGCATCAGAAGTAGATTATCAATAGTAAATCTTGCGCCAAACTTCTAGTTCGCTCTGAAGTTGTTTCCACTTCATTCACACAGCCATACTAGGTACCTACCAAATATAGGAGATTATGTGTGACACAAACACTGATTATACTGAAGAAATTATTGTGTACTATATTCTTCTCGTTAAGAAGGTATACATCTGTTGCCTAGCATTGCTCGACAGAAAGTGAAGTTCATAATAGTGAAAAACAACTAAAGAAAAGATGGCGCTCCAACCAGAGAAAAAGTCGTCGTAGACAAAGCCATAGACATGACCATAAAGAATATTATACCATAAACTAAAAGTAAAAGTAGACAAATACAGATTCATTGCATTAATAAGACCTTTGATTTTTCTTTTGCTACTTAATAAGCAGCCTTACTGTTGGTGAAATAAACAACACATTTTTACAATGAATTCCTTTTTATTACATATGTGAAAAATTACAAGACAATTCCTTGCATGAATACAAATTGATGCCGACAGCCAAACATCGAAGGCACATAATAACATTGGTAACATCAGACTACAATAAAAGCATCAAACAAACTTCATAACATGATTACAATTTCTATACTACTCTGTGTTATTAGGCTTACAAATTTCACTTACAAACCGTACAAAAATATGGATTCGGTATACAAATTAACTATAATATTTTTTTGTAATGGCAACAGGGAATATTATTTGCACAGGCAACACTAAAACCTAACCTTATTAGAGATAGCTTAAACTAAAATTGTACATTTTGAATTGGACATGGCAGCTTTTGGTCTTGGCAAGTGAAGATAAGACTGGAAGTGAGTTCATACAGATACTCTCAACTAGTGAGGATCTATCGCAAAACAACAATGGCGTTACCACTATTGTTATGGCAACAGACTGGTGAGATGGTGGATAAGCAGACGGGCTTACAACAAGGGAATAAATTTTCAGTACAGTGCTCACCAAAACGGATATTGACTCACCAAATACAAGTTTTGGTGGAAATTTGCACTTTTTTTGTGAGCATTTATCCTTTTTTGTAGGTTAGGTTCCATCATCATTATCAACAGCTCATATAATGTCCCCACTGAGGGGCTCGAGCCTACCCCACATTAGGGGCGATTAGGCCTGTAGGTAAGTTTGTATGGTGTTAATTTAAATACTAGCCTTACAACAATCCCGCCAACCAAAGCAAGGACAATGTAGTTATTGGAGGATTTCATTTCAATATACCCTCGGAATTGAACTCCATTTCTGGATTTGATGTTGATGGGCAAACCTTTATCAGGCAGAAATAGTTTTGATAATTCATTGTTTTTCACCCTTATGTTGAAACGCATCTTTTCCTACCCTGCTCCCAATTTATTTGAGGTCGGTCAAATGGGTTTTGCCATTAGATTTTTATAGCCGGGCTGACACTAATCCTCCATGAGAAAGAGTGCTTACACAGCAGTCGGAAAAATAGAGTTGAAAAATTGTCGGGCGTCCGACAATGCCTTATCTTTAAAGTCTTAAAATATGACAACTATCGATTGTCGTATTCAGTAATTAAGAATGCATTGTAAAAATGCACAATGTCAGTTTAAACTACCCACCTTATAGCAAAAACACCGAACAATCCTTGAGCAACTATTATTGTATAACATAAAAGGAAAGTGAAGAATTCATTGTCCAACTAAGAGATCTTAATATAGGGAAGTAAAAAAAACCTAGTTGCATTTACTTAGTTCCTAACCCCTACAGATCTTTACAGTCAAAAAGTACAACTAGAATTTTATACCTAAAAAAAATTATAGTCCGTTGCTTCGCAGAAAATAGATTGGGTAAGTAAAGTATTAGCACGGTAATATTATCTATACAGTATTCTATCTTCATACAAACGGTCGGAAAGCGCGTCATGCTACGCGCCTCGAGTTCGCGGGGCACCCGGTGGGCATCCAGTCACGAATGCGCCGCAGCGACTACCGAACGATGTGAATTGTTTTTTAAGCAGTTAGCCGTGCATAAACGTGCGATTTGTATTGTGAATATTTGATTGAATTAAGTAGATACCTACATAATTCAAAATGGCAAAGAGCAATATTTTTTATGTACCTATCTACTAGTACCTACGTAATTTGTTTTTAATATTTAGGTATTTCAATTTTTCCATCGGGCAAAATCTGGAATAATATATAAATAAGTGGATAGGGTGAAAAAAGACACAAACAAGTAACAACCTACCTACGCTCGCGTTAAAAACAAAACTACATAATACGTAGGTAGGTAGTTTTCTAGACTAGGCTATCTACTTACTTATGTACCAACATATAACTTAACTACATATATTATTAAATATGATGAAATATCATTATGAAATAATTTACGAGAGTAATAAATGGTAGGTATTGTAGTGATCGGATTTTTTTGGTGTATACTGGCAGGTTGTTAGGTAATTTGGAAAAGAGACGGATTGTTGACAGGAATTGATAGATGGAAAATTATAAAATAGGGATATTTGTGCGGAGTTTAAAAAACAATATTTTGTTTGTTGATAATATGTAATTTCTTGAAAATAAAAGTGTTTCAGTGACAATATAGTAGGTACCCACGTCTCAGTCAAGGCGTAAATATTTTTGGCTCAAAATATTTAATATAAAAAAAAAATTTTTTTATATTAAATATTACCTAAAAAAAACGTGTATTTTATTGAACACTTCCTATTTCATTCACAACATATTTTTTTTACATATAAGTAAAATAAAATATTTACAATCATAGAACAAGAAATGTAGAAATTAAATATAAAGTAAATAGTAGGTATATAATGTGTGTATGTTAGTTTTTGTTAACATTTCTTTTCTTTATGTATGTGTTGTTATAGTTTATTAATAATTAGGTAATATCGTGCTCAGTGAAGGCCAATAAATGTATTTTCTTTCTTTCAAATTAAAATACTGTAGGCGGGCAGCCCTTCCGCGTGTTTACGCTTCGCTCGGCCGTAGCCAGTTATTTCAAGGACAGGGCGGAGTCACAATACTGTATGATAATATTACCGTGGTATTAGTATCAGTAATTCATTTTATCAGAGGGTTAGTGTTTAGTCCAATAGTCGTTCGGCATAACGGCACTGAGATCGAATTAGGATTCAGAATACAATAAAGGTAATACTATTTAAAAATATCTTATGCAATCTAGTGCCGTCTTTATCTCCACAGCCTTAGATACTAGAATTGAATGAGTCTTACACTAAAGTCATAATTTAGAGGCCGGTAATTGTGCTGCAAAGCTTAAAATCGGGTGCAGAATATGTTTGTACTTTCACTCCGTTCAAAGGCTGATAAATCTACTTGTTTTTCCCAACAACATCTGCTACCAAGCGGGTGGCTGAAACACAAATAAAATAAATTGTTAAAATTATGAGAAAAAGAGACTGGTCCAGACACATGCACTGTGTGATGTAATAAGATGCAAATTCTTCTCAAAGATTAATTACTCTATTCTAAATCAGTGGTTTCCAATTACCTAGTGGTAAGCGTACCCCTAGGGGTACCCTAGGCGCAGCAATTTCTTGAATAAGATAATTTAATCAGTGAAAAAAATACCGAAATATATTTTTAATCGATCAATGTAAATCTGCCAACATCGTCACAGACTTCAACTCGAAGACGACTTAAGGATGAAATTAACCAATGAGCAATCAGATTTTTCAGAGTTGTGCGAAGAAAAACGTGCACATTAAACTTATTTTTACCTTCATTTAAACTGTATTCAGATAATAATAAACGTCAAACCCCGATTTAATTTTTTATTTATCATTCCTGTAACAAGAGCTAGGTTCCCGAATTTCAAGTCCTTCCAAGTAATTGGGAACCACTGCACTAAGAGATTTAGATCGGACAGATATTGCAAATTGTCAGGGATATCGCCTCTTTCTGTCAGGCAACGCCGGAAGAAGACGCGTATGTCCCATTCTGGCAAATCCTTAAAGATCCCTGGTCTGGTAAAAACTATAGGTATGTGTCGTGATTGTGAGCACAAAAGCTGTTACCGCGCAGATTAGTGGAATGCAATTGCACCAAACTCAGTTGATGCGTGAAAACAATGGACAACTAGTTTATCGCATTACACATTCTGTCTGATTTTTAGTGGTTATGTATGTTAAGATTTTGTGAAAAGATATTTCCAAAAAAAAATATGCATCTATATTTACTGGGGTAGATCAACGACTATTATATTTTAAGTAGGGTTAAAGTAATATCACCAGTATAAATAAGTACCTAATTAATGGAAACCTTAATAATTTAAAGCTAATTATACTAAAATTAACATGTCAAATGCATTAGATAGTATTATCAGGCTTACGTCCTGAGATATTACATATCCGGCAAAAAATATTGTTAGGTGAAGCGTAAAATTAACCCACAAGTCAGTGCAATAAACAAACATGCAAAAGCACGTCATAGCAGCGAAGAATTCCATTACACAATGCAGTAAAGTAATGCAGGTAGCTACATGAAACATAACAGAGACTGTTACTTAATTAAATATTAATAATTCAAACAATTACACACAAAACAAACGAAACAAAAAGTCTAAAGTGCAGTTTATAACTACAACACAAGAAGAAATGGATAGAGATGAAAATAAATTAAAATAAAATAAGATTTGAGTGACAGATCATACAAATGACGTTATAAGAGAAAGGTGTGGTTTGAAAGATGTTATGTCTAGAATTTAGACAGGAATGCTCAAATGGTTCGGTCTTGTAGGAAGGATGTGTGAAAATAGATTGACGATAAGGATATATGAACCGGAAGTGAATGGAGATGAGGAACGGGGAAAGAGAACATAGGCGAACGTTTGTCGATGAAATGAATGACATCCTAAAATAGGGCCAGGACAAACAATAGTTTGTACTCTCGGAATCCCCGATGTTTTATTAAGTCAGTGATGAGAGGCGATGAATCGAAAGAAATATTCAAGAATCTTCATGTATGTATGTATGAAGATAAAAGTTGATAAGAATATCACTACGATAATTACATCTTAATTCAGATTTCAACAAAACAACCTAAATAAACAAAAGTATAAAAGCGAAAATTCGATTTAAGAGTTGTCTACAGCCAATAACATACAAGACACACAATACATGAGGAATAGAAAGAAAATATTGGCTCAGACTTGTCGGTAGGCCTCAATTTTATAAAGATAACATCACTGTATCTAACTTAGTGATACTAAGAAAATAAGTCGCGAACACGTCTATAGATATCATACAGATAAGTTTTCTAGGTGATTATTTCAAATGTGTTAAACTAAGTTTTATCACTACACGAGCAAAACTAGTGCTTAATTTACAACTATTAAGTACTACTTTCCAAAAAAAAGATGCAGCATTCTACAATATTTCAACAATATTCATGTTTAAACTAATTCTGTGTCTGAAATATTATAGTTCTACTTCAGCGTTAAAATATTTTCTGCCAGATTATCAGCACATTTAAAAGCGTTAGTGTAGTTCTAGAATTAACTTAAGGATCAGTCCTTCAGTTCTTTACTTACCAAAGAAGAATTTTGAGTTATCTTTCTCTAATCCGCTTTACCTACAATAAACGAATGCGTTTAGATTATAAAAACGTGTTAAGGATTTATCGACGAATAGACAAATCAATAGTTCTTTCACTGGCACTGTCATTATGGGTGCTATAGTTGAATAGTCCAATATATGGTAACTAAAAGAAAAGACTAAAAACTCGATAATAATCATGGAAATACTTCTAAATGGGTCTAATAGACTTAACCGTAACATGTATATTTTACATTGGAAAGTAAATTTATAGTATAGGAAAACGGTAACAATTTCGCATGAGAAAGACTACAACTATGAAACTAACTCTATAGTGCGAAAACTACACAAATTAAATAGGTATGGTGTAGTGTGTGACGCGCCTCTCCTGACATAGCAATAAGTTAGGTAGACTAAGTTGACAACGGTTTTATTTTGCTGATTGAACTCGGGTATACCTATTTGGATTTCACGTTGTTATAAACTCATGTTACGTAACAGTTTTTGTTAGAAAATAACTTCTATTTAACATTTCAGATGTAGTAGGTAAGTACCTACTTGACTTTTTTATTTAACAAACTTTTTCGAATTTAAAAGGTTTGCAAAAATTTCTGCTGATTACAAATAAATTTGAGGATGGGACTATAAGAAATTAGAAATATCATTGATCCCTGATAAAACAATGCCTAAATCAAACGAAATGAAACGTCATTTTTTAAATTGTTCCCTTTGTATTTAAAGGCTTTTCCAAAACCCGAAAGAAAGAGTTAGTAGGTTTTCTATCTACTGTGTGCTTGAAGCTTGAAGAGCTGCATACTTGTGTGTTGATTACAATCAATAATATAAATAAAATTAATAATATTTCTAAGTCATAATATAAGAACGAAAGATAGAGTAACGAAAAGGTAACTACAAAATTAAATAGAAATAAACGTACTCTGTAAAATGCATTATGGTTACGCTACTGTAACAATTTCATTCGGTCAACTTTTTCATAGATTGCTCAATCTTGCTGTTTGCATTTTGCACCAACTCGTGAACATTTACCACTTGTAAACAGAGAGAAGATATATGGATACTTTTGATAAAGATAGTAGGAAGAACTTTACATGGTGCAACTGTGCAGAGAAGTGAATTAACGCCAGCTTATTTTTAGGTCTGCAACAATAACACATGAGGAATGTATTTGTCTTCTAATCCCGAGTTCACATAAGCCAGCTCAGACAGCGGAGCAAACCATATTTAAAATGAGCTTTGGAACATTGAAATAAAACTCATTTTGCCTTTGGGATGGAAGGAAACTAAATAGGATACGTTTTACTGGTCTCATATTATGTCTATTTAAAAGACTTGACTCCGTGTATAGTACATCTGTCTCGAAAACCGGTCTGTGTGGAAAATAAAGGCTCTAATGTTCTTTGAGCCGATCATATGAACATACCCAAAAGTAGGCATAGTAAGAATTTGTAATAAGTAAAATAAACTATCAAATGAGTTGAAACTCCTTTTATATTGTTAATGTTATGAATGGACAAACACAGATAATATATAGCTGTCCCGCTTATCTATCTATACATTGCAAAAGCGATTTGCCAAATGCAAAGCCAAGCTTTCCTTTTGCTTGTACCTTTTCCTCTCTAGATTCAACTACAGGTCCTTCAAAACTTTGCTGAACTCTTTGGTCGTTTTGGTCATGTGTTTGTTGATATTATCCACGATGTCCTTTAAGTCTAGAATGAGTAAAAATTTTGTCTGAATCTTTACCGCTTCACCAGATGTGACTTATTGTTAAGATCTTCTATATTACAATGTTGACAATGACTGTCATGAAATGGATTTAAATGATCAATGTATTTTCATATTTCTCTATTCAAACATACTTCATTTAATCAACTCAATTCTAAATCCAACAGCTTAGAAGGATTTTTAATAAGAATAATGAACAGATCTACTTCAAAATCCATACTGTACATTTAGACCATGTGTTAAAAACTAGAAGATTCACCTTTTTTTTTTTTTCAAGAAAATAAAACTTATTTTAGGCTATTAAGTATTAAATGGTTTGGTTATAATGAAGTATGAAACTAAAGAACAGATCAAACTGTTTTGGATCATCTAAATTGCGTCATTATTAATCTAGATCAGAGAATACTCAATTAAAGACCAAACTCAGGCATGGAATTATGAAATCAATCAATGATAAACCAACATTAAAGTGAAGGTAACATTTTAGGCTCACTCAAAATCACATTTGAACTTACAGCGAATATTATACTGATTGATGTAGTTTCCAAATTAACACAAACCTTGTAACTCAATACCAATACAAAATAAAAATATTGCTAAAGGCAAAGATTTAAATTTTACATATTGTACTCTCGCTATATTTTCCTAACGCCGAAATGTGAGTACCGAAAAGTGATTTGACTTATTTTGAACCGCCTCTTGAAAGAAAGAAAAACGTTGCAGTTCCGTTAAATTTCGATACAATAAAAAGAGAAGCCACGACATCAGAATTGTTTTGTCAATGTGCATCTTAGTTTTCTCATTTTATTCAATAGACTATTTAAAATCCTTTGCTAGTAACGTCAATAAGAACAAATACCATTTTATAGCAAATGTTATTTTGACGTTTTATATTAGTTTTTCTATCATGATGTACTGTCAGGTTTGTATACTTCGATCTTACTAGATTTTTTTTTATTTATTTATAATTTCTAAATACAACAAACATAAGTCTTGTACAAATCTACTTTTACTAAATGGCAATTTTGAATAAGCCTAATTCCACCTCCTTCACATCTTTTATATTCTCAGTCTTTTGAGAATTCTAATTAAACAAGAATTATTCCACTAACGGGACAACCAATTCCAGTTTTTGAGGACGGTTGTGGGACAACACAGTCAAATATGTGACGAAAATAAGTGCAACATATAAACATGTGGAATGAACAACAACATTAGTAGTTTTCCTGGGCTCTGCATGTTTATAACTCTATTTAGTTAAATAGTCCCAGCTACGTCAGATATAAGCTAACGCACAATAGGATATTTGACGACAATATTATCGAACTTAAGATTGATAAGTATAATTTCTTTCAGGGTCCTTTATTTAATTTTAATATAAATTAAAAGTTTAATGTTTCTTTTTTGAACTTAACGGGCAAGCAGAGCTCTTGGTCTTCATTTCATCTGATGCAAAGTGATTGAATCCTCATGTGAAATGAAGAAAACCACTGCGGACGGGCTACCTCATCAGTAACTCACGGAACATACAACAATGGTATTTTGTATTAAATTAATGAAAATAATAAATCATGTTTGTACATTTGGTATGAAAGAAAGGAACCGTTATCACTGTTGTTCTGAGCAATGTAGTAAGCATGTGTAACGCCAAATACCCTATTGTTTTCTCTGTCGCAGCGAATAAATATGAGGTACCTCTATCCAACTCTGTGGGAGGTCATGTGTCAAGTCATCTTACCAGAGGCAGCAATGTTATCGATGCGTTCGTGGTGTTTCTGGTAGTAAGGACGGATTATGCGGTAGTAGATGACCAGAGATCCATTGTAGTCGGTGGGCAGGTAACACCATATGATGAAGATGCACTGGAAAGAGAAAATACAAATAAAATAATAACTGTTTTAAAATAACAATATTGGCCCACGAAAAGATTAGAATTGACCCAATATCCCATTTAATAAGTTCATTAACATTATGCAACATAAAATATGAGATTGAGCAGTATCGAATAAACTTAATCTGAACTTGAGAACAGTTGAAATAGTAGAATCCCAGAGAAGGAAAGGTCTTGTTGAAGAACAGCATTCCTCTTTTAAGTGATTTATTTTCGTTGGATCCCATTTTTGAATCCCAGTTTAATACTTTTGGCGTTGGATCTTTAATGTTCTTGTTCTTTAACGTTGTAAAATGGTTGTTGTTTGATAGGATTTAATCTAAGCTAATCGCAATCTCTCTGTTCTAAAACGGGATGAATTTCAATAATACATAGTGTTTTGAATTACTGGGTTTTTTAGTCGGATTTGTATCAGCGATGAAGTCACTAACAACACATTTGCTGTTGAATTGGACAAAACAATTATTGGTTGAATGTGTGAGAAAGATCTCATCAAGACTTCGCAGTACTTATATCCCAAATCTTAATTTATTTTTAATTAATTCGCCACTTTACCTTGACTCACGTAACTTCCATGTCATACTCTACATTTACAGTTAATCGCTTATCTTATATTATATCCATTAACTCAAAACTTTATTTTTTTTCCATATCTACGCTTACATCTTATGTAGTTCTAGCTGTATCGACTACTTATAAATGCTACACGCTAATTAAAAAATTAAGCAAACAATAAGCAACGTTATTTGTTTTTCCATCACCTAGTACAATAGATAACAAGTCGACTGCATCTATGTAAACGAGTATTCTAACTTGTGTAACGAAGTCTTTTGTTCTGTTAGTTATACGTTGGTATTGTTTTATTAATATGATTGTTAAGACGAAACTCTTAAAGTGGAAAATATTATCTCTACAACGTTTTAATATAAAATAATATTGAAAAATGTACAGAATACCTAATGTATTAGGGTTAGAATTCCTGACCAGGATACAATACGAGATGGACTTTTACAGGTTAAGATGGCAAATAGACGTTAGGTTTTATTATTAGAACGTCATCGGAGTTCAATAAAGCCAGATATGTATCATTTGCCCGATCCGATCAGCGTATCCGTATCGCCGACGCGTAGTGATCGCATATGTGGACGGGTGATGATACGCGATCTCGATACGCCGTTATCATACGGCCCGTCCCATGTAGTGTCGGTTTTTGTCCGATCATCAAAGGTGATACAGATACGGCCGTCGATCAGTCTTGACTCTTGACGCGTTCATCACTCACTCGCGTTGCACGCTGGGTTACAGTTGCAAATATTCGAACACATGGGTGAAGTTTTTGTATTTACCACAAATGTGTTAAAATTTAAGGTCTCATCAAAGCTCTTCCTAAAAGCCTGTTTCTGTTTCTGAATAATTCCGTTTGGCACCACCGTCTCTGTTTTGGTTTTGACCTTTTTTTAAAGAATATTGTGAATATAAAGCAGGCACACAAAATTGCAAAATTATCATACACTACAAGAAAGAGAGCTTACACAGAACTGGGCAATTTGATACGCGAACACGACGATATTGTGAAGATTCGGATACGGAGCAAATCGAGGCGTCCACAACTTGATAAGGGGCTAGATATGTGACGGTGATACGGATACTCTGATCGGATCGGGCAAATGATCATATCTGGACCCGCCAACGTTTCGGTGGCTGACATATTGTACAAACCCTACCACATACAAAACCAAGAACAAAATATCTTCCTCGGGATGGAACAAGTAAACCTCAAATTCAGTTCTTGTGTTAATATGTAAGATTTTTAGTTCTGTGGCTTGAGGATAAGGTAACCATCACGTTTGATTAGAAACCTTTGACGGGAAATTCGCCCTTAGAAGAAATAGAGCGAAAGGGCTAGAGGTTCCACTAAAGCCTTCTTGAAAATACCGACGACGTAAAGACCAAATGCGGCCAACATTAATAGACAATCATTAAAAAAAACCATAAGGCCATGAACTAAAATTAAAAAAGTTCCTCAGACAGAGCTGGGTGCGTGTAACGGTGTTTGTACACGGCATATTTAGCAACACTGTTAATTTTCAACACTTTCCATATGACTGCTAATGAAGCAACGAGTTATCGTCAATGCACAGCGGCAACAACCTAATCTATACCATTTGAGTTAATGAGTTAGGTATAAAGCGAGTGCGTGATGTCATACTTCGCATACCTACCAAAAAAGTTATGACTATTTATCAGAGATGACCGCTACGTTCCATAGTTTAAAATATTAAAGTATTTAAATAGTTTATCATAAAACAATATTGCACCTACTTGATACAGACACAAACGAGTTTTATCAAAGTCCACACTAGACTAAATATTTTTGTTATCTTCATATTATCAATAATATTCAAAGTCCTGACTAATTGACTGAGATATCAACGTACAGCCCAAACCGCTGAACCTTGAGACTGGAAAATTTGCACATAGATACCTTATACAGTGTAAGCATCCACTGAGAAAGGATTTTTGGAAATTCCACCCCTAAGGGGGGAAATTGGGGATAAATGTTTGTATGAAAGTCCGTCAGTTTTGAAGTTAGGATCTTCAACTTTTGTATTTTAATATGTGTCAGTATTTTTGACAATTCCACCCCCGAATACCTCTTCAGCCGAAAAGGGGTATGAAATGTTATATCTGGAATGTCCTTCATTAAATTTATTATTTAGGCTTATGGTTGGAAAGTAAAACTTTCTAAGTACAATTTCGTATTTTTTCGAAAATCAATCCCTTTGAGGTTAAATGGGATAAATAAACAGTAGCTGTCATATGATAAACTAGCCTCTGCCCGCGACTTCGTCCGCGTGGACATTCGAGAAAATCCTTAAGGGACCAATAAGCCGTTTTTACGTGATTAGGCGGGTCCTCACCAAGCGAACAGCCTCGTGTGAGCCCCGCCGCACGTGCGTGGCAAACGTTCTGCCTCGCGCGAGGCAGCGCGCTTGGTGAGGGAGGACCCGCCTAATCACGTAAAAACGACTGATCGGATTTTGAAGCGCCAGAAACGATTATTTCGCAATCCAGAATATGATGTAGTTCTATCCAGAATATTATTGATATATATCTGTGTTTATCAAATTTCATTAAAACCATTGAACCGTCCGTGATTGACAGACAAACACTTTCAAATTCACTGTTCCGATCGACTACCTATGTCGATCGAGTGAAAACAAAGTCGAAGAATAACAAACACAGTTGTTTACGGCATAAATACGTAGGTAAAGCTCTCGTCATAATGTGTGTAACCTATGGTAGTCAAACTGGTTGTTTTTTCAATACAAAATATTCAGATCAGATTTCTAAGCATAAGTGCCTCCGAATAATTTATTGAAACGCAGCGTAAACTCATAACAAGTAGGTACTAGGTAAATTGTAATGATTGTGTAACTGAACAATGAACTTGGACTTCAATTGTAAGGTGGTCAAGGTTGAAACTCGCGTAGGTAATTTACTTTCATATTAGGATCCTTGCCTCTATTTTTAGTAACATCATTGTCGCTTTGTTCTTAAATGCTAGCGTTTCGGGCTATCTATTGTAATTCTACACCTTGTTCTACACAGACCAAGAGGCAATCGTTTCTTAACGATAAGATATCGAAATTCGTCATCATAGGCCATATTGATTGGTTATCAACAGCGTCTTAGCTAGAGCTTTCAACTTAGTTAGAGCTACGATATTCCACGTGATATAACGACGGCTTAAGTCAATTCCATATACATTTTGTTCTTAACGAACTTCGTTGTCTGTTATTTTGTTACTTTGTCTACGGGCCCACTAACTTACTCTTATCGATCGACATTGATTTCATATTGGGACGCTCCGTCCGTACTCTTGAGTTACGACACTAGCGCCAAATTGGATTCATATTGCGTGAATATTGTGTAAACTAAATAATATTATAATATTATGAAAAGCGTCAGTGGCGTAGTGCGTAAGAGCGTCATCTCCCACCCGGGAGGCACTGGTTCGATCCCCGCCACGTACCAATGTGTTTTCAAAATTTAAATTCTGAATGAAAATTTCGAATGAAATTTTGAATATGTACGTTTAATCGACGCTTTTACGGTGAAGGAAAACATCGTGAGGAAACCTGCACACACCTATGAAGAAATTCTTGGGTGGTGTGTGAAGGCGACCAACCCGCACTTGGCCAGCGTGGTTGATCAAGGCCTAATCGCTCCTAATGCGGGGTAGGCTCGAGCCCCTCGGTGGGGACATTATATGAGCTGTTGATGATGAAATATTATTGAATTCTAACAAAATCCTTACTCTGTATTATACATCCATACAATATGAATGCAATTTGACGCTAGTTTTGAAACTTAAAAAATCGGGGCGTCCCAATGTCAATGTCGATCGATTAGAATTGTTTTCAAGAGTGCCTAAGCCTATGTTCCGAATATTCGCATCCACAATTGAGGAGTACATGTATGTACTTCAACAACAAAGAGCTTGCGAAGAGGAAAGACGAAACCGGGTGGAGCCGTGAGAGGCTCGTGTCATGACGAAACTGGTTTCAAAAAATTTACTTCTGTGACATCCGAGTGCAAATAAAACAGTGAAATTTGAAATTTATCATTGGGGCGTAAGTTTGAAATTATATTGCAGTAATTAGTCAGTTGGGAAAGCTGAAACTTCATATGTCCGAACGAATATCATGAATTGAATCTCTATCTATAGCATACATAAGTATAAATAGAAACTTAAAAAAACATGTACTTAACCCATTAACGCCCAAATGAAAACCACCTTTATTTTTTTTGTTTTAATGATATTTGTTGTATTATTAGGGACAAAAGAAAAGGTATTTAAAGAAAAATAGAACAAAAAAGAAATATATATTGAAATATGGATATGTACTCGGCCGGGTACACTGGGCGGATTAATAGTGAAATTGTCCGAAGCAAGGTCTTTCTACACATAATGTTTTCACACATTTTTTAGACACATTCACACATTTTTTAGTCTATTTACTCGTATTTTGCCTGTAGCTCTGAAGCCTAAGGACCGGAGGTCAACAAATAACTGATATTTTGTGAAAAAATTGTCAAAATAAACGATATGTTCACTAGGAATTACGGACATTTTGTCCAGAAGAGATTTCACAACTCTTGCGCCTAGAGGATTATCAGCTACTTCGTTAGTCTTGCCACAATACACATCGAACGCATAACAGTATCCATTTGAACTTGTGGCTGCCCAATTCCGATATCCGAATCGTACAGGTTTACCCATTATAAATTGTTTTTCGGGGTGACGGCCGATGTATTTTATCATGGATTCATCTATACTGTAAAAAGTTCTATAGATATCCTCATGAAAAATTCCCAATTGGCAAGAGTTTTTCTGTATTTCTTCACACAAAGGTCTCATCTTGAAAAGCTTATCGGTGGAACCTTCAGCTAATGAGTTGTCTACGAAATGAAGATTACGTTTTATCTCCAAGAATCGATTCCGTGACATGCAATTTCATACTATAGGAACTCCAAGGTCTTCATCCAAACTCCAATAAGCACATTCAGTTGGTAGTACAGGAGTGCAGGCTTTCAATTTTTCTACGACCACTTTTGCCGGATATATTAGCAGGATATACTGGATTCATTTTCCTCCACATAGGTTTATTTGATTGAATATTTCTGGATCGTTTCGAAGGCCTTACATAATTTGACAAAGGCTCATCGTCACTATCGGACCAGTCTGAAACATCATGATTGGGACAGCGTGGTATGACTTCTACAGTTCGTGGAACTTCTCTAGGAAGATTAGAAGAAACCAAATCATCATCGTTCCCTTCTTCTTCGTCACTTACAATAGCAGGTTCCGGAGGCCCCAGTAGGACATCATATTCCGAATCATCATTTTCATCTGCAAATATAGATTCGATGGCTTCCTCCAGCTTAGCATAGCTATTTTGGCTTGTGAAGACACGACGGTTCGCCATTGTTGAATAATGAAAATAGCTGATAAAAATATAAATTTGTTATACATATGTGACCATTGTACTCAGCCGAGTACAGTGGAATAAAGTGAATCATAACGTAAAAATATCGAAATGAAATTCATCAAAAACAATAGATAATAACAAAATAAAGAGTAACAAACTGTTTGTATCAAATTTCTGTTAAAAAAAGTTCTATTTTGTAATAAAAATTCATTGTTGAAACTTACCATATAAACTTTCTTTGCAATCCGTATTTGACAGTGGCAAAAGTGACATTTATTTTCGCGCTACACTAAACTTTTTTATTTTATCAGACGGGTTAACCATCTGGTTATGAAATAATGAATTATTTGAATGACAACCGTAGATTATAAAAACTAAATAATACTTTTTGTAGTTGTACTCGCGCGAGTACGGAGGGCGTTAATGGGTTAATTTCAAAATTGTAAACTCTTTATTAAGGCCTCAGTGGCAAAAAAAGGATTTTATTTTAGTATGTATGTTGTATGTCATTGTAAATACACAAATTATGTTTGTATGAGAAATAAATTTCTTTAAACGGAAGCCGATCTAGAGAATTGTTAGACACAATTGGTACAATTTTCTGCTACATACCAATTGTGTCAAATTTGTGGCTTGTCGTGTTTGCACTAATCAACGCAATGAATTCGATTCTACTTTGATTTTAATCAATAATACTTAAAGCAGATTAAACTAATGTGTGTTATTAAAGATTGGTTTTTAATCTTTATGCATTATTTTCTATTAAATAAGTGATTACGCTTGAATAAATTAATGGTTGCTACGAGAAGTGTTTAAGAGGATAAATCGTTGATTGTTATAGAAAATAGTAGAGGAAATATGCTATGGTTTAATTTAAATCCTAGTGATATTCCTTAGGTATATCACGGTCAAATGGCAGGACAGGTTTTACATTAGGCGGTATGCAGACAGAGCAACTTTGATCTCCGTATAGCGGCAACATGTAGCACGCAACCGCTTGTTTCCGCTTGTTCCCAACGAGTCACACTGTAACCTGTAACACGGTGACTCGTTGGGACAACTTTGAAAAAATAATTCCCAACCAGTCACACTGTAACACGTTGGGACATCTTTCTTAAAATTATTTCCAATTTACGAAATAGGAATACTCACTTAACAAATGATTTTTATTTAAGATAAACAGATAATAATATACTGTTTCCAGGCCACTAATCCCCATCGACTTTCTCCATCATCCATCATCTGTCGCGAATTTAAAACGGCTATTGTTTTAAATTCGCGACAGATAATGGTACCTAAGTAAAATTAAGCTGGGGGCTCTAGAAAAGAACCATTTCTGTAAGCGGGTGGTGCGCAAAATATGTTTGAGAAACTATGGCTAGAGGAGTTATCAAAAACATCTACAGTCAACAGCACTAGTCATTAAAAAAATTAGACACAGGAAGTTCGCCCTTCAAACTCCATTCGATCTGTCGAAAGTACACAGTTTTTCATTATAAATTACCTCATGAAACGTATCTGATAAAGTTGACTGACACAGTATCAACAATTTTTATTACCATTTGATATCTGAACAGGATAAAATTAACTTCTGATAATAATACTAGGTACAGTCCAAGTATTGTGGATATTCGAAGAGAGGTCAGAGCAGACTGGTTCATCATAATATTTGTGTATTGACAGTCATCTACTAAGAACTATTAACCATTTCTATGACTATCCATGTGGGATACAAGAAGCATTGAGTAGCAGAGAGAAAGAGAAACCTAAAAAGTAGGACTTGCAAGCCTAGAGCAGGTTTAAGAGCATCTTTCATTTAGGTACCTACAATCTTCCCCGCCTAATCGATAAGGGCTCAGTAGTAGTGCAGCCAATACAATTCTGGTGATCTGATGTGTCCAATTCGTATACCTATTCGTTTGAGAGAGGTCTGATATAAGTTTGAAGAGTCTGTGTATCTGTCTGTGGCATTGTTAGCTTCTAAACGTATAGACCGATTGTGATACAGATTTTTTTGTATGACAAATTATGTAATAGAGATCGTTCGCTTACATAAAATATTTAAATTTGTAGTACTGTTTTTTGTGCCTTTTGTGCCTGCACTGGTTAATGTTGTAACATCAACATGTATTGAAATTCTTGGTTAGATTCACTTACTTTGATGAAGAAAAACATAAGTAGTTAAAATTTACAGGTTATTGGTTATTTAACCTCTTATATCATATTACAAAGAAAACCAGTTGCATGCGGTCCTTCAACAAAATTGAATGTTATGATGAAATATTAGACAAGCTGTGAGTGATTCAACACAACAATCACTCAACTGTACTTTAATATTGTGTAATATAATGTATTCATGATATTTCAATACAAGAGAGATGACTGTAAAGATTCAGTTCAAGATAAGATAGTTGATAAGAAACATAATTTGATTAAGTTAGCAATTTCCTTTAACATTACTTGTTGGAATGTTATTTAAGATAACAATCAGTTGTTTATTATGTGATATTTTAATGTAAAAATTATTATTATTTCATTTATCCTAATAAATTATACTTAGGTATGATGAGGGGTTTTATTAAGTACCCGTTTTTAATATAAATAAATTAATTTAATTTAACTACAATATAATTTAAATACACTTAAATAATAACCGGCATATGTCGTGATATGCTGGTTCTCATATTGGAAGACGTTAGTGTTATTATCGCACATATACTCAACTTTTCACTGATAGCGTATTCATCTAGCGTATATCCGAAAGAGTGGAAACTAGCCCACGTCCTTCCTCCCCCAAAATCCGCAAATCCTACCACTTACTCCCAATTTCGTCCAATATCTATACTCCCATTCCTATCCAAGGTCCTCGAAAGCGCTGTTCACAAGCAACTTTCCTCAGTCTGGTTTTCGTCCCCATCATAGTACTGTGACGGCCTTATTGAACGTAACTGATGACATTCGTCAAGCATTAGACAACAGGCTCGCCACTGTCATAGTCCTGCTCGATTTCAGCAGCGCTTTCAATTCAGTTGATTTTGATGTCCTTTTATCCATTCTCCGCTCAAACAACATTATATCCTCCGTGATTGCTTGGTTCTCGGACTATCTTCGGGGACGCCAGCAATGTATCAAGTGTGATGATTCGTTTTCTAACTGGTGTCACCTTACTGCGGGCGTCCCGCAAGGTGGTATTCTCTCCCCTCTTCTTTTTTCTGTTTTTATAAACGAACTCACTCAGGTCCTGTCTCCTCCCTACCACTTGTATGCAGACGATCCCCAGATCTACAGGCATTGCAATTTAGAAATCATTAACGCAACTATAAACAAGATCAATGAGGAATTACTGACTGTTAAATCTTGGGCTGAATCGTTTGGACTGATAGTAAACCCTTCCAAGTCACAAGCTCTAGTTGTAAGTAGTAACAGATTGCACAACAAATTTAACAGTTGTATTACCGCTAAAGTATTATACAATAATTTGACAATACCGTTCTCTGAAAAGAGTAAAGACCTTGGTTTGACTATTAATAGTATGTTGTCATGGTCTTCACACATCAATCACCAGCGAATGCACTTTTCTTATCACTCTCTCAAGCGTGTACAACACTTTCTGCCATTTAAAACCAAAGTTATGCTTGCCCAATCTCTCTTACTCCCCATTCTTGACTATGCTGATGTCTGTTATTTAGATGCGACAGAAGAGCTGCTTAACAAGTTGGAACGACTTCAGAACCTGGCAATTCGATTCATTTTCAGTCTGCGGAAATATGACCATATATCTGAATTTCGCACAAAGTTAAAGTGGCTTCCTATCCGACTTCGCCGAAATATGCACATCCTCTCCCTTTTATTTAAAATTCTTCATAATCCTCAACATCCTGATTACATGCGTTCCCGTTTTAATTTCCTTCCACCCAGCTCCTGTCCTAAACGTGCTTGTGTCACGAAAACTTTAGGCCGCCCACCCTCCAAATCTAAATTCTTTGCAAAATCATTCACTGTAATTGCTACACAGTTATGGAATAAACTGCCAGTGGAGATCAGAGAGAGTTCATCCGTCAACTCTTTCAAACATAAGTTAAAAGAGCACTACCTCTCAAACTTGTCTGAAGCATATGTATAATATACAGGGTTACAGGAAAAGTCGACCTAGATCCGTTAAGGGCGTGTAGTACACATCATTTCTGAATGATTTCACTATGGAACCCCCCATCCTAAACTTAACCGTTTTCGAGATATTCGAGATTTAATTTTTTTATGAAAATGCCCAATTTTTCGGCTATTTAATTGAATATTTTGATTTCTTTTTATTCTAATGATTATTTTTTTGGTTTTTTACATGAAGAATGAGATGGTTAATGACCTCAATGACTAAAATTGCATGTAAGTTAAGTAAATAGGTCATTGCAGACGATCGAAACTTAAGAAAATAAGTACAAATTATAAAAAAATATTTTACTTTTCTGGATATCTCAAAAAATTATTATGGCACTTGCTCTGCAGATGTGCTTAAAAACATCTACATTTTATCAGCTATCCAACGAGGTATAACAATCTAGGGTTGTATTTAAAGTCATAGAAAAAAACATAGTTGAAAAGGTTCGCACAAGCTCGGACTGAGTACATACGACGCTATCCCGACCGTCGAGCACCTGATGTGAGCGTTTTCGACGGAGTTTACCGACGACTTCGTGAAACTGGCTCTGTTTTGCGACGACGTACGGACTTAGGAAGACCACGTGTCATTGATGACGACGAGGAACAAGACAACGAAATCAAAATTTCTTAAGAGGTGACTTAGGTGACCTACTAGATGATCTCCCATTACAATTACTGCGGGACATGTGGTTTCAACATGATGGCTGCCCTGCTCATTTCAGAAGAAGCGTTAGGGATTGGTTGGACACTAACTATCCTAACAAATGGATTGGACGAGGTGGGCCTTTACCCTGGCCAGCCAGATCTCCCGACCTGACCCTCATGGATTTTTATGTATGGGGGCACATGAAGAGCCTCGTTTACAGTGAGCTCAACCCCATATCGTCAGTGGAAGTTCTCAAAGAAAGGATAATTAATGCTGCTAACGACATAAGAAGAACATTAACCACTGGTGTAGTGAAAAGTGGACTACGTGAAAGAATTAGAAAATGTGTGCGAAATAGAGGTGGACACGTAGAACATGAACTATAAAATTTTATTCAAAAACATTAGGTGAATTACTGAATGATCTCCTAGGTCAGGATAGCGGAACATCGATGGATGCATGAAGATTGTACCTAGCCGAGGGAGGCCGTTCAGTAGTGGAAGCCAGTAGGCTGAAATAATGATGCTGAACTTAAGTCAAATTAATTAGATTAAATAAGCGCTATTTATTCTGACTGCCCCATGTAGCCTTAGAAACTAAGTTTCACCGTTAGACCTACTACCTAAACCTTTTCAACTATGTTTTTTTCTATGAGTTTAAATACAACCCTAGGTTGTTATACCTCGTTGGATAGCTGATAAAATGTAGATGTTTTTAAGCACATCTGCAGAGCAAGTGCCATGATAAATTTTTGAGATATCCAGAAAAGAAAAATATTTTTTTATAATTTGTACTTATTTTCTTAAGTTTCGATCGTCTACAATGACCCATTTACTTAACTTACGTGCAATTTTAGTCATTGAGGTCATTAACCATCTCATTCTTCATGTAAAAAACCGAAAAAATAATCATTAGAATCAAAAAAAATCAAAATATTCAATTGAATAGCCGAAAAATTGGGCATTTTCATAAAAAAAATTAAAACACGAATATCTCGAAAACGATTAAGTTTAGGATGGGGGGTTCCGTAGTGAAATCATTCAGAAATGATGTGTACTACACGCCCTTAACGGATCTAGGTCGACTTTTCCTGTAACCCTGTATATGTATTTATTGTATTGTATGTATGGAATATTTATGTGATATTATGTATGTAGTTGGTTGTTTATATATGTAGGTTTTTAGGTACTTATTGGTTTATTTTAAATATTGTTATATTGCCTTTATGTAATAATTTACTTGTACACGTTATTCCCGCTTTTATATTAACTCACTAATGCTAGGGTTGGCTGGAAGAGATCTCTTTTAGAGATAAGCTCACCTTTGTACATGTCTTTCTTCATGTATTGTTATTACTGTTTTATGTGTGCAATAAAGGATTTAATTAAAAATTTATTCAAGCCCTATTGAATGCTACCTAATTACTCAGACTGCTAAGTAATTTAGAGTGTTTGTTGGTTAACTGAAGCTTTTTGTGTAAGCGACAAGCTTACACCTACCTGTCAATATTTTGGGGTCGTCCATTAATCACGTTCATTAAATATATTCATGTATGCATATGTTTTTCGCATGATTACACCATTTCTTTAATATTCTTGTTATGCCAGTAATAAAACGACCTTAATTTTCTAAGAATAATATTAGATCTTATCTTCTAGATTTTTATATTGATCTTAGAGTTTAATATAAAAATATATTTCCTTAATTAGAGACAGAGTTAGTGAAGGGTTTTTTGGGAACTAGAACATATGGGAGGTATTGTTACCTTAATTAACCAGTAGAGCGGGAACCATCCGACGATGAAGTCCGAAAAGTACTCCACAATTGAGAAGCAGGCAAAAACCACCCAATATGTCAGCCATTTGGTGTCGTCATCTTTTTGGGGTGACTCCAGTGCCTTCATTGACATATACGCGGGGTATACAAATCCAATCGTGTTGCATATCAATTCAGCTCCGAATCCGAACACTAAATATAAACCGGTGAACGCTACCAAACCTGCACAAAAGAACCAACGTCAAACGGACAGCTATGGATATAAATAAACGTGAAAAAAGTTAGCGACTCACCTACGAAAATGTAGACCCTGTTGACGCCGGTTTTCTGTTCGGCTGTGTCGAAATATTTAGTCCATGGCTTGCTTTTGTCGACGAGATTGCGCTCAATGATGTCTTTGTACTCTTGCAATTTGGAACCCATTGTTTTCGATTATAAAATATTTTTTTTGATATTGTAGATGATACTTTGGCAGTTCACCCGCGGCCACGACTCGTGCGTTACGTTGACAAGGCAATGACAGCTGCACAGTAATGGCGGCTGCTTTTTTTTCTGGTGCTGCCCGTGCAATGATTAAAGTTACCCAATGGTGCCGATTCCGTTGTGCCACTCTCTAAACTAAACTAACCTAAACAAATTCTAATTTTAATGTAGTTTTAATCAATTGCTATTCTGTTGTCACGTCTAATATATTCTATTCCATTCTTAATTAATGGCGTCACGTCGCATTAAGCGTACGCATTTTGTCAATGTCAAGTGAAAATGTAGGTAACTAAAGAAGAACTAAAGTAACAAAAATTGTACGGTTGATTTAAGCCGTCAGTAGATGGTCCTATCCTTATCCGAGCTGAGGCCTTAGACAACATGCAATAAAAAAATGTATGGGATTGACATAAGCAATCGAAAAGTGATCGATTGCTTATGTCAATCCCATACATTTTTTAACTTAGCGATAGCGAGAGCGATTGTCGGAATGCATGTTGTCTAAAGCCTAAAGCAGCGTCCCCACTAGAGCCGCGCGGCTTTTTGTGGCCGCGCGGCCGGGCCTCGCGAGGCTTATTTGCTATGTAGTTTTAGGCCTCGCTCACGTACACACTCACGAGGCTTGGCCGCGCGGCCGGGCCTCATGGAGCCGCGCGGCCCTAGTGGGGACGCTGCTTAAGGGTTTCCTACATCCACAGAGTACACTACATTGTAAAATCAGATTTAGTGCAGCAGTGTCGGAGTGTAGACTTCTTTTATTTAAATAAAAAAAAAATAGTTGTGAATGAAATTGGAAGTAGGTACCTACAGTACCTACCATTTATTACTCTCGTAAATTAGATTTATTTTAAAATAACATTTCATCTAATTCAATAATATATGTAGTTAACTTATACATATAGGTAATGTTGTTACATAACTAAGTAGATAGCCCACGTGCAATTAAGCAACTACCGTTTACTCGAAAAATTTAATATTATTTCCCACGTACGATTAAGTAACTACCGTTTACTCAAAAAATGCAATATTATTTCCCACGTACAATAAAGTAACTTCCACATATTCATTTAACAACAATCTGGTTACCGTGTATATTTAACTATCTGTCATATCGTGATATTTACAAGGGATATTCACTTATTTAACTGTTAAAAACTGCGATGCCATACTTAATGACTAAATCAAAGCTTTTTGTATACTTTTATGTACAGTCGACCAAATTGAATCATGACCCACCTTAAGATCATTTTCCTACAGTCACTCAATACAAAGTAGGTTGAAATTCGCTTGAACATACATTTCTTAAGTAACGAACCTGTTATCAATTTATTAGACACTGACATTGTCTAATAAATATGGCCTTTCAAAATTTTTTCAACTACTACTTGACATCTGACACATAACGTAATTTTATTTTTAAAAATATAAGTTATTCGTTTTTCTCAACAGTGAAAAGAGTTTAGATTATGAATGGGATCTTATTTGAAATTCTAATTGAGACTTTAGTGCAGTGATAACAAAGATTAAAATTGCATACATCTCTGACCCGTAATGACACATTATTATTCATATTTAAAAGGTACTAAGTGCAACACGCATGATAGCGAAGAAAACCTAACTAAATTTATAATTGTAAAGGAATGATCGGCCAAGTGGGTCATGATTCAGTTGGTTCGACTGTACAAATAACATTGCAAAAGTTTATAAAGCTAAGTATGAATTATTTAGACATTAAATATTTTCAAAAAGAAACTTACCTCATAGTGGCCTTATTCGATCTATACGTTTCGGAAGTGGATAATCACTTAATTCCTTGCCTAGAACAGGTATATTTAAAGATCTGAACATTTTCTTACTTCTATAGCTCATTTCGGCAAGATTCCACTACAGCATGAGCGATGTGACTGCTCGTAACTGACACAAGCGGTGTGCAGGAGTCCTCACGTGGACTGACGCCCCGACGTATCATTTATGTTGTGGTACTTCGATATCATTACGACGGAAAATATAATTTAAATTGCAGTTATAGCATTTAACATACTTCGAAACATTTATAATTATTGAACTTTTTCACTTTTTTCTTGCATAAACCGATAGAGTTACTTCTTAGGAAGACAATGAAACAAAAAACTGAAAATCACCCAAGTGCCAGATCTGGCATTATACTTATGGACCGTCGATTGTCCTTTAGACAAATGCATAGGGGTGGCTAAACAGAGTCTCCAACACGACTCCAACGACCTCAGTTCAGTACACGTGGTAAAAAGGAGTACTTATTGGGGTAAAACAGGATAGTATAAAGGAGGGAAAGAGTAGAATGAGCATGCGACAACGGCAAATAGGTAGGCACCCAAGAGTATCCACCTTAAGGTGTCGGCGTTTAAACAAGATAAACGGAATAAGCCATTAGCGCCAGCTCTGACATTAAGGGCCGGTTCATACCTACCTGATGGCAGCGGTCGTCAGCGGCCAGCAACCTGTAAACTGGTTTATTTCATGTTAGGGCGATTGAAATAGAGATGGAGAAAGAATAGATAAATTAAAATTAATTCAGCCGGTTTTTTAAATTCATGAGCGCTGAGCATCGGGATAGTAAGCGGTTAAGGTTTACTAATGTGATTGTATTTTTTAATTATAAAATAGATCTTTGTTAATACCATGATCAGATCAGTAATATCTACCTACATTAAATAAATTCCATAAAAGATTCCATATTTTTAAAATAACGGTTTTATACAGGAATTCGGAAGACTCACTTCCTTTATAATTTGTAACATTATTACTTCAATGGATGATTTTTTAACTAATAACAACTGATATTATTTGTAAGTATTAAGTAGCTTAATCAGATAGGTATGTTTTTAAAAATGAATATAAAAGTAAGGGAGTTGAAAATGAAAACCACACCAAGCAAATTACGTTTTTTAATTTTCTTTTAAAATATGAAAGCATTAACGTTAACCATCACTTTTGTGCTTTATACATAAAATTAACTTACAAATCTAAAACAATGCATTGAATTGGAAGAATTTTTTATTGACGTTGCAGTGATTATTGACTTAATAAAGCTGTAGGTACTATCTATTGATAAACCTAACACAAGACAAGTACCTATATATGTAGGTACTTACATAGCAAAATAAACCGTGATATACCTACCTAAGGAGTTGTTTCATAGCGTCAAATATAGGTATATACAGGGGGTAAAAGATATGAACAGTCAAATGAGAACCATGTATTTTGCTCACCATCATAACATTTTTTTTTTACTTTAGACTACATATAGCCGAGAAAATGATAGTTATGATTTTATTGAAGGTCACAGTCATATTTTTTTCTTAATTTTTTTATGAAAACATATTCTAAACATTATTTCTTAATTACTGTCCAAAGAAACATTATAGTTTTTTTTTTAGTATTTCTTAACAAAAAATGGCTTCAAAGCGTTCAATGTAGCTCACTCGAATGCGCACGGACACAAGTAAAAGTAAACGGGGCCGCACGCCGCCCCGTCTGGCAAAATTATCGCGGTTTTGCGAGTTGCGTGCGAGTTGAGCGCGTTATCGCGCGGTACCTACAATTTACATTTTTTTTAACACCAAAAAATAAAAATCATTACCCAGCAATTATTTTTTGGAATGTTTCTTATTTTCATGTATAGAATACATGGTTCTTGTTTGACTGTTCATGTCTTTTACATCTGTATTTAGTAATGTGAAAATAACGGAGGTAAGGTGATTGTCAAAATTTTTATTCGAAAATAAATCATTAGCATTCAAATTATTATAGAAACACTTATGGCTAAATAACTCAATGATCAGATCAGTAATACCTACATTAAATAAATTCCTTAAAAGATTCCATATTTTTAAAATAACGGTTTTATACAGGAATTCGGAAGACTCATCTTTACTTAAACTTCCTTTATAATTTGTAACATTACTACTTCAATGGATGATTTTTTAACTAATAACAACTGATATTATTTGTAAGTATTAAGTAGCTACTTTTTACTTCTCTCATGTAAGAACAAAGTTAAACGAAGTTCTTAATGAATTTGTTTAATAAATGGAAGAACATAACTTAGCAAAAAAAACGTTAGAGCTATAAAATTATTTTTAAAATACCATCTATAAATATTTATCACAATTCTTGTGGCGGTTATTCACATAGATAATTTACCATAATTACACCTTCACTCTTATAATATATTTATAGTTCATTCTTGTCATGTGCATTTGTGCTTTTGAATAGAGTGATCAACTATGCTGTGCGCGTAATGAAAATAATTTATTTATAGTCCTATAAATTTGCGAGGAACTTATTAGCTTATGAAGCAATTGACTAGAACCTAATATGCTTTAGAAATATGTGAAGCTACGGCCAGTTAACTCGTTAAGCCCCGTTCGCGCTCAGGAGCGCGAGAACACAATTAAAATCAATTGTGTCTGGATATTAATAATCGTCCAGGGATTAATTCTGTTATTAAATATAAATTCTTAAACAAGTTTAATATAGTAAATATAATTTTTATATTTCTTAAAAAGTTCGATTTGAAACATTAAAAAATAGAAGAATCCAGTTAATTTTAACTATCTAGAAATGTATCTATCTACGTATTAAAATATTGCAATAAACCGAATGTGTCATGGAAGTTGAACTAGATTTGTACGTGCTATATAAATATATTTAAATGGAATTATATAATCAAACATATTATTTATTGAAAATGTTTATAGATCTAGATACGACAAACATTGAATAGAATAAGGTAGAATGAGTAAGAGCACAAAATATTTAGGATTTGATACACACTAAGCTTCAAAATTGAAAAGTATACAAACACGACCTATCTATGTTTAGAATGTATGTACTTACTACACAATGAGATTGGTCTCAGTCTTATGCTATATAGTGTACTATATGTATTGATCTCTGAATTGTAAAGGAATGGACTTTTCTTACATAGAACTATTTACATTATTAAAAGGTATATTCGATAAAACGATTTCGTATTAAAATTAAAAAATGTAACATTTCAATACAAAACACGTTAAAAATCCTATCTAAACTTTACACAATCTACTGGATTTATACATTGGGACTTAAATGCAAAATTATTAGGTAAAAAGACAATATAACAAATCACGGTGTAATTTAAAATAAAATTATCAATTTTATCAACAATATTTCCATAACACCAAACACGTTTAAATCCAAAATATTCTAGCACGCTATTATAATTGAAGCAGATTTTATTAGCCAGGCCATAATTTCGGCCATTTTATCAATTTACAAATCGAAATGTTGGTAACATTCGATTTAACAATTTATATTCAAAACATTGCATTGTAAGATCTTTCAGGATCACAGTAGGTATTTGACCAAACTTTTAGTTGGTTTTATGCATCAATATTGTTAAACGAAATAAAACCTCTTATAGGTTTATTTACAATATTATTAATAAAACCTAGGCAGTGGGCATTGAATCTATCGAGCAATATTATTTTAATATCGATGAATATTAATCGTGAATATGCATGTAAACATGGATATACATGGCCTGCATATCTTTGTGGTGTATTGTTTACTATTATACTAACATACAATAATAGATAAAAAAAATGTCGAATTAAAACAAAAAAAAAACAGCTTAAAATTGGCGGCGAAATCATAAGATTTTATTATTAAGTATGTTTAAAGTGTGTAAAGTTATTACACAATGAGATAACTTTTCATGGCCTTTATTAGGGGTTGAGCATAATTAGCAGTTTCTTCTTATTAAAATTTTCGTTACCTATGTTCCTAGATATTTTTCCTAATTTTCGCAAACAGACACATTGATGATCACGAGTAACAAAAATTCAAGTAGGTATTTTCTTTTTAATAGTGTCTCAAACTTGTTTTCTCTTTTATTTTCTATAAGTGTGAATCTGTAATTTGTTTTAGTATTTAACTGTATGGCTATGCTTATTGATAAAACTGTGAAAATAAAATAAAAATTTAAACATTTGAATTATTTTGCACGTAATCAATCACAAAAGAAAAAATATTTAAGTATATAGAGTTTATAATTAAAATCTATTGCTCTTTAGCTTTTCCAGTGAATTTGGACATATATTGTTTGATCCTGTTGCGGACCGGTGATGAGCTCTGTTATGCTGCTTTGTGTTTCTTTCTTGCATCGCGTCGGTGCTCATTTGGCGGTTGTGGTTTTAGTTCTCTGCAGTCCAGCTGTAATAAGAGTTAAATTATAATTTGTCTTTAACAAGCTTCGAAGCTTATAAGGAAATATCTTATAATTTTTAGAAAGTGCCCAGCTAAATGAGTACGTGTAAGGCCGCAATAGGACTTACTTGGAGGCTACTCATAATAGATCTTTATATATGATGTAAATAGCACCAAAACAACGAATTAACAAAAAAAAATTGTGCGCGTGTAACCTTTACGCGCGATTGAAGTAAAACTTCTTTGACGTAGATCACTGAAATGATTAAATTTTAACTGAAAAGAACTTTTTTAAGACTGTTGAATTTTTATATACTTTGCTATTCACAATGGATCTGTTCAATAATATTGGAAATAAATAATCCTAATTGATTATGATCTTTGCCACTAGCTGGCGTATAAGTCGAGAAGCACGGAGTATATGACAGATACTTACGACCAATCGAAATTACTATTTTTAAATAGCGGAAACTACACAGACTATAGAATACTGAGCGTTACTTCCGTTAGAAAAATCTCAGTTACCCCGTCGCGCCTAAAGAAGTTTTACTTCAAAAAAAATCCTTTACTATCGACCCATTATTAAGAAGAATCAGGAACAGATTTATTTGTAATTTTTAATTACTTACTAAAGTTTCGTCGTCAGGTACTCTAGATAACAGATCTAAAACTTCGTTGTTGGGAATGGTGTGTGGTCTTAAAATTTTCCTAGTAAATTTATTGACACCTGAAAGAAAATATTTTTGTTGTAATTTTTATATGTATTATGCATACAACTAACGCTTTAAATAAGTTTTAACTTACCCCACGCCATTAAAAGATATCTTAAAGGTATCACATATAGTACTAACATTGCTCCAAATAGCATTATTATTGCTAGGTAACTTAAATATGGCACTGTGAAATTCATTAAGCTGAAATAAGAAAAACAATATTAGATCCATAACATATTCATAAAATTGGTAATAGGAATTCAATACTTGATCATTCTCAAAACATTCTTTCAACTAACTTTTTAACGGCTTCTCCTAACGACGCTACATAACCTATTGCATTTTGAACTGTTTGCGTTACTTCTTGTATTGCCTGTAATCTTTCCTTCAGCGATTTTTTCTCTTCCTGAAAATAAAAAAGTCAATCAATTTGCACCTATTACATTTTTATGCTTATGTGTGTTAGTAAGGACCTACCTACTGTAGGTTTATTTTTATTATTACATTACCTTATCGACTTCTTCCTCGTCATCTTCTTCTGCTAATAAGTCATCATCATCCACAGGCAATAATAAAGGATTGCCACCTGAAATATACATAGGTAATATACGTCATTATTACGATACTTACAGTAAATATTATTCACGATAACACCATCACCATTTGGAAACATATTTACAACATTAAACAACAGTAGGTAGGTAATTTTATGAAAAGGTAGAGAGAAGAATATAGTTAAGTTTATTATCAATCCACCAACTTAGAACCAAAAGTTCGATTAGCTATCGACGGTAAAATGTGTACTTCAGTAAATTTTTCTTTATTTCATTTATTACTTCGACATTCATACAAATAAAGTTTAAAACATGACGCACAAACACTAAGAACCTATACGTAAAGCATTAAAAATCATGGTGTAAACATTCACAGCCAAAAATGACAACACTGCACTTACTACGAAACCAACTTAGGAGATTCCAAGTGCCATTTTGATAATTTTGGGATAAGCGCTTTAACCTCACTAAAAGTAAAACAATAAACTAAAAACTATTGAACACTACTACTTACTAAATAACTAAATCAAAGCTTTATTTAACAAATCTACACAATCCATTAACAAGTGATTATATAAAAGAGGTGTTACGACTTACCAGTAAGCCTATATATCAACCAGTTTCTTGTAAAGAACATAAGCAGTAAAAGTGGCAGCATCCACATTTCATAGTAATAACAAAACGCTAGCCACACTAGAAGACCCAGAAACGATCGCACCCTAGATTCCCATTCAAAACAGTCTCTGGAAGAGAAGTCATTCACGATTATTTTAATGCAAAAATAAGTTTATTTTTAAAATTTAAAACTCTATTACTTACTGTAAAATTTTACCAACTTCTATGAACCACATTATAATAGCTTTTAGCCTCATAACATTCCTTATAAATAATTGCCTCTTGAATTTTGCTTCTTGATGCATATACTTTGGCTCTTTAGGATTAACTACTCTTATGGCTCCTTTTAGCTAAAACGATAAGAACTTACTTATGAACTACATACATAGGTAAAATCACGCATAATCCCAAAGGAGGTTAAGCAGAGCTTTAGAAAACATTTAATTACACATAAAGCTACATGTGATAGTACGGGGTTAATAACTAAAGAAAAGTAATAACTGGAACATAAATTATTTTATAGATGAATTTAAACCCACCTGATCCCATATCACAGTCATTTCTAGTTGTATTTGGGGATAATTCCCCTTCGCTCGAGCCCTCATCTTCTTGTCCTTCAGAGCGTACCAACGTTTCTCTCCATTTCTTATATTTAACAGCGGTATTGCAAGTTTGCCTAAGAATTCTACTTTGTGATCATGATCTTCGTCGTAGACTGTTAATTCTAATATAGAGCTTATATCTTTCACTGTGCTGCAAATAAATTTTAATATTAATAATTTCGTGTAATTTTCCCAACTTCATGGGTAATTCAAATTATACTTGCAACATTATATAACCGCTATCTTGTAATTCAATTGACATTGACATTAAAGCCATAGATTAAAAATGTATTACTGACAGGCAATGATTTGACAGTTCCTCTTTTTAAAGAATAATTTACAATATTAATTAAAATAGGTAGGTACTGTTAAATTTTAAGATTTTAATTTTGTGACTCGTGAATGATGATAAGAGTACATACAAAGTGAATATCTTCATCCAGTTAGGCGTCAAAGTTTTGTACTCTGTGTGTGTTTGAAGTCTTGCATTACCCAATTCCAGTACACAGAACGGGTCAGACTTGCCACCAAGGTCGGCTGCAGCAAGTCCTTTCGCGCCGAACACTTTCACACATAACCAGCCCACACCACTAGAGTTCTCATTGAGACCACGGTACCACGCCTAATGGAAAAAATAAATGGCTGGTTATCTTTAAAGATGGTAAAGATGAAATGGAGATGAAGATGAATGGATTATAAAGAGGAAAGATTTGATTGTTTGTTTGTTTGCATTGAATAGGCTCCGAAACTACTGGACTGGTTTCGATGAAATATGGTAAGTATTGAGATATTTTGATATATTGGGAAGGACATAGAATACTTTTTGGCGCGATAATCGACAATAAAGCGAACTTGAAATCTCTCTCAAGGAGGGCGCTCGGGTAGGTAATAATTGCATACAGGCGCTACACGCCTCTGGGAACTGACCTCGAAGGCAGCGGCGCGGGGAGCGATGCACGCAGTGTTTCCACAATGAGGGGAAATTAGGGTCCAGAGGGGAAGAAAAGGGGGAAAGACATGAAAAGGGGAAATTGCAGAATGAGAAATTAAAATTTTCTCATAAGTGCTAATTTGTTTTGTTAGTAGTCTAGTTTGGAATCTCCGGATTTTATATCCTAGGTTGGGGTGCTGGCTTTAGGGGAAATCTGAATTGAGGCATGGGGAAATGATATCATAGAAGTGGAAGCACTGGATGCACGAGCAATGTCCGCATTAACGTAGTGTTAGGCATTTTATTAATGGCTTTTTATCGACCGACGTTTCAAAATGCCCGCGGACGACGTCGTGGAGCAAATTTATTCAATTATTTTATCTAGAATAAAGACACTTAATTTCTCATAAAACAACACTACGCCGTCGTTCTAGCGCCGAGTGATCTGACCGCTGTCTTTGAGGCCGAGTCGGCGTCCGCCGCTTACTTTGAGGCCGTTGCCTTATTGTCACAGTTTTGTTTGTCACTATGAATCAAGGTGAATGACTAAACGAGTGGTTGCCTATAGGGAACAAAGCATGGCGTAAATAAAGGTTTGCAGCGTCGGTTTAGTGCAATGGCAAGAAGACATTTTTTTACTTACGTATCTCTGTTCAATAATCTCCCTATCCCTAGGGTTCTCCCGGTAACTGCCAAGGTCTGTAATAGTCTCCGATTGCGTAGTCCCGCTGATTGTCAACAACAAGAATATTTGCCCGTTACCGTCTTCTAAGTCTTGCCATATGTTATGTGTTATCTCCCTTTCTAATTTAGATAGATCTATTGTACATCTGAAAGGTAAAAAGAAAAAAATTACTAAAATAAATGTAGATAGAGAAGGCTAAAGTACACTTTATTCACTCTGTGATCAAGATCATCGAGTGAACTTTCATGTGTCAAAAAATCGGGAGTGGTCTCCCCTTGACTTTCTCGTATACCGAAAACGACTCAAAAGGTTGATAGAAATCTTATGTTTAATTTTGGTCACCCAACCGAAAAGACCGCGCACTTGGTTGGTTAACTTTCGTGATCGACGGCTCAAAATTTGGTAGAAACCTTATATTTTGATGTCATGCACATATGTTAAATTTGGTTGCAATAAGTTAAAGCATGCTCGAGTTATCGTGCTAACGCACAGACACAGACATACAGACACATAGACACACAAACAGACATAATTCCAAAAACGGCATTTTTACACTCACGGAGGTTCAAAACGTGTAAATCCGTCAAAATCTCGAGGTCTAATTTTTTGACGATTACAAGACTTCCTCTATACTTACTATGTATACGAGAAAGTAAAAAAGTTAGCGAATAGGCGGGCGGAACACAAATGCTGATAGAGAATTCTTTTGACTGTGTGTGTTACTAGAAATGTGTGAATATAACATTTACATTATTTGTGTAAGCTCCATGTGTGGATGACACGTTGTATTTGCGAATAAGCGAAATATTTAGAAAAATAGGTAAGTTTAGCATAACGCGACACGAATAGGTATGGACAACTGCAGTGCCTCCATAAAACGTTTCCCATCGAGAAAAAAGGGACAAATTGTTCAAGCACACTATAAGAAAAATAGGCTCTCACCTTCCAATATAATCGTCCTTCGTCTGTTTGTCCTTATCCCATACGGTGACCTCTAACACCTGTTCCTGGTCGTCGTACAGGTGTAGATCAAACTGTTCCAGCCATGAAGGATGAAGCGTCTTCCAAACAACTTTACTCTTGTATTTCTCGTTGCCTAACCTGCAAATTGAAAAGATTCCATTGTAGTTGATGCACATTCACGATTACGCGCGGCCTTTAGATATTTTCTTTTAGAACTAATTTTGGCCCAAATGTCCCTTACGCTAAGTGATACTTTTGCTATTGATTCAAGACGTATTTGTACATCATACGTGTAAATGTGTATGGATACGAGGTACGCTCGCGTATAATTATCGCTCGTTGGGCGCGTTGGGCGACTGAATAACTGAATAATAGTTTATTTAAAGAAAAACTATAAAATAATGATCAAATTATGAAAATTAATGCGAGTACCTACGCGTGACTTGATAATTGCGAACTAAAGTTATAATTATAAAACGCTTGAAAGTAAATTGCGTCACCACGACATGGCGACGGGGAAATGCTGATGCGGCAATGCAAATTCTATGGTTTAGCACGTATTACAAAACGGCGTGGCGGATTGAAGAGTGATGATTATCAATTTTTCCACTCCGCTTGGTCATAAAAAATATCCGGAACCTACCAATAATAAGCGATCTGTATTTGATTATACCTTAGATTAAAGTTAAAAAGAAACAAGCATACGACCCGCCTAATGTGTCAAACCTAACCCGTGGAGCTCTGAAAACTCCACCAAAATGTCGAGTTAAATGACTGCTGTTTTCTGTAACGTGGAGGTAGGTATTGCCCCAGTTTGGGCGCGTGTGCCATAGCCATACCTCTCTTGAAATCAGTTAAAAAGCTTACCAACAAAAGATTCTAACAGAGATTCGTTATAAAGAATAGGTCTACTGGATCCTGTAACGCACTTTGTTCTGAGGTATTTCTATAAAAACTTATATTCAAATGTAGTAGGTAGGTACGTAAGCTATCCGAACAGGCACGTCAAGGGCACGTCATTTAGTTCAGGCAACTGACCTACTGGCGTTGACAAAAAGCAAATATCCGTAGCTCTAACCATCATAAACATAATAGTGACAATGACGTCATAGCCTGCGGTTATACTTAGGTTGTATTTTCACGGTTAATTTTTTATTGCATCTGACCATTTAAGTACGAGAATAGTCAGATTTATCCGAAAAAAATCGCTGAGTTAGTATTCTGTGTTAAACATCTCGATGATGACCGATTACTTACTCGGAGTCAGCTCGAGTATCCAACCACAATTAGTTCCCAAGGAGGGTTGGTGTTAGGCTGGCTACCGGCAGTAAAATCTAATTCCAAAACCTATAGCAGTATCTCTATAGCAAGACATACCTATTGCACCGCCCCCAAATAACTTGGGAGCAGGGTAAGATAAAGAAGAGTAGGTACCTATCCAGAATTATTACAATCCGTGAAACAGAAGACGATAATACCACAGTTGGACCACAGTCTATATAAGCTCTTCCAGTCAGCCAACGAGCACGTCTGTCTAGACAGGGCAGTCGGGAGGGGGACACTGGACGAAAGGGGCGCGGTGGCGCCACCAAACTAGATACACTAGTTTGGTAGACTCTGGTCCACCGTATGTCTCACAGAAATAAATCAAGATAGAACAGTGTGTAAAGTGGGTGTGTCCCGCGTGCCCGAAATCCTGTCATATTGACAAGATTTCTTAAAAGTTCCGTCAGTGCGCGTCGAGACTAGTCACAGAACGTTATCAGTTATTAATAAGATAAAGTCTAAAATTAGTGCACTATCGATTATGAATATGATTGAGTGTGTCACCTCACCATTTTACTCAATGTGACGTCATCTAGTGGGTGGGGCTGGCGCAAAAATGGACATGCATTGTTTGTATGACAACGAGTTATGATCGCCGTTCTATCTTGATTTATTTCTGTGGTATGTCTACTGCACGCTCTCTAGACAAAAGCGGCATTTTCCTCGACTTCAAAGGCGTCGAACCACTGCATGTTTTTACGCTGTGATAATACTAAGAAAACTGTGGTAATGTAAATTATGTATTACACGAATTCATTCTATTGGCTAGCCCTTTTCCCAGTTTTAGTTGGGGTCGGTCGTATTATGTTTCCATCTTCCATACATCTGGGTCTTTGCCATTATTAGACTGAAGATGTAAGCGCGCTTCCCCTGGTGCCAGAGTACCGGCAAAGTCTAGAGGATAAGTTAGCTAAACTCGCTAAACTGCACCGTATGCCGCGGAAATGAGAAGGCTGCAGACGTCTGCTTCAGTAGAGATTAGAGACTTCAAATATGCCTTCGCAAACGAAGCGTAGAACCTACTTTTCTAAATTGTAGCTTTAATCTTATTCTATTCTTCGTCTGGTCTAAGAGCTGGTTCACATTAGGCAGGACCAACAGTTTTACAGGAATGACAAAAACCTAGGATCGTATGCATATTGGCACACGTATATTTCAATAGCGCTGTAGGTATGCATCAGGGTCATTAGGGCGACCCGATAAAACGGTAAGTGACGTCAGGTGACGTCACATTTACCGGACGTTTAGCTTCGATTGAGTCGTGTCCGACATAATATTGCCATACTACTTTATATGGAGCCGTTCACAACTTGTTGACTCTGAGCGGCGTAATCAACCCGACACCGGCCTAACTGCGCGTTTCGTTTATCGCTCTTGTCACCAGTTTGTGAATATATTAACTTCGGCGACGTACGCACGGAAATAAATAGAAAAGCCAACTCACAACTACGATCACAAATCGACGGTAACGACGGTGGTGGTCTAAGGTCACAAGTACGGTACACGTACCGTGCTTTAGCTAACAGAGGGAAATGAGAACCAATCTGTCAGTCAATCATACATATCCGTCTCTACTAGCTTGATGTCTAGCCAGCATTACTGACCACTCAAGCGTGGGTGTCAAATGAAATTCAATTTTAGGTCTAAGCTGGGGCTTAGCACTGGAAACCATTAACGGAATGGCGCGCATATAAAGCTTAAAATAATAAATCTAAAGCCACTATAATTATGTCTTTTTCCGTCATTCCTGTACTTCATTAATACCTGTCGGAGACGGGGACAGTAATAGATCTAGCTATTAGATTAATCATACATTGGAAGCAAATAGTAAAAACTAACGAAACAAAGCCATTAACGACTTCTAGGTATCTTCTAAGTAATAGAAGGAAAAAGAAAATTCTATAAAAAAAAAAAAAAAAAAAAGTATGTGAACGGATATTGTAATCGTAATCCGTCTCTAAGGACCACTTAAATGAACTAAAAGTCACTGGTAAGAAGAATCTAAACTATAATAAAAACTAAGGAAGGAAAGTGGTAATGGTAAGTGATAAGAAGCACACGCGATATGTTTGGTGATAGATTACGTCCTGATTGAAAAATAAAATAAAATATCTTATTAAAGTAAAATGCTGACATCGCGCCGAAGCGTGTTGTTTGCGTCACCGATTGCCCAATGTACGTAAACCGTACGTGCAGTAAGTCTTATGCTATATCGTTGGCAAACAAGCAAACGCTGCGCCCAAGCCGCGCCTGATCAAAGAAACAGTGTGGTACCGAGAGATATTGTTGATGGCCGGGCCTCGCCAAGTAGTCTGTTGAACACTATTTATCTGGCTCTAGTACAGTCTGTCTTAACATATTGCATCACTGTATGGGGTGGTGCAGGTAAAACCAAATTTCTAGAGTTAGAACGTGCTCAAAGAAGCCTCTTAAAGGTAATGTACTTCAAAAATTTGCGTTTTCCAACGGAAAGTCTTTATCAACTGAGCAATATCCTCTCAGTTAGAAAGCTATATATTGTACAGAGTACCTTGAAACTACACAAAACTCTGCCATATGACCCGGGTATTTTAAACAAAAGAAGGAGAGATGTAGTAGCTTATACTTCGAGAGTTAAGACTAAATTCGCTCAAACACAATATATGTATTACTCAATCTACTCACTTGTATAATATTGCAAACAGAGAACTTTATATTTATGATAAAAGTCACAAAGAAACTAAGAAACTTATAATTAAATGGCTAAAAACGAAAACTTGGGAAGAGACAGAATCACTCCTTTTATTTATCAAATAAAATCAAAATATTAATTCTGATGACACCACACACATACACGCACGCACACACACACACACACACACGCACACACACACACACACACACACGCACACACACACACACGCACACACACACACACACACATGCACACACACGCACACACACATATTTAGCATAATATCATATAAATGAGTCCTGTGTACTTATTAATTAGTGCTAACTATTTTCTTTACATCTTTGTTTACATTTTTGTTCTTTTCTGTTATAATGTAACTACTTATATCATTAAAGAGGAGCGGGGCTTCTTAACACAGGCCTCACAGCTTAAAAAGAAGCTCCAACCCATTGTGATTATTGTACAAAATTATTAATGGAAATAAACGATTTTTATTATTTTTTATTATTAACAGTCGGTGCCGTCTAAAGACGGAGCAGTCTAAAGACGTCTGAGCAGTCCAACCCCATATTAATACGAGTACAATAAAATTATCGTAACGATGGGATCAATATCTCTTATTCATCCTAACCTGGTGTCAATTTATTTGGGATCAGTGCAATATGTAATAATACTCCTACAGGTTTTGACATAGCTTTATAGAAGGCCGCCTAAGCTGCCTGATACTACCCCTCCTTGGCAATTCTTTTGTGCGTGGTAGAATTTAGAACCTATTCAATTCAATTCAATATGTTTATTGCAAGTTTAACCTATGGTTCTCAATATGGTTAAGTATTTATTATTTGAAATTGATATTACATTTGTTAATAAGGCACGACCTTTTAAACAGCATAAAGAACAGTACTTGATAGATAAGAGAGAATTATAATAATATGCAATCACAGATCGTAATAGCCGGTAAAATTATGTAGTATTACTGCACGCATTTCACACGTTAAAATTCTTTTAATTGTTAGTCCACTATGAATGCCGTGGCAATCTTTAATTAATAGAGCATTAAGAATTTAAACTTTGATATAACTTTTTCATACTAGTTGTGATGTGTGTCTTGTTGAAAGTCCTAAATGAAAAAAATAAATAAAAAAATACTTTTTGCGTTCATTTTATCCACCTCCTACTCTATGTTATAAAGTAGGTACCTACGTAAGTACTAGATATTGAGACAATGTCTACTCACCTAAACTTACAATAAGGGTCGCTGGACCGGGTATCCAGGTCCATCGCTGGAAGATTCTTCGCCTCCACAAGGACGATGGTCACCACAGAACTCCATATCTGCGCCTTCAGTCTCTTGTTCACATCACTTAGTCGCGTGTTCTTCATCAAATACTGCAAATAATAGAAATTGTGTGTGTGATTCACCAGTCCAAAGTCCACAGCAGTTACCCGTTGTCAACAATGTTGATAGGTGCATAATCGTGAAATTAAAGTTCCATTTATGTTATTCTGCGATGGGGATGGGTTCATAACAAGTCTATCCTCTGCGATGGGTTATTATTTAGACAATTCGGGGCTTTATGCGTCACAGCGACCTATAAAGATCTATTGTGATGTGACTAGCCTCCAAGTAAGTCCTATTGAGGCCTTACATGTTCTCCTTTAGCTGGACACTATCTGCGATCGGTTTATAATAAGATTAAATTGCATGGATTCTGTGTATAGTGCAGCCTACCTACTAAAACAGAGAATATTCCGCCCACAGATTTAATAATACAAGGAGATAGGCCAAGCCGGCGCACTATGGGTGGGTCCCTAAGAGAGCCATGCCATAAATATGATTTTGAAAATACATCGCAGGTTCACGTATTATACCTTAAACGGTAGACAAAAGACTAATCTACTATAATATACAAGATTTATACTTCTATAGAACCCTATATAGTGAAAAAAAAAATAATTAAAAACACTGAAAAAACATTTCTTAAAACTGATTGCTGAATTATAGTTTTTCAGATTGGATTTTACAGTGGAAATCTTATTTGTTTATAAAAGTATTATACCTTTTCAGAAAGCTTAAAACGTGTTCTTTAATATAAAAATTCACAATTATAAATTCAATCATATATAATACCACTGGAGACGTCTAACTCGTGATGCGGAGTTTTTTCAGTTCATTCATTTTCAATAAGAGTTTTCGCAGTTGCCGAAATTTGCCGATGTTCTGTTATATATCTCATTTTGTAGTAAATATAATATAGAATAAAGGGCTAAAAAAAAAATTTGCGGTTTCGGTGCATAACAAGTGTAAATATCTCAAAATGTCTAGGTATGTTTATCTTCTTTTTAGAGTGCAAATGAAATGTTTTGAATTATCATGTAATTGTTTGTAAATTATTGACAGTGGTTCGTGTTTTGATAAGATATGGAATATTTAACACAATATTTTAGTTCGAATACTCAAATCATTTTGTTAGAAAAATAAAAAAAAAACACTAAACCGCATAACATTTGATATTTTACGAAATCATTTTGCACGCGTCTTAAACCAATATTTTTATATAAAAATGAATTTGTTTGCACACGTCTCACCAATATTTTTATATAAAAGCAGGATTTTTCTTAGTAACAATAACAGTACCCTATTTGCTATTGTTGTTACTGAAGTTTCCCTAAAGTATCGCAATGACTGAATTTTTCTCGTGTACTCGGCGCGGTTAAGTCTTTTGCTGATTAACAGTGATCTAAATTACGGTGATACTATTACGAACTATCTAAGAGACAATTTTGCCGATCCTTCCGATGAGAACATCGCAAAAATTATAGCAAGTTGTCAAAAGAATTTCATTGATCAGTTCCGTAAACACTATAATAAATCAGATCGAAAGAAAGAACAGTTTTTACGACAAAATAACGATTGGTTAGAAGGGCCATTCACTGTACATCTTACAGAGCCTTCTTGCGAATCTGATCCATCTACATCGACGGAAAAACGGAGGAAAACGGGGACGACCATCTAAAACCTACGAAGATAGTTCTGAAAGAACTAGAAAACGAAAAAACTTGAAACTTGTGGTCTTGAATTCATACTAAATTCATACGTTCAAGGTTTGATATCTCAAGGGGAATATGAAGAAGCTTTTGTAGTAGAAATTTTACGAACATTATCAGAAGAAAAAAAGAAGGAAATACGGAATAATATATTTAACGAACCAGTGAAAATAAAGGCCTACAATAAAGATGAAGCTCTCAAAATTTTTGTGGACTTGGATCTCAGTAAAGCGCAATACGAAAATATGCGAAATTGCTTAATTGCAAAAAAAATCTTAGATGATTTTTAACTCGCTATTATTATTACTACAACTACTGTTAACTACCCTATTCTTAAATTTTTAATTGTTACTTTTACTAGGAAATTTAATTTTAATTATTTAGGTATAAAAAAAATCATTATTCTTAAATATATAAAAAAAATCTTAATTATTATTATTATCTCTGTCATTAGGACCTTACAGGGTTACCATTTTTATAATTCTTGTGTAAAATCAGAATAATATAGATGAAAAAAAATCCTAATTTTTGTTGTTTTAATGTTTAATTATTTTTTTTGCTTATTAAAAATAAATGTATAGTAACAAAATGTATTTCATTTAAAAGTGTATATATTCAAGAGACCAAGACAAAATAATAATTTAAATATCTTAAAACCCAAAGAAGTTACAGATTTATGACACGAAATCGGCCCGTTCCACCCATAGTGCGGCGTTTAACTTGTCCGCCACTTCGCCATCCATAAAGTCAAGTGAATACGTAACTCAGCGATTTGACCGATCTCCTTTGCCCTTAAGACGCGCGCAATGAATAGTGTATATTACGGCATGCTTCACTAGAAAATGTTATGTAGTACGGCCGCTGATTGCGACACTCGGTCTTCCTATGAAATCGGCGATTCGACCGATCTCCTTAGATTGATATATCTGTGATTCCGCCAGATACTGTAATTTTTTTCAGCACGGGTAATCAAATTTTAGCTTGTTATTGAACAACACATCATCGGATCTAAGAGTAGAGTATCATCAGCATCATAACAGCCTTTATAATTTGACCCACTGCTGGGACACAAGGTCTCTCCTTGTCATCGAAGAAGGTTTAGGCAGTAGTCCACCACGCTTGCCCAATGCGGATTGGTGGACGGAGTATAATGTGATCAATACCCCTTTGCTGATCCATTAGTCGCCTTCTACGACACCCTTTGGAGGGATATGGGTTGATGCTATTCTACTCTGCCAGCATCACAAGGCTAAATGTGTCTTTTTTAGATTTTAGTAGAATCAATCTTTTGTTTAATTCAATGATTTACGAGAGAAATTGCGGCGAATCAATGAGTCAGTACGTAAAACTATTTTAATGAGAGTTCGGCAAGAATGATGTATTGTAATGATAAAATAGGATAAACAATAAGAGGTAATCGTCACGTCGCAATATCAGATTACACTAGCTCATGTCTCTCTCATCGTCTTGGTTTCAGTTAGCATTCCCCAGTCTTGAACAACCTTGGAACCCGAAAAATTGTCTCGTCAACAAGCATCATAAAAATTGAGCATTTATTATGACTCAATCGCGATAAATGGTTTATTTCTGGATACAGTAAAGCAATAGGACCTACCAACTTTTTCCGTAAATTTCGGTATGTATAGTAATTAACCTAATTACAGTTAGGTACCTCAATTTTGTCACAAAAATTGACCGACGTTCCAAAAGGGCTCAGTCACTCATTACCGACTAATCAAATAGGACCTTAATGGGCCACCTGAATGAAAAATGGAAAAAATGTGATGATTTATGAACTGGTGATGGAACCTACACCAAAATGGTTGAGAACGGCTGAGAAGAAGATGATATAAAAATCGAGTTAAGTATATTAGTTAGTTACAAGTTACCTACTATCCGTTATATGCTACTTATCAATAATATTCCCAAGAAGGGTTCGTTTCGGTCGTAAAATGCCGAAACCTACAGCAGTATGTCGATAGCAAGATAAACTGCACGACGCTCTAAATATATTAGTAGCAAGGTGAGAGAAAGAAGAAGTACCTATAATGGTATAAATAGTTCAACACAAACTGGATGAAATGCCAATAGGTCATAGGAGTAAAATACGACCTACGAACGCGAAGGGCAAATACCAACACCACGTGGATATGTATTCAAATTTATCCAGTTGGACTGTTTAGAAAAATCAGTAATAATAAATACTGGAATATTGGAAAATTAGGAATGAATGCTTTTTGCTAAATTATCCCTCTTAAGCATTTTCAGGAAGTTTGTAGCAAAAATTACGATTGCGTTCAAAGACCTACCCAAAAAGCCAAGTAGGTACGTCATTTAAGACACACTGGCAGGTGGGACCCATGAGACTAACCAATTTTATAATTTATATAAGTTATCGGTAAAGACCTTTTACTGTTAGTTGAACTAATAGTAGAAAACTATTTTATCATTTTAATTAGATATACTTACCTACTCATACATCCTATGTATGACTATTATATTATCTGTGGTATGACTAAATTCAAAATGAGAACTTCCCATGCGAAGTTTTTTTATTAACCGACTTCCCAACAGGAGGAGGTTCTGTATTCGTCTGTATGTATTTTTTTTTTTTATGTATGTACACCGATATCTCCGTCATTTCTGGACCGATTTTCAAAATTCTTTTTCTATTCGATAGTGTTTGCTCCTGAGGTGGTCCCATTATCACCAAGTCAGGATCTGATGATGGGAAGCCAGGGAAATCGAGGGCAACCCTCAAATTTTATAGGCATGTACAACGTTTTTCATATTTTTTCTAAAACTATACTAGCATTTGCGTCTGGTAGTCACCATCTCATGTTGATGAGCTGATGATGGAAGGTAAATGTATGTTCACCGATATCTCTGTCATTTGTAGACCGATTTTCAAAATTCTTTTTTTATTCGATAGTGTATACTCCTGAGGTGGTCCCATTGTCACTAAGTCAGGAGCTCATGATGCAAAGCTAGGAAAATCGAGGGCAACCCTCGAAAAACAACGGAAAGGGAGGGTTTTTCATTTTTTTTATAAAGCTATTCTAGTATGATTGCGTCTGGTAGTCATCTCATGTTGATGAGCTGATGATGGATGGTAAAACTCCTTAATTGTTAGGAGTTGGTTGTTGATTTTTTAAATATTAAAGGTACCTAAAGACCGGTAGTTGTGTTCTTTCAGGTAATTTTGGTGAGCTGATGATGAAATAAAAACTCCTTAACGGTTAGGAGTTGGATGATAATTCTTTAAATATTAAAGGTACCCAAAGAGCGATAGCTGTATTCTTTCAAGTTATTCAGGTGAGCTGATCATGGAAGGAATAACTCCTTAATGGTTAGGAGTTGGATGATAATTCTTTAAATATTATAGGCACGTAAAGACCGCTAGTTGTAATTTTTCAAGTTAATCAGGTGAGCTGATGATAGAAGGTAAAACTCCTTAATGGTTAGGAGTTGAACGATAATTCTTAAATATTAAAGGCCTACCTTTAATACCTAAAGACCGATAGTTGTATTCTTTCAGCTTGTTAGGTGAGCTGATGATGGAAGGCAAAGCACCGTAATACTAAGTATTTAGATGTTAAACTTGTACAAAACTGTAACATTTTATCACACATTAAACCACCTCTGGCAGTATGAACCATGCAGTGCCTCCAAATAGTAACAGGTTGCCAGCCTGTCGCCTACATAAAAGGGGCACAAAACCCAATAAGTAATCCGCCGAATGGCAACGCACTTCTAATGTTAAGTAATTTATCCTTAATATTGCAGGTGTCTATAGGCGACGGAACCACTTATCACCGAGTGGGCCGAAAGTTTGGTGGCCATCTCGTAATATAAAAATGTATATAAAAAAAAACAACAATTATTCTACATAAAACACTAAAAATAGAAAAATAAACAACTTTTCAAAAAAAAGTTCAACCGACTTCAAAAAGCATAAAAATAACATATTATTAAAATGTGTGCTAAGTACCTGCAGTACTGTGTGAAGTCGGTGCCAAGCCAACTAGGTATTCTATAGGTCCGCCTGCCAAATCAGACTCATTGATCACATCATCCCGCGATTGCGACCGACCGAACGCGCCAGCTTAGGTGATGAGGGGCTCGTGGTGCTGAACGATTGGCATGGCTTGGCACCGGGTTCAAACAGTACAGCAGGTACCTAGCACACATTTTAATAATATGTTATTTTTATGCTTTTTGAAGTCGGTTGGACTTTTTTTTGAAAAGTTGTTTATTAACTTTTGGGATAAGTGTAGAGATAATCTTTCATATTTATAATTGGAATGATTTGTATGTGTGTAACGAATAAACTCAAAAACTACTAAACAGATTTTGATCAAATTTGGTACAAATATTGATTAATCGTTGGAAAAGGACACCTTTAATCTTGAAGTGGTAAAATAAGGGATATAAATTTGAATGGAAGATCGTCGTTTTTGAAGATAAAACCATGAAACTTAGAATTTAAGGCGTTGATAATAAATAAATATTTGCTTATAAAGTTTTGACCTATGTGGGGTCAAAACTTTTTAATATAAAAAACTTTATAATACCCCCTAAAAACTTTATAACTTTATAGGGGACGAAATACTTCCAGTATTTCGTCCCCACGTAGGTCAAAACTTTATAAGTGTAACAGGAGATGAAAGATAACTATATAGGGTATACATTATAATGTATATTTGTACCAAATTTCATCAAAATCAGTCTAGTAGTTTTTGAGTTTATTCGTTACAAACATACAAATCTTTTTTCTCTTTTGAATATTAGTATAGATTAAGTAAGTAGTTTAAATCTAGTTAGTACCTTTTTGTCTTTTAGTATATCGAACGTATAGGGTACTTATTATAAATTGTATTAAACATATTAATTTGAAAAATGTCTCATTTTGATGGCTGAATTAACTGAGATTAATGAATACAACCTTTTTTTTTCAATATGGCGACGAAGTAATAAGAAAACAATGACGTGAATTAGTAGTCAACGGGCAAAAGTATGTACTATTTTACGTCTAGGATGCAGTTAATAAAATAGTTAAAGACACTGTGTTAAACTGATTATCAGCATTATAAAACATAAGTTTAACTTCATGATATGAGAGTTTTAAGTTTATTGCAGACATTTTGGCGAATTTAGATGCAAATTTATGTAAATTATACTTTATTATTGTAAAGAAATTACCATTAATTGATATATTTTTTAGGATTTAGAATTTTTATATGAAGGATATAAAAAGTCGGTTTGGTCATATGAAACTGACCATTTAACAACATACTGAACATTGGGATAATTTAACATTCAGTCTGGGGCCTATATGAAAAAGATTCAGTTGAAATCACACACACGACAGACGAATAGAAAGTAATTTATTAAGCTAACGCTTATTGACAGACAACATAGTTAGGTACATAGATCATAAGCAATCAGAGTGTTATATGAAAATTTCTTGCTGCAGTAGATGTAGTAGACAGTAGACAGTAGCTTATTATCCTATACTAATATTATAAAATATCTACAAAGATAAGGTCCTGTCCGCACAGCGATATTTCACCGCACGTTTTTTTCTCGCAAAATTCTGTGACACATAGGATCTTATAGGACTATCCGCACATGCGGTAAATAAATTGCGCGAAAAAATCTGTGGTTTGATGCAAATTGAACGCGATACGGTGCGGGATTATTTCCGCGCGAATATTTTATTGCTGTGCGGACAGGGCCTAAATGTTATCATGTTACGTAAACAATATTTTCTCAGAAATAATGGATATATTAACCTGCAATAAAAGTAATTAATGTCCATTTTGGTATATTTTTACCATGTCACTATCGACTCCAAGCACTTAACATGCATTTGGTTTTTTTATATTTAAAATTTGCTTCTATGATTTAACCCCGACTATTTTATTAACGACTATTACGACTATTTTATTATTACCTAACAAAATTATTGGCCGGACATGAAAAGTTTTCACAAGTCTTCCCTAAGGTAGAGGTGCTGCTCCAGTACCTCTCTTAAAAATAACAAGCATAAACATGGCAACACCGTCTTTCATTAAACATGCGGTTAGTCACTCCATCACCAAAACAATCCATTAAAATACCCGTTGAATCCTGTCTCCCTGGCTTTTAAGCGCAGGAAACTTGTTGCCGATCTTTTCAATGATATCTGTGCAGGAGCCGAGTCGAGATGGAAGCTCCAGGTGGCTGGCTGGAGGTAGACTGCCTGCTCTTGGTCTAGGATCTGGAGGCCTGGTGTAGTGGAACAAAATAAAATTGTACCGTGGCACTGAGTATTTCTGAGTAAGTGCCTATAAAGAATTATTAAAAGTACGTTTTTTATGTACTACATGCCTGTTTTCAAAGAATATAGGATAAGGAGTTACCTATGTAAGCGAATATCAAAATTGTACCTTTATAGAAGAAGCTATTGAATTCCCAAGAGCGGAGATGCAACAGATGTAATAAAGTTATTTGTTGGTTCACTTAACTCAAATTTTGATTATAAATTCTAATTATATGTCAACAACTAAAACGTTTTAGCATGCTTCGAAGAAAAGTAGAAAAGAATTCGTAATCTGCCCTAAATCCAGTCAATAAAGTTAATTCGATTTCGTACTCGTAAATAGCGACAGAGTTCAATGTGATGCTATTCTATTTTATAAACAGAAATTTCAGACAAATCTATGATTAAAAATGGATTAGACGTCTGCCTAACATAGGATCAGTAAGAGTAAAGCGTTAACAGATTGTGCTAATTTCGTCTTCTTTCATTTTTCTCTGTGGTCATTATTATTACATGATTAGTCATTATTGTCTTTTTATAATATTAGATCTTGGGAATGTTTTTTGAGAAAATTCATTTTCAATGTTAACGTTATTTTATATATCTCATCGACTCCAACCGCTAACGTTGCCGAATCTGTTTGTAAATTAAGTAACTTAGATAACTATAACATCAGACATCTTGGCTAACTATAATTTCAGATATTTAAAAAAATTACGTATGCAAATTACTACTAGAAAAATGCACTGAAAAAATCGACTTGCCTCTATTATTCCAAATTACTACTTTTAAATAGATGATAATATATAATAATAATAATAATATTAAGAATTGAACTATGTTTATAATAAGTAAAATATCCTCAATTTCATAGGTAAATATCTATTACTTGGAATTTTTTCTATATTTCTATTTGAACTAACTAAATTAACTTTCTGACTCTCAGCAAACAACTCGCGTATAAACTGATATTTATTCTTTTTTATTGCATCCGTTTGCAATTTTGCCATAGATGGAAATAAGAAACAAAATAAAACATTTTTACCTTTCATCACTTGAAGACAAACAAGATACACAAGATTCACTTGAACTGCCGTTTTCAAAAACATCGTCATAAGCCAAATTGGATGTGGACAAGCTTTTCTTGTACAGCACGCTGTTTCTTTCGAACTGCAGAAAGCTTTCGCACAATTCCATATTAGCTTCATCTGTTGGCTCGTTGATAATCACAGATGGTATGCTATTTGTTCTAGACCGCTTTCTATCTGCAAGTTTGTCAGATTCTATCGAAGTGTTGTCCCCATCCGTTTGCTTTTCGTCGTTAGATTCGACAGAACTTTTATCTTCAGACAAGTGAGTAATGAACTTCGATATTCTGGATTTCTCGTATTTGTTATGGAAGTGGTCCTGGAAATCTTCCATGCGGTCGTGTATTTTCCCGTGGATTTTTATAAGGCGATTTTTCAGCCGCTCCATTTTATGCTCCACGCCATCCATATTGAGAACTTTTTGCACTTTTAACAGAAATCGACCATACACAACTGGGCTAAATTGTAGACTGAAGATATTTTCAGAGATTCTGGCAATGTGTTTTCTATCTTAGCTGTATCAGTTTTCCTAGTAAAGAGGTTGTTTATTTCAGTTTAAGAGAGAGTTTATTTAAAAATAATAGGTAGTGTTATAGAGTAGGAGATAATGCTACATACACGAGTATAGTTTGAAAGTAAATTAGCACGTTACGCAGAGAGCAGGTAAGAGTGGTCGAATAGTTAAACTGGACCTACTAAAAACTGATAAACAATGAACATGTATCTAATAGCTTTTTTCATGCAAAATATCCGTATATTTTTAAAACAAAGTACATAAATACTTAAAATATTATTATTTATTTGCGTGCCATCCATAGCTCTTATCATCAAGTGGCTGTATGTATATTTGAGGAAAATGCGGTCGGTAATATTATGTCTTAAAATCTTAACTGTGATTTAACTTAACATTGTATTTAGATGATCGATGATGATGAATGATTGTTTATATACTTCATTTACTAGGTACCTACTATCTCGCATCATATTATACTATTGTAGACACGTAGTAAACGGTGTTGGTGCCAAAGTATTCAGCTGTGTTTTGTGTTACTTCATTTGTTTTCTTTGTCACTATTTGTTTACCCAATTAAGGAGAAAAAAATTCCACAAGATTGTTTTTTGTGTTCGGTGCTTCACTTTGTGATCATGTCTTTTTTTAATTTTGCCTATTCGCGCTTAAATTTGTAAATTGTAATTTCCTATTTCTGACTATTGGTTGGAAATTTGTGAAGACGTTGACAGCACTATTGGTTTATTTTCTAATACGATGCTATATCAATATTACGACCTATTTCTCTCGAACTGCCAGCACTTGTTTACACAATTTTGGGTATTATTATAATTTGGTAGATGCGATGAAAACTCATACAGTTTCTAATAGTTTAAATAGTAATTTACAAAGCAATGGTGTATCGCTAAAAGATAGTAAACAGATGTGAAGTTTATTACACACTTCGAATTAATTGTAATTTCTAGTAATAACGAGTACCAGAAGGCACCGAAAATAAAATGCTACATTTTCGGAGAAGCGTTGTTTTCTTCCTAACATTATTCAACTAACCTATATCAATTTCGTGGGATTTTCTACTGATTAATAGTAAAAAGTACTGTCAACAACAGAATTCGGTGAGCAAAAATTGAAGTGATCAACTACTTTTACGTTACGAAGTCCCACATTTTGCTATTGTTAGTATAAACATTTTAGGTGTTTTCATAGTGGACCTGCTAGCACAAATATTGAAAATTTATCGGATTAAAATAGAAATGCCGCGTGATGCCGGCAGAGTAGAATAGCATATCCCCATATCTTCCAATGGGTGTCGTAGAAGGAGACTAATGGATCAGCAAAGGGGTATTGATCACCTTATACTCCGTCCACCAATCCGCATTGGGCAAGCGTAGTGGACTACTGGCTAAACTTCCTTCGTTGAAAAGGAGAGGCGTTGTGTCCCAGCAGTGGGTCAAATTATAAAGGCTGTGATGATGATGAAGTAGAAATGTAAGTACAAATCTATTGGTTTCGCTAGTTCTCTTTACGTATGTGATAATTTTGTACTACACTAAAGAATAGTGGACGAAAACTTTTAGCATTCCATAGATTCACCGTGCGGACGCCGGGTCCATTGCGTTGCAGAAAGGGTAGCCAGAAGCAGTGCCTGGGATTTGTGACCCAGGTGTAGGGCTAAGGAGTAGAGATGAAACGTATAGTTGTTTGGACGGATACCGGATATCCGGAGAGCTGTAGGTCCGGATGGCCGGATATCCGGCGGCCGAATATTCAGCCCATTGTCTTGTTGCATGTCGTGATGAGTTCTGCGCCGCACAGTTGCAGCGAACGCGATCAGTACCCTTAGTGTAAGTTTTTTAGTATACAAAGCGTACCGATTGTAGTTGCGTTAAAAGAGCTCAATTTGTATGGGAAACATGATTTGCGCTTCTCTCCGCTAGGGGCGCTGTTCGCGTTTCCTATACAAATTGAGCTCATAACGCAACTAAAGTAGTTGCGTTTTTTATACTAAAAAACTTACACTACGGGTACAGATCAATTCGGGCGGTTTCGCTAAGTTTTTACTAAAAGTTTAGATATTATTAACTACTTATGTGTTAAATCATTAGAGTGAATATCTCAAAAAAGAATAGTTTTTTGGAAGGCCTTAGGTTTTTTTAATTTTATCGATTTTAAATAAAAGCCGTCGTAATTATAAGCCTTTTTATTGATATTTACGTCAGAGTTTTTAAATATCCGGTATCCGGTCGGATATTGACTTACTATCCGGTATCCGACCGGATAGTAAATTTAGGCTGGATAGCGGATAGTTACCGGATATCCGTTTCATCTGTACTAAGGACGTCTCCTTATGGTGCACCGGCACTCTCCTTCACTACTCTGGCTTCTGTCTTTGCCGAGCCATTGATACGATTCCGCGTGAGCCGCTTTAGATAGGTACGCGTTCCAGTACATAACTTATGGAAGTAATTATCTTTACCGCCACGGTAGCTGCAGTAAAAACTCCTAATTTACGGTTCAAAGTTAAATTAATTAAGTTTGCCGCGACACAATTCAGACAGACGGCGTTGTCTTAAAACTTCGCGGCTGGCTTAAGTTTATTAGTGAAATGGGTCTGTCTGTATTCTCTATATTATTAAAAAGTTACGGATAAGAACATCGCCGAAAAGCAGTCAGGCTATCGGTTTTTTATAGGACACTTCAGAGAGAGTGCGACGGAATTACACGAATCAATTCCATTGTATTTCAGTCAGCCTCACTGAGTCAGCCCGTTTTCATTATAGGGACACAAAAATACCCCTATGTTGTTGATATCCCAAATTTCCAACCATCCGCAATAAGGTATGTAGCATAGCACACCACACCACACCACACCACCGCGTAGGCGTTTCGTAAAAAGAGGCACTCCTGTTCCAAGTTGAGCTAAGACTTTAAAGCGATTTGCTAATTCTTCGATAATGCGAACAGCTAAGGAGTGAAACTCGTTGCCTGGTAAAGTGTTTGCTGAACATCATAATTTGCCTTCAAGGCGAGAGTGTATAGAGACTACTCCTAGGTATGCATGTAAGTAGGGTATTATTGGGCATTCTGGCACACTTTTTTAGCACTCCATTGATCTCACTATCGTTCGATCAATTTCGTAAAAAAGTGTGCCAGGATGCCCAATAATTGTAGTGAAAATCATGAAGAAGTTTTAATTTTTGCGAAGTGGCTTGTCGTATTTTATAACATTAGGTATCAACTATAAATCATAATTGTTATATCGAAGGACAACAATATTGTGTGTTTCGATCATCATTAAGTTAGCATACTTGATTTCAGTCTACTGAACACGTTTTCATGGTCTTCAACCTCCGGCTATTGAGGCATTTAACTAGGTATAGCAGTGCAATAATGATCACCGAACTTAACAACTTGGGGCTCCCTGGCTTCCAGGACTTTATCCCCGGCTAAGTATCGATCTGTGTCAATATAGACTCTAACCTTGATAAATGTGAATCCTCAACCCAAAGGAAAACACTTGTGTGGTTTGACCGAAAGCGGTGTACATTAGCATGTTTGATTGCAATTTACTAAACACATTTTCAAGATTTTCTATCCTAAGCTATGGAGGCATTTAACTCGGAATAGCAGTGCAATAATGATCACAGAACTTAACATCTTGAGGCTCCCTGGCTTTCAGGACTTTATCCCCGGCTAAGTACCTTTCTGTGTCAATATACACTCTAACCTCGTCAAACTTAAGCCCCCAATGCAGAGGAAAACACTTGTGTGGTTCGATCGCAAACTTCATAAGTTAGCATACCTGATTTCAGTCTACTAAACACGTTTTCAAGGTCTTCAACCTCGGGCTATTGAGGCATTTAACTAGGTATAGCAGTGCAATAATGATCACAGAACTTAACAACTTGGGGCTCCCTGGCTTCCAGGACTTTATCCCCGGCTAAGTATCTATCTGTGTCAATATACACTCTAACCTCGATAAATGTGAATCCTCAACCCAAAGGAAAACACTTGTGTGGTTTGACCGAAAGCGGTATACATTAACATGATTGATTGCAATTTACTAAACACATTTTCAAGATTTTCTATCTCAGGCTATGGAGACATTTAACTCGGTATAGCAGTGCAAAAATGATCACAGAACTTAACATCTTGGGGCTCCCTGGCTATCAGGATTTTATCCCCGGCTAAGTATCGTGTCAATATACACTCTAACCTCGTCAAACTTAAGCCCCCAATGCAGAGGAAAACACTTGTGTGGTTCGATCGCAAACTTCATAAGTTAGCATACCTGATTTCAGTCTACTAAACACGTTTTCAAGGTCTTCAACCTCGGGCTATTGAGGCATTTAACTAGGTATAGCAGTGCAATAATGATCACAGAACTTAACAACTTGGGGCTCCCTGGCTTCCAGGACTTTATCCCCGGCTAAGTATCGATCTGTGTCAATATACACTCTAACCTTGATAAATGTGAATCCTCAACCCAAAGGAAAACACTTGTGTGGTTTGACCGAAAGCGGTATACATTAACATGATTGATTGCAATTTACTAAACACATTTTCAAGATTTTCTATCTCAGGCTATGGAGGCATTTAACTCGGTATAGCAGTGCAATAATGATCACAGAACTTAACATCTTGGAGCTCCCTGGCTATCAGGACTTTATCCCCGGCTAAGTATCTGTGTCAATATACACTCTAACCTCGTCAAACTTAAGCCCCCCATGCAGAGGAAAACACTTGTGTGGTTCGATCGCAAACTTCATAAGTTAGCATACCTGATTTCAGTCTACTAAACACGTTTTCAAGGTCTTCAACCTCGGGCTATTGAGGCATTTAACTAGGTATAGCAGTGCAATAATGATCACAGAACTTAACAACTTGGGGCTCCCTGGCTTCCAGGACTTTATCCCCGGCTAAGTATCGATCTGTGTCAATATACACTCTAACCTTGATAAATGTGAATCCTCAACCCAAAGGAAAACACTTGTGTGGTTTGACCGAAAGCGGTATACATTAACATGATTGATTGCAATTTACTAAACACATTTTCAAGATTTTCTATCTCAGGCTATGGAGGCATTTAACTCGGTATAGCAGTGCAATAATGATCACAGAACTTAACATCTTGGAGCTCCCTGGCTATCAGGACTTTATCCCCGGCTAAGTATCTGTGTCAATATACACTCTAACCTCGTCAAACTTAAGCCCCCATGCAGAGGAAAACACTTGTGTGGTTCGATCGCAAACTTCATAAGTTAGCATACCTGATTTCAGTCTACTAAACACGTTTTCAAGGTCTTCAACCTCGGGCTATTGAGGCATTTAACTAGGTATAGCAGTGCAATAATGATCACAGAACTTAACAACTTGGGGCTCCCTAGCTTCCAGGACTTTATCCCCGGCCAAGTATCTGTGTCAATATACACTCTAACCTTGTCAAACGTGAATCCTCAACCCAAAGGAAAACACTTGTGTGGTTTGACCGAAAGCGGTATACATTAGCATGTTTGATTGCAATTTACTAAACACATTTTCAAGGTTTTCTATCTCAGGCTATGGAGGCATTTAACTAGGTATAGCAGCGCAATAATGATCACAGAACTTAACAACTTGGGGCTTCCTGGCTTCCAGGACTTTATCCCCGGCTAAATAACTGTGTCAAAATACACTCTAACGTCGTCAAACGTGAACCCTCGAGCCAGAGGAAAACACTTGTGTTTTTCGATCACTGTCAAGACATGCTCTGAATTACTGATAAATAATCACGGCTTTTATATATTATTTAGCCAATCAGTTTTCAAAGCATTCCCATGAAAATTCACTTATCAGCAATAACAAATATGAAATGAATTATATTAAATTTAATAAAATTGATCAGGTCTCCGATTACGAGTTCAGTTTAAATAATAAGGCTTCGTACTCACGTTAAAATAACTATGATTTAATATGTGAATAAAGATATTGTTATTTAATAGGCTTCCAAGATAAATTGTTATGAAAATAAACTCATAGTTTATGTATAGGTAATCATCCTCATTGTTATGTTATACATACATTGTTAATACCGTAATCTTGGTAATACAGCAAACCTATTTATTGTTTGTAACTTTCAAATACTCTGATCAACAAAGAGTATTGATCACCATATACTCCATCCACCAATCCGCATGGGGCAAGCAGCGTGGCGGACTATGATCTAAAAAACCTCCTTTGTTGACAAGAAGAGGCCATGTGTCCCAAGGCTGTTGTGATTATTATGAATCGCTGATAAACGTTTATAAACGAGAAAGTTTGTATGTTTGTTACTCGTTCACGCAAAAAACTACTGAATGTATTATAACCTCATAGCTCATACATCAGAATAACATAAAAGCTATAATTATACTAATCCTACGCATACGAAGTCACGTGCTAAAACTAGTATTAAATAATTTTCATTCTTATGAAATAGTCTTTATGTTGCATGTGATGCTTAGAGTCAGCAATTAGACACACGTTCACACGCTCACAGGCATTAGATTAGCACATTCGGTGTCATTTTTAATAATTAATTTAACAAAACAAAATTGATGACATATTGTAATATTATAAGTGCTAATTGGCATCTTTTGTCAGCAAATATAACGGATGCACATAATATAATTTAATATTTAACTTGAAAATAAATTATTTTGCTGAATATCGTAAAAACCAGTAGACGCCAACCTTTACATAAGTTTTAAATTTTGGTACTTATTATTTTAGTGATTACTTATGAGATCAGAGTTTATATTGAAATATATTTGTATTATTTTATGACTTAATGATATTGATATTTAATATTATGTTATGTTTTAATACAAATACGAATGTATATGTCTTTATATCAACAGTGGTTATGGATTGGGCATTAGAATTTACAACCGGCAGCGTGCCTGACATCCACCCTTGCGAACGACCGCTATCTTTTGACAGCAGCCGAGACCACCAGATTAACGGGTCTTCCAAAACATGGAAGAAAATCGAATTGTATTTAGTAGCTAACTTTTGTGATCGTTACCAAAAATGTACAGCTACGTCGGCACTATTGACCTTTTGATTTTTTGAATTGATTGATTTCCTTTTATTTGTTTCATTATAGAATAGCTAATTATTTTTACGATTTTAATATAAATGCATACTTCTATTATGGTGAATAAAAATACTCGTTCCAAGTCTATTTACATGAACACAAAATTACTTACAGTAGTGTTTTTAATAATACTAATCGGTTTTATATAGAATGGATAATTATAAATAATAAGAAAGGTTGGTCACTCCTGTTCAATTATTGCTAGTTTTGCAGTTTACTTGTAATAAAAAGCGGTAAAATGGTAGTCACCTCACCAGTGCTCCAAGGTGCTTTCTAAGTCACTACTCACCGATAATAGTGCTAACGTAGTACCTACCCACCACTACCTGAAGAACCAGCGAGATTCAAATCTACATCTGAAAAACAAATCTGCCCAAACAATGTTCGTAAGTTTTTATCGTCTTTCCACTTTGTTTAAATTTAACTTGCTTCGCTGAATGTTTGTTATAATATGTTGTGTTTGCCAGGAAATTATTTTCCACACACAAAATCTTATCTTAATACAGTATTGGTATTCTTCACATTTCAGGTCTGAAGCCAAGTATACCAAGCGCGCTGCTAAGCACCAGTCAAGCCTTTTCTTTGACACTGACGAAGAAGTCGTAAGGTGACTTTAATTTTTTATTACTCATTAGTTCGCTATTTTACGTCTACGAAATGTAGATGTTAAACTACAATAATTATAAATTATGTTTTCAATTCCTCTAGCTCCAAGAAGAAAAGTAAGACGAAGTCGGTGCCTTCAAAGCAACAGGTGGCATCCTCCTCTTCGACCGAAGCTTCCGAGTGGTTGTTCGACGAAGAGTCGGACGAAGAGGTTCCAGTCCGCAACCCAAGTAAAGTCGAGAGCGTCTTGACGCGTCGAGTACCTGGCGGCGTGACTCGTCGCACGGCGCAGCTCAACGGTGGGTTGCTGGCGGAGTTACGACTCTACAGCACGGAAGAGGTACGCAACCTTGCTGGTTTGGAGAAGTGCGACAAGGCAATCGTTTGGTTGCGATTGCAGGGTGACTCGGAGTCTGAGGAATTCCTTGCTTTGAAGCAATTCGTTAAAATTGCTAAAAAAAAATTTACTGAGGAGGGAACATTTTATAATCACAAAAAGAAAATGTAAGTAATTGATTATATTAGGCTGGGTACCTAACTAGTTAATGTTCCTTCCACAGTAAATTATATTTTGGTCAATTAATATTCGTTTTACTTTTTTCATATACTTAACTTCTTAGTTTATATACGGTGTATCTACCTACATTAGTCACTTCATCGGCTAACACAGTGAAAACAAATTCATTATGTCGAAGACTATATTCTGTTCAGTGTGTAACATATCCATTAAAAATAGGGCTTTCTCTGCTCACTTAAAAAGTATTTTACACAAAGACAATAGTTCGGTTGTTGAAAGTGAAGGCATTGAAAAAGTTCATAGCGCTTTCCGCAGTCGTATAGCGTCATATCGAATTCGATGCGATGGTGTTGCTCGCAATAGCGAGGTACCTGAACAACCGGTTCGTGTGTACACACCCGTTGAATTTTTGTCTCATTTGCGCGGACAAGTAAGTCTGTTACTATCATCACGAATTCAAAGTCATACTAATCTGAAAGTGAATTTCGAGTTGTTTTGTCAATTTTTTTTGCATAAAAATGAGTCAGTTGCCGTTAAATCTTTTGCCACCGAAAACATTATCTTGCACCAAAATTATGACTTTCTTGATTTATTTTCAAATATAACTAGATTGTTGTGTAAAAAAGTCGAAGAATTTGAAGAAAGAGATAGCGGTTGGGCTTATTTGAAAAGTCTATACCTGGAAGTAAACATAAATAAATACAACCCTATGAGAGCCTCAAGTTATATAGATTTACCTAAGACTATAAAACACAAAAAAGCATGCGTCAATATTCAAAATTTTGACGATTATTGTTTTTTATGGTGTGTCGTGGCTTCACTTTTTCCTGTAAAAAATAATGCGCAGCGAACTTCAGCCTATCCACATTTTGAAAGTGTACTCAATGTTAGAGATATTTCGTTTCCGGTGGGGTTTTCAGATATTAAAATTTTTGAAAAAAATAATCCTCGTATTAGTGTTAACATTTATGGTCTCAAAAATAACAGTCAAGTTGTCGGACCACTATACAAAAGTGAATTTCGAAAAAAACACCACGTTAACATGCTTTTTCTTGAGAATGGAAAACGTACTCATTACTGTCTAATCAAAGATTTATCTAAATTACTTCGCAAACAATTGACTAAACATCATTCTAAAATATATTTGTGCGAAGATTGTATGCTATTTTTTGATGACAATGATAAATTAGAATCTCATCTTTGTAGTGGTGTAGCAACAATTTTACCAAAAAAGGGAAATCTACTACAATTTGAACATTTCGAACGAATGCAAAATATACCTTTTGTTATTTACGCAGATTTCGAATCATTGTTAATACCATCTGAGTCAAACTATGGAGACTGCACATCGTCGTTGCAAAAACATGTGCCTGCTGCATTTGGATACTACATTGTATGTTCCTATGATAGCTCACGCAACAAGTACGTTTCTTATCGCGGTCCCTCCTGTGTAGAAAAGTTCTTAGAACATTTATTAGCGGATGTAGTTATTATTTATAATATTTTACAGTCGCCACTACCAATGTCTTTAACAGATCAAGACAAAGTTCATTTTACTAACTCAACAAAATGTTTTCTTTGCGATCAAATATTATTTGACGATAAAGTCAGAGATCACTGTCATCTTACAGGACGTTACCGCGGTGCAGCTCATTCATATTGCAATATCAAGTTCCGTTTGCCAAAATTTATTCCTATATTCTTTCATAATTTAGCAGGTTATGATAGTCATCTTTTTATACGACAATTAGGTGAGTTACCAGGTAGAATACAAGTGATAGCAAAGACTAAAGAAAATTATATATCGTTTACTAAACTTTTTCAAATTAATGACAAGGATATCGTACCTGTTCGTTTTGTTGATTCTTTTAAATTTTTGGGGACAAGCTTAGAGAAACTGGTTGCTAGCTTGAATGATAGTGATTTCAAACACCTCCATCGATTTTTCCCATCTCAGAAGCATTTTGACTTGTTACGACGTAAAGGTGTATATCCTTACGATTATATGACTAGTTGGAGTTCGTTTGAAGACCAAGAACTACCACCACACGACTGTTTTTTCAACAAATTATTTAATAGTAATATATCCGAAACAGATTATGATCATGCAAAAAGAGTTTGGAAATCTTTTAAATTAGTAAATCTAGGAGAATACACTGATTTATATCTAAAGTCGGACGTACTCTTATTAGCGGATGTCTTCGAAAGTTTTCGAGAAACATGTAAGACAAATTATAAATTAGATCCGGCCTTTTATGTAACAGCCCCTAGTCTAAGTTTCGATGCTATGCTTTTAAAAACAAACGTGAAATTAGAATTAATAAGTAATTTGGAAATATTAAGAATGATTCAAAAAGGTATACGTGGTGGTATATGTTTATGTTCTACAAGATATTCAAAGGCCAATAATAAGTATTTACAAACTTATAATCCAATAGAGAAAGACAATTTCTTAGTTTACATTGATTGTAATAACCTGTATGGTTATGCGATGTGTGCCTCTTTGCCCCATTCAAATTTTAAATTATTGAATAAACAAGAAATTGATAGAATTGACTTTCGAAATGTAACAACTGACGGGGACATTGGATATATACTAGAAGTTGACTTGGAATATCCTGAGTATTTGCATGATGATCATAACGATTTTCCATTCTGTGCTCAAAAATTTACTCCGCCAGGTTCAAAAACTTCAAAATTAATTCCAAATTTATACGAAAAATATTTTTATGTTATCCATTTTGTTCATCTAAAAACATGTTTGAAACATGGGTTATTGTTAAAAAAAATACATAGAGTAATTCAATTCAATCAGAGTCCTTATTTAAAGCAATACATTGACATGAACACAGAGTTACGAAAACAAGCGAGATCTACCTTTGAACAAGATTTTTTCAAATTACTAAACAATAGTATATTTGGAAAAACCTTGGAGGACACTGAGAAGAGAGTCACTGTAAAATTGGTCAATAAGTGGAGTGATGAGGACAACAAAACGAAGAAAAGTTTATCAGCTGAGCAACTGATAGCTCGACCAAACTTTCATAGTGCTACTATTTTTACAGAAAATTTTGTAGCAGTTCAAATGAAACCGGAATCAATTATTTTGGACAAACCTATATACATAGGCTTTTCTGTTTTGGAAACATCGAAAAGCCATATGTTTGATTTTCATTACTCGGTAATGAAACCTTTTTATGCTGAAAAGATAAAGCTTTGCTATACAGATACAGACAGTTTTCTTTATTCTATAGAAAGCAAAGATTTTTACAAAGATTTAAAATCACATTTTCTTCAGTATTTTGATACTAGTAATTATCCTGAAAATAACTCTTACGGTATTCCAGATCAGAACAAAAAAGTACCAGGTTTGTTTAAAGATGAACTAGGTGGAAATTTAATTTCAGAGTTTGTAGGTTTAAGGTCGAAATTATATTGTATTAAAACACTGCAAGATGAATTAAAGAAAGCAAAAGGCATACAGAAACAAGTAATAAAAAAAGTTTACTTTAAAGATTACTCTAACATATTAAAAACAAATGCTTTTCTACGAAAGAAGAATATAATTTTTAAGTCCCTTAAACACGATATATTTACACAGGAACAGAACAAAATTGCCCTGTCAGGTAATGACGACAAACGTATCATACTAAAAAATAAAATTTCAACTTTATCATGGGGTCACAGGGATAGTTTATCTTAGTATTCATCCATTAATATTTTCTTAGAAGTTATGAATGTTGTTTTCACTGTAAACCTCACAATTTTCACTTGTAAGTTATGAATGTTTTTATTACTGAAAACCCAGTAAGTTGACATTTATCTACGTTTTTCGGATTTCTGGATTAAAATAGACATAGAGTTATAAGTAAATAATGTAATGTGTTAGAAATAAGACCACCTATTGTACTATAGTTTTTGTAGTGTTTGTGTTTCCATATTTCTCAATTTAGGTAATGTTTTGTATTGTAATGTTTTCTACGCAAATGTCAATTTGTAATTTGTATTTAAGATAAGTTTAATAAGATTAGAATGTAATAACGGTACCCAGAATTATTTTAATATTACATAAATATAAACGTTTATACATTAACAACTGCATTTTTATTTTAAATACATCTTCCTAACTGTTCTATAGTTATCATTGAACCTAATAAAATTGTAAACTCACTCATCAAATTGTAATTGTATAAACAGAAATGTGATGCCTAGAACTGTGAGTAATGCAAAAATAGCAAGTCGCGACATGTTATTGATGAGTCCGAAGTCCTTGTAATTTAACTCGTCTTTCTGCTATGTCAGACAAAAAGAAATGTGATGCCTAGAACTGTGAGTAATGCAAAAATAGCAAGTCGCGACATGTTATTGATGAGTCCGAAGTCCTAGTAATTTAACTCGTCTTTCTGCTATGTCAGACAAAAAGAAATGTGATGCCTAGAACTGTGAGTAATGCAAAAATAGCAAGTCGCGACATGTTATTGATGAGTCCGAAGTCCTAGTAATTTAACTCGTCTTTCTGCTATGTCAGACAAAAAGAAATGTGATGCCTAGAACTGTGAGTAATGCAAAAATAGCAAGTCGCGACATGTTATTGATGAGTCCGAAGTCCTAGTAATTTAACTCGTCTTTCTGCTATGTCAGACAAAATTACAGATGTAGGTCAATACAAACGCAAACACATACACACACACCTACAGCAAAATATGACTGGTATATATAATCGCTTATTTGCATCAACAATTAATTCTTGTGAAAACACGAAACTAAGTGAACGTCAGTTATCATGGTGAGTAATAAATATGTCTACCTACCACAGTGAAGATGGGGGGTTTGTAAGTAATAAGTAATGTATCTCACGATAATTCTAATTAATTTCAGAACACTTCTTCGCAAATCACCTATATTCCCGATGACAATTCTGTTGCGAATGAACAGCGAGCGATGTGGCAAGACGCTCAAGATCCTCTGGAAGGGTTCACGGAGGAGTTCGTGAGGAGGCCTTCGAGTGAAGACAGACCTGATTCGCCTTTGCAACGCAAAGTTTTAAAGGCGATGAAGAGGATCACTCGGAGGAGGAAACAAAAAAGAAGCTCCTTCCTGAGAGATTGCCACTCGTTTATAGTAAAGAGTGCGCCTACGCGAGGACGGCGCTTAATCAAAATTGAAATAATAGATATGGAGAGATCTAATGAAATGTTAGAGGACTCAATGGTGTCTGCACAATACGTGGTCACTGAGAATATGGACCCTATACTAGACCAAACGGAGGGTTTGATTAATAAGATCTCCAAATCATTGTGTGGTTATAGCTATAATTTCTAAGGCTATAATCATAATCTATAATTTCATAAATTAAATTTCTCGCGTAGGAATTGTGTGTAACTTCTCTAGTTACATATAATCCTTCGGAGATACATTGTAAATAAAAGAGCGTACTGATGTAAATAGTTTGTCTTAAATGTTTAATATTCTTTATTCTCATTTGATAATTGTAAATATCTGTGTCCTATTCTTATTTCATTATACTACACTTTGAGGCAAACTGTTGTTTGATTTTATCCCACATTATGAGGTATCGTTAGAAATAAAAGACTTACTTAATATACTTTATTTATTTAAAAATCTGTAATTGACATATTATTTTCAATGCACCACTTTTTAATACATATAACATTTCTGAGAGCACAGACATTATTATGGTTTAAACAATTAAAACTAGAAGCACATTTACAATAATTTTCATACAACGTTGCAAAATTAGGACTGCCTTTAGCTTCGATGTCTATCAAGATACAGTTATCACACAAGTCTTTTATCCATTTCTGCTTTTCTACCCCCTTCATTACTATAGTTTTATTTTGTAAAATCGGAATAATTAATCTTTTGAATTCCCTGTAGTCAATATTTCCTTCGCTCCAATAAATATTTCTATTTCTTTCAATCCACCTAACTCTTCTTTTTTCTTCTGGTGTTAACTTTGAATACGGATATGGGGGCTTTATCAAAAAGACTTGAGTAAATTCCTTCGTAGATAACGCTAGCTCCTTTATTATGAAATTACCACGGTAGTCTTTAAAACCTTGAACGTCAACAAAAATAGTTGAACTCATGATATTTTGCGAACAATATTACTCAAAGGTTTGTATTCTACGATACAATCGTTCAATATTAAACAGTATGCTGACGTCTGATCTGGTATTTCTTTATGACTCTCCAGCTCCAGGCGAATATTAATTACGGGTCCAGTTTTTATGTTATCGTTTTGTCTCGAACAATCTATTACGAATAATGGCGCAATGTCTTTATATTCTTGAGCACTTAACAAACAACTAGATCTACGACCATAGTAAGACTGTTGAAAATTTACGAACTGCTCGTATATTAAAGCAAAAGAATGCTTTGCGAAATCTGTATTATAGCTTTCGTACGGATAATAGGTAGAATTTAAATAAACTTTAACGTCACGCAAGTTGCAATGGTCAAATCTGGACATATCCTTAGACACGTCATTTTTTCTGTTAGTTTGTAGTCCAAGAATCACATATCGAGGCTTCTCAATTTGTGTTGAAGTTTTTATAGACCAAGTATGTTTCGTAGTCTTCGGAAGTAATGGGTATTCGTAGATATCCCAATTTCTGAACGCTAATTGTATAGGTCTATCTTTTTCAAGAAGTTTAAGTAACTTAACCTTTTCTCTGTCTGATACTTTAATATGAGGCATGCGCCAAATTATTTTATGTATTTCAATACTTCGCACAGTTTCACCGGTGTTAAGTTTTAAAGCGTTAAGGTCTGTATTACTTCGCAATAAAACAAGCTCATGTTTGCAATTTACTATTACTTTTTTATAGTCTTCAGCAAATCCAAGTATGTGACTAAGTGGAATTGATGCAGAAAAATGACCGCCAATATCATTTTTAACGCCTTGTATATCCCATCCCCATGCTTGAGATATCTTCGATTCGATGTCATTCATAGATAATAAAGATTTCATAGTAGTAGTAATGCCCGCATTCTTTACTTTATCTATTTCAACACCGTTCAATTCATAGCGTATATCTTGGAACAGATACATAAGTGAGTTATTGGTAAAATGAAATGACGGCGCTCTATCCTTGTTATCATTTTTGAAAACATTGACGATCCCTTCCAAATACAAAGTGCTTGCACTTGGAAGTATGTATAAGTCTTGTTGGTTTATTGGAATTCTTATTTCATCGTTTCTGTTGAAGCTTGTTATGTAAGGCTTGTATGAATGAGTTTCAATACATTCTATCGAGTTGTCATAAACAGGGGTATTCGTAATATTTAAGATATTCATTTCAACAGCCCAATCAATTTCAAAAATTGTTTATTCTCTTCAGATAATTTCTGTCTTTTACCACAAGCAAGTGTTCTCTTTCGGATCGCACGATAACCACTAATCTTTTGAATGTGTGGAATACAGTTTTTATTGTAATCGATCATATTTTCTTATATGCAAATACAATTGTACTTCTTCACCACGAAGATCGATAAGGTTATTGAGGCTATCCAAAATCCTTATGTTAATACTATTAATAGAGTGTCTATTGACTGGAAAGTATATTGTGTTCTTTGGTATTTCTATTATTCTATAACCTGGTGGCACATTTGGAACAAATTCATGTATTATGTGACTTGATTTTCCGTTGATATATGAACCGCTAACAATATCACATTCGATGCGTACCACTGTTGTTGATAAAATGTTTACAGGAAAGGGAGACTCATGTAATTTATTACTTTTCAGAAGAACTTTACCATAGCCCAATAAATCTCCAAGAGAATTTTGCATTTCAAAATGAATATCCTTTGTGCAGTATATTGTGGTTTTAAGAGTGTTGTTATTACAAAATAATTTGAACATACAACCTTTTATATTAGCCTTTATAAAGTCATATATATCGTGAAGCTCGTAAGTTCCTTCAGGAATTTCTACAACCTCACCATTACCATAATAAAATTTGTTGTTATTTTTTGTAATATTTGGTATAGAATTGAAGGTGGAGAAATGTAATAAAGAACACTCATAATCACCATCCAGTTCCAAAGTTGGTAAATAATTTGTGGTTAATATTGAACTTTTACCAGTTATGGATAAAGTAAAAGACATCGTGGAAATGACGAAATGAAACAAGGGATGAATGTTTATATACTATTTTTATTCCAAAAATTCCTTAAAAAAAATATACACAAATGACCACAATTAACACTGTTAAAATTCTGATACCGAGCATAATTATAATAAATATTATTCGAACCTAAATACTCCACTATTTCTTTAGGAGGCTTCAAATCACCGAAACTATCAAAATATTCACAGTAGTTATTCAGTTTTACATAGGCTACCCAATGACTACCATTGTTCATATAACTATCTAAGTTTACAATACCACACTCGATCGGTTTTGCTTTATGAGGCATCATATCTCTCATATAGACTCCTCGGAAATATGGTATATCATGAGAATGGTTAATGATATCAATATTTGTTAGAGCACGTCGGGGTAGCCTACGGACTAGTTTTTTTTAATGTTTATAAATAGACCGCTGCCTTTTTTATACGGTTTGATGTAAAGACCTTTTCCTATAGCAATTGCTTCCATTGTTTTGTTGTGACGCTCCAGCTCATTCAAGTTCTTTTGAGCTGATTTATACTCATTTACTGTTTTAGCTACGCCAGCTGCACCTCCAGCTAAAGCACCAAGAGCAGACAAACCCGCGAAAATAGGTATCAAAGGTAATATCCCACCAGTTTTGGGAATCGGTATGACACGTGGAAGTCGGAAATTTCCACATTTTGGAATAACTTTTTTAGCAGCTTTATAAGCATAATTGATTAACGATGTATGACTTTTTGGTTTCATTTTGTTTATTTTTGAATTTATTTTTGAAACCATTGATTTAAACTTTTTAACTCCAGAACCTGTTTTTACTTTAGCTTTCATAACTTTGCTAACCAACCACGAAGCTAATTTTTCTCCTTTTCCCACATCTTTTGAATGCAAGCGTTTTTTAGCCATGTCCAACAGTTGCAGGTCTGCTTTGTGTCGGTTAGGTAAATCCGTATAATTTGTATATGCAATGTCGTGGTGCTTACAAGCTTCGTCCAACTGATTAATTCCTTTATCGCCTCTTGCCAATCTTTTTTTTAATTTTGTTCCTGGTCCACAATAGTTGTATCCCGGTAAGTGAAGTTCTACAGGTAAGTTATTAATCAAATTGTTTATAAGTCCTCCTCCTAGCATTTCTTTTTATATAATGATAATGATATGTATAAAGCTGCACTTATATTATTGTACAACTGAATTGCTATTAATCCAACTATTTTCGGTATCTGAAAGACCCAACCACTTGACAAGGAGTTTGCGTCCCATTTTTTTAATTACCCTTTCAATTAAATAAACATTAGGATATTTCGTTTTCTGCAATTCCTCTTGATAAAAAGAGCCTAATATTTGTTGCTTTCTCTGATCTTGAATGTGAAATGTAACTGGAGTAGTTTTATTAACCTTTTTAATTATAAATATCTCTGTAGACCAGTTGGGGGTATACCTTTTATCAAAACTACTTTTATATTTACTTATGCGTACACAGTCACCTATTTTAAAATTAATCTTTTGCTTTTTATTTGGTCTGGTTTGACTGTTTTTGATATTATTCCTAACAATTATTTCGTTTTCAGAATTCACATCCGCTGGTTTAAATTTAGTAATCCGGTGTACATTATTATTGTAGGTATTCAAAACGTCGATCAAAGTTTTCCCTATCCATTTATAACTACCTTTATAGCTAAAAAGCATATGAATTTTATTCTTTAATGTTCGAATTAGTCTTTCAACAATTGAAGCCTTTTTAGTTGAATATGATGAATAGTGATTTATTTTCAGTGACTGCACAAGTGATTTAAAGGAATCGTTGTAAAATTCTGTTCCCATGTCAGTTTGTAAGTTACGAGGGCAACGACCACTTTGCGTCAAAATAGCCGAAAACGCGTCAACGACAGCTCTTTTTGTCTTTGTTTTTAAAGGAATTGCCCAAGCGTATTTAGTGAAACAATCAATGACGACTAAAATATAAGCAAAACCTTTATTATACTTCTTTATGGTCTGGAAATCAATTAAATCAGCTTGCCATAAATCATCTATTCCTTTTAAAATAACAGATCTTCTGTCGAAATTTTTACGTGCTGATCTATGGATTTCGTTTACTACTTGCTGCTTGATCATTATTTCGCTTAGCAATTAACTTTTCGACGTAGTCTTTTGTACAAAATGTTTTCTCTAACTGCTTTAAGCTTGATGCGATTTCCTCTTTTATTGTTACCATAAAAATGGAAATTTCTTTTTTTGTACATAAACCAAAAACTTTTTCATCTACATACTTTTTGTTTACCGCATCATCAGGTGTCAATGGTTCTTTGATTCCAGTTAATCGCGATGACTTAGCATCATAATGACCACTTTCTGATTTTACTAAAGAGTTATCTGTTAAATCTAATATTTCCGAGAAACGTAATCTTTTATGAACAGAATGTCCGAATTTATCAATATTCATTTTCGTCCAGAGAAGTAGTCCGAGCAAATGGTGGAGTGATAATAGAAAAATAAAATTATAATATCTAATTTATAATACCACTTTCACGTAATTCCTCAATTATGGATATAATTTCATTATCTAGCCCAGTATTTCCAGCATGTTTAGAGGCAATTAGTAATTTCAGTCTCTCCACAAGCTCGTTAGGATCATCCCAGTAAATATAATCAGTATCTTTTCTATAATTTTTCTTCACACGTAGTCCTTCACCCTCACTAACATAGTTAACATTACTTACACTCGATGAAACAGAAGATGTTGAAGGTTTACGTAACTTAAATAGTGGTCTTATAATATTTAAATATTTTCTGCCTTTATTAGATTTGATTGGCTTCTTTGGATCATAATCTCGACGGTGAGCGTTAGTTTCTATCAGTATTGCTTTATACACTTGTCCATCGCTTTCCGTTATCAGCTCTAAATTGGGTACTTTCTTAAATAAAAGCTCACACAAACCAGGAGTTTTTCTGTACTCATGACCTGCTATTGATATTTTTTTATCATTCATTTCTACACGAGATGTACCCATCATTAATTTACCTCGTTCTCTTCTAACACCAAATGGAACATCCCTAAATATTTCAGAAGACATTGACCAAGAAGTTCCATCTAAACTAGGTATTGAGTCTATTGTTCTGAACGAAAGATTACTTGTGTTGTTAGGATCAGACTCGTCAATAGCATTTCCATCTAAGTTTTGATCCATTTCATCAGAATCTTGAGAACTGCAAATGCTATTTTTATTCTTAAAGGTTTTCTCAAAGTCCTCGGAGTCTAGAGAAAGATTCTCATCTTTCATGAGAAAGGAATCTCTCACTGAATCATTCATAGAATGCTTTGATGTCTGTAAATGTTTTTTATGTTGTATAATTTGATTGAGTGAAGTCGTAACGGGTTTAAAAACTGTATCTAACATTTTTTCATTTTCACTTTCCATTAAACGCATTTCTTTGACTTTCTTTTTGACAGCTTCTGAAGCTTCAACCACTTGATTTTTTATTTTCTGTTCCATTTAATAAACTGTAGAAGTTCACGTGTTATGTCTAATAGTTTTTTAGGCGAAATGAATCTGAACTGGTATGAATCTCATTTTATTTATTAATCAAATTTAACAAAAGTATCAAAATTCATCCTGTATCCACCTTTATTTTTCGGACAATCCTTATTAATTACTAAATAATTATACGGAATCTTCCAAATTTTCGAAGACAATTCTTTAAACTCTGGCCACGACATATCAGTACTAACATGTTCATCGTATACATGACGTAAGTTGATATCGTCTTGTTTGAATAATATTATTAGGTTGGCGTTATCTCTTACCAACTGTTTAGGAACTTTAGTGTAAGTTTGATTTAAGTAAAAACAGTCAATAAATTTATGCCTACCCATTGCAAAATAATCTCGCATGTTGGATTGATTTTCACATGCTACATCATCGAAAATTATTACTGAATGTGGTTTAGCCTCGTGTGGACTCACGATCAAGTCATTATCTCGATATTTTGCGAATGATACCTCTGGCACTAAATTCAAAACCTTTTCTAGGTATACATATTTGGATTGATATAGCGTCTTAGAGTATAAATACACATTTTTAAACCGCAGTCCATTTTCATGTAGTAGAAGGCCAATAAGTAAGTTTGTTTTCCCACAGTTTGACGGCCCACAAACAAGACATCTAATCATATTAGGTAGCAATTTTCCATGTCGATGAACAGATACTACCTCATCTGGGCAAATTTTTTGAAATTGCAAAGATAGTGGTTGTTTAATAAATTTCATCGTAGGTAGTATCCATACAGATCGATGTAGGTAGAGAGAATGAATGTATTTATAAATATCTGGTTTTATATTCATACCACGGCAGTTATAGAGAGGATAATTATCCAACACCCAATAATCATGAAGGGGGGTTTAGCAGCTAAATCAAAAAACGCTTTCAATTTAATATTGGAGTGTCTAATTCACTTCGCATTTTAAATCAGCCTTTTAGTAAATCACCTACACAGAACAATGTGATGCAAAACTGCAAAACTTAAGACCACTTCGTGATTTTCACTACTGTTATTGGGCATCCTGGCACACTTTTTTACGAAATTGATCGAACGATAGTGAGATCAATGGAGTGCTAAAAAAGTGTGCCAGAATGCCCAATAATACCCTACTGACAATAATTAAGAAATAACGTATAGAATACGTTTTCATAAAAAAATGAAAAAAAAATTATGACTTTGACCTTCAATAAAATCGTAACTATCAATTTCCCAGGTACAGTCTAAAGCAAGAAAAATGTTATGATGGTGAGCAGAATACATGGTTCTCGTTTGACTGTTCATGTCTTTTACACCCTGTATAGGTGTGATTAACTTTATTATAACTTTTTCATCACTTGATTGGCAGAAATGCATGGTTGCTGCCCTTTTAACGACCGATTGCCAAACAACGCTAGAAAAAGTTTTGTAAAAAAAAAACAAAGATTAATTAATAAAATATATATTTAAAGGTTTGGA